>CM023099.1:2685175-3285175 GCA_013103745.1 Gardenia jasminoides | reverse complement strand
TCCCTTACTTAACAATTTCCTCGCTTTAATCCCCGAAATAAGGGTAGATGACGCTAACCTCCCTCTCATGTCCAATTTCAATGTAGCCTCTCCAGGAATAGAAAATTCCACAGTCTTTGCCCTACAGTCCAATTTAGCATGATGACGAGCTAGTCAATCCATTCCTATGATAACGTCATACCCCTTGATATCCAAACTAATCAAGTCCACCACTAATTTTCTCTCTCCTACCCAAACATCACAATTCCTGTATACCCAACTAGTAACTAAACTTTGTTCTCCCGTAGGCGTTCTAACCTCCAGATCATAAGGTAACCGTTCAGGTTTTATATCTACTCCATTTAAGAAAACGGGATTTACAAAAGAATGTGATGCACCAGGATCAACTGAAATCTTAGCCAAGTGATGAAAAACGGGGATGGTACCTTCAACTACTTCCGTGGGGTCAGGAACCTGCTGATGATCAATGGCATAGACCCTCGCTGGCACTCTCAGTCGATTCCCTGCCACACTAGCTTGACTGGTATTGGGTTTATTTGCTGACTTGGCTGCACTTTCCCCTTGAAGCACTGGGCATGAAGCTAGTTGGTGCTCGGTGCTTCCACACCTAAGACAGGCTCCCATCTTCTTCCAACAAGCGTTCTCGGTGTGGTTTGACTTCCCACAGAAGCCACACGATACACTGAGAGTAGAAGTTTGACCTCCCTGTGAAACTCCCCTTGATTGTCCCCTTCCACTCATACCTCCTCTTGACACCGTTCCCCTAGCAAAGGTCCCTCTTGAATTCAATCCCCTTAATGATCCAGACGGAATTGCTCGGCCCATTCCCCTTCCAAACTTAGGAGCTGGGGCACCTACGTCTATTAGACCACGGCTACTACTAGGTGCATTCCTCTTTCTAGCATTAAAGATTTTCACCTGTGCCTTGGCCCCTTCAATCCTCTGGGCCTTCTCCACAGCTTCACTAAAGCTATTAACTTGAGTAGCCGTCAAACTTTCTTGCAACTCCACATTCAACCCTTGCACGAATCTCCTTATCCTTCTTTGTTCTGTGGCCACTAGCTCAGGGGCAAACTTTGACAGCTTAGTAAATTGGGTCTCGTACTCCGCGACACTCCAAGATCCTTGCCTACATCTAATGAAGTCATCCTCCCTTTTCTCTTGAACTAGCGGAGGAAGAAACTTGGCATTAAACTCCCTAGTGAAATTTACCCAGGTCCTAGGGGTTTGTTCCCTTTCCCACTTAGTTCTTATCATAATCCACCAAGAACGGGCAGCTCCCTCAAATTGGAAGGTGGCAAAGGTTATTTGCCTATCCTTGGTATAACCTAAGGCATTAAAGATATCAGAGATCCTTTCCATCCAACCCTCAGCAACTTCAGGATCAGGTCCTTCATAAAACTTAGGGTGGTTAAACCTCCTCTCCAACCCCAAGGTTACCCAGATGTTGTTCAAGTCCAGGGTCTTGTTGCCCAACCATACGATCTAAAATCTCAGTCATACGGTTCATGGCAGTCGCCATTTGCTCCACAAAGTTAACCCCGGTCCTTTGATTTTGCTCAGTGGCGGACTCCCGATCACCCCCGATATCTTAGAGTAGCCTAGCCCCACGCCCTCGTCCTCGGCCTCTTCTACCCTCCATAATTCTATAGAGAGCAGAAATTTAACATAATAAATAAGTATAGTACATAATTGAAAAACAACTAAAGATCAGAACAAAGCATTTAATATACACACTGTATATTAATAGGAGAGCCAAGAGTACATCAATGAGCATGCTTTTAGTCAAAAGGTACACATAGGTACATCAAGTTCACAAGTACACTCGAACAAAAATATGGTACTTGAAGAGTTAGCAAGCATGCACTTTACAAGATATGAGATTCCCCCTCTACTGGTTTCTCCACAAAAGTTTACATAAAAATCCTAGTCCTAAACTAGGTCAATCTATCAAGTCTCGTAGGAAGAAGTCTCCGTAGAACTATCCTCAGACGGATCAGACATTAGGTACTGAGGATCTCCCTCAGCCATGGCAGCGTCTCCAACAGACTCACTCGGAGGCTCTCCTCCCATGTCAACATCAGTATGAGGCTGATTAACCGAATCCTCCTCGACTCGGTTAGCCTCGATCACTCCTCCAATCAGGCCCTCACACTCGGCCACAATGCCCTCAACTCTCTCTCGAGCCACCCTCACAACTCTAGCGGCTCACTTATTGGCCAAGCGAACCTCAGTCTCAAGCTCTCCAATCCTAGCCAGTCGAGTCTGAGCCACAGTAGTGAGCCTCTCAATCTCCCTCTGACGCTCTCGACTGATCCTAATCAGCCTCTTCCTCTCTCGGTAGACTGCTAGGACCACATGATCGGGGTAAGCATAGGTCTTCCAGCACCCACAAGAGCCACGGCTAGTGCGAATCCTAGGGTTGTAGGCCGTACGGGCACCCCTAGAACTCAGTCTGTAAGACAAGGTAGTCTGTCGATGTCGTGGTCCATCACTACCTCCAGGCTTCATGACCTACAAGGAAGAACTCTATTAGAACTCATTCTAAGTTAGAGATCATTAACACTTAAACATAAACAATAACTCTCACCTAACATCTTTTCCTAAACTATAAAGCTTTCAAGTAGCTCACTATTTCTCTCTATGCCCAGACTATTCAAACCTAAGCTCTGATACCACCTGTGGCGACCCACCTCTCCCTAGGGCGTACCCTAGGGTATCAGTGACCGCCTGCCTAGCTCTCGCCAGGACTCACTCACTTAGCCATCATATAACTTGTCAAACTAAAATTCTGGACATAATATACAAAGTACAATACTTAACAAATTCACAGCTCCCAAATTACAAATCCATAGTACATCAATCATTCGTCCATACAATCTAGTTTCATTATACAAAAGTTCTCAACATTCATAATTCCAAGTTCTTCAAAAATATCAAAACAAGAATAACCCTAGTCTTAAGGGTTGGCATCTTCATTGGGGATCTCATATCCTGCTAAGGAAAACAAATGAAAAAGGGCGACTTAAAAAGCTCGTGAGTTCCCAAAACATGCAATTCACATAACACATAAGGACTTTCACTTAATAAAATTTCACTTGAAATTAAATCATATAAGAAAGCATTTAACAATACAAGTATGGATACGGGGGCTCTCAGGAGCCAAAGTCCACGTCGCTTGTCCACGAATCAGGTAGTTGACACTCCGTCAACTGTCACTATTACCATGTAGAACTCCACTTCCCTTTACTCCACCAAACCTCCACCGGGCCCGAAATCCAAACACTTTAAAACACTTTGAAACATTTTGTAACATTTCACTTTGGTTGAGTACTCTCCATGAGGGACAAGTCCATACGCCAAGTCCAAAGTACTTTTCATTTCATTTCATTGAGTATCACTGGTAGGTTGCTCATTTAGAGATAGGCTCGGTTCCAGAACCCAATCTCGAGCACATTGCACTAGTCTATCATTTGGGCATCACTGGTTGGTCGCTCTTTTAGAGACAGGTTCGATTCCAGAACTCAGTCTCGAGCACATTGCACTGGTCTAAGTCACTGGGCTTTGTGACATTGAAATAACCCTATGGCTCTTCCCTTTCTCCTCGACCTAGGCCTAGCCCCCGACTCGAGTCGAAGGGTTTACCGATAGGTCTCAGGCATTCCCTGACCTTTTCAAACACATGCAGTCACTAGTAGTATTATAACAGTCAATCACTCATTTCACTTTCACTTTCATTCACTTCAAAGTATTTTCATAATCGTTCCACTCAGACAGGGGTAAGTGCGATAAAGTACACACTACCCTATCTGAGAGTTCAAAACCAGGTTTTACGGTACAAACACAACATTAATCACAATTGCAGTCATTTCACATAAACACATATCAAGCATGGAAACTCACCAAAGTAATAAGGTTCAGCTTCCACATATAGGTCAATTTCACTTTCGTCCACAAACCCTAAACAAGTAGAAACAGTAGTTGAGAATTCTATTCTTTCATTCATTAATCAAAACAACTTACTTTCACTTTTAACACAAACAAGCATGTACTCACTAAGCACTTTTAACACATATCAAGCATGTACTCACTAAGCACTTTTCCCACATTTTCTTTAATAAAACATTTAGGTGAAGTTTATCATCCCAAAATCACTTTTAACACAAACTCAACACTCACTCCTTGATAATGCTTTAATAGAACTCTATAATACTCTAAACCACGTCTTTTCTTTCAAAATTTATAAGATTTAGCCACAACACCACAAAACCCTCAAACGACATTTTTCACTCAATTTTCATGAAAAGTTCCATTCTTTATCCTTTCAAAAGTCATACACTTATGAATATACATATCATATATTTTCTTAAATAGATATTTATCACAATTAACTACAAAATTTCGAAATCAAACATAAAAATTTCCAAGCATGGATTTGGCCACTTTAATCATTTTCCTTCAAACTTTTCAACAACTAAAACCCTAATTTCTAACCATATCATGACAAATTCACAAATATCATTCAAAGCCACAATCAGGTCCTCAAGTCCACTACCTAGAGGTCACCTCAAGTCCGCTACCTAGGTTGGGATTTCAAGAGCCCAACTTCATTCTTTCAGATGAGATCATTTCACCAAAATCAACCATAGATCTAAGCTATTTAACACTAATAAAGCTACATCTACAAGTTTTAAGGCTTATACCTCCGGATCTATCAAGATCCAACAAGATTCGACAAGATCTAATGAGATCCCTCGAGCTCTTCTTCAAGAAGGTTGCTTCAAAGCTTGATGGCTTCCAAGAACTTCGATTCTAGCCCAAGATCTAAGAGCCTTGACAACAATTTCCAACCCCAAGCTCGATCTCAAGTTTAAAATAATCACCCAAGCTTTTCTTTCCTCTCTTTTTCCTCCAAATTTTTCGAACTTCACCCTTCTCTTTCTCTCACTTCAATCGACTGCCATGGAGGAAGAAGTTCAAGCCATAAATCTCCAAAATTTCAAGGTACTAAGTGAAGAAGAAATGAAAAATCAACTACAAAACTTACCCCTTCTTTTCTTCCTCCAAGATCCGGTCCAAAGCCCTCTCTCTCTCCTCCCTCTCGGCTGCAAGAAGTGAAGAAGATGATGGTGGTTGATGGTGTTTGAAGCTCCAAGAAGATTGATGGAATAAAGGAAGGAAAAAGGAAGAAAATTTTCTCTCTCTCTCCCCCTTCGCTCTCTCGGCAGCTCTCTCTCTCTACTCCCCAAAGTTTCAGCTGAAAATGGAGTGTAACGATTGCAAGGAAGTCAATGCAAGAGGAGACAAAAAGTGCAACTTCCACAATTTAAGGAAAAACGCTTTTTAGCACTTTATGTCGCATCACACGCGACAGTCCAACTTCACACTGTTCTAGTCCATTCCAACACTGTCCAAACTTATTAATATTTCCAAAATAGCGCCACTTATACTTAATTTCAACTTAAAGTCACTAATCACGCTCCGGTAGAAAATTAGACACCTAATTCGGCCAAAATCGCACACCGGTAAATAAATCGTATAAAATGCTATAAATTGGAAAATATTCAATTTAAACATAATTTTACTCATAATTCAATAAATAAACACAATATAAATAATATTATATATTTTTAAAATAATTCAGAATTTTGAGACCCTCACACATTATACATGGAGGACTTGCGCTGCTTGAATTTGAATTTCTCACACAACTTATCCATCAAGCTATTGGAGAAAGGTTTCCCATTGTCAGTGATAATATAACGGGGAACTCCATAATGGTAAATGATATTTACCCGAATAAAATTCACCACTTCTTCTTTTCTCACTTGTCTAAGCGGTACAGCTTCAGCCCACTTAGAGAAATAGTTAGTCGCAGCCAATATGTATAAGTGTTGACCAGATGACTTTGGTAATGGTCCAACGACATCAAGACCCCAAGCATCAAATGGCTAAGAAGCAATAGTTGGGTGTAAGGGCTCAGATGGTTGATGGATATAATTTGTATGGAATTGGCAAGCTTGACACCTTTGAGCATAGTCCATGCAGTCTCTAACCATAGTAGGCCAGTAATACCCCGTTCTTTTGATGCGAAAATGCAACTTGGGACCAGATTGATGAGATCCACATATTCCTGAATGAGCTTCTTGCATGACTTGAAATGCCTCATCTTCTCCCAAGCAACACAAGAATGCACCATCAAACGATTTCTGATATAGCGTATCCTTGTACAAAATAAAACGAGGGGCACGACGACGGATATCAATTCTTCTACATTGCTCCTCAGGCAATTTTTGATACTTGAGATAGTTGATGAGGGGTTTCCTCCAATCTTCTTTCTCTACTTCATAAACAGAGACAACATAAGTGTCATCTTCTTCACCACCTTCATCATCAAATAATGGTGGAATCACCCACTTTTGAAATACATGAATCTGCGTCTCACGATTTGGCAAAGCAAGTGAAGAGGTAAGCATGGCTAAGGCATCAGCTTGCTTGTTTTCTTTTCTTGGGATGTGTTCAATGCTTGCACCCCCAAGCCACCTTAAAAGACGTATTGCATATCTGTGATATAGGATCAATTCAGCCTTTTTGACTTCATAACTTCCCAAGAGCTGGTTAACAACTAACTTTGAGTCACCATAAATTTGAAGCTCAAGTTGTTTCATGTCGACAGCCACTTCAAGTCCAAGTATAAGAGCTTGGTATTCAGCGACATTGTTTGAGAAGTGATGACTCAGGGTGAAGAAGTATGGTAAAACTTCTCCATCAGGTGTTACAAATATAATTCCATCCCCAGCTCCATAACGATGAGTAGCACCATCAAAATACATTTTTCATGCGGGTTGGACTTCAATGAGCAACACATCTTCATCAGGCAAATCATCACATAATTCCCATCCAGCAGGTATTGAATGATCAGCCAGAAAATCTGCCAACACCTGACCCTTAACAGCCTTTTATGGAACATAAATGATCTCAAATTGTTGCAACTGGAGGTACCATCTAGCTAGACGGTCAGACAATACTGGTCTACTCATCACATATTTTATGAGATTTGCTTTAGAAATAAGTCTCACACTGTGAGTTTGAAAATAGTGCCTCAACTTTTGTATTGCAAAAATAAGAGCTAGGCACAATTTCTCAATTGGTGAATAATTTAATTCATTAGGGGTCATCATTCTGCTCAAATAGTAGAGTGCAACTTCTTTTCCCTCAATATTTTCTTGTGCAAGTAACGCCCCCACTAAACGTTCTTGCGCAGCAATACAGAGGATCAATGGCTTTCCAAAAATCGATGCAGCCAAAACAAGTGGTCTCATGAGATAAGATTTGATGCTATCGGATGCATTCTTGCATGCCTCATCCCAATGAAATGGTACATCCTTTTTCATCAAACGGCTAAAAGGTTGACATCTTCCAGCTAAATTTGAAATTAACCTCCGTATATAGGCTAACCGCCCCTGCAAACTCTTTAGTTCATGGATATTTCGAGGTTCAGGCATCCTCAATATAGCATCAATTTTGGCTTGGTCAATCTCAATACCTTGATGGCGGACAACAAAGCCAAGAAATTTCCCAGATGTGACTCCAAATGCACATTTGAGGGGATTCATTTTAAGCTGATGCTTTCTCAATCGATCAAAGACTTGTCTCAGATCTTCTAGGTGGTTACTTCTTTTCTTTGATTTAACAACCAAATCATCCATATAACACTCAATATTTTTGTAGAGCATGTCATCAAAAATATTTTGCATTGCTCTTTGGTATGTGGCTCCAGCATTTTTTAGCCCAAAAGGCATTACTTTATAGCAGTAAATACCTTTAGGTGTGCAAAATGCCGTGAGCTCTTCATCTTCAGGTGCCATGCGCATTTGGTTGTAACCAGAAAAGCCATCCATGAATGACAAGGCTTCATGTCCAGTAGTTGCATCAATCATGAGTTCAGTGATTGGCAGAGGAAAATCATCTTTAGGACAAGCACTGTTAAGATCTTGAAAATCGACACAAATGCGAATTTGTCCCTTTTTCTTTCACACCGGTACAATACTCGAAATCCATGTGGGATACTTGACTTCACGAATGAACCCAGCTTCAATGAGTTTATTCACTTCAGCTTCAATCAAGGGAATTAAGTCAGGTCTAAATCGTCGTTGTGCTTGCTTCACAGGGCGAACTCCTTTCTTAACCGCCAAGTGGTGGACTACTAATTTGGATCTAGACTAGGCATTTCTTTGTAACTTCAAGCGAACACATCTTGATATTCTTGCAGGAGTTCTACATATGCCTTCTCCACATCAGGACTTAACAAAGCGCTTACATACATTGGACACGACTTCTCAGGAGTGCTAAGATCTATTTCCTTTAGATCATCAACTGTAGCTTTGACCCCTTCTTCAAATTTAGGTGGGGCATCCTCAGCATCTTCAACGTCTTCAAGAGAGTCATTATCAATTATGGTTATATGATTGCATGAAGCAATACTCTCCTCATCTTCCTCTTTCGGTCTTGTATGCACTATAGTATGCTCCCTGACCTTTAATTCAGTTCCACAATCTATGATAAGATTAGTGCACCGTCTCATTCTTGAAGGAATAATACTGTCATGCTGACGTATGTTGAGAGGACAATCAGAGAGCTCTTTAAATTCTCTCATCATCTTCGTGGCCTTTGATTTAATTTCATGAGAATTTAGAGGCTTTTGTCTTCTTTGTGGTCCCAGCCTCTTGAAAACAGACACTCGTGGAGTCTTGCCCCCACTTCTATATGCTTTGTCAACTATTTTAGAAGACTCATCCCCAATTGTAATATATTGAATACCAACTCTATTGATCCTAATGCGAACTGGTGTAGGAGGGGAATAACCAAGGCCAGATCTGGAACTCTCAATGGCATGTCCTTTCTCCCTTAGCATCTTTTGAGTAGAATTCAATTCATATGCCATGTCACCCGAAGTTTGACAAGGTAGAGTATTCAATGCTGCAGATTTCTTGAAGTCATATCCTGCTTTAGCAAGAAGCTTGTAAGCAATAGGATCAAAACCTTCCTTGGTTCTTGACTTCGGTAGTATGTCTTGCTTATTCTCAACCACCGTATTAGGATGATTAGACTCTTTAAGTGGAAATGACAGTATTCCCACAGCATCAAATTTAGTGACAGGAAGAGTTAATCTCTCCAGAGCTTTATGCTGAACGAAAGATGATTGTTCTTGCTCCAATTTTGACTTGGGAGGGTAATGAAAGACGATTGAGTCTTTCTTTGACAATGAAATATCAGACTTGGAGACTAGTACTCTCTTTCCTTTTGTGTTTGATTGTTCGAGATTTTGAGCCTCAACCACAGATGGGAATTGTTCAGATTCATCCTTTACATCATTTTTCTTGATGTAAAATTTAGCATCGGCTATATGAGCTTCTGCTTCGATGAAAGGATTGTCATCAGCCTTTACAGTCCTTTCCACTCCATTTTGGCAGTACTTAAAACATTGATGAAGAGTTGAAGGTACAACCCCATTCTCATGAATCCAAGGTCTTCCCAATAATACATTATATGTCGTTTTAGCATCTATTACATATAATAATGCTCTAAACGACATATCATCAATGAATATTTTCAAACTTAATGATCCAATAGCTCTTTGGCCTCATTGATTGAAACCTTGTATCATCAGTCGGCTGTTGGATAATTCCTCAATAGGAATGCCAGGTTCCTTTAAAGTTCTAAGTGGCAAAATGTTGACTGCAGAGCCTCCATCTATCAAGATTCTACTCACCTTTTGATCTCTAGCATACCCGGTCACGAACAAAGGACGGTTATGTGGTGCAGTTCCAAGTAGCAAGTTCTCGTCTGTGAAAGTGATATTCATGGCTTTCACCCCTTTATTGCCGTCAGGTGTATGAGTTCTTCCGATTGGAGATTCATTAGAATTATTGCTTGATTCATCTATATCCCTGACTTGTGTCGCGTGACACGAGATCACGTTGAAGTTAAAGAATTCTTTTGGCATGAATTCTTTTAAGGTGATAGGAACCCGCGGCTTTTGTTTGAAAGTACGGGTTTCTTGAAAATGGAGGACATTGTCATCTTTTCCCACGTTCTTTTCTTTCTTCTTCCAAACCACCCTATTTCTTGCTAAAACCTTATTTGTCTTATGAGATAGGCGGCTGTTTCACCTCTCCTTCGTGTGACTAAAGTCCACCCTTCATCATTCACTTCTACTTGTGTTGACTTCGGATCTTCAAGCTTATGCTCTTGAGCCACTAGAGGGACAATCCCTTGCCGAATTTCTACAGGTTCAAGGGATACAAATTGAATAGTTGGCAATGCAAGAGTTGTGACTTCTCTAATTTTATTGGCAAGCTTTCCAACTTCTATGGATTGGGACGAATCAACGGTAGTCTGGTTTGTACTCGCCTTGTCTTCTTCAAGGAGAATCTTTCCTTGCCTGGCCAACTCCACCACTTTGTCTTTAAAGACAAAACACTTCTGAATGGGATGCCCGATTAAACGGTGGTACTTACAATAGTTCGGGTCATCAATGCTCCCAGCTTCATTCGGCCGTTTCATCTCAGGAAGTGTAATCAAATTTGTACTCAACAGGTCATCAAATATACTAGGAATGTCAGAATCAAGAAAAGGGTACTATTTTTCTTGCATCTCCTTAAGAGTTGGTTTTCTCCTTTCTTGCTCTTGATAGGTATTGAGTTTCTTGTCTTGCTTTTTAGCAATTTTGGGAACAAGTTTGAAGGGTACTGCACTTGCAGTCATAGTCTCCTTCTTCTCACTTTTAACAGGAGGCTTGCCCCCTCTCCTTATATCTTGCTTGTCTTTACCCTTGCGTGGGTCAGGAACTGGCGGTTCTTGTCCATCTAGATTGATTTCTAGATTGTGGGCTTTTGTGGACAATTCACCAAAAGTTTCTGGTTGGATGCTTTGCAAAATATATCTGAGCCCCCAATGCATACCTTGAATACACATTTCAATGGCAAACGTCTCAGAAATTCGATCTCGACAATTCAAACTCAAGGTCCTCCAACGGTCAATGAAATCAACCACAGGCTCATCCTTCCACTGGCGCGTATTTGAGATTTCTATCATGCTGACAATTCTTCTTGTGGTGTAGAAGCGGTTGAGAAACTCTTGTTCCAACTGCTCCCAACTATCAATAATACCGGATTCCAGTTCCGTGTACCAATCAAAAGCATTGCCTTTCAACGAGCGAACGAATTATTTGACAAGCAAATCACCATCAGTACCAGCATTGCTACAAATTTCCACAAAATGAGCAACGTGTTGTTTAGGGTTGCCTTTACCATCAAACTGTTGAAACTTCAGAGGTTGATATCCGACAGGCATCTTCAGGTTATCAATTCTTGCAGTGTAGGGCTTGGCATAACCACTATACGTTTTGGTGCTTCCACCGCTCTTATCTTTGGCTGTGCCCTCAATGAATTCTTTCAGGTTGTCAACATGAATGGTTCCATCAGCAGAGACAGAAAACTCTTTTGTTGCATGCAACTTTGCATCATCCTTCTCCCTCTCCCTTGATGACGAATCACCCTCATCTTGCACATTGGATTTCTGTTTGAGTGTGTTGAGGCTATTTTCACCCATGTTTTCAACCATAGCCATTAGCTTGGCTATCTTTGTGTCTTGATTCTGCGCATGGACTGCTAGCCCTTCAACAATTTTAGCAAGACTTGAAATCTGGTCCTCCGCAGTTGTAGTATTAGTCATCATAACGGGCATCATCACGGAAGTGGCTGAATCACCCAAACTGTTAGTGGATTCGCTGTAGACACCCTTATTGTTGGGAAAAACTTCAAGACCTTTCCTTTCAGCAGCAGTGTCTGCCATAACCTTCTCGGCTAAGGCTCTAGTCGCGCTTCTTGTCATAGGTGCAGCATATTGCACCTCTTGAGTTGCAGGAGCAGCAACAGTTGAGCGCTTGGAACTCAGCTTCTTTGACTCCATTGATTCTTGAAATTAGTAACTTGTTGGAAGAAAAGAGATGAGAGGCAGAGATGGTCCCACCGGGCGTGCCAAAAATTTGTAAGCGCAAATTTTGTTGCCTGAAACAAAGACAAGAAAAACTTGTGCAAATACAAAATATATTGAATTAAAAGAAAAGGATTACAATCTTTGAAATTTCTTAAATCGAGAAATTAGTCCTCTGATTCTTCTCTTCAAATAATCTTGGTCGAAGGGTCGATGTGACTTGTTCTCCAATCAAGAAAGATGTTTCCTACACTTTAAGCGTAGAAAACGGATGATTTGATGATGAAGTTGACCACTTGAATCTTCAATCTTCAGGCCTTCAATGCAACTAGAAGGATTTGTTTTGCTTTGATTTGATTTGGATTTGGATTTAAGAGAAGAAGCTCTTGAGAGTTGGACAGAGTTCCTTCGGGATGTAGGGTTTTCAATATGTGTCTTGACTTGATAGGAGACCTCTATTTATAGCCAAAATTTGTAGGCTTGGTCTTCAAGAGAACCTATAGAACCTTCCTGCATTTGGGTAGCTTGTAACTCAAGAAACCCATTTAATTTGGACTTTAGTAATAGGCCGGCCCATATAGTCTATCGTGAATTAATTAATTAATTAATCCACTTTAACTCAAATGGACATCATGAGTTTAACTTGATTTAATGGCCCATATAATATTAGCCCAAGTTGCGAGTCCAAATCATAATGGACTTTCACAATTTAATTTAATTTAATCAAGATCAATTTAATTTATTTAATCTTGACTAAACTAAATTAAATAAAATTCCTTTGTTTACAATCATCATCATCAAAGGTGATCATGTTGAATAGTTCTGATGGCGCGACCTCCGCGGTGGTGGAAGCAGTGGCTGTCCAGTTGCGAAGGATCATGATCGCGGATAATTCCACCGATAGCAGCATCCCACCTCCCAAAGTTAGCAGCGCAACCTTGGGTAAGGTAATTGAGTACGTCAAGAAACATGCAGAATCAAAGGACGATGAAGAAGGACTCAAGTCGTTTGATGCCGAGTTTGTGAAATTTGATCGGGCCTCGCTTTTCAATCTCATTTTGGCCGCTAATTATCTCGGCATCAAGGGCTTGTTAGACCTCACCTGTAAAGCTATGACAGACGACATCGAGAACAAGACTGTCGAAGAGGTTCGTACTATCTTCAATGTCAGGAATGACTACACTCCTGAGGAAGAAGATGCGATCCGCAAAGAACACGCCTGGGCCTTTGAGTGATTAATGTTTTGTTTTTTTAGCTATTATCACATGAGTTTTCCATAGTAGTAAACTTGGTATCCCCTTCTATTTGGCTTTAAAATTGTTTCAGAAATATATTATGAATATTTCGTTTCAATTAGCTTACTATTATCATTATTATTATTTAGCGTATGAGGAATTGTCCTATTAATTAACAACTCTTGTCCTTAAACCAACATAAATTGAATCATGTATTGATCGATTGAAGAAGGTAAGCCTAGAAGATCTGGACAAGAACGATTGTAGTTTAAAAAACCTTTGTGCAATTTGCTTTGAAGAGCTGAAGTCCCACGCAAATGGGTCGACCATGCCTACTGTTTTGCCTTGTTCTCATGTTTTCCACGGAGATTGCATTGTTAAGTGGTCGGAAGTTAGTCATCTATGTTGCCTGTGTCGCTTTGAATTGCTCTCTGGTTAGTTAAGATAGGATCATTGGGTTGCCAGGAATTTAGCTGGTAGTTCAAACAAAAAATTTTTGTACGTACATGTGCACAAATGGAAAATTGTGTACAGGCATACTTTCAAACAATGCATGTAAATGTAGAAAAATTCTATGGTCCCGTTAGTACTATTTGATCAACTTGTACCTCGCCATATAGATAATAGTTTTACTTTTAAATCTTTAAAATTGTTACGAACTAAAGGCCAATAACAAATTTTTTTTATCATGTAACAATGAATTTAATCTGGAAGTATGGCACTTAAATTTAATGAATTCAGATCTTAATATATTCAGACAGATTTGATAACCAAAACTAGGATATTTGAATTAATTAAGTGGCACTGAATTTTTTAAACACAACTTGTTTCTAAAAACAAGTATATTCACTTATCATTTAATGTATAATATATATTTAAATGTATTAGATTTAGTATTTAACAATTTAATCACTTAATGGATTCAAATTTTAGATTTCAGTATCCAATTTTTAAATTTCAATTTTATCAAACGCACCCTTAACAAGATTCTGGAATCTCTCATAAATATGTTGCCCTTGAAGATTTTCATTTTTCTCAACTCCTGTTGCTTAATTTGTGGATGGCTGCTGTTATAAAACCAATGCCAATATGAAGTAGAGAGAAGTAGAGTAGAGAAGTAGAGAATTTCTATTATTAACTGTATTGTTCAGAAGTTCTTGTTGTAGTTACAAATGAGGTTAGGATGCCTCTATTTATAGGCAAACTAAGATCACAGGTACATGAATCCTATTAAATATCTATACATGAATTTAGTACATCAAGTACATATATTTAGTAGTTCTATAGATGAACTAACGAACTACGAGAAGATACATCAATGTACCAATGAATCTAATGGGGAATACATGTATCAATCTTCTTGAGAATATAAATGGACATCCACATCAATATAGATAATTATTTCATAACACTCCCCCTTAGATGTCCATTACACAAACAATATGCCTCGTTAAAACCTTATTAGGGAAAAACCCAGTGGGACAAAAACCCTAGTGAAGGAAAAAGAGTACACTATTCTTGTGTATTTTCTCCCCCTAATTCAAACATCATTTGAGATTTTTTAACCGACGCATTCCAATATTTTTCACCGATTTTTCAAACGTTGCTGTCGGTAAAGCCTTGTTAAATAAATCTGCCAAATTATCATTTGAGCGGATCTGATGCACATCAATTTCACCATTCTTCTATAAATCATGAGTAAAGAAAAATTTTGGTGAAATATGTTTGGTCCTATCTCCTTTAATATATCCTCTCTTTAATTGAGTTATGCAAGCTGCATTATCCTCATATAATACAGTCGGAGGATTTTCTTTTTCAGAGGATAACCCACAACTCTTTCGAATATAGTGAGTCACTGATCTTAGCCAAATACATTCCCGACTGGCCTCGTGAATTGCTATTATTTCAGCATGATTAGACGAAGTGACAGCTATTGATTGTTTTGTAGATCGCCATGAAACAGCTGTACCACCACATGTAAATAGATAACTAGTCTGAGACCTTGCTTTATGTGGGTCAGACAAATACCCAGCATCAGCATAACCAATCAATTCAGGTCTAGATTTATTTGAATAAAACAAGCCAAGATCAATTGTTCCTTGGAGATAGCAAAAAATATGTTTAATGCCATTCCAATGTCGTCTAGTTGGAGAGGAACTAAATCTTGCTAATAAATTCACAGCAAATGATATATCTGGCCGTGTGCAATTAGCAAGATACATTAGTGCTCCAATTGCACTGAGATATGGTACTTCAGGACCAAGTATCTCTTCATTTTCCTCTCGTGGTCTAAAAGGATCTTTATTAGGATCAAGTGATCTAACGACCATTGGAGTATTTAATGTATGTGCTTTATCCATATAAAACCGCTTTAATACCTTTTGGGTATAAGCAGTTTGGTGGATAAAAATTTCACCTTCTAAATGCTCAATTTGTAAACCAAGGCAAAATTTTGTTTGACCAAAATCTTTGATCTCAAATTCCTTTTTCAAATATTCAACAGTTTTCTAGATCTCTTCAGGAGTTCCAATCAAATTAAGATCATCAACATATACCGCAATTATCACAAAATTTGACCTATCTTTGTTTAAAAAAACACATGGACATATTGGGTCATTGGTATAACCTTCTTTAATCAAACATTCATTGAGTCGGTTATACCTCATACGTCCAGACTGTTTAATCCCATACAAAGACCTTTGTAATTTAATAGAATAAAAATCTTTAGGATTTGATTTACATGCTTCGGGCATGTTGAATCCTTCAGGGATTCTCATGTAAATATCATTATCAAGATTTCCATATAAATAAGCAGTGACTACGTCTATTAGACGCATTTCTAACTTTTCATGCACTGCTAAACCCATAAGATATCTAAATGTGATCGCATCCGCTACAGATGAATACGTTTCATCATAATCAAATCCAGGTCTTTGTGAAAATCATTGGGCTACAAGTCTTGCTTTATATCTTATAATTTCATTTTTTTCATTTCTTTTTCTCACAAATACCCATTTATATCCCACTGGCTTTACACCTTTAGGTGTTTGGACTACAGGTCCAAAAACTTTTCTTTTAACTAGTGAATCCAATTCAGATTGGATCGCATCTTTCTATTTTGGCCAATCATTTCTTCGCCGACATTCATCAACCGATCTAGGTTCATGATCCTCGTCTTCCTGCATAATATCAAGTGCTACATTATATGCGAAAATATTATCAATAAATATTTCTCTTCGGTTCCAACTTTTTCCTGTAGTGACAAAGTTTATTAAATTTTCTATAATTTCATCCTCTTCAGGAGTATTTTCTTCAGGAATTGGCTCTTCAGGAGCGACCTCTTCAGGAGGTTGAATTTTGTCACTGTTATTCTGAAATTCCTGATTGATCATTGAATTCTCAATTTTGTTAATATCTATTCCTCTTTTCTTTCGAGGATTTTTATCTTTGGAACCAAGAGGTCTCCCACGCTTCAGGCGTGCTTTTGACTCATTAATACTTGTAATTTGCCCTTCAGGGACATTAATTTTGATCGGAGCATTTACAGCAGGAATATGTGATTTGGTGACTCTTCTGGAGTCACTAACTGCATCTGGTAATTGATTTACAATTTTTTGCAAATGTATAATCCTTTGAACTTCCAGTTCACATTCCTTAGTACGAGGATCAAGGAAATCCAATGATATTTTCCAAGTGATTTCCTTTATCGGTTGATCCTTACCTCCCCCTAATATCATCCCACCGATTACCGTCCAAGCCAGTATGACATGATAGTTGGCTTGACGGCATGCTAAAAATATGGCAGAATGCTTGCCGGACGCACGAGCTCTTTCAGCCTACAAAGTTACTTATGGCTACCACCTAGATAATCCATCAGCGGAGATATTTTTTTTTTTTTTTGATAAAAATGTTTAAATTCTTGTGATGAAGTCATCAATGTGGGTTAGGAGATGCTCCCAATTTATAGGTAATTTATAAGGACCAGCAGTTAAGGCACACCTAATGTGTGTGCTAGTAAAAAGATGTTACAAATTATTAGTAATATTTTTTATTAAAAATAGAAATTTAATATAGTTAAACTATTGTGATATTTTAAAGAAGTGATAGGTTTTTGTTAGAAAAGTGACAATTAATTTAATAGATATGATGTGGTTGTAGGGAGTTGAGTAGTTAAAATGATACAATTCTAAGCAAAAATAGATTAGACAAGACATTAAATGAAACGATTTATTTATATCAAACCTTCCCTCCCACTTTATATATACTAGTGTTAAAGACACACCTAATGTGTGCACAATTAAGGAGCAATTAAAATGAATCAATTTTGTTTTAAATTTCGTTTGTTACATATAAAAAATTTTATAAAATCTTCACAAAAGAATTTTGATTTATATGGCTATAGTAATTGATAGTTACAATACTTAGGGTGGTTATGAATCATTATATTAGTAAAATGTAATTAAGAGGTTAGGGTAAAAATTAATATTTACAAGGGTAAATTTAGAAGAGTAAAATTAAGATGGAAAAAAATGTTTCCGCCAACTATCATTACTCAGACATCATATATACTAGTATTCAAGGCACACACAACTAATAAAAGAAATTTTTTCCAAATTTTTTGAGAATATTTGAAATTATTTTCAGGAGAATTGATTTTATATTGTAATAGTAAATATATAGAACATTCACTAAAATAAAATGTATAAATAAATAATTAGTTAGTAGCAATTCATAACCATAACTGATAGTTGCTAATAAAAATTAAAGTTTATTAAATAAATTAAAAACAAAATAATAGGAATCAATATATTAGTTGGAAGAAAGATATATTGGAAGTTGGAAATGATAGTTTTCAATAACAACTTAGGAAGAACATAAAATGACACAAAAAATTTTATACCAACCTCCCTCTCCGTTTATATGTACTAGTGCTAAATGCACAATCGATGTGTGTGTATTAAAGAAATATTATGATCATATATTTTATGTAGAATTTCAATTGCTAAAGAAAAGTTTAATCTTTTAAATTTTTTTCATAAAATAAATAATTCCATTTTAGTAGTTATAATTTTTAGGGATCATAATGTCAAAAACATATGTTTAAGTAGTTAAAAGTCAAATGGTCATTGGTGGTTATCTTGATAATATGTTTATAGATAGTTAAAACAAAAGTGGTTTTCATTAGGACAAAAATAAATGTTCATAAATGACAATAAATATTTGCCCTAAGCCTCTCTCAATCTCTCTCTCTCTATGTATATATGTGTGTGTAGATGATTTTAGATTATTCACTAATACAACACTCATATGAGTGCAAGAACTTTTTGACAGGAAGTGATTCGTTCTTAACAATTGAGTCAACTTGTATTAGTTATAATAGAACAACTAACAACTAAAGAGAGGGAGTTAAGAAAAATAATTTTTTTTAGAAGAAAATCTTGGCTGCTTTGATCTGATATTTTTTCTTATTTTAATCTCACGTGCTGGAGCCGGTCGCTTTCCGGCAGTTTCTGCTCCTCGGTTTGTTTTCTGATTTTCTCTTTCCTCTCGATACAGCCTCAATTTCAATGAGCTAGCTCTTGGTTCCATGTTCATTCTCCCCGTACAAGGCACTGACTCAATTCTCTACCAAAGTCAAATTCATCATTTTTGCTATGTAAATTGGGCAGTATTACACAGAACTAACTATGCCCATCATGTGTTTATGTGCGTGGAGATATTTAAACCTAGCCCAGATTGTGTAGGAGAATTATGAATCTAAGTAACATTTAGCTTTGTGTAATTTAGACTCAACTCTAGAGTCCTAACTCGGACTTTCCTTTTTTAATCCAAACTCGGAATTTTATAGACCATAGTATGTATACAGTGCAGCCACATCCTTCTTTTTTTCTTTTAGAGTATGTTGAAATTATTTACGGGTCCGTTTGGATTAGTTGTTTTTGGGGTTATTTTTTAAAAATAGCACTGTAGCATTTGGGATGTGAAAAACTACTGTAACTGTCTTTCAAAAACTACTGTAACTATCTTTCAAAAACTTTTTGAGGGTTCTTTTGGGATAATTTTTTGCGGTATTTTTAAAAGTAAAAATTTATTTGGGTCAATTTTTTTGGGGCATTTTTAAATTAAAAATTTATTTGGGATAATTTTTTGGGGCATTTTTAAAATTTAAAATTAATTTTAGGTATTTTGGGGGGATTTTTAAAATTAACAATTTATTTTGGGTATTTTTAAAATTGAAATTTATTTGATGGGTGGTGGTGCAAGTAGGTTAATTTAAAAAAAATACCCCAAATAAATTATTTTAAAAATACCTCAAATAAATTTTGAATTTTAAAAATACCCTAAAAATTGTCCCAAATAAATTTTTAATTTTAAAAATGTCCCAAAAATACCTCAAATAAATTTTGAATTTTAAAAATGCCCCAAAAAATTGTCCAAAATAAATTTTTAATTTTAAAAATTCCCAAAAATTACCCCAAATAAATTTTTAATTTTAATAATGCCCCAAATAAATTTTTAAATTTAAAAATGCCCCAAAAAATTATTCCAAATAAATTTTTAATTTTACAAAAGCCTCAAAAAATTACCTCAAATAAATTTTAAATTTTAAAAATGACCCAAATAAAATTTTAATTTTGATGGGAGGGGGAGGGGGGCTGCGGGGAAGGGAGGGGAGGAAAGGGGAGGAGGGGGAGGGGGAGAAAGAGAGAAGGGGAGAAAGAGAGGGGGAGGGCGAGAGACAGGGAAGGTGGAGGGGGGAAAGAGGTGGTGGTGGGTGATTGTGCGGTTGGGGTGGAAGAAGAAAAGATAATTTTTTATTTTTGTATGTATAAGTTGTTTTTGAAATATTTGTTTGGATTAGTATTTTTGGGATTGTTTTTGGTTGGTGTATTACCGTAACCTTTGAAGTGTGAAAAACTGTTTTTCAAAAACAGGTGCCAAAAACAAGAATCCAAACAAATCTTAATTTTTGCACAGTACTTTTAAAGATTCTAGAAAAGATTGGAAAAATAGACATTTTAATCCCTTATCTTTGGAGTTTTGACCATTTAGCCCCTTATATGTATTTGCAGCCTTTTTAATCCTTTATATTTACCAAAAAAAAAATCAATGTAGAGCAAAATAGGGGAAGAAAAATATGCAAACACGCCTCAACTGGTATGCACTAACATATAAAGGACAAAATAGACATGACTCTAAAGATAATAGACCAAAACAATCATTCTTATCGGTGCACATGTTGTGGACATGACAAACTTTTTTAAAAACTTTCATCTTTCTATTCGAGATCCTAAATTGGCCCAAAAAAAAATCTAAAATTTCTAATAAAAAATTAAAAATTTTTACTAGAATTATCACGTGCAAGGTATGTGCACTGTTAAAATGACCGTTTTGGTCAATTACTTTTTGAATGTATGGCATGCACCAAAAATAGAAGGAAACAAGAAAGATTAGGAGAAGCTAATCATACACCTTACATATATGGAAAATACTCAAGTAACGATAGTTATAGTAACAAAACAAAATTTACCTGATATTACAGGTAAAAACACTTTCAGTGACCATTTGGTTACCTGTTAGACCGGTCATTTAGATAAGATAATGCCTAAAAATTAGCCTAAAAATTTGGAAGACCGGTCATTTAGATAAGATAATGCCTAAAAATTAGCCTAAAAATTTGGAAGTAAGTTTTGCATCAAAAAGAGTAAGTTAATTTAATAAATTAGTAACTTTTATGTCTCAAAAGGTAAATTGGAAATAATATGAAACTTACCTTTTCTTGAAAATAAATTACTATTTTAAATCTCAAACTTACTTTTAATGAGAAGTAAGTTTTGCATCTAAAAAAGTAAGTTAGTTGAATAAATCAGTAACTTTTATGTCTCAAAAGGCAAATCGGATGAAACTTACCTTTTCTTGAAAATAAATTACTATTTTATATCTCAAATTTACTTTTAAAGATAAGTAAGTTTTGCATCTAAAACAGTAAGTTAAATCAATAAATTAGTTACTTTTATGTCTCAAAAGGTAAATCGTAAAAATTATATGAAACTTACATTTTTTTCGAAAATAAATTACTATTTTACATCTTAAACTTACTTTTTAAGAATAGTGAGTTTTGCACGTAAAAGAGTAAGTTAACTTAACAAACTAGTAACTTTTATATCTCAAAAGTAAATCAAAAAGAATATGAAAATGATATTTTTTTGAAAATAAATTACTATTTTACATCTCAAACTTACTTTTAAATAGTAAGTTTAGTTGAAATAACAGTAAATTTTTATACAATATTAGTAAATTTTATGATAACATAGTAAATTTGATTAATGATCAAAATTTACTTGTTTGTGGTATTAATTTACTATTTTACTTTAAAAAGTCATAAGAGTAAGTTTAGTTTAAATAATAGTATACTGTATAATAACATAGTAAATTTGATTACTGATCAAAACTTACTAGTTTGTGGTAAAAATTTACGATTTTACTTTAAAAACTTATATGAAACTACTATTAGGAAGTTTACTTGAAATAGTGCTAAAATTTTTTATTAGTGATTGAAATTTAACTTAATAAATTAGTAACTTTTATGTCTAAATTATTAAATCAGAATATATATGAAAGTTATTTTTTTTCTTGGAATAAATGAATTAGAACTTTATATCCCAAAGTTAGTTTTTAGAGAGTAAGTTTAATTCAACTACTAATAAATTTCTATAGAATCATAGTAAATTTTATGATAACATGGTAAATTTGACTAGTGATCCAAATTTACTATTTTGTGGCCTAAATTTACTAATTTACTTTAAAAACTTATATGAAAATAGCATTAGGAAATTTAATTGAAATAATTCCAAGAATACTATAAAAAAAATTACTATTCGCATGACCTTATAAAATGTGTAATAAAATTTGTCTGATTATAATTTTGAATTATTTTTTAATTTTTGAAAAGATTGAAAGTTTGGTTTACAATAATAATAAATCATCCCGAATCGAGTTATATACATAATGGTAGTTGTCTATTCATCACAATTTCTATAAGTTAATCCATATGAATACAATAAAATGATAAAATTTTAATAAATTGATTATCAAGATCATACGTATAAAAGTTGAAATTATATTAATGTAGCATAATCTTTGAAAATTATAGTAAATTCATCTATATATTTAAGTTGTAACTTTCGAAATCTCCGGTGAAAATTATGCATACGGCACAAGTTTCATGCAATGTTTACGAACATGCACTATGTTGATTTCCAAACCATAATCATCAAATTAATGTAAATAGTCAACAAATTTCAGATTTTATTTCAAATTGTAATGCGATACCCGATCTCCATCTCCAAGTACCAAAGCAATTGATAATAGTACAATTTTTTTTAATATCTTTAAGGGAATTCTCTCAATTGCAACCCATTAGGAGATCATGAATCAATTCACTTTAGAGTGGTCAATCAATCATACAAATAGGTTGAGGGGCAATTGTATTTTAGTCCAACTTAATAATTAGTAATTTGCCATTCGAGATGGATTTATTGACGCTTGGGATCGGTTAAGTAAGAGTCCCAAATGATCAAGAATTTAAGAAATAGACAAAATTTACCTTTTTACATAGTATATTAACTAGTAAGTTGAATTCAAAAAATGGTAAATTTTATTAAAAAATAAGTAAATTTGTTTGTTGAAAACGTAAATTTTCATTAATGGTTGTAGCTTACTGGTTCATGAGATATATTTACTAAATTTCTTAGTAAATTTATTAGTAAGTTGAATTCAAAAAAAGGTAAATTTTATTAAAGAATAAGTAAATTTATTTATTGAAAACGTAAATTTTCATTAATGGTTGCAGTTTACTGCTTTATGAGATATACTTACTAAATTTCTTAATAAACTTACTGGTAAGTTGAATTTAAAAAAAAGGTAAATTTTACTAAAAAGTAAGTAAATTTATTTGTTGAAAAAATAAATTTTCATTGATGACTATAGCTTACTGTTTTAAGAAATATACTTATTAAATTTCTTAGTAAACTTACTGGTAAGTTGAATTTAAAAAAAGGTAAATTTTACTAAAAAGTAAGTAAATTTATTTGTTGAAAAGTAAATTTTCATTGATGACTATAGCTTACTGTTTTAAGAAATATACTTATTAAATTTCTTAGTAAACTTACTAGTAAGTTAAATTCAAAAAAAGGTAAATTTGATTAAAAAGTAAGTAAGTTTGTTTATTGAAAACGTAAATTTTCATTGATGACTATAACTTACTGTTTTAAGAGATATACTTACTAAATTTCTTTGTAAACTTACCACTACAATATTAGAAAAGTCACTAAAAATCGAATTTGTCACTAAAGACGGTAAAAACTTGTTATTGCAGTTATCTCCCTCGTTACCCATAACTCGTGTTACTATAGCATAGTCCTATATATATATATATATTGTAATTAATCATGCAACTTCCATAATTACATTTATAAAGGGACACGGAACATTAAGTTCAAACATTTTACCAGAATCCCCACGATATCGAACCTTAAGTTCAAACAGTGTTGTGTTCCAAATCAAGACCATCGTTTCTGTTAAGTTCAAGTCTGAGGAAAATAATAGTAAGCAGAGGACTTTTGAGGGCTTGAGGTACGAGAAAGAATTCCACTTTGGTTGTTTAGTGAATTCACCGTCGCTGTTCTCTGCAAGGACGGGGGAAAAGATGTTTCCTGATATGTTTATTCCCTTTCAATTTGACAGAGATAAGGTAGTTCAGAAAATTCGGAATTTCGTACGTTGCATGAGAAAAAGAACACCTGGATCTTACAATGTTTTGACCTTTAGGCTAGAGATGACGAAGGAAGTTAAAATACCTGAAAGTGAGCTCGAGGCATGGAATTCTTGGTACGATGAGAAGGTATTGATTGATCCCAGTTTCGAGTACATGTACAAGAGAGCAATTAGCAGACCTCGAACTTATCAAGAATTAGTCTATGGAATAACTCTTGCCTTCAAACCCACAAGTAAAACATGTATATTGATCGATTGAAGAAGGTAAACCTAGATGACAATGATGATTCTAGTTCAAGAAGACCTTCTGCAATTTGCTTTGAACAGTTGAAGTCCCATGAAAACGGGTTGATGATGGCTACTGTCTTGCCTTGCTCTCGCGTCTTTCATGGCAATTGCATTCTTAAGTGGTTGAAAGTTAGTCATGTCTGTCCTCTGTGTCGCTTTGAGTTGCCATCTATTTTCAATAACTACAGAAGAAGGAGGGGTTCCTTCTACAGTAGCACTATTTTCATCTGCTCACTTGTGCTTTTAGCTGTTGCACTTTGTGCTGTTGTTGTGTCATTTGTGCTTGTAAGAAAATAAGAAATCAAACTTTTGTTAGAAAACTAGTTGAATATGAATGGGGCCTCACACCCAGGTTTTGAGTAAATTGGTTATTTGTGTTTCTTTAAATGAGACAAGTAATTAGAAATTTATTCAATAGATGTATTGATTGCTGACAGTTCGGTGAAATATTTTGATATGCATAATGATGTGTATTTTAGCAAATACAGTTTTAAATGAAAAAAAAAGTATAATAAATTGTTGGGCTTGTTTGTCCAGCCCATGTGTGGTGGGCCGAACAAACAAATAAATCCAAAGCCCATGACACCTTATTTTCCTAATCAATACTTGAATAGATGATTTGGTTTTCCTCAAGTCTTATAAATTGGAGGAGTACAGATGCACGCCAGACAACAATCATCAAAAAGCTTCAGCAACCTCTTTTCTTTGAGAAACGAAGAGAGAAATTGGGGAAAAAAAATTGGAGAGGAAAAAAAAACTTGGAGAAAGAAAGAGTTTTGCTACTTCTTGGCCTTGATTAGACGGCGACTCAGACGAAATTTTACTACGCAATCCTCTCACCAAACTCTACTCATCTACCGGTGTTGATTTTGGATTTCCTCTTCATGTGGCAACATCCCTCCAAATCCACATTTTGATAGTGGTAGGTTTTGGAGACGAAATTATTCTAGATTTACTTGGTTGATATTGGCGATGTTTCTGTCATTTGATGTTCTGAATAGACTTATGTATGCCCATTATTATTGCGATAATAGAGGTTCTTAACTGGACTAGATCCCGTGATTTTTCCCTATTTGGGTTTTTCACGTAAAAATTTTGGTTTCCTATTATAGTTGATATCGATACTTGGTGATTTTAGTTTATTCTTGTTTAATTAATACTTGGGGAAAGAGTGAATTGTCTTGGTATTGCACCGGTACCCCTTTGGCCCTTTTCCAACATAAATTTAATAAGGTCAGATTTGATTTAAAGATTTTGCACGTTTCAGAGATTGAAATTTTGCTTTTGAAACAAACCATAATTGATCAAAGCTTAAATATGTAGTTGACGAGGTTTGGTGTAAAAAGTAAGATAAGTGATGTATGTGACCAACCCAACGGTGCTTTGGCGTATAAAAAGTTAATACATATGAAGACGCGCTATGTGGCTTTTCTCTAATTCATTCGGAGAATAATCTAAAATTAAAACTAATTCATCAGTTCACAAACTCAAAAAAAAAAAACTCAAACCCTAAATCGCACGCATGCAATCTACAGAATAGTAAGGTTTTAGCTTCAGCAAAGTTAAAAACTTAAAGAAAAGCAAAGTAATTGTAGCAAAGGTCATCTAAAAACCTTAACTTCTGTATGTTCAGAAAAATAAAATAAAATAAGGCTATATAGTTGAGTCATTTATCTCAAACAGAGCTCGTGCATGAATCTTATAACCAAGCAAATACTCACCGTTTTTAACTCGTAATGTCATTATGTAATAACAAAAACACCATTGTTAACAAAGTTAAACGGCATCTTGAAACCTACACTTTATCTGTTTATCATGATGAACGTTACAAAAGAAACTAAAGTGTCACTACAGTGTAGTTAATGATATAAGTATTCGATCAAAAATTGCTCATGGCGGGAGGTAAATAAAATTTTCAAAAAATCCACCTACAAAAAGTAAATAAAAATCACGATATTATTAATGATGCACACAAACATAGGAATTCTAAATTTAGAAAGTGAGTTATCCATTAGTTTGTTTCTGTTACTTAAGTTGCCTGTCCCTTAATATAGGATTTTTCTTTTCAAAATCTCAGGGGGCTTTAAAATTGTCAAAAACTTCAAGGGAGATTTTTGAAATTATCCTATAAATTATCTTTACTCTCCCACAATTAGTTTTCTAATGATATACTTTGAATTGGTTAAAAATGTTACAAAATTTTCAAAATGGAGATGGCAAGTGATATTTTTCAAACTTTAAGGATGCCAAGTGATAAGGTCAGAAACTTCATGGGAGATCATTGAAATTATCCCTTCATTTAATCAAGACCAATTTAATTAATTCAATCTTGACTAAACAAATTATGTTAAAATTTTGCTGTCTATAGTTGTTAGAACAAGATTGTCTTTTTTTTCTCCCTTTTACTTGCGATGCATATGCATAATATTTTCTCCTTTTTGTGACAAATATCTTTTTGGTTTGAATTAGATACTTTGTACCATATCCAACTAAACTAATTTGCATACTTCTTTTCTTGTTTTTAAATAAAAGGTATGGGTGAGATCAGTTTTGATCATCCTTATAGGGCAGAACATGCCCCATGACCAAAATTGTATACTTCAATTTGCTTCATTATTGCAATCAACTTTCAAGTGGTGGCAAAGTGAAAAGAGATAAAAGAAAACGAATGAAACAAGGAAAAAAAATAGAGGAAATGGTAAGAAATAGTGAGAAGTGGAAAGGGGAGGGAAACTAAAACCTTGTCATGAACTTTATTAAAGTAAGTTCCCTCAAAAATTCAGTGTTTGAGGAAATTTAGAAACATGAAATAAATAAATCTTGTATTTAGGCATAAAAAGATTTTGATTGGTTTAATTTCCAACATAGTTAAAGAAATACATACTAGAGTTCGTATTATTTGGAAGAAAAATATAATAATTGTTTTCTTTTTCATCTGTTGTTTTTAGGCAAGTCAAACATCCAACAAGAAAAATTTGGACAAGGTGCTCAATCATACAAGTTTTACGAAACAATAAAAAGCAGTTGAAATTTTTGCTTGTCAACCATGCAACTTCCAAATTAGGGAAATTCACCATTTTAGTCCCTAAATATTTTTACTAAAATCAATTTTATCCCTGATAAATTATTTTAATAATTTTAGTTCTCGAACAAATTTTTTATTTTAAATGTAGGATTTTTAACCAAAATTTACTCAATCTGCGTGGACTACAGGGGCATAATAGTTACATTGACTTAATCTTCTGCAATTAATAGAGAAATAGATTAGAAGATTGTTAAAATTGCTTAATATTCAATTTATTCCTCACCCCTTTATTTTATGATTTTATATGTATAATTTCAAATTTGAAATCCACCTTTTGCATATGTGGCATTCATCTACACCTGTTAGTGTAAAAAATCTACTACACTGACAGTGGATGAAAACTTAATCCTTATTTTATTAAGCAATTTTAATAATATTTCTAATCTGTTTCGTACAGAATGTTAGACCTGTATGACAATTATGCCCTTCTAATCCATGCAAATTGAGTAAAATTTGATCAAAAGTCATATATTAGAAGTAAAAAACATGTCCAAAGACTAAATTGATTAAAATAATTTATTAGGAATCAAATATTTTAGTGAAAATGTTCGATGACCAAGATGGGGAAATTCCCTCCAAATTACAATTATAAAAGCACACGGAAGCAACCAAGTCCTTTTCCTAACCTAAAACTATTTACCTAAAATGGTTTACTTGCCCGACCTTAATTTCGTTCCAATTCAAACAAGTATTGGCCAAATTGCGAATTTTGAGCTCTTCAACCAATTTCAGGGAGCCCTTTTCTTTTGGGCGGCGGAATTCAAGAAGATGGCACCCCCACCATGGTTGCCACCACTGAATTCCCACGACCAGTACAGCGTATCAGAAGTGCTTGCACCAGAACCCCCACAATATCAAGCACCAAATTCAATTATTGGTGTGTTCCTAATGAAGACCATCGTTTCTGTTAAGTTCAAGTCTGAGGAAATTAATACTAAGCAGAGGAGTTTTGAGGGCTTGAGGGTTGAAAAAGAATTTAAATTTGGATGCTCTTTTGCAGATTCGTCATCACAGTTCTCTACATGGACCAGGGAAAAAATGTTTCCCGAGATGTTTATTCCCATTGAATTAGATAGAGATAATCTAGTTGAAAAAATTCGAAATTTCGCATGTCGCATGAGGCAAAAAACACCAGGATGTTACAATTTTTTGCCCTTCAGGTTGGGGATCACAAAGGAGGTTAAAATACCTGAGCGCGAGCTCGAGGCATGGAATTCTTGGTACGATGTGAAGGTATTGGTTGATCCCAGTTTCGAGTTTGAGTATAAGAAAGCAATTAGTAGACCTCGAACATACGAAGAATTAGTCTATGGAACAACTCTTGCCTTTAAAGCCACAAGTGAATCGTGTATTGATCGATTGAAGAAGGTAATCTTAGATGACAATGATGATTCTAGCTCAAGAAACCCTTGCGCAATTTGCTTTGAAGAGTTGAAGTGCCAGGGGAATGGGTTGCAAATGGGCACTGTCTTGCCTTGCTCTCATGTCTTTCACGGAGATTGCATTCTTCAGTGGTTGAAAGTTAATCATGTATGTCCAGTTTGTCGCTTTCAGTTGCCATCTGTTAACTATAACCGTAGAAGGAGTTCTTACTTCTATGGCAGGACTATTTTCATCTGCTCACTTGTGCTTTTAGCTTTTGTATTTTGTGCTGCTGGTATTGTTGTCATTCATATCAAGTAAGAAATTTGTGTATGGTGTGCCTTGGGTAAATTATTTAGCTGAGGGGAAGAAGAAGAATTTGGGTCCTAAACCGAGGAATTCTTATATTGCTGACATATCAATGTTGAAAAGGATTGGGATCTTGTGGATTTTACTTGTTTACATTTGATTTTCTAATTTCAAGGCTCTAGGCAGGTATAGTGTTTCGAGAATATCAAAATGTGATGGCTTCAAGTTTTGCACTTTTCACCTCAACAGTACGATACTTTTCTTATACTAAAAATGCCACCCTTATGGTTTTACCTTCATTAGAATAGAAAATTCTTGCGCATCTTATTGATGAAGATATTGGTTTACCTCTTGAAGAATAAGATAAATAAGTAGATGTTGCTAAATATTACTCTCTGAGATGAGACATCCTCTTGTCTTCAATATGAGTGAATGTCTTTTTGTTTTTTCAGTTAGAGCAATTGACAGCCTGCAAAGCATCACAACTGACTATCTAGCAGTGTCAAGATAGAAATTTAGTGGAGACAGAAAATCAGTTAATTAGAGTTCATCCCATTTCTCAGTTGTTTCCACAAAGGAGCTGAACACAATCTCAGGAGGGATACATTTGGGCTGAAAACATCTCTGTTTCTGTCCTTCCATTTCAATCTTCAATTGCTACATTAGCCATCTCAGATCATCAGTCTAGCCAAAAAAACAGCTTACAGCCATTAAACAGCGAATAATCACATGCAAAGAATAGATGCTCAAGCTTCAAAAAAAAAAAAAAAAAAGGAAAAAAGAAAGGATTTGGAAAGACTATGTTTAATATTTTTCTAAATTGGAAATAATTGGATACTGTTAAACCAGACAACAAAAGGTAAGTTGTTTCCTTAAAAAAGAGAAGGAAATATTTCAAAGAGTAGCAGAAAATGGTTTGGAATGTAAATGGGTCTGAATTTTGGTAATTTTAGCCCAACCCAAGCCCAAACCTGAACCTGAACCCGTTGACAGCCCACCTTAACCTTTCTCACACTTACTGTTGATCACCCCCCATAAACACTTGTGAGTCCTGAGAAAGAGAAATATTGATAGGAGGGCTTCTGCATATTATCAAGATAAAGATGATGGATTTGTTTAATCTCCAAAAAATCCCTTAATCACAGGTACCCTTTCTTTCAAACTTAAAAGAGCTACACCTACCTCAAATTTCTCATTTCTAGTTGCAAGGAAATAAAAGATCATTTTTTATTGGAATCCATTGGCTAATTAATAATCAAGATACAAGAAAATTCATGATGTTGATCATACATTCAGGGCTGTTAATACCACCCCAAGCCAGATGCTCATGTTAATGCTAATGCATGTTGATGGGATCAATGGCCTATTGATCTCCCCAATTTGAAGCACTTAATTCAGCTCATTTCTCACTTTTCCTTCTGCCATATCATGGTTTTTGCATGATCATCCGACATCTTTCACTAGTGTATATGCCATTGAGATGAGATGGGATGAAAGGTGGCAGTAATGCAGAATATACATGTTTAGTCCTTTTATTCTTCTTAATTATCAGGGGTTGTCTGATAATGCTCTTATGGTTTATACATGCAGTGGATAATTTGTCTTGAATATAATACAGATTGAAAAGCCTTGACCCCATTCTTGATTGCCATTGATATACCAGCAAGTCAAACCAAAGACTGTTGGCACAGAGTTATAGCCAGAGAGTAAAATTGGCAGGTTCATGAAGAGGATATAGTAGAATCAATCTTAATAACATAGAATGTCATAAATTTTAGATGATTACTTTCTTCCCTGTTGAGTCCTTTGATGTTATCTGTGAATTAACAGTTTAAGGTCATGCTGTGATTGATGTATAAGCACACATTTTGAATGTGCCCCAGGATTGCCTCTTTGTGCTTAAAAGATATATGCTTTCAAGGCCTTGAAATAATTTTGTAGCGTGAAGTAGGGAGAAAAAAGTACTAGTTTACCTTGTGCTTGAATAGAAGGAAGAAATCAAATTGAAAAGAAAAAGAATTAAAAAAGAAAAGGGAAAATAATACTGAAAAGAGAAGTAAAGTAGTGAATGTGGCCAATAGTAGATGGTCTGGATTTGGACACAAGTTGACCCATTGGATTGTATATTTTGGACATGTTATTAGAAAAATTATAAGTTAGCACCTTTTTGGATGTGATGTATGTGAAATCAAATGGTGATCTGGAAATAATAAAGTGATTGACAATCGTTAGGTTATATTTCAAAATAATTTTCCAGAAATCTGACTATCCAAATTCCCAGACCCAGACATAATCCTTGACAGCCTAAATTTACCTTCATTACTGATTCTTGATTGTTGATCTTCCTCCAAAACATCTAATTTCTAGGAAAGAAGAAAATAAAGATGATGGATTGAGACTGCAGTTGTTGCTTTATGCCCCCAGAGTCCCTGCACCTTTCTTTTCAAGCTTAGTTGAGCATTTACCTTTCTTGATTTTGTTACTTACTATCTGTACAAATAAAGACACTTCTTTCCTATAGCTCTTTTAACAGCTTTTGTGGAAACTGTATTTGGCTGTATAATTCATAAGAAAACAAAATTCAGATATGTTAAACCATAAGCTAAAGGCTTCAGAACCATCCCAAAAGAAGCTGCTGTCACCTTTGTTTTGTCCATCAGGTGGAGATACCTTTCACATCACTTCCTTATATTGACCTTGATTTCGACTTTGTCCATAAATACCTCTTCTTTGATTTCGTAAGTTTCTGCTTTAGTGTATTTCAACTACAAAATTTGGCTCCGGTTAGAAGATTTAAATTCTCAGTTTGTCCGATTTCGGTCCTTGAAAGTTTTTGGCCATTAATAAGCTTGTTTATATCACATGTGCATTTATGTGAATTTCAACAGCTTAAAATTGATACACTCTGTGATGATAGCGATGCATTAACTACTCGAAGAGTTTTTACTTGCCAAACCTTCATTTGTCTGGGTTTTGGCTTGAGGATTTCAATGTCCCAATTGCTTTTACCAAATCTAAAGGCACTGAATGTAAGTTGTGACAATTTAGTAGGTGACTCCATTCAGAGGGTTATTCAGGGTTGTCCTGTGCTTGAAGACCTGAGTTTGTACTTCTCATCTTCTCCTGATGATGGTGAAGATACTACTAAAGTCGAATTTTTTTTATTTATCTAGTCCTTCAATGAAAAGACTTGCTCTGTTAGTATCAGATTTCATGAGATTCAAGTTTACCATTGTTGCAAATTCAGCTAAACTTGAATGTTTGAAATATTCTGTTCAAGAACATGATGGTGAGCATCAAGTCATGATTAGTACCCCAAATCTTGAATATTTAGTCTACGATGACAAACCATCAGGAGGAGTTAACTTCATTCAAAATCTTAAATTTCTTGTTCAAGCCATATTAGCAGTTGAATGGACCAATGACCAAGTAAGAGGTCAGCACACTATTGATCATCTTCTTAATAGGATGCAAAAGGTGAAAATTGTGTCCATAAGACAGCACGATGGAGTTATTTTGTTTTATTTCATGTTTTTTTTAAAGAACTTTTAGATTACACCTTTTGTGAGTTCATTTCATGCTTATTATTCATAAAAAAAATTGTCTTAATCCACTTTCATTTGCACGCAGGTTCTCTATAATTTTGCGAGATTCATTAGCAGCTTTCAACATATTCGCTGTCTTAGAACTTCAAGCAGTCAAATATTTTCCTGTTATTGACAATATACTTTTCTGGAAAGCATTATCCACCCTATTCATGAATGCTCCTAACCTTGAAGCACTTGTTTTTGATGAGGTGAGTTGTGCTGCTCATTTTTACCATAGAAATCATTTGCATTAGGCCTTCCAGTTTTAATCTTGTTTGTCTGCAGAGGTGATTTTGGACTACAACAGTGAAAGCAGGTGTTGAGTGTCTCTCTCTAGACATTTTCCCAATATTATCCGAAGGAAATAAAAATTACAAATTTTAATGAGGAGGAATGCGCAATTAATCTAGTTGAGTGTCTTTTGCAATATGGAAAAGCTCAAAAGAAGGCGACTCTTGGTGGATTTCTAGATTCTGCAGCATGTAACAGAATCCTCATTGAAGAAGTGCTCTGAAAAACTGCCAGATTTTGATTCAAGAGAAAGAAAGCTGGTACTTGGATCTATATAGTTGTCCGAAATTCCTCAGAAATTCCTCATACAGGATTTTCTGCTAACAATACTCTCATGCTCTTTCAGTCAAATTTTCCTTCTCTCTCTCTCTCTCTCTCTTTTTTTTTCCTTTTTTTTCCTTATCATTTTGCACAAAGGTGGATGGGGGTTGGGAAAGGAGGAGGATTGGGCACCTGAGGAATTCTTATTTTGCTGCCTATCAAACTTGAAATGTGATTTTTCTGAAATTGGATGTGGTTGTTAGGTCAAACCACTTCTGCAGTAAATCATTCAAGGGCACACTATATTTCTACCTCATTTTTCATTTCATTAAGATCATTCTAGATAAGGACCTTGATCCATTCAGACAGTTTTCTAGTGCTCAAATGGATTTTGCTTTTTCAATGTAGTGTCTAATGCATAACATCTTGAATATCAGTTGTCATGCGTTATTCTTTAATCTTCTCTTTTGAAAAGTATGATTGCTTTTCTTCTACTACATTAGGACCCTTTTGATTTTACCTTTGTTAGAGGCTGTAAATTATAAAATACCGAGTATATGGAACCCTTCATCAGGCATGTGCGCCGTCCTCTCCAAGCCCTCAAATGGACTGACTAAATTTTAAATATGTCCTACAATACCTAGTCCTTTACTATCCCTTTTCTTTTCAAAGGCTCATAATTATGTTTTATGTTCAGAATTATGACTTTGACATTCCCAGTTAGCAGGCTTGAATCCTAATGTTCTTATCTGTTTGTGCATAAAATATGTAATGCTGATATTGTCACCCTTTTCACTCCAAATTCCATCTCTTATTAGTTTATTTCTTTTGCTGAGTCCATTCAGTCTTAAGTGCATTCACCGTATTAGAGACCACACACAAAAAAGGACATTCCTACCTTCATCAGATTCAACATTGACCTCCTTCATTGTTCAACCTCAACATGGAATGACATTTCCAGCAGTATCAGAAATCATAAACGTATCTTGCCTAGTTAAACATGGTGAACTCTAAAGGCTAAACTTAAATTGCTGCACAAAGAATCATGCATATGTTTCCTATGAGAGTTCCATCATCCTAACATATCAACCACCTGAATACACAATCATTCTCTTCTTCTTTGCCTCTATACTTGAAGAATTTTATGGCTGATATTGTAGTTGTTTGAGTTATAATATCTTGAGAAGGTCGTGTTTGGCATTTTATTGGAAGCTCGAAATTGATAAGCAGTCTTAGTAGAATATAATCAAAGAATAGCATAAGTAGCTTGTATAGCTGTTAGCCTATTACAATCAACAGCATCTGGATACTACAAGAAAAATAGCGAATTCTCCTGTATGGACTAAGATATTCAGCTTGCTGAAGTTATTACTGTACTGAGTTAACAGTAGCAAGTTGGTCGAATATGCCCTGTAAGGCTGTAACCACAAGAGTTGGAAAAGACACTTGCACTTTCTTTTTGCTAAGTGGAGAAATGCTTTCTAAGACCATCTAAGCATTTTAATTTAGTTGATATATATTGAGCATCTTCCTATCTTGATGCTCAGAGTTGACAGCTTAATCCTGTTTAGTGCGTTAAGTTTCTTTCCTCTGTACTTATTGTGAGGCATCCCCAATCACATATACTCTCCGTTTAGAAAATAGTTAGCTGCTCATTTGAGAAGATAAAACAAAGTTATTCCTGACATAGCTTAGATCAGATTTTGTGTTCTTACATTTAGTTTCATGAAATTTGTTAGCCATTTTGCTGCAATATGAATGTCTTGTTTGTCATATGACATACTCCCAGATCTCTATTGACTACAACTTTGTATTCATTTCACTGTAATGGAAGGTGCGCCAAGCTTGTTTGTCATATGACATACTTCGCCTTGTACAAGTCTTTTAAGGCACTGGCTTCTGAAAACTGGTGATTTTTGTTTGTAACGAGCCCTTTTGCTTGTGTTTCATGAACTGTTTAATTGGTTGTTTCCACTTGTAAGAAACGGTTCTTATTATGTCATTCAGGTATCTTCTGGCCAACAAGGCAACACGTCTGCGAGAATTAAAACTGTATAGTATATAGCTGATTGTACTTTTCATGCTATAACCTGGTGTCTACCTTTCAGTCTACTTGCCCTCCACTAATGGCTCCCATCAATGCTAGATGCATATCTGCTTCTTGAAGTGCCTAGCAACCGACCACACATGCATTCAGTTCCTATGTAGACATCTGATTTATGAAACATCTTTGACTAAGCTTTCAGTTATTCTGATACTAGGCCACAGTTTTGGACAGTTATGGTTACAGAACTACACTTATTTCAAATCAGTCGTTCCAGTACAAATTTACAAGTAAAAAAATGTCAAGATTATTATCCTTCTTTGGTTTGTTAAGAATACACTAGTGTCCTAATTTTGTAGTTTCAGGTTTTTTCTTTATGCATAGTTTTTATCTTGGAGCAAAGTAATGAAAACCCGATGAATTTGAAACTTGAAACCACACCTAATAGGCACCTTTTTTGGGAGATACATATATAAACAACTTAACAAGAATTGGCTGTGGAACCTAATATAGTTTTCAGTTGAGGGGGCACGCCTAGACTTTGTCTTGTTTATCTTTCATTTCACTGCACTGCAATTAATGGTAAATTGCAAAAGTTTCATTTTATATTCCAATTTTCAGTTTTTTTTTTTTTTTAAAGCTTTGGTTGTTTACCAAGTTAATAATGCCCGAGGATAAATAGAACACTATTTTTCAAGAAAGCATATATACTTTTAGAGTTGATACTATCCCTCTTCTTTTCCAAATTACGTGCCATCAAACATGAGTGTGGACAAAATTTGCATGAATGAAAATGAACTTAATCCCTCCCTTGCAAGTTTTGAGGTTCTCGTAGAAAAATATAGTGTAACGATATGATGTATATGAAATTAAGAGGTGATTGAAAATATTTCAAGAGAATACTTTAAAATTTGTATAAGAAAGCTTGCAATCCAAACAAGACCGAAAATTCATAAGTAATGCAAACAAACACCAAGTAACTTTCAAAAACACTACAAAGCCAACAGGTTGTGTCATAAGATTTAATTCATCTAGCAGCAGAACGAATACATGAAATGCATTATTGAAAGACATTCTGGTGAAGAGAAAAAGAAGTGGGAATGTAGGACACAAAAACTAGATTAGTATATGTGGATTTGGATGATATAAGATTCCGGCCCAAGACCAAAGCCGTGGACACCACAGCCTAACTTTTAAGCAGCACATTTTCATTGATTACTGACCCCAAAAAAGGCCTATTTGCTGAAAACAGGGAAGAAAACAGACTGAGAAAAGGTTAGAGATGAAGACAAAAGACGGCGGATTAAGCCTGTAAAAGCTGCTGCTGATGATGATAACGATGGTATCTCAACGCACCAAAATCCCTTAATCACGTGTAGGTACGCTTTCTTTTCTGACTTAGAAGAGCTTCATCTGTCTGAAAGTTGAATGAAAGAAACGAGAGAATCAGTGGTGTTGGGTGGTAAACTTGAAGAGCTTCATCTATCTATCTATCTGAATTTTCTTGCTAGCTAGTCACTCTTAAGCAAAGATCCCTTTTATTTTTTTAGTTATCTTGACATCAGTGCTTGAAAGTTGAAACCCAATCTGGGTAATTAGTACCAGTAATCAAGAAATAAGGAAGTCAGTGATGTTGGGTCGTAAATTGAAAGCTGTTAAAACAATCCCGAACCCAGATGACCATGTTAAGGCTGATAGGATCAGTGGCCTTCCCGATGATATTCTCTGTCACATTCTATCGTTTCTCGGTGGTACAAGAGAAGCTGCTGCCACCTCTGTTTTGTCCACTAGATGGAGATACGTTTTTGCTTTGCTTCCTGATATTGAGCTGGTATTTGAGGAACGCGAAAGGGATGAGAATGACAATGTCCGTAAGCTGGGTGACTTTGTAGCTCTTGGCTTAAGAGTATTTTCGCTGCGAAATGGGGCTCCGCTGAGAAGCCTGAAACTGTCCGTTGGGTTAGTGTATAAAAGGTTTGAGACATCACTGGACTTTATCATATCATCGGCACTTCGATGCCAAGTCCAAAAACTTGAAATTGTTATAAGAAGTCATTATTATACTGAAAAATCAAATATTCCAAAAACATTCACCTGCCAAAGCTTAGTCTGTTTGAAATTAATGCAGCTTGAGGATCAGGATCTCCCCAATTTTATTTTTTTACCGAATCTCAAGGTATTGCAGTTAGAGTGCAAGAAATTAGTTGGGGACTGGGTCCAACGGCTTTTTCATGGTTGTCCTGTGCTTGAAGACCTGACTTTATGGTTCTCATCTTCTGGTACTACTATATCTGAATTATTTCATGTTTGGAGTCCTTCAGTGAAAAAACTAGATATGCACTTCTGGGGAGGTCAGTGTACAGTTTTTTGTGGATTCATCTAATCTTGAAAGTCTGGAGTACTGGATTCATGAGGGCGAGCATAAAGCCATGATCAATGCCCCAAATCTTGAATACTTTTCCTACAATGGTCCTGCACATGAAGTTGTGTTTATCGAAGGCTTTAACTCTCTTGTCAGAGCCAGATTAGCAGTTGGATTCCTCGATGTTGACCTATCAGGTTGGGATGCCATTCAGCACCTTGACAGGGTGCAGAAAGTGAAATGCCTTTCTTTGAACCAGCACATTCTGGAGGTACTCCTTCTTTTTTCTTTTATTTTATTTTATTTTATTTTATTTTTTTTTTTTTGGGAACTCTAATGTACTTTGCTGATTTTATACTTGCAACCAATACATTGTCTTAATTCTCTCTCTTGTGCCCAAAGGCTGTGTATGATTTGCAATACGTGTTACCAACTTTCAACAATTTGATCACCCTGGAGCTTCAAGCAGTCAACTATCCTGGTGGTGTTGATAGTGTCTATTCCTGGAGAGTATTACCCAGTTTATTTGCGAAGGCTCCTAAACTTGAAGTACTTGTTTTCGATCAGGCGAGTTACCACGCACTGTTTTGCCATAAAAATTATTGCATTAGGCCTTTCAGTTCTAATCTAGTTTGTTTGGGCAGGTGGTTATGGACAGCATCTCTGAAAGCAGTGTGTTTGAGTTTCTCTTTCCAGAGCTTTTTCCAACATGCTTCATGGAACGATTAAAGAAATAGAAATTAAAAGATTTTACAAGAAGGAATACAATTCAAGCTAGTTGAGTATTTGTTGCAGAATGGAAAAGGATTAAAGAAGATGACTCTTGGTACAGTTCCAGAGCCTGCCGGTTGCGAAACCATATTGTCATTCAAGAGATGCTCTGAGGATTGCCAAATTGTGTTAGATATAGCTAATGATTTGATCTCAATGCATGATCTATCCAAATAAAAAATAAAGAACAGATAATTTCTCTTTTGTCAGATAAGCTGATTGTTAAATACTATTTCTTACTTCGATGTGTACTGAAATGATTTACCAAATGTAGTTCTGTATTTTGTGTTGTATTATTCTTACTGTGCCCATCCTGTGTGCTTGCGCAGGAGGAACCAATGGTAATCTAAACCAATCTTTCGCTTCATTATCAATAAGTGGTTTTACTAGAATATACCAGAGAAGGCTCATCAACAGTATCTCGTAAGAAATTTATGGATTTCTCCTGTATAGAGTTCGTGTTTTATGACGTGGAGCTAACAGTGGTTTGTTGGTGGAATATTCGCTTAATTGGAAAAGACTCTGTTTCTTCTTGCTAAGGGCAGAAATGGTGTCTGAGATCCCTTAAGAATGTTAATTGAGCAGAAATATTTTGGCAATTTTGAATAGGCAGCATAGCTCTGGATTGAACATAATTCTGCTTTCCCTTGTACTTTTGCAATGCCTGTGCGCCTGACTTATTGTTTCTGTTTGCAAATCAGTGAGCTGCTCATTTAGGAAGGTTTGATGAAGTTTTTACTAATATTGGTCAGAGTAGAGCAGATCTTGTGGTTTTATCTTTAGTTTCAAGAAATGTGTTAAATTTGGCTTCAATGTGAACGTCTTTGCTGGTTTTTTCATTTGGTGCAATGGGGAGCTTGCTAGGTCCTCAGCATTAAGCAGTTTACCGTCCGTCTTGTCCCGTCTTTTGAGTCATTGGCTTTTGGAAAATTGGTCATTTTGATTGTAGCAGCACTTGCTCCTAGTCCTTCAAGAACTAGATAGGTGATGGATTTTTCCTGTAGGGCAATGGTTTTGTAACAGCACTTTCTCCTGGTCCTTCAATACTCAGACAAGGTGATTGATTTTTCCTGTAATGCAGGTTTTTTGTTGTTCTCTCAGAATATGGGATATCTCTGATCCAGCTTCAAGGTTTTACAACTCCTACAAGATTAGTACTATATGGTAGATTGTGCTTTCGTGGAGCAAGTGTGTGTATTTCTTGGGGTTCTTTTTTTTGGAAGCATATTTATCTCTGTTTATTGTTAATTGGGTAAGTATTATCTGTCTATTTGTGTTTGGCCTCAACTAATGATTGATGAAAATGTTGACGTATGTATTCTCCTTGTAGTGCCCCATAACCTACAAGCTTTCAGTCCTTGTGCTGATTCTAATTTATGAACCGTCTTTAACCATGCACTATTCTTGCACCAAGTGAAAGATACCAATTTTGCCCGAATACAAATAATTAGAAGTGTGAGGGCCGTAACCAAACCTTAAATCTTGTTTAGACTTCTCGTGAACGGTTTTGATAATTTTTCTAGTGCATGTGTATGATCATGAAAAATTTTTTTTTTTAAAACCAACGAAAAGATTCCAAATGATCGCCGGGAAGCTTAAGTAAGTATTTGAAATCATTTCAATAAAAATTTGGGTTCGACCATACTCAAGACGAATCATGTACACCAAAACCCTAGACGTTTTTTTCCTTCTTCTTCTTTCAATTTCAACCGGTGTCACTTCCAAAATTTTAACTGACATGGTAACAAGTGGAACCGATTTTCCCTCGGCAAATTCAGGACCAATTCCAGCAAGCTTGAACCCACATTCCCTCCAAGCCACATTCGAATTAATCTCCAACAATTCCAGCAAAACCAGCCGCCCATTCACCTCATTTTCATGGCTGCCATTTGTCCAAACTTAGCTGAAAAATTCTGGCAGCTTGAGCATGCCATTTCCTTCCTCAAACTGGCAGCATCATGAGCTTGGGGCAAAGAGGATTTTCAGATTTCATTAGCCAAAGCTAATGATGCTCCACCTTACTTCATGCCAATGCATGAAAGGAGCTATGACACTTGGCACTTAATTCAGCTAAGCTTTGTTCATTTGAACAAGCAACTTCAGCTGCATTTTTCCCTCTTGCTGTCCAAAATCCTCACCAGAAAATCACCTCAATCCTTTCTTCCATTCTCTCCAACCTACTCTCATTTCACTCCAGCAAAAGCCTCCCACAAAGCTCTCAACCGAGAGCTCTTTCTCCACTTTCTTCCTCTTGCTTTTCTTGGCTCAATCAATCTTGCACCAATAATTTTCACCTTGGTTGCAGCTGCTGGAACTGGAGCTGGAAATCTGGAAAAGAGGCTGCCTTGTTCTACTTCCATTTCTTGACCCAAGTTTGAGGTAAAGTTAGCTTCACATGAGCTCCATTGGCAGCCTAAGAAAATCGTTGCTATTCTTAAACTTGTTTTCTTCTTACAGCTGAAAACCGAAGCTACTCAACTCAACATAGCCACTTGATTTCGTCCCCTAAAGCTGGAAGGGTATGATTTATTCCATATTCCCTTAGCTCAAAGAAATAGTTTTTCTTTCCAAAACATATCAACTTGAAGGATGAAATGCTCATACATGCGATGAATAACTTTGAATCTTATCATGTTATGCATGCATCCTCTTAAACCTTGCTGGAAATTTGATTGGCCAATAAGAAGCCTCATTCTTGATCTCTCTAAGCTTCCTGAAACCTCCAATTGATAGTTTCATTTTATTTATTGCATGCATGATCCTTGAGAATGGTTAAACATTCACTTGTACTACTCAATGAACTTTGTATGTTAATGGTTGATGTTGTGCGTGACTAGGGGCCTTGAAACTGCTGTTGAACTCTAGTTTTCCTCGGTCTTGGCTTGAGGATGAACTGAACTTTAATTCAAAGGCTTGGCATTGAAAATTTTGAACTTATTTTGGTTGATTTTGCTGAAATAATATCACGCATATTGGTGCTTTCGACTCTTGAAGCTCTTGAGCACCTATGCTGGAAATGGTCATCATGATCGAAAATCTTGAACTTTATTTTATTCAAGTATCGTGTTAAAAATGCTGCTTGATAGTCTATTTAAAACTGCCTTGCATGTTTTCAACTTTTCATGAATGATTGATGAACTTGAATCGCTGACCATAAGCTGGAATTTTAAGTTGATGAACTTAAAGCTTGATATATCACTGTTTTAAGTAATGTTTGAATACTTAATGTTGCGTGCATGTCATGGTGTGTGATTAAGAATTTATAATGACTTAAAACTTAGATTTTGGATGGAAAAATAATATTGCAACAAGAAAGAAAAATGAGGAGAAGAGAACCGGTTCTTGGTGACTTCTTAACTTGAGCATTGCTTGATTTAAACTTTTGATCAGCTTTTATCATGTGCATGAACCTTCAGTTTCTTAAATAAATGTATTTCATATTGAGAGACCTAATTGGTTTGCTGGGAAGTAAAATAGACCATTAACAACGATGCTATGGAGCTGGAACTTTCACAAATTGTTCAAAACCTTTGCAAATCCTAGAAAATCAGTAAACAGAATAGTTCAAAACAGAATGCTCGTATCTCACAGTTCATAAGTCCAAATCGTGTGCCATCAGTGGCATTCAAAACTAGACTCAAAGAGTTTCGATTCGGTACCTCACACGCCCCGTAACTCATTTTCTACCCACCGTGGCGATCCGACAAACATCGCTGAAAATCAAGACTGCGTTTTTGTTAACCAAAATGGTTTCGAACTTTATTGTCCAAATTTGAGTGATTTCTAAATTAAATTAGTTTTCACGTAAACACGCCTTATGAACCTTATTTGTTACGTTTGGTCATTTGACAAAATCTCGATTTTCAAATCTAAATTTCGATTTACAAGATTGTTTTAGCCCGTGAGGGTAGTACTTCAACAAGACCAAACGGGTAAAATAAAGTCACATTGTTTTTGAACTAAAATCACGAAAGTTCATTTTTAGTACTATTACAAATGAAATTTTACAACCATTAGTAAAATTTTCTAACCAAGACAACCCTCTTTTAAATTCCAACCGTATTTACCTTACGTTTTCAAAATCTTTTAAAATATCACTATCTAAATTTACTCAAACCCTAATTTCGCCAAAATTTTCAAACTCTTTTATCTTGACTTAATTAACCAACACCTCGATTTCAGAATTCATACCACCAATTTTTCATCACATCAACTCGTTTACTAAAACCTAATTACACCCTTGTTTTCATAAAAGAAGTGAATTGGTCAAAATTGATTTTAATAATTAAAAGTTAAATTATGTACCTCAGGATTCGTTGGTGAACCAAGCGAAGACGTTGATACCGAAGCTGTCGATTCACCTTTGACCTAACTAAGGTGAGGGTTCCAATTTGTTGCTAAATGATTTATTTGTTATTTGATAATTACCATGCTTAATTAATAAGCACTACTTATCATTGAAATTATTTGTTTGTTAACGTACTACTCACTACTGAAATACTTGCTAATTAAGTGCTACATGTTAATGGAATACTTGTTCGTTACGTGTTACTTGTTACTGAATGTACTTGTTTTTTTTTTTAGTAAGCTATTATATTGCTTAACTGTTGAGTTCCGTTTTAAAACAATATTTTATAAAGGAAGGGGGTTGAGTGTGTAGTTTATCGCACTGACCCCACCGTTTTACAAAGACTTTTAAAAACCACTGTAATTGTGCCTGTGTATGTCAATTGTGCATGACCGTGATGCCACTACGGCAAAGGCCGGGATCCCAAACTCAGCGAGTCGACCTATTCCGAGCCGGCATTAGGGCTTGGTCGGGTACGTCGACGGACCCTGGGGACCGTTTAAGGTTACCTCGAGTGTACACCACCTACTGACCGTTGGTTTTCGGGCCCGAAGTTGGGAGTAAAGGGTTGGCGAATGGGAAGCAGTGAAGACACTATACTGACCAGTTTAGAAGTGTGAGGGCCCCAAAATTCAGATTTTTTTAAAAATGCATAATATTATTTATATTATGTTTATTTATTGAAATATGAGTAAATATATGTTTAAAGTGATTATTTTTCAATTTAGAGAATTTTATACGAATTTATTGCCGGTGTGGGTGGTTTGGCCATTTTCCGACACGTGAATAGTGACTTGGACTTGAAATCGAGCATATGTAGTGATATTATGGAAATATTAGAAAGGTTAGACAGTGTTAGAATAGATTAAAACAATGTAAGTTAGACTGTCACGTGTGACACGACAAAAAGTGGCTTTTCGACCACTTTTCCACGAATTAAGGTGAGCCAAGGCTTTTGTCTACAAAAAGCCACCTTTTAAGCCTTCTTGTTCCCTTGTTATCTTCAGCCATTCTTTGGGCTTAGAGAGAGAGAGAGCAGCCGATTGAGAGAGAGAAAAGGGAGGAAATTCAAGCTTTCTTCTTCTTCTTCTCAATTTTCCTTGCACCTTGAACATCATTTGAAGGCCTCATCTTACTCCTTGTTGCTGCTAATTCCAGCTGTGTGAGAGAGAGAGAGAGCTGGAAAAACTTCATCTTGTCCATTGTCTTGTTTCTTGAAGAACTTGAGAGATCAAGACATCAACTCTTCATCTCTTCTTCATCTTCCATTTCTTGAAGCCTCAAGATTCCATTGAAGGCCTTGATCTTGCTTCTCCTCTTCCTTTGTTGCAGCCGTGTGTGAGAGAAAAAGAGAGGGAGGAATCTGAGTTAGAGAGAGAAAGGGAGAGGGCCGAGAGTGAGAGGAAGAGCAAGGAAGAGAAAAGGGTTATCTTGTTCCTCTTCTTGTCTTGAAGTTTTGTGGAGGAAAACACCAAGGATCAAGTTAGATCTAGGCTTAACTTGGAGGATCTCAAAGTATTGGAGCTTAGGACATCATCTGGGGAACTTCACCGATCTTCCTTGATCTTGCTAGATCTGAAAAGATCTGGAGGTATAATCCTTAAAGATCTTAGCTTTAACTTTATTAGCGGTAGATTTATTAGATTTATGGTTTATTTTGATAAGAATGCTTATGTATGAAGCATTTGAGTTGGGCTCTTGGATTCCCAACCTAGGTAGCGGACTTGAGGTGGATTTTAGGTAACTGACTTGAGGACCTGATTGTGGATTTGTATGATATTCGTGAAAATAGTCTTGATATGGTTAGAAAAGTAGGGTTTTGTTGTTGAGAATTTTGAAGGAAAATAGATGTGATGGCCAAACCCATGCTTGGTAAATTTAATACTTGATTTCGAAATTTGTGTTTGTTCCTGAAGAATTTTCTTCTGAGAAAATATGTGTTTTGTTCAATTGTGAGTGTATGTTTGAGTGGAGGGAATGTTTGAATTTTAAAAGATGAAAAGTGAAGTTTTTCATGTATTTCGAATGAAAAGTGTCATTTGAATGAATTTGAGGGTTTTACTATATTTTGGTCAAATTCTATGGATTTCGAATATAAGAACTTGGTATGAAGTATTTTAAATTAATGTATAGTTTTGACTATGAGTAAGTGTCAAGTTATTTTGAAAATAATGATTTTTGAGGTTTGAGACCTTACTATTTCAACAAAGGTAATTTTAAATATGGCCGAACCAGACTTAGTAGTAAGGGTTTGGTGCTTCGTGGAGTTGAGTTAAGACTTGGAATATGAGATTTTGACAAGTATCGATAGTTGAACTTTGGCTCGGTGGCCAAGATTTTGTCGAGGTGACCCGACTAACGGTTTAGCATTCTTCTTTCTCACTAGTTTGAGTGGTTCGAGGTGAGTGTTCAAACTCCCTTTTTAAATAGAAATCTTGCCATGGTTTGTAAATGAATGATTTGTAAAATGATTTGCTAGTATTTACCATGAAATGATTTATCACTATTTCTAAGTAAAATGCTTTACCCGGAAATAGCTTATAAAGGATTTGGGAGTGATTCAACTCCCCTCAAATGAAATCTGGCAATAGTTTCCAAATGGATGATTTATTGAAAGATTTACTATCATTTCCAAATGAAATGCTTTACAAGTGAAACCATTTATGAAGAGTTTATGGATGTTCAAATCCATTTTAAATCAAATGTTTAGCTACTACGGAAAATGACTTGTGATAATGAAATACTCAACTTATACATGCAAAGAAATGAGTTTGTGAATATCTCCATATGTTACATGAATTACATACTTGTTTCTAGAGTGTGTACTTTACCACACTCGACCTAGCTTAATATCTTGTTCAACTGTCTACACTTCCATTGTTTGTATATTGCTTGTTTCCTGGATTGTTTTGTTGATAACTTGATTGTTTGATAGTGGTGTACCAAGGAGCATTTTACTCCTGTAGTCCGATGTGTACCTTATCGCATCGTTCACTACTTGTAGGTCGATGTGTACTTTATCGTATCGGCTGAACTGGGTCTCAAGACCCTTTTGTTAGAAAGCCTATCTAGGACCACCTTCTTGAGCATCGGTGGGTCAAAAGCCTACTTGAGTGCATGCCATTAGTGTAGCGGATAGGTTGGAAAGCTTTATCTTAAAAAAAAAAAAAAAACTCCTTGGTCTTGACTGATCATTACTTGCGCATGACTGTAGGCCATGTGTACTTTACCACATTGACTGAACAAGGCCTTTTCCCCTTCGTTATCGGCCTATTCGAGCCAGATGCGGACTCGGTCGGGTAGGTTGGTACTTAGGGCAGCCGTATACTCGAGTATTACCATTGGAGGGATAAGGTGATGGCCAGTTGTACTGAGGGGATTGATTAGGAGTTATAAGGTGAAGTGGACTACTGAAATAGCTCCAAGTGAGCACTGTATCCTTCAATACTTGGATTTGATTGTAATTAATTTCTTGTATGTTGTTATTAAAGTGAGTATTGATGAAATGATTGCTTGAAAACTCAATTGTTTTACAAAGTGATTGTTAACTCAAAAGTCCATGAATTTCTTGCTTTTACTGGACATTCACTGAGCTCCTAGCTCACCCCAAAAATGTTTTATTTTCCCCCACAGGTCTCGAGACGTTGGATACCATGCGTTGTGATCCTTCTTAGTGTATTTGACTGGGTTAATTCTTGTACCTTTTGTAATCATGGATGGACGGACTTTTATTATACTTGGGCCTGTGAGATGGTAATGTGGTTGTACTCTAAGTACTTTGAACTGTAATTTGGGAATGAGAGTTGTAAGTTGAATTTCATTGTGTAATATTTGTGATTTGGATTGGAAGGGTTGTTTACGATCACTTTTGAAGTATTATTGGTTATTCTAGTGAGTGAGTCCTGGCGAGAGCTAGGCAGGCACTCCACGGATACCTTAGGGTACGCCCTAGGGAGAAGTGGGGTCGTCACAGGTGGTATCAGAGCTTAGGCTTCAGATCTCTGTAGTGTATCCTAGGCTTTAAGTTTAGGATGCCGGACTGTGGGACTTGTTTGATTATTAAGTGACATGATTTACGGTAATAGTTTACCTCGAAGACTAATCCTAGTTGTGATTGTAGGAATGGAGGGAAGTGGAGCACGAGGACTACCTCAAGCGACTTAGTCCCCATTATGTTTCTCGCAGAATTTGGTGAGCCATTTCGGCAGTTCGTCCCAGGACGTGGGGTGGATAGTCAATGTAATTGTTGGATGACATATTCGTATCCCGATCGTGTGGTGCTAGCTATAGTAGATGAGAGGCAAAGGCTAGTCAATGCAAATGCAAGAGCAAATGACCGGATTCGAGAGTTGGAGACTAGGGTGCTCGAGGAGCAAGAACGAACTGATATTTTGCGTGTACAATTACAAGAAGCCAATAATCGTTTGGCTCGAATAACTCAACAACTAAGGGAGAGGTGGAGAAGATCATTAGCTGAGGATTCTAGCGTTGGAAATGAAGTTGTATGCAGAGAACGGGAATCTTTTGATTCTAATTAGTCTAGTGATGTATTGCTTTTGATCTCTTGTATGAGGATGACAGGATTAGAACGTCGAGAGTTCTACCGTGGGGACCAATGTATTTTGATAATGATTTACTTGCTTTTGTTGCTATTATCGACTGGAAATGTACTCAACTTGACTGTGATTTGTGTTTTAACTGAATGAGATCTAGTTTGTACTAGATTGGGACATGACTGAGTTTAAACTATGTTGTGAAAATGGTACGTGCAAAAATGGAACTGTCTCTCTTGTTTTTATGGATTGATACTTGTATGTGTATGCTCCAAGTGTGTATTACATTAATGCATGTCCCTATCGTTTAGTTGAAAATGGAAGCTAGAAGACCACGACGGGGACGTCCACGTAGACAACCCCAAAATCAAGAGGAAGAGAGTGGATCTATGGCTAACCAAAACACTGGGTCAAGGGCTGAGGCAAATGATCAAATGGCACAGGTTTTAAATCGTATGACGGATATATTAGAACGTTTAGTGCCTCAACAAGGCCATGGAACTGGACAAGTAAATCAACTTGGAAACCAAGAAATAGGAGAAGATAAGGCTTTAGAAAGATTTCAGAAGTTTTCTCCGCCTAAGTTTTCTGGGGATCCTGACCCTGATAAAGCTGAGAATTGGTTAGAAAATATAAGAAATATATTTGATGCATTGGACTATTCAGAGGAGAGACAAGTGACCTTTGCCGTGTTCCAATTTGAGGGAGCGGCACGAGCCTGGTGGAATGTTATAAGAAACAAGTGGGAAAGGGAACAAACTCCTAGGACTTGGATGAACTTTGTGCGAGAATTTAATGAAAAGTTCCTTCCACCACTAGTCCAAGAAAAGAGAGAAGAGGATTTTATAAAGCTTCGGCAAGGAACCTTAAGTGTGGCTGAATATGAAACCCAATTCACCAAATTGTCTAGGTTTGCCCCGAACTAGTGGTTCTGAGGCGAATAAGGCAGGTTTATTCAAGGACTCAATCTAGAAATTCAAGATGCTCTTGCGGCAGCACTCAAATTGAGACCTTCACTGATGCCCTTGAGAAAGCCCAAAGGGTCGAGATTACAAAATCCCAATTGAGAGCCTCTTACTCACGAAAGAGAGATACACCTAGTGGTAGCCACTTTGAATCTTTTAGAGAGAGTGTATCACCATTCAAAGTTGGAAAAGGGGCTGATGGAGTAAGGCTACCACCTCTTCCTTCTTCTCATAGAGTGGAGCCGAATAGAAGAGCTACATCACAAGGGAACCCAAGCGAGAAGAATCCAATTAAAGGAAATAACACAAGGGAGTCGAGCCACGGTTTTTCAACCAACTTGTGGATATTGTGGAAAAAGCAATCATAGTGAGGACAATTGTTGGGTGAAAGAACGAAGGTGTTTACGATGTGGGAGTGCCGACCATCAAGTTAACCTTTGCCCGAGGAAGCAACTACGAGATAGTAGTACTCGCCAAGGAAATGTGGATACTTCTCAACAAGCTATTGAAAGAGAGGAACGACCACGAGCGCCAGCTAGAGTATATACCCATTTTGGTCAATGGACTCCAGGGGTCAACCTAGTAGAAGGTGAGAATTTTGAGGACAAAATTCCTTTAAGGAGGGAAGGATGTGAGGGCCCCAAAATTCAGATTTTTTTTAAAATGCATAATATAATTTATATTATGTTTATTTATTGAAATATGAGTAAATATATGTTTAAAGTGATTATTTTTTAATTTAGAGAATTTTATACGAATTTATTGCCGGTGTGGGTGGTTTGGCCATTTTAGCGTTAAAAAAATTGTTCCGACACGTGAATAGTGACTTGGACTTGAAATCGAGCATATGTAGTGATATTATGGAAATATTAGAAAGGTTAGACAGTGTTGGAATGGATTAAAATAGTGTAAGTTAGACTGTCACGTGTGACGCGACAAAAAGTGGCTTTTCGACCACTTTTCCACGAATTAAGGTGAGCCAAGGCTTTTGTCTACAAAAAGCCACCTTTTAAGCCTTCTTGTTCCCTTGTTATCTTCAGCCATTCTTTGGGCTTAGAGAGAGAGAGAGAGGCAGCCGATTGAGAGAGAGAGAAAAGGGAGGAAATTCCAAGCTTTCTTCTTCTTCTTCTTCCTCAATTTTCCTTGCACCTTGAACATCATTTGAAGGCCTCATCTTACTCCTTGTTGCTGCTAATTCCAGCTGTGTGAGAGAGAGAGAGAGCTGGAAAAACTTCATCTTGTCCATTGTCTTGTTTCTTGAAGAACTTGAGAGATCAAGACATCAACTCTTTATCTCTTCTTCATCTTCCATTTCTTGAAGCCTCAAGATTCCATTGAAGGCCTTGATCTTGCTTCTCCTCTTCCTTGTTGCAGCCGTGTGTGAGAGAAAAAGAGAGGGAGGAATCTGAGTTAGAGAGAGAAAGGGAGAGGGCCGAGAGTGAGAGGAAGAGCAAGGAAGAGAAAAGGGTTATCTTGTTCCTCTTCTTGTCTTGAAGTTTTGTGGAGGAAAACACCAAGGATCAAGTTAGATCTGGGCTTAACTTGGAGGATCTCAAAGTATTGGAGCTTAGGACATCATCTGTGGGTGGAACTTCATCAGATCTTCCTTGATCTTGCTAGATCTGAAAAGATCTGGAGGTATAATTCTTAAAGATCTTAGCTTTAACTTTATTAGCGGTAGATTTATTAGATTTATGGTTTATTTTGATAAGAATGCTTATGTATGAAGCATTTGAGTTGGGCTCTTGGATTCCCAACCTAGGTAGCGGACTTGAGGTGGATTTTAGGTAACTGACTTGAGGACCTGATTGTGGATTTGTATGATATTCGTGAAAATAGTCTTGATATGGTTAGAAAAGTAGGGTTTTGTTGTTGAGAATTTTGAAGGAAAATAGATGTGATGGCCAAACCCATGCTTGGTAAATTTAATACTTGATTTCGAAATTTGTGTTTGTTCCTAAAGAATTTTCTTCTGAGAAAATATGTGTTTTGTTCAATTGTGAGTGTATGTTTGAGTGGAGGGAATGTTTGAATTTTAAAAGATGAAAAGTGAAGTTTTTCATGTATTTCGAATGAAAAGTGTCATTTGAATGAATTTGAGGGTTTTACTATATTTTGGTCAAATTCTATGGATTTCGAATATAAGAACTTGGTATGAAGTATTTTAAATTAATGTATAGTTTTGACTATGAGTAAGTATCAAGTTATTTTGAAAATAATGATTTTTGAGGTTTGAGACCTTACTATTTCAACAAAGGTAATTTTAAATATGGCCCGAACCAGACTTCGTAGTAGTAAGGGTTTGGTGCTTCTGTGGAGTTGAGTTAAGACTTGGAATATGAGATTTTGGCAAGTATCTGATAGTTGAACTTTGGCTCAGGTGGCCAAGATTTTGTCTAGGGTGACCCAGCTAACGAAGTTTAGCGTTCTTCTTTACTCACTAGTTTGAGTGGTTCGAGGTGAGTGTTCAAACTCCCTTTTTAAATAGAAATCTTGTCATGGTTTGTAAATGAATGATTTGTAAAATGATTTGCTAGTATTTACCATGAAATGATTTATCACTATTTCTAAGTAAAATGCTTTTACCCGTGAAATAGCTTATAAAGGATTTTGGAGTGATTCAACTCCCCCTCAAATGAAATCTGGCAATAGTTTCCAAATGGATGATTTATTGAAAAGATTTACTATCATTTCCAAATGAAATGCTTTACCAGTGAAACCATTTATGAAGAGTTTATGGATGTTCAAATCCATTTTAAATCAAATGTTTCGCTACTACGGGAAAATGACTTGTGATACGATATACTCAACTTATACGTGCAAAGAAATGAGTTTGTGAATATCTCCCGTATGTTACATGAATTACATACTTGTTTCTAGGCGAGTGTGTACTTTACCACACTCGACCTAACTGTTAATGTACTGTTCAACTGTCTACACTTCCATTGTTTGTATATTGCTTGTTTCCTGGATTGTTTTGTTGATAACTTGATTGTTTGATAGTGGTGTACCAATGAGCATTTTACCCCTGTAGTCCGATGTGTACCTTATCGCATCGTTCACTACTTGTAGGTCGATGTGTACTTTATCGTATCGACTGAACTGGGTCTCAAGACCCTTTTGTTAGAAAGCCTATCTAGGACCACCTTCTTGAGCGATCGGTGGGTCAAAAGCCTACTTGAGTACGCCATTAGTGTAGCCGGATAGGTTGGAAAGCTTTATCTTAAAAAAAAAAAAAAAACTCCTTGGTCTTGACTGATCATTACTTGCGCATGACTGTAGGCCATGTGTACTTTACCACATTGACTGAACAAGGCCTTTTCCCCTTCGTTATCGGCCTATTCGAGCCAGAAGCGGACTCGGTCGGGTAGGTTGGTACTTAGGGCACTGTACGGTATACTCGAGTATTACCACTGGAGGGATAAGGTGATGGCCAGTTGTACTGAGGGGATTGATTAGGAGTTATAAGGTGAAGTGGACTACTGAAATAGCTCCAAGTGAGCACTGTATCCTTCCAATACTGGATTTGATTGTGTACTGAATTACTGTTTACTGTATGTTGTTATTAAAGTGAGTATTGATGAAATGATTGCTTGAAAACTCAATTGTTTTACAAAGTGATTGTTAACTCAAAAGTCCATGAATTTCTTGCTTTTACTGGACATTCACTGAGCTCCTAGCTCACCCCAAAAATGTTTTATTTTCCCCCACAGGTCTCGAGACGTTGGATACCATGCGTTGTGATCCTTCTTAGTGTATTTGACTGGGTTAATTCTTGTACCTTTTGTAATCATGGATGGACGGACTTTTATTATACTTGGGCCTGTGAGATGGTAATGTGGTTGTACTCTAAGTACTTTGAACTGTAATTTGGGAATGAGAGTTGTAAGTTGAATTTCATTGTGTAATATTTGTGATTTGGATTGGAAGGGTTGTTTACGATCACTTTTGAAGTATTATTGGTTATTCTAGTGAGTGAGTCCTGGCGAGAGCTGGGCAGGCACTCCACGGATACCTTAGGGTACGCCCTAGGGAGAAGTGGGGTCGTCACAGGAAGCACTATATCCTTTCACTGAGATTGCTACTGTTTATTTGACCAATTTATTGATGAAATCACTGTTCATGAATTTCTCGAAATAGAAATTACTGCTTTAGAAGCTTTCCACATGTGAATTTTGATATATGAGAGTATGCTATGTCAATGTACTCAACTGATTATGTGTTTGGGACTCTCATTGGGTTTTCCAAAACTCACCCCAATCTATAATTTCCCTTCTCAGGTTCTCCAGAGCACTAGATTTGGTGAGAAGAAATTCTAAGCCCAGATCGAAACTTTTGAATTGTGGTTGTAATCATTTACATTTTGTTATTGGTGAAATTGTTATAAACTTCTTTTGAAGGGTGACGGTAAGGTATGTGGAACCCTAGTGGATGAATGAATGTGAATGACATTTATCAATTTTCTAGATGTATGTATATTGAAAACCCTAAGTTGAAGTGCTGGATTGACCGAGTCCTGGCGAGAGCTAGGCCGGCGGCCGCGGATCCTAGGGTTTGCCTTGGGAAACGTGGGGCCGCCACAAGAAGTGATAAACCTAAAAAAAAAAATTTTGCACTGAGAACTGGGACAAAAAAATAAGAAACTGGAAATAGTTCCATTTTTTAGGTAACAAGAAAGTGCTTCAAATCGGGTCTTGTCTATTCTGTCCTTGTTTAACTCTCATATGTATTATGCGACTGGAAGAGTTATTAATCAGTATATGTAGCGATTAAACAAAGACGGGATAGACGGAACAATACACGTAGTAGTTAAATAAGGACGGGACAGAGCTGACAAAAAACTGAAATAGTTCAGTCTTCTGGGTAAATTGATGAAATTCATTAATAGACAGGAAAGAGTTTGCAAGCAGTAAAACACTGCAATTCACTAATACAAAGCATCACAACTGACTCTCTAAAAGGTAAATAAATGATGAATTGACTATCTAGCTGTGTCAACTGTCAAGATAGAAATTGGATGAAGACACAAAATCAGTTGACTACAGATCATCCCAACTCTCGTTGGTTCCAAATAGTACAATACAATCTCGGGAAGGATACATTTGTGTTGAAAAAATCTCTGTTTCTGCCCTTCCAAGCTGAAGGAAACTGCAACTCAAGAGCATTAATCTTTCTACTGAGATTAACCAAACAATTTTCAATCTTCAATTGCCACATCAGACATCTGACATCGTCTTGTTATCCAAAAACACCTACAGCCAAGAATGCTAACTCCTGGCCCAAATATATCAAGGAGTTGTTTGGTAAGTGCGTTTGAAGACAAGAAATGGGTTTCAATTTAAATCCCACTTGTATATAATTTAAGATCAATTGAATCAGTTAATAGGTTTTATAGATCTCTTTTATATAGATTTCATGATTTTTTTTATTACTAAAACTCATTATTGTAAAGTTACAAAACACTCTATTGATTTATAAACTATTATTTCCCCATTTATCATAAGAATAGTGACTGTAATTTGTGAAACTTTAACTAATCGCTCCTAAGAAGTGGATAATCTCAGGCAAAGAATGGATGCTCCGCTGGCAACAACTATACCAAGGATTGATTTGTTACAGTGCACCATCTTATCCAAGCTGTTAGTATAAGATAGATGATGAACACTCTATTATACAAATCTTGAAAATATGGAAAATATGAGTAATATTCATTTTTCTTTAGTAATTGAATTTCCTGAATATAGATTAGACATATTAATGAAAATTGAAATTACACCTACATATATAAATATTCAGTAAGATTTTTGGATTACAGCCTGCAAAATACGGATACATACTATATGGATTTTACAGGTGTTTATCCCCGAATAAATTGTGTGCAATGGTGCGACAACACTTTTGTCCAAAAATGGTATCACTCTACTTGATAGTTAGCCTTGATCTGCACAATAACCATAGAATAAAAGCATGTTAATTAAGAAACTTTTTTAAATTGGAAACAGTTGGATACTATTAAATCACACAACACAAGTAGTTTACTTAAAGAAGTAAAAGGGAGATGAAATTGTAAATATGTTATATTGGGTATATGTTATTTCTAATGCATGTTTAATCCGTTATTATTGCAGTTTTTTGTATTGCAAATGAAACAGTGGTGGATGATTTTCAACAATCTGTTAATGAATTTTCCTTTTTATCAAATAAAAAAAGAAAAAAAAAACAAAGGAAATACTATTCAAGAAAATACTAGTTCAAAGAGTATTAGTAAATAGTTTGGAATTAGTAAATGGGTCTGGATTTGTTAACTTATCCGAACCAAACCCAAGCCCGAACCCGTTGACAGCCTGGCTTTACCTTTGTTACCCTCAGCACAGGAAGGCAATGGTTGGTAAGAGACCTGTTTGATATTCTCTCAAAACACTTCTGAGTTCTTAGAACGAAAAATACTGATAGGAGAACTTCTACATACTATTAAGATAAATGAAGATGATGGATTCGTTTAAGCTCCCAAAAAGCCCTTATCACTGGTACCATTTCTTTCAAACTTACAAGAGCTGTTAAATTTCTTAATATCTACCTCAAATTTCTTATTTCTAGTTACTAACAAAATAAAAATATATATATATATTTTTGTTTTCTCTGGTTAGCTGTTTTGACAAAACTTATTGAAACCCATTTGGCTATTGATAATCAGGAAAAAAAGAAAATTCATGATGTTGATCATACATTCATGGCTGTTGTTACCATCCCAAGCCAAATGATCATCTTACTATTAACTAGTAATATTGTACGTGCGTTGCACATGGTTGGATAATATGTAGTTTAATCTTTTTTATTTTTTAATATATTTACCTCTATAATATAGAGGTGGGAATAGAATTAAAAGTGGGAAAAAGGTGTAACAAAATTTTGAATAGTAAACAATAAGATGAGGTTAACCAATAAGATGTGCTATTTTGAACTTTTAGAATAAAATTACAATGATAGTCAATTTAATTACAAGAAAAGAAAGGAAAATTTCAAGGAACAATTGAATGCACGCACTCTACGTGTCGTATTACTTTGAGGGAACTATGTGTGCTTTTTATTCTGATATTACAACATCAATTAGAGATGCTGTCTGTACTTGCTGTCATTCAGTTTTGCATCTTTCTTGTGTTTTACTTTTAGCATTTCTATCAATTCAAGGTTTCCATCATAGTTGTAGAGTAGTTGATTTTCTACTTACAAATTGTTTTTGTTTTCTTCTCATCTTGTACGAACATTCTCTCTTATTTCCAATCTGTATTGCCAACCTGATTAGTTAGAGAGCTTGAAGTTGGCTTTCATTGTGAAGCTGACTCCATTTGTTTATGGAAGACCTTGGAAAGGTTACTTTAAAGTTCCTCTAATCTTAAACTGCTTTTTTTTTTTTGTAGAGTTACTGTAACTCTTCTCATTTTTAGTTCAATTTTGTAGATTTTTTTGTGCATATAATAGTGTTGAAATTGATAGGCATTTTGGTATGAAGATTGCTTGTTAAAGATATGAGGAATTCAAGTGTCCTTTCACTGAGGCTATTATATTCTAGTATCCTTCATTGAATGTCTTAGGAAAGTAGAAATCCGGAATCTCTACTATGGCCAAGACTGTGAATTCAATTAGTAGAATTCTTTTACAGAATGTGAAATCTTTAGAGAAGACAACTCTTGGCACATTGCCGAAATGTATACAAAAAGGGAGACACAACAATCTTTCCTTAGTGAAGTTAAGTTACTAGCGGAGTGCTTGAAGTTATAGCTCTTAATTGTGAAATTATGGCACTATTGCCCTGTCAATTTCTTAGGTTATAGTTCTTGGAAAGATATGCTGATGACAGTATGTACAAGAAAAATGGGATTGTATCTAGAGGAATGTGTCTTCCGTTTGAACTCAAATGCAGATGGATAGTTTTCTAGTTTTGATTCTTGGACGATATCCATGTCTATGGAATTCAAATGCAGACGGATGTTTTCTGGTTTTGATATTTCGTAGATATCCATGTCTGTGGAACTAAAATCCGAATTCTTAGAGATACTTGGAAAATGCATACTATAAACTTTTCATGCTACATCTGGTTGTTTGGCATGCACCAAACAAGCACGCACACATGCGTGCGCACATGCCAGTGCAAAACTCTCCAAAAATATTTAGGAAGGAAAAAAAAGGATTTTTTCCTGCTCTGGTAATCAACTTCTATATAAGGTCTTATTAATCATTCAAGAGGGAAGATAATTTGGCGTGGGGGAAAGAGCAGGACATACAAGTTTGAATAAATGTTTGTGTCCTCTTCGATTGATTGAACTTGCTCCATTCTTGAAAAAACCCAACTGAACTCTACATATAAATTAACAGAACTATTCAAGGGCAAGAACGCAGGCAACATAAAAAAAACCATGGTTTGACGCTGCAAATCTGTAACAGTCGCATAACATACCATTCCACATCAGATGCATCATGAAATCAATAACCGCCACATAATGTACCAATCCGCCACATAATGTACCAATCCGCATCATGTAACGTACCATTTCACATAAGATGCACGAAAACAATTCAATGAATTAGACAGTAACATTGCATAGCACATTAATGTAAAACAAATATCTATTTAGTGAAAATGGTTTCTTTGAAAAGTATAATAAATAGTTGTGTGGCACACACTAATTGTTAAAGCAACATTATAGAGAGTATTGTTGGCAGTTTCATGAATAGCGTTGAATCTTAGATAAATATTTAAACTCATTAGGGACTACTAATCCTCTTAGATTCTTGTGGTGCAAACGTTGATTTCATCTTCAAAATTCACAAACAAAACTCAGCATTTCTTCACCTGGAAAAGGGAAAAAAATTTTCATACATACACTTGGAAATCAGAATGCATGTAAACTGGCGTTTTGGATGTCGGCAACCTCCGCTCACATTGCGAATTGGACTCGGACAATATGGCAAACAGACTCAAAATTTTCAGCAATTAAACTGACAGATCCATAAAAATCTATAGGTAGTATGATAATTAAAAAGAACTCCTTAAAAGCTAATTCATAATATTTAACATTATAATTCAAAAGACCTCCGTTAATCATAAGCAGCTTTTCAGACACAAAAGGCATGGTTCACCTAATAGCAGTTTCAAAGCAAAATTATATATGCCTGCTAAATTATTATCTAAAAATTCACTCGAAAGCCCAGGCGTTTTCCCTGCGAACCTCTTCTTCTTCCTCAGGAGTGTAGTCATTTACGATGTTGAATTTCTCACGAATTTGTTCTGGAGTCTTTCCCTTCATCATCTCCGCTACAGTTTGACAGGTGAGGTCAAGCAAGCCCTTGATGTCGAGATAATTAGCGGCCAAGATGAGGTCAAAAAGGGTGCTCTGTTCAACTTTCACAAACTCGGCATCGAACGATTTCAGACTTTCTTCCTCATCCTCGGATGATTCTCCGCCGTCCATGGGCTTCACGTGTTGCTTGCAGTATTCGAGGACCGTAGCCAACGTTGTGCCGGTGACGTTGGGGAGGGGAATTGCTGTGCTGGCACAATTGTCCTCGATCATGTGCTTGATGGCTTGCGATTGCAGAAGTGCTGATTCTTCCACCTCGAAAATCTCGCCATCGGAACTGTTCAACACAATCGTCTTCGCTTCTGGTGAAGACATTGTCGCTGGAAAAACAAACGATATTGGAAAAGACAGAAGAAGAAACTCTAACTGTTGAGAAGATAAGGATGTGAAAATTGGCTGCTCTCCTTTGGTGTATATAGAGTTGATGAAGTAGGGTACAAATTCTTTTCTAGAAAAGATTAGGATTCCGTGTTATTAATTGACTATACTGATTACTTGCAATTAACAATTTACGATGGACTATGTCAATTTCTTTTCCAGGACGTACTTGGAGACGATTTTGTTAACCGTATACTAATTACATTGGAGCAACAATTCACAGAAAAAAGAGCAAATTGTTCAAAATGTCACCGAACTATCCCATTTAGCCAAAAATGTCACTAAACTTATGCGTTAGCCAAAAATGTCACTCAACTAACAAAAACGTGTATTCCATGTATTTCCGTCTAATTCAGCCGTGAAGGGAGACGGAAAGGCTATCACGTGAGCGGCAGGCTTGATTTGTGAGGGGTAAGATAGTCAAAAAAACTTTTGGATGAAACTGGTCTTTATAAACGGATGTTGCTTTCATCGCTTTTGTACTTTTTACAAAACTAAACCCTAATTGTTTTATCAAATTTTCCCCAATCTTGGAGAGGCATCTTCACCAACCCTTAACAATTTCATATGGAAATAGAGCTATTTACCTTCAATTGCATCGAAAAATTCCCCTTGATTGTAAGCAAAACTCCGACAATCAAATTGTCTAGGCACCTCATTTCTACTCCCCAAACTCCCGGACTCACACCACGAATCCAAAAAGCCATCTTCCTCTTCCCCAAATAGTTCATCCTCAGCTCCGCCACCAAAATTATCCTGCACCACTTCCCCAGCCTGCTCCTCCTCCTCCACCACAACCAACTCACCTCCCTTCTCCCCCTCCTCCTCCTCCGCCTGAATTTCAAATCCACCGCCACCACTCCGATTCCCAACCACTCCAACTCCGCCACCTCGACACTTATGATTCACAACATAGGGAAACGGTGACAAAGGCAATAAAATCAGTGGAAGCACAATTTGTGGAATGTTACTGTTGAAGCAGAGCCTTTCGTGGAAGCAGAGTAGAATCAGTGGAATGTTACTATTGGGATTCACCCATACATCATCATCTAGCAGCTAGAATTGTGTGGAACATTAGAGAGAGTCTTTTACTACATTGCCAGAAATCCTTACTCGTGGGCGGGCTAAGCAAACAGATCAGAAGTGCACAATTTGGTCTAACGATGAAAGCAACGCCACCCTGATTTGGTCCCATGATGACACATTGACACGGTAAAGTGGGAGACGACAATGCGTCATTGTTCTCCCCGTGCAGTTTAGCAGCTGTCGTAACTGCCTTCCTCATCCCTTTTTTTCTTCTTTTTTTTTAAAATTATGGTAGATTATTCTACCAGGCAGGCAGGTAAGGTACTTGTGGAGGCAACAAACTCTCAGCCGAATTCTGAAACCCAACCCAACCCCCACGCAGCTCATCTCATCCATCCTTAGCCTCACAAACCCACATCACCTCCCAGGAAATGCCTCTCCAAGATTGGGGAAATTTTGATAAGACAATTAGGGTTTAGTTTTGGTACAAAAGCGATGAAAGCAACATCCGTTTATAAAGACCAGTTTTATCCAAAAGTTTTTTTGACTATCTTACCCCTCACAAATCAAGCCTGCCGCTCACGTGATAGCCTTTCCGTCTCCCCTCACGGCTGAATTAGATGGAATGACACGGAATGCACGTTTTTGTTAGTTGAGTGACATTTTTGGCTAAGGAATAAGTTTAGTGACATTTTTGGCTAAATGGGATAGTTCGGTGACATTTTGAACAATTTTCTCTAGAAAAAAACATTGATTAGTTTGGACTATGGCAAATTCTTTTCGAGAAAGGATTAGACTATGGTTTAACAATTTATGGAAGGTAAAAAAAACAACAAAACAAAACAAAAACAATGATATGGGCTATGACAAATTCTTTTCCTCAACGGATTAGACTATGGTTTTGCTAATTGGATACTAACACTTGCATTAACAATTTATGAAAACACAACGACTACTATTGACTATGGTAATAAGTCAATACGTAATTTTTTTTTTGTGGTAATAAGTACAAAGGTTAGAATTTAACATTAACCGTGCATAATGCAAGCAATTTCCTCAAAATAATGGTAAAATGGAAAATTATCCTCAATTTGTTGCTCTATTTTGTTTCCCAGTCTAGCGGTGCCGCACATTAGATGCACCAGGGGGAATTTTTTTTTTAACGTTTTGTATAAGAAATGAAGAGGGACTTGGTTGTAATTTTGGAAATGATTTGTTACTAGTGCCACACATGCCACGTGCGACACCATTAACAATTGAAATAATGTGACTGGTGCGGGGGAGTTTTTTTTCCTACGTTTTGTATAATAAATGAAGAGGCCTTTGGTTGTAATTTTGGAAATATTTTCTTAAGGAGTTAGTGTTAGGGTTTTGGGTTTTGGGTTTAAGAAAAATACTCTATACAAATAAATTCATGTTGGAAGAAAATAAAAAAAAACTTTACTAATAAATCAAACTAAAATGGGAAATTTTTTATTGAATTGATAAATTCAAAAAATCAACTATGTTTGAAACTTCTATAAAAAAATTTTAGTTATATTAGAGAAAAGGTTTTGTATAAGTGGAATATAAAAGTTACAATATATTTAGATCAAGTTCGAGTGTTTAATAAATGAGTACGGGTAAAAATTAGGGTTAAGGTTAGGTTTAGAGCCAGGGTTAGGGTTTATGGTTAAAACAATACACTATAGTAATAAATGAAAATGGAAAAAATTAATGTTAAATCAATCTAAAATGGAAAAATTTATTATTAAAGTGATAAACTCATAAAAACATAATAAAAACCAACAACATTTGAAAATGCTCTAAAATTTTTTTGATTATAACAGAGAATAAATTTCCTGTCAGTGGAATATAAAAGATAAAATAAACTAGATGTATAATAAATGAGTGGTAGTAAGTATACTAAAATTTTTTAAAAATTTTGTGTTAACATTTTTTAAAAATTGAAAATTCCTTTACTAAGGTTTAAACAAAGAGAGTTGCAATAATTTTTGTTGTGTCTTCAAGGAGGATGATTAAATTTAGGTATGGGTAGAAAGTAATTTAATTTTCGAACTAACGTGAAATCTTGTGCCCCAATGATAGTTAAGAGTTTTGTATAAATGTCGGACAGTTATGATCTAGTAATTCAGTTGTATTGGGATGGAAAATAGTTCACTTTGAAGGATCAATATTATACGATTCTTCAAGATGTAAAAAAGTAATACTACTAAAACACTCGAACTCGATCTAGATATACCATAACTTTTATATTTCTCATGTAGAAAACATTTTGGTTATATTCGAGAAAAAGGTTTTGGTGCCGCACATGTGACTAATAAAATTTTCTTAAAAATTATGAAATCCAAAGGATATTGATAAGAATTACTAATAAATTTTTCATAAATTTTACTGTCCTCTTGCCTTTAAATCGATGAAAACTTTTGCTTTCGATGTAACAACAGACTTATTCTAATATATTAGTTATCTACAAATTTATTTCATAGTGTAGATTCCTTCATCTTTTCATTTGTTAGTATAGAGTATTTTTTAACCCAAAACCCTAAGCCCTAATTATAAAGCCGCCCTAAATCTAACCCTAATCTAATCTTCACCAGCACTCATTTATTAAACACTAGAACTCGATCTAGATATATCGTAACTTTTATATTTATATTCCACTTACACAAAAGTTTTTCTCTAAATATAACTTAAACTTTTTTATAGGAGTTTCAAATATATTCAGTTTTTCAAGTTTATCAATTCAATAAAATTTTTCCCATTTTAGTTTGATTTATTAGTTTAAAGTATTTTTTTATTTCCTTCTAATATGAATTTATTTGTATAGAGTATTTCTTTAAACCCAAAACCCTAAACCCTAACCCTAACTCCTTAACAAAATATTTTCAAAATTACAACCAAGGGCCTCTTCATTTCTTATGCAAAATGTTACAAAAAACTCACATTATTTCAATTGTTACTGGTGCACATAACAAATTATTTTCAAAATTGCAACCAAGTCCCTCTTCATTTCTTATACAAAATGTAAAAAAAAAAGAAAAAGAAAAAAAATTCCCCTTGGTGCCACACATGTGCAGCACCGTTAGATTGGGAAAAAAATAGAGCTACAAATTAAGGATGATTTTCCATTTCACCATTATTTTGAGGAATTTTCCATATAGTACAAGTCAGAATTCTAATTTAAAGTTATTAGACTGGAAAATTACGAAAAGAAAATCACATGACTTTTTATTATTTTTGAACAAATTTTTTCTAACAGTGCATCACTTCAAGAAATGCATCTATGACATCAATTTGGGCATTGTGAATTTCTCGTGTTTACTTCATCATTTTAGGAAAGGCATTCATGGCATTAATTTGGGCACTGTGAAAATTTCATGTTTATTTTTTTTTTTTAACCCTGCCTCACACCCTTATCATTCCTTAACTTATTAGATTCAAGATTTGAACTCCAAACTTGAAACAGAGGCTCTTAGAGTCCTCCCGTAGTGGTGGTTTACTAACTTTTTTATTTTTTTAGTTTACTGAGATTTACCAATTGATTTTACTCTCAAAATATAAAATTATTCTAGAGTTTAATTACAGAGAGCAGTTAAGGGGAAAATAGATTGATTTTGAAATTTTTTAGCTTTTTATAAAAAAAAATCATAAGTTTTACCTATTTTCTGATTCAAGGGAGACTCTAAACCTTACATAGATGGGATAGAAAAGTGAAAGGTTGAGAATTAACCAAAAACATCAAGGTTACCTGACAAATATGTTTACCATCAAAGTTGGATTTTCAGAACAATTGGAGACATTTATCACCAAAAAACTAAAATCGTCAATAATACTAAAAATCATTGAATCATAAATAACTATAGCACATTAAAATTATACATTTTTTTATAAAAAAAAGTATATTTCATTGACAAATTACTAGAAATCATCCATCACCATTTGATTTACATATTTGCCTTGGTGGCATGCTAAACATGCACTCGAAATAACAAGTCTGTAATTTAATAATTGAACAAATTTTTAAAATATAAAAAATTTTCAAATTGCTTACTAGTAAGATAAACTCTGAAATTCTCTTCAGTGCATATTACTTTTTCCATATTTGCTAAACAACCACTTCAATCTCCAACCATAATGATGAGATTCATCCATGATCTAAAAAAATTCAAGATTTGAAAATCAAATTTGAAATAAATTTGGAGGAAACAACAAATTAAAGATAGAAATAGAAAATTCTCACTAGGAACTCCTAGAAGAAATAGAAATTCTCACTAGACATCCTTAGTAGAAATAGAGGACTCTCATTTAGAAGAGATTTTATTGAAAAAACACAATAAAATGAAATCCATGGAAGGGAGACAATAGTGGTTTCCCTCCCAAAGAAGAAAGAAAGCAAGACGTAAGGAGGTTTAGAAGGAAGTTTAGAGAGAACGTGGAGAAAGGAAGTTTAGAGAGAGATATATAAATAGAAAAGACAAGGGGCATGCATGTAAAACAAATTAAGGCGAGGAAATCAAAGTTTGCCTTCAACTGTATATTTAAATCTTTCAAAAAAAAAAAAAAACGCTGTGCATTCAAATCAAAGTTCAACTCCAAGCTTGGATTTTCCAAGCTCTTGATCTGATGAGTCACCAATGTATACTTAATAAGTTGTTAATCCTTGACTGGGATCATCTATGCTGGCTATGAAATAGAAATTTTTTAAATGAATTATAAGCATTTTCATCGTACTGCACTGTGGTTGAATTTAATTCAATGATGGAAAATTGACAAGTGAAGGAGTTGAATTGGCTATTCATTCTTATTCAGATTATTGAAATTTCGAGTACAATACTCATTGAAAGGATTAGCACATATAAATATGATAGAACCGCTGACATGATACCAATATTTCTGACATAAAAATATTTAGTAAAACAGTCAAATTATTTTTTTTCACTACATTAAACAATTTTAAGTTGAGGAAACTTGGCGAAAAAAGCTTACGAGCTCTTGAACAATTCCTGAAACTAAAGTTACGAGTCAATTGATTCCAAAGGCTCTTTTTTTTTTTTAGCCAATTGACTGTAAGGTTAATAGGACATAGCAAAAGATAAAACCACAACATGATATTTGAACATTTTTAGCACATAAATCTTTAGGAAAATTTTGGGAACTGTCACAATCGATAAGGTGAACAAATTTTTCGAAAGAAACTTTTGATGCTACTTGAGTCGGTCCTCACAAAGGTTATTAGTTACTGTACTAACTTGAATAAGTGTGGCCCAAAGCAATATCAAAAATTTTTGAAATACTCAACGATAAAGTTAGGTGTCCAGTTAGACGACTCTTTTTTTCTTTTCTTTTCTTTTCTTTCCTTCTGATAAGTAATGTTTGTTCTTTATCTTAACTTGGAGGATCAATATATGGTTGAGACTAATTCCACAGGCAAGTAATGATATGATGAAATAGTAATCCAACATCTGTACTGTTATAGAAAAATAAAAAAGTTTCGGAAAAAAAGCTGAAAAACTGATAAAGTTCCTAACAATCTCGATAACAATTTAAGTTCATCAGATTACGTATTTGGCAGCGATCGAAAATCATTAAGAAAGCTCGGAATCATGTTGTGAATTTGGATTTAGGAGTGAACTGTTCACTTGAATTCAGCACTAGAGCGCCAGAGCTATTTCATAATGGTAATTTTTGCTTTAATATTTCGCGACACTTATTTTAGGTTTCCCTCAAGCAATAAATTGAAGAAAAGAAAATGAACATAAAGAGACTAAAACAACAGAAAACGATGGATTTTTTGATGCTCTTTGAATTTTGAAAATAGCTAGGAAGGCAAGGAGCTTCAAAGATATTGAAAGATATTGTTGTTTCTAATTATTGACAGGTGAATATCTATAGTTAAATATTAACTGCAGGTCACACACCAGAAGATCCAAAAGCTTTATTTCAATGCTCAAATAAACTTCAGTTGCAGAGGTGATGTTTCCTGATAAATTTTCTTAGGGCGACTTAAATTTTCTGACTGATCTCTCCTAAGCTTTTACTGAAGAACAACAATCCCCGTTGAAGCAATTGGTTGTTATGATTAGATATATGCACCAACAAAGTGTTAGAAAAGTACTAATGAAAGCAATAAATTATTGAAACGGAATTGAGAAAGTACTGAGAAAGTAAGATAAAATGGACTTCTAATAGTTACAGAAAAGGTTGGCAGAAACAGAGAGGATCTTGAAAAATACACACGACTTTTACATACATACATAATTTGACAAATCTTTTGCAAAGTTTGATCACAAATAATCAGAAAATTTCAAAGCCCAACAGAGTAATCTACATGTACATCCCAAAAAAAAAAAAGAAATAAAGAAAGAAATCAACCTAGTTTGTGCAGAAGGACAAGTAATGACCGAGCCCTGACAAAACAGTCTCCAGTTCTTGAATGGATTCAAGACCTGTTGATTTCACGGCAGATCAATTCTTCCCCTCTTCCTTCCCAGTAAAACTCCAACTGCTTCCTGAAAATCTTTCTCGAAATCGGGATTACGTCCTTTCAGACCATGGTAATACAAATTCCAGTTCTTCAATTCTTCATCCCTTACTGTTACCACCTTCACAATCTCCAGCTTCACAGGCAAGATATTCTTGCCTGCGTTATGGTCTTGAAACTTCATCAAGAGAAGAAAATCCCGAATTTTTTCAAGAAGACTTCTTTTGTCAGACAAAGGGCAGCAGCTTTTTGCCTCGTCGTGGATCGTTCCGTTCAGATGTCTCTCTCTCCACATCGATCGATCAATGTTGAACGGGATAAAGTTGCCTTCGTACAGCATGTCTCCCACGAGCTCCAGAGAAGTCCTTGATTTCCAGTTCACTTCATAGCCCATCAAGAACGACTCATCCTCCATGGGTGGAAGTTCAAAGCTCTTTGCCTGGCTATTTTTATCATCTGAGACGAACTTTACAGAAACCTGGCGCCTGATCAAGAAGAAGGCAAAGTCCTCTGATTCATCATATTCAGCAGGGCCTGATTGCGATGCTTTCAAGTAGATTTTGTCTTCACCGACGGAATTCAAGACTGGTGGAGCCATGGATTAGCAAAGACCCCAAGGCAATTAAAACTGAAAGATGAAAGATGAATGAATTTCAGTGAATGATTTCAGAAAAATTGGATCCCCGGAAAAAAATTTTAGGCTGGTTGGCTTTCTTGAATGATGAATGTATATGGCAATTTAGTTTCTTTTCCAGATAGGATTTGGATTTTGAGTGTTGGTAAGAATTAGGAAAGTTACCATAACGTTCTGTACTTCTTGATTTCTTGGAAGGAAAGATAAGGTTGGAATCGAATCCTAGATCAAACTGGATGAAATAGAGGTCGGATTATGATTTATGATTTTGGACAGACTGTCCTTGCAATGTCGGTGGCTTTTCTTTTCTTTTCTTTTTTAATAAAACATCATCATTTCGTTAAATCTGTAATGAATCTGCTCTAATGGTGGCAATTGCATCAATAGTACATCAACCTAATACAAACATATCAATCAGATACAAACACATCTAAAGAAAAAAAATACTTGAATACTTGATACTACAAATTTAGAAAATCATTCTAATATTACAATATAAAACTCCAAAAATATAAAAAAATAAAGGACTTATAGCTTCAAAATCATCTACGTATGTCGTATACTTCCAATTGTATTGCTTGCTTCCTTCCAAATCTGTTAATGAATTGATTTAAGTCTAGATGTTAATGTGTGATTTGGCTAGGTAGGTAGATTTAAGAAATTTCAAATCCAATAAATCTATAACCACAGAAAAACAAAAGAAAAGAAGACATGGGTGGGAAACCAATTAGCCTCCCTTTGAGGGATGGCTTTAGAGGGAGAGCGTCGATGGCTTTTCTTAACATTAATTAAGAATAATTGCAACAATCAATTGTTAATTAAATTTATCAGCTATTGACTTTTTCTTTCATCACTTGTTAAAAATAAGAAAAAAAATTTCTCTTATCCTCTGTTATAAGACACGGACAATGAAGACATGTAATCAACAATTAAGAAAATTTGAATTTAATTAAATTTCTAAAGAATTGAACGCATGCCCAATTAATTGAATGGTGCTTACCATGTTGGCTGCATCATCAATTTATCAATTTGGTCCTTCAAAATAAATAAAACTATCAAAACTTGTTTATCCAAATTCATTTTGTTAGATCGACAACAATTGACTAGCTATGGAATGGTTTATTTGATAACAGAGAGAGCAAGACAGCGTCTCATAAGAGTCTGGGCCATGAATTGTATAAAATGTAATTTAAAATTATTCTGTATGGTTTGGGAGTCAATATGGTTTTAGAGTGGGACTAAAGACCAAGACTCACACAATTATGTACATTTAGGCTAAGTGCAGATAAGGCCCGTAATATGCCTTTTTGGAAGTTTTGGGCTATACTGAAATGCTATATATGGGAGCTAATTGGCAAATTATGGACATGACCCCCCTCCAAAAAAAAAAAAAAAACACATGAAGGTCTCAATCATAGTCCAATAATGTTGATCCGCTAAACTTGTGTATGCAATGAATTTTGAATGGATCTAAATGAATATTCAATTAAACCTATTTAATTAATAGATAGTGGGTAGACTTCGATTTATTCCGTTTATACCCATCTAAAAATAATTATATATCTAAACTCAAGTTTTAAAATGTATTAAATAGATAAATTTGAATTTCTTACCAATCTAATAACAATAAAATATTACTATTTCTTATCAAACAACATGCAAAAAAATTGAAGAAAATAAGTAGAATTTCAAATGAGTCATAAATGGATAATTGGATGTATCGACACCCAATGAATATAAATGGGTTGACTCATTTTGATCCATTTATTAAACATGTATAGATAGATTGACCAATTTATGCTTGTCACCCAATTATGAGTCTATGACTACCCCAGACTTGCCCAAGTGACCTGTTTTAACCCTCTATCCACGCCCAAGCTAATCGATTAAGAGTTGAAACGGTTTGTGGTAAAATAAAAAGACAAAAATGTAATAAATGTGCATAATTTTCTCCTACTAATTGCTTCCATTTATGAACATCCAAATGAAAAAGGAAAATGGTTGAAGGGACACATTGCCGTATAATTTAACAAAAATACCATCTCGCAAGTTTCACAGCAAACCATGAGTTATTTTCCTCATCAGCAATTCATTCAAGTGATCATACACAACATGGCAGCTTATGGAGATCTAAATAGATTTGATTTTTCAATTATGTGATATGTGAGGGGTTTTTGCTTTAGAATTAGAAAAAGGAAATTCGGTCTCCTAATAGCCCCCAAAAACATAAAGTATGAATAGCCTAGCAGGATAAGCTAGTGGTCGACCAAAAAATCTTGGATGCACTAAGAATGGTAATTACTAACTTAGATCTATAATTGCGTTGTAATATGTGAATTTTCCTTTGAAACATGTCACTATCAGGAGGACAAATTAATTGATCTGGGCTACTCCAAAACTTGCACTAGGAGATAATTGGATAATAATTTTTCCTTGGCTACGTTGGACATTAATTAGTGTCAATTTTTTGTCTTTAATGAATCATAATTTGCTTAGTGGGTTGCGCGAGGAATTGAGGAAATTATCGATGTGCAAAACAGTAGATTGGTTTCTTGACCCTTTATTTGATTACCACTTAAAACCCTTTCAGTTCTCCTGCTTTCTTTTCGAGGAAATTACCAAAGAGATTGTGGAGAAACGTGAAATCACTAATCCTTAAAGAAGTCCTTTTTTTTTTACCTCTTTTGAGCAAGAAACCATGTAGTTTTCTGTGGACTTCAAAGAAAAAATTTTTAAATCAATGTTATAAGCATGAGTAGCAAAGAGATAGTAGGCCTTAGTACAAAGCTGAAGGTTCAATCAATCTATGTATAGTTTCACATCAACCAAAAATGTCAAAAGCAACAATTCTGAGAACAATAGGCCAATTTATAAACTACCATACAAAAGACCCTACATAGTATTTAGCAAGCTAGTCGGTACTACCAAAAACTAAATATTCATGAAATATGTTTGACACCTAAAAAATGAAGCCCAGAATCAGTCACGCAAAAGCCCAGGGATTCTGCTTGCGAATTTCCTCTTCTTCCTCAGGGGTGAAATCATTCTTGATCCCGAACTCTTCACGGATCTTTTCAGGTGTCTTGCCCCTGATCTTGTCTGCCACAGTTTGACAAACAAGATCAAGCAGACCCTTGACGTTGAGGTAATTAGAGGCCAAGATGAGATCGTAAAGGGTATCGTTGTCGACTTTCATGAATACAGCATCAAAGGATTTGAGCCCTTCGTAGTCGTTCTTTGCCTCCACATGTTTCTTGCAGTACTCTATAACCTTAGCTAAGGTATTGCTTGTAACGTTGGGGACAGGGATGATGCTGTCCGCGCAATCATCCTCGATCATGTGCTTGATCGTCTGCGACTCCATGGCCACAGCTTCCTCCACCTCAAAGGTTTCTCCGTCTGAACTCCTCAATGTGATCATCTTTGGCGATGGTGAAGACATTATCGCTCTTGGACTTGATGATTTTGAGGCTACTCAATAAAATAAATAAATAAAGCCTAGAGACACAAAAGAAGAGATTGAGAAAGAAAACCGTAATGATTTCTTGAAAAAGTGAGGGGAGCCCCCCCTGCTATTAAGTAGACTCAGATTCCTGAGTTCCAATCTCTCTGGAGAAAGGTTTTGACACCCAAAAGAGGGTATGACATCTTTTCCAGATGGGATTAGGAATTTAGGATTTGAGCTGTTTGCTTCCTGGAATAAATATAGACAGACGCAGTTAAAGAAACAAGGATATCTAATGCGCTTCTGGTAATTTCCTAAGACGTACATCTGCATGTTTTGGTAGAAAAATTTTTTCTCAAATTACATGGTTACTTACTGAACATCTAACCCAAATTTCAAGAAGATATAAAGTACATAGTTGCTTGGTACATAGTTTGCCATTATTCTCATTGCACTTAATTAGTTTAGTTGATTTAGATATACAGCGGTAAACCGGATTTATCAACAAAGAAAGTAAAATTAACTAGAGAGGAAAGCAGAGACCTATTATGTGCAGACGTGCTTGTATCTTTTCTAAGATATTATGCAACCAGTTACATGATTTCATGATTTGATTCCTCTATCTTTTTTTCTTTTTCCCTATTTTCACCTTTCATGTGATTAGAATTTTTCTTTTTAATTGCTTGCGTACACGATCATCAAATTCTCGACTAATCACAATATAACAATCAGATTAGTGGTATTCAGTTTTTGAATTTTTCTTAAGGTAGAAGTATTGATTTTATTGAACAGCATCTATTTGTCAGTACTAATAGCAACTGGTACAAAAATCTATACAATAATTAACTACATATTTACATCAAATTATAAATGCACAAAGAAAATATCTCCAATGTAAACTAAGCTCTGAATTTTCTTTAGTTCTCGGAATCCTCCCCCATCTAGCTACTGCTCTTCGAATTGTCTCCACAATGTCATGGTCAAATTGATCAGCACTGCAAGTCTTCTGTTAGAAGATTCTCATATTGCGTTACCTCCGCAACGTATAAACTACCTCCTAGAGCTAACTTCCGCACCTGATTGACGAAGGACTTTTGCTTCGAGTACCAAGTGAGCCTGTTTATCTCATCAGTCCAGCCATAAACTCCTGAAAAGTACACAACAAGACTGTATTTGAGACCACACATAAGAGCCACAGTGACATTTGAAAAAAAGATGCTCTATAGTTTCTCTTTCTTGACAACATAAACTGCACCATGTACAATGAGCTACACCACACTTATGCAATTGATCTATTGTTGCAGCATTTTTTGCATCGCAACCAAAGAATGAAAGCATGCCAAGTACATAATGATGAAACTAAACAAGATGAAACCAGTCACTTTAGTTGCAGTGCTCCTAAGTAGTTCCACTGCAGATATAACTGTAAACTTCCTGTATCATCTAAGGTCCAAGTGAAACTTTCCTTAACATCTTTCATAGGAACATATTCTTCTGGTAAAGTACGAATGAGTTCATTAACTTGAATATCTTTCCTCCTTCCAGTAGGCCACATCCTCCCACCATGGTTTATAATGGAAACTAACTTGGCTTGAGAGCTGCTATCAAATCGTATCATAATTTTAGTCCCAAAGCTTCCAAAAAAAGACCTTTGGGATGCCATCTGTCATGCCATAAAAAAATATCATCACCATTGCCAACTACAGCCTCAATGAAAGATCTAAAAACTGGTCAAAGTTTTAGTACTTTCCTCCAAAACCAAGTAGCGTCTACTGGAATTGAAACAGTCCACATAGTTAGACTGTGAAGCTTCACCACATGAACCCAAGCAATCCAGAGAGACTCCTTCCTACTACAAATATGGCACAAATGTTCAAGAACCAAAGCCTTATACCATATACACAATCTAAAACAATCCAAGCCATTCTCCTTTTTTGATTTGCAAATGTCATCCCGACTTACCTTTGCACCTGTTTGCTTGCAATCTGAACCAGTCCATAAAAAGGAAGAAAGCAAATCTTCAATTCTTCTCAAAACGGTTTTAGGCAAAATAAAAATGCTGCACCAATACAGTTGAATGCTAACCAACACCGATGTGACCAGTTGCAGTCACCCCCATAAGAGAATTTCAGAAGACCCTCCTAAAGTTTTTGGTTGAACCTCATGAAGAATAACATTAAAGTCAGATATGCTAAGTCCAGTACTCATCAAACGAATACCAAGATATCTTACAGGTAATTGGCCTTGTTTCATCCCCATAGCATCACTAAAAAATTTTCTGGTTTGTTCCCTTAAACCAGCAAAGAAATCTTATTTTTGCTTAAATTTGGTTTGAGGCCTGACATTTCAGCAGAATTCTGAGAAAACAGAGTTAAACAATCTTACAGATTTATCAGTGACAGCTGAGAGGAGAAATAAGTCATCAGCAAACATCACATCACTGATCTGAAGCTCTTTACATTTTGGATGATAATCAAATCCCATTTCCTTGATTCTAGTGTCCAATAAACAAGATAAAAAATTCCATAGCAAAGAGAGCAAGATAGGGAGAGATCAGGTCCCCCCTGTCTAAGGCCTCTTTGACTAGTGAAATATCCAACTGATGAACCATTCATATTGAGAGAAAAATAAGCTGAACAAACACGTTTTGATCCAATTAACAAACTTCTCAAGAAAATTCATAGCCTCCATAACAGCAAAGAAAAATCCCAGTCCAAGGCATCATAAGCTTTCATTAAGTTTACTTTAATAGCACATCTTGGCTTCCCATCTCTTCTATCGTATCCTGATCATCTCATGCATCAATAAAATATTCTCAGCAATTGTACGCTGTTTCCTAAAAGCTTTTTGTCTACCACTAATCAGTTTAGGCAGAACTCTCTAAAGTCTTTTAGTCAATACTTTTGATTATATTTTATAAAGTATATTGCAACAAGAGATCGGTCTGTAGTCTTTCATAGTAGCAGGATTTGGTACTTTAGGAAATAGGGTAAGAATAGTGCTATTGACAGGGTAATAAATATAATCACCATCAAAACAATATTGTATAGCCTGCAGCTGCACCAAGTCATGTTTCATATATGCCAATTGAAAGTGTAAAATTCAACTGGAAAGCCATCTGGCCTCAGGCTCTTACCTGTTTTCATTGAAAAAAGAGCTTTCTCCACCTCCTCAATAGAAACTGGCAACTGTATAGAATTTGCTTGCTCCTCGGATGTCTTCCTAGTCATGATCTGCTTTAAATAATCAAGTTGCTGACTATTGATGAAACCAGCTCACTGCATAAATCCTTATAGAAGTGTACTGCAGTCTCCTTGACCTCTTCATAGTCGTCCAACATTCTGTCTTCATCAGTAGTTACAGACATTATTCGATTCTGAGCTTGATGATCTTTTAACACTTCTATGGAAAAATCTAATGTTCCTGTCACCCAATTTCAACCAAGCAATTCTTGATCTACCCTTGTAAAAAGCTTCTTCAGAACTCACAAGTTCAGCATATTTCACCATCAGATCTTTTTCAGCTGCCTGAATAGTAACATTAAAAAGCCACAATTGAAGCTGATGTTGAATAGTAGATAAACTTTCTCCATGCTGCGTAACTCTGTTACTGATGTTGCTAAACTTGGTTTACTCGGGACTTTGAGTTCTGCTTTTGACAACTTCAATTTCAGACATTACCTCCTCATAGGATTACCACCCACTGCTCCCTGCCAGACCTTCTCAAGACTCTCTGAAACTGAGGATTCCTCACCCAAAACTGATGAAAATTAATCGGCTTCAGACCAGTATTGAAAGCGTCTTTAATACTCACTAAGGCTGGACTATGGTCGGAAATTAATGGTGCAAGAAATTCCACCTCTGACATTGAAAAAGAGTTCAGCCAACTTCCATCACACAACACCCTATCCAGTTTCTAGTAAATACGAGCTTGACCCTCTCTTCCACCATACCATGTCAACAAATGCCCTTTATAAGGCATATCTCCAAATCCATAGCTTGAATGCAATATTCAAAATCATTCATAGCTGCTCTATCTCCATCCTCACCCCCTACCTTTTCATAATTATAAGGGTAAATTATATTTAACCCCTCTGTGGTTTTGACTGTTACCATATAACCCCCTAATATTTGAAAATATCCACTTCACCCCCTTGTGGTTTTATGTAAAGTGATTTACCACTTTATATAAAAGTACCGGGGAATTACGTGGACGATTGCAAAAACCACAGGGGGTAAAGTGGATATTTATATGTATCATAAGGGGGTTGTATGGATATTAAAATTTTATCACACGCGCTTTTGGAGCTCGTTTGGTACAAAATTGTACATTCCGTCCACTTTCCACTTTATATAAAATCATAGGGGGTGAAGTGGATATTTTCAAAATTAGGGGGTTATGTGGCAGTAGTCAAAATTACAGGGGGGTTAAATATAATTTACCCTAATTATAATGAATAATACTAAAATCATCAACAATTATCCATGGTACTTGCCCCACCAATTGTCTAACTTTCACCAATCTACTCCATAGTGGCCTTCTGTTCACAATCATTATGAGCATAGACAAGAGACAAAAAATTCAAAACCCAATATCAAATTTTTGATATAATAGTCAATCACTTGTTCAATGCATATCTACTAACTCCAGTTGCAGCACTCTAGGAGCCCAGACAACCCAAATTCGACTAATAGAACCAACCTTCACATTGTGTAGATAATCCTCTTGTCTAACTTTTGTTTCAACTATTGCGATAACACTAAGTTTATAATCAGTAATAATCTTAAGTAAAGCAGTTTGTTCACAGGGATCATCGAGACCCCTTATGCTCCAGCAGATAATATTCATTTAGAAGAAATGGGACCAGAGGCTTTACCCCTGCTGTTCCCCACTTGTCGAAGCATATTCTTTTTTCTCTGACCTCTACCCATCATTTGAGGAACCAGGTCAGTTTCAGTCCCTTCACTACTAATCGAACTAATCTCTGCAACAGCCCCATCCAGCACCACTTCAAGTTTAAACCCAGGTTGAATCAACTGATGATCTTCCAACAAAAGAATTTGGAGACTTTAATAGGCTAACTGTATTAATATCTTTTTCATCTCGACCCCTGCAATATCACTTTGAGTTAAGTTCAATTCTTCTTGTGTTTCACCTTGCATTCCCTGCTTGTGCCTCTGCTCCGTAAATCCAGCATCCTCCTTCGCTGGGGCGGAGCCAAATACAATTGAAGGTGGGCAATTGCCCCCCTCAACTTTGAGAAAATTTTATTTTAGGTATAGAACTTTTGAAACATTTTTAAGTTGCTCCTTTATTTGCACCCTTTGAAGTATTTGAAATTATTATTCTTGTCAAATTTGCCCCCGAATGTTTTTGAAATTCTCTTTCTTGCCTGTATTATCCCTTTAAAATCTTTTAAAGTCTCCTTCTTATTTATATTTATATTGACTTCCTTTAATAAATCAAAAATTCTTGATTCTCACGTTTCACAAGAGTGTTGGATCTAATTAAAGTTAGTTATTGATGTAAATTCAAGAACAAACTGTTTTGACTTTTCTAAACTACTTTTGTATTATAGCACAACTTAGATGTCAAAATATAATTTATATAATGCAAAAAATAAGTTTAACATAAGTGCCTTTAAGTTATAAATTTACTATGAGTACATTTAGTATGATGTCAAAAATTGAACCCCTCGTCTCTAGGATCCTGATTACGCCACCACTCCTTGGTGACAAGACTCTCAACAATAACCTCAATTGACTTTTGCAAATGTCTGTTGTTGAAAATGCCAAACAATGCTAACACTAGTAACACTAGTCCTTCAAACTGGACCCTGTTTTAACCATGCTCAGGGGGGGGCAAATCCATCCGGATGAATTGGATTAGCCCAACTCCACTTCCCCTCATGCACGCGAGCCCATTCTGGCTCTCAACTCATCACAAGTCCAATGAAGGTTTAGACAATATAAAGTGGCAAAAGGTTTTCTTGGTTTTCCAATGTGGGACAAAGTCTTTTGAAATACATATATATTTACAACAATGTCATCCCAAAAATACTTCCTGAAATTCTTTAACTCCACGTTCATTGACATAAGGGATGCTCTCAGGCAACACGCAATGCACATAATCTCCACACAAACTCTAGCGAAAGAAAGTCGAGCTTGATCTGCAGTCATTTTATCAGAATAGAGAGGTGTACCTACATAACTAGCCAATTTACTAAGAGTTTTGACACTCTAGTACTGAAATTTCAAACTGGGGATCTTAATTCCAAATAGGGACAGTAGTAAGCTCCAAGAAAATAATTATTTGACATACAATCTTCAACTAAGATAAAAATCCAAGAAAATCAACCAATAACAAAGCAACAGACTTATATTGACGTAAACTAGAGAAATTCACCAAGGCCCCCATTGTCAGATTTAGTAAATATACTCCAATTCTAACAAGATATTTTCTTTTTCCTTTTTTTTTCCCCTTTCTAAAATCTAGACAAGATTCTATATTACCTTTTCCATTTTATAATTAAGATTAGGAAAGAGCACAGGAGTAAATATCGTCCCTTCTGACAAGATATTTTTATCCCCCCTTTTTCTCCGAGGTTCCGCACAAAATTCTATATTTCCTTCTTAACTTGTCCTTCAGATTAAGAAAGCAAATTAAAAAAGCCTTTTTTTAATTTTTTGCCAAAAGTTACTTGTCAATTATTAAAACTTAATTCTTCCAATTTCATCTAGAAAAGAGTTTGTATCCCACTCAACCACATATATACATCAAGCAGTCTGTTGCCTATATATTTTCCTCATCGTTTTTCTCTAGCTAGGGTTGAGAGGTTCTTCGTTGGTTTTGTACACCTTTTAGAAGGCAAAAAAAAAAAAAAAAAAAAATCAAATAGGGCAACCATGTCGTCGTCGTCGTCGTCGTCAATATCATCAAAGGTGATCACGTTGAATAGTTCTGACGGCGCAACGTTCGAGGTGGAGGAAGCAGTGGCTTTGCAGTCGCAAACGATCAAGCACATGATCGAGGATGATTGCGCCGATAGCAGCATCCCACTTCCCAACGTTACCGGCGTTACCTTGGCTAGGGTACTTGAGTACATGAAGAAACATGTCGAGGCAAAGGACGATAAAGAAGGGCTCGAATCGTTTGATGCCAAGTTCGTGAACATTGATCAGGCCTCCCTTTTCAATCTCGTCTTGGCCGCTAATTATCTCGACATCAAGGGCTTGCTAGACCTCACCTGTCAAACTGTGGCAGACAATATCCGGAACAAGAGTCATGAAGAGGTTCGTACTATCTTCAATGTCACGAATGACTATACTCCTGAGGAAGAAGATGCACTCCGCAAAGAAAACGCCTGGGCCTTTGAGTGATCAATGTTTTGCTTTTTTAGCTATTATCACTTGGGTTTTCCATAGAAGTAAACTTAGTATCCCCTTCTATTTGGCTTTAAAATTGTTTCAGAAATATATTATGAATATTTCGTTTCAATTAGCTTACTATTATCATTATTATTATTATGGAGTTCATGTCTATTGTAGCAGCATTACTTGTTATTGCTAGTAGCATTACTTGCGAGTAGCATTTTTTAACCTTTACTTGTCATTCAATCTAAAAGAGTGGGAAAATTATTCAAGAACCCATAAATTTCATACTAGAGAAGTAATGACATTTATTACCACTCCTAAATTCCCATATTCAATGGATCAATAGGGATACAGCAGCTCAAAGTTGAGATATCTTAAGTAGTGTGCTCTAATCTTTTGAGCTCTTACAATTCAGACTGGTGAAAGTATATGAGATTTCCAGAGCAAAAGTGTAAATTATGCGAACGTGTTTCATTATTCTAATTAAGATACATGATGATCAGCTCATCTCCTATGTATCTAGTATTTATCCCGTGCGAATAAGTATATGATTGGAATCTATTATCAGTAGCATATAAAGATAATGCCACAAGTTAAAATGAACACAATCTGATTAGCAGACTGCACCAGATCATTTATTGATTAATCATTAGTTGAACACTAATTCAAACAAAATTATGCTCCTCATCCATACTAATTTGGCTCTGTGCATTATTTGGTTTAATCACATTAGTGTGCCTATGAAACTCACAAACTATCTAATATGACAAACTCCAGTACTGGAATCGGCAACTAAGCAAACTGTGTTAGGTAAAGATATAGCTAGCATAAGGCATAAATCATTGGTTTGTTAATTAAATTAATTACGTGGAAATTTTAAAGGGAAACACTTCGAATTAAACTCGAATATCATGGACGTAAAATGTCCATCATTATTTATTTGATTGATGATGTTAAAAGTTTGTTTGCTCTGCGTGGCTTGTTCTTCTTCTTCTTCTTTTTTTAATAGAATGGTTGAGAAATTTTAATAAGATGGAAATAGATGCGCCTGAATAGCAGATTCAATAAAAGATGCATGGAAGGGAGCCATATACAAATCGTCCATGACTTTACTTTGCATATACAGCAAAACAATGCGCTTCATAGATTGTGAAGTATTGATGCACTCATAGATTGTGAAGTATTGATGCAGGTGCAAGACATCATCAACCAGCATCCCACAAATCACCAGATTCTAGACATTGGATCATGTTGATAGTCTTCTGTGAATCACCTTCCAGAAGTTTGCTCAGTTTTTTTCTGGATATAGAAAGCAGATGATTCAATCATTTACTGATCCAATTGTGATTACTTTCGGCAGGCTAGTCACACCATAAATGAAACTGTTAGGCATGAAATGTAGGTTTTGCCCTGATAAATATGGATTATATGATTATACGCAAATACAAAACGGATCCTATTATCCTCACTCCATATTCACTTATCTAAAACAAAACTTAATAGAACATCTAATTCACTTAATATCTCATAAATAACTTTTCAATTTTATTTCTTTAGAAAAATATACATAATTTTTTTTGTTCACATGCAAGAACATACACAAAGTTGCCAGATTTCTATGCATAAGCCAAACTTTTTAAATATGTTATTGAGAGAAAAGTTGCACAATATATAATATTGCTAAAGTTGGACTTGTAAAGGGACTTGATTTCCTTCTTTTTTATGGCAACATCGGTTTTATAGCAAATTCTTATGAAAAAAAAATTAGCCATTTTGTGCCATCTCCTACTAAATTTGCTCAACTATTTGGATTGCAGTTACCTTTCAAGTGTTTCCAAAGAGAAAAGAGAAAAAGAGAAGACATGAAATAGAAACAAGGAAAGAGAAAATGAGAGAAAAGTAAAAGGGAAGGCAAACTCATACATTTTGATTGATTTTTTGGGACCCATCGTCCATTAATTACTCTTTTTCTCCTCTCTCTAATTAATTGATTGGTTTGTCTTCTTTTTCTCTTTCTTTGATTTATTTATTATTAATTTCATAACTCACTTATTTGGTTGAGTTTTTTACCATAATCTTTTCTTATATTATAATTCTTTTGCTTCAAAGCGCTCTTATTTTTTATTTTCAAAGTTGTATTTAAAAGTTATTTTTTACAAATCCAATGTGATTTAACTCGAACAATTAATGATCTAAACTATTAAAAACTCCAAAAAAATATAGATAAACTTTTTCCTTCAATATTCAATGGATATAAAATGTAATGCAATTTAAAATTATTTTAATCTAGTTATTAGAAAATATGGATATATTTTGAAGTCATTATTTATATGAAGTAATAATTGAAAAATATTGTAAAGGTTGTAAGGAAATCAACAATCAATAGTAAAATATTTTTCCTTTCAAAATTTTAATTGATAGGATATAACCTTAAGTCGAGTAGAAATTTTTCAAAAACTTCATTAGATCATTATGTGTTTCAAACTTTGAATCAAAATCAAGTAATTCAACAACATTCCCTGGACCAACTTGTTGCAGTTGTTGAATATTACTATTTGAGTTGTGCAAATTATTTTCTTCACATTGATTATGAATCCTATTTTCCATTTGCAAAATATAGAAACAAGCATATGTGAATAGGAACTAGGTGAAAAAAAACTACAATATTGCTATAATTGCAACAAAAATTAATCAAAAAATGAGAACTTGAATCGCACCATAGATAATTTACTGCGAGTAGGCTTAATATAAAAATCAACATGGATGACAATTTAATGTCCCACAAGAAAAGCCTATACTATTGCTCAGTGATGCAAGTAAAAGATTACCTTCATGACGAATTAGTTTTTTTTTTTTTTTTGGGGAGGAGTTATCAAATAGATGGCATTGAAAAAGAAAAGAAAAGTAAAGAATGAGACACGTTATCTTATATTATTATTTGTTCAACCTATCCACACTTTATTCTCATAATCACATTATTGATAATTTTTTTCAAAAACTTAATGGTCTTGGATCTGGCAGTGTCTTGCAAGTTTCAACAGAGAAGGAGAATGTGTTGACTGAGTTTTATCTCCCCATCACATTCGGGAGAACCTACCTTGTCTTGGTTTATTGGATGATAATTATCAATTCAGCTGGAGTTATACAAGTTTTCTTTGTTGATGCCAAGGATACTACTGAGATAGGATCGCGTTTTGACTGGAAGTGTGAAGATTGGGACCTCTGCATGATGCCAAGGATCCTACCTAATCTTAATTCCTAAAGACATCTACAGAAATGCCAGGATCTATAAATAGACGATTTGGTCCGAGAGAAAAAATGGGGTTTGGTACTTTAATCTTGTAACGAAGGAATACCAGATGTTATGTGAAGAGCCTCCAGCTAGTTGTTTTCTAATGAGGGTCATTCCTGACTAACTATGCTATTCCTTTGGAGCGTAATGACACTTCCCAATAATTTCCTTTCCCTAATGGATCGAGAAATTTGGCGTTCTAACATGACTTGTCAACAGAAGTAATAAGTCAAGTACATGTCTCTTATCATCTCCTTTTGCCCACCCCAAAGTGGTAATAACGAGCTCACGCCCATATCTTCTCTGAGATAAAACTCCAACGATGCATGAACACTGACTATCGAATGAGTCTGGAAGCCTTAGATATCAAGTAAAAGATAGATCGACATGAGATCAAAATGTCGTGAACGCTCGACTTTTTGCCAACCGCCTTTCACAACACCAAGATGGATCTCGTTGTATCGTAGTTTTATATATACAAACATAGTGATCTGCGTTCTATAGCAAATTTGACAGGGAAGGAATACCAACGGCCGTGTTTGCTAATTGCCATAGAGTAACAGTTGTAGCGCGATGATAGACATTTTCAATTCTCAAACTACGTGTGCATTTTAGATCAAGAATGACGTGAGTTAATTATAGGGCCCCAAACTACCCTTTTACTCATTTTGCTAATTAAGTATACTCTTAAACCACTTTATTTACTCCAAAAGAAAAAAATCACCGCCTAAAAAATAATTTTTAGTTGTACCACCATATCACGAAGTTATAATCTATAAAAAATAAATATGAAAATTGAAAAAGAAAAAATATTTGCAAGGAAATATATTAGTACAAGTTCAACTATGACCAATCCACTCTTAAAAAAATATGATTCAAAAAAACTAAAATATTAAATTTGAGTTTACACTGGAAACGTTTGAGTAATCAATCGACATAGAAGTTTTTAAATTTGATAAATCTGTCAAGAGATGTTTGAATATCACAACCACACTACTAAGCCTATCCATAGAAACAAAAAACACACGAGGAAACAGTAAATTAGGAAAAGCTACTAAACTACTAATATGCAACTCCCAGGACTACTTGAATAGAAAAAGAAACAGAGTAATGAAAAAGAAAAAATCTAAATACTTGTGTTGGCCGCTATAAAGGATCTGACGTGGGATTGGTTTATTAAGGATCAAATTTGATGCAGCAACAGAAATGATTTAAACACGAAAAATTACATGAACAAAAGTGATTCACGATCTACTCTTAAAAAAAAATTTTCAATAAGAATCTTCTTTAGATTCAATCAGAATTCAATCTTGAGAACACTCAAGAACAGATACAAGCCCAACACAATTATATTAAGATCTAATGAACATTGTGAAAAGCAATCAAAATAAACCCTACGAATGCTTATCTATAGACTACAAGTATTCTAAACTAAAAAATAAAGAAAATATAACCAAAAACAAATAAAATTAACGATGTCGACCAACTCAGGGTCCGCTTGCGAATCCATTTTCGCGCTCTTTTTGTCAAGATGTGAATCCGCTTCATAGGTATGAATTAGCAGTTACGAAATTTGATCCACGTCTTATATTCGCGAATAGATTTAGGTGCCAACCGTGATTAGACCCGTGCTTGATCCGCAGATAGATCCGTGTGGCTTGGAGCAGGAGCCGCTCACGAATCGAGCCCTGAGAGCTTATTTCTTATAGCTGCCTCTTCAACCCATTTCTATGAAAACTATACGGCAATTTCATTTAAATAAGCTATCTTTATATATTTAAAGGATTAATTTTTTATACATTGAGGGGTACTGATTTTTAAAATATACATATAATTTTAAAACACGTTTAAATTCTACCATATACATGTAATTTAACAATAATAATATTCTTCCATCACCGGAGTTTCGTTTCAACAATGAAAGGAAAGGCTGATGTCTAAACGAACATTTGGTATTTAAAGGGGCAATTTTGTTATTTTAACAAAATCATTCTAGCACTAAAATCCAAGCTACACCAATATTTGCCAAAACAAAGAAAAAAAAGAAGAAAAAGAGTACGGATCCTAGGCGGCCAGCCCTCTGGATCTGCGAGCAAACCAGCAGGCAGAATACAACTAGTGTGTCTCACGTGCGGGCGCGGCTTAAGGTTGCTTACACCGGACCTGAACTCCCAGCCCCCATTGTCAACTTTCTTTTCCCCACTTTCTAAAGACCGGAGGCGAACACCGCGCGGTGCGCGGTGAGCATTTTCTTGCTGGCCCACTCATGCCCAGTTTTGTATGGTATAAAATCGTTTCAAATTTAGATAAAATTGTATCATAGTATTCATCCATTCAAGTTTTTAAATAACCAGAACCACCAATCCCCTGTCAAAATGCATTTGTAAAAATGCATCTCCATTCCTTAAAAATTAATTGGTATTAGAACGCATATTTCGTTAAGAGTTTTTTAAGCAATCAGCCTAAGGAATTTCCTTTGAGAATATGATTCTGAATTGCATCAGTCTTATCAGAATTTAATTTTCAAGAAAATTGGCACTCTAACCTAGAGAGACACAAGACGTAAAATAGCGTAAAGCAATTCTAGTTTTTTTTTCTTTGCCAGGTTTCGGCAAATTTAGGCATTACAATGCCTAGTTACAAAGCAGAAATAGTATATTACTTGCTAGTAGATGACCAATTAGGCATAAACATAAACAAATAATAGAGTATTCAAAAATACATATACATGAGATTTGAAAGCCAATTTAATAAAATAATTAAATAACTATCAAAAGCAATATAATAACTGTGATGGCTTCTCCAAACGCTAAATGAAATCCTTTTCACTTGTCAACTGAAATAAGTAACACAAGACAAGTTGCAGGCATCTAAAAGAGGTATTCCAGCAACGTCTAGGCTAATTAAATTGGTATTATGCACAAATGTTGGAAAAATAAAAGCAAATACATAACCATTAGTATCCACGGCTATAATCTCCATCACTCGCATCTGCAAGGAAGACTCTTAAAACTTAACAACAACCTTCTACATATAGTGATTCTCTATAACAGGGCATCAAGACACCATCCTGTTCAAACCACAAGAAATACACCAACATTCACTCCTACATTTTGTAGGTATCAAAAATACTCTCAAGTAGGTGTCCTTTCTAACCCAAAAGTAAATATGACAAGAAGTTGGTAATTCAAGTATCATTAGGCTACTTATTACTAATTTAAGTAGCAAAAGAAAAAATTAAGGATTCCTTAGGAATTCAAAACTCAAAATTAGACGCTAAACAAAATTTGTTCATAATGTCTTTACCAAGAGTAAATAGTAATATTTATAAAAAGGATCTGTCTAGGACCAATTTTGACAGTCTAGAACATACTGTTCTCAGGTAGCACGTAAAAAAGAAGAGCGTCCTGCTTACTATATCTTAGTTTTTCAAATGAAATTTATTCTGTTATAATTTTAGTAACTATCTAATGAACTTCACTTCAACTTACGTAAAATACCACTAAAAAAGCCAAAAAAAGGGGGAAAAAACCCTCAGATACTATCACTTAGAAAAAGATACCAAAAGCAAAAGATTATTCCATATATGCATAGGGTGTTTAATTTAAACAATCTTAACATTCCAAAGTTACTTTCTTCCCATGCAAGAGACAAAAGCCATAAAAACCAATTAAATTAAGAAAATCGACATATAGAAATATTAATTGAAATGGAAAACAGGGAATCTTGTTAATATCCGAGTGAATTCAAACATCATTTAATACATGCTGATAATTTCTCTTAATATTAAGCCAAGAAATAATTAAAAATAAAATGTACTAATTCGAACCTGTTAATGTCATGGTAAATTAGATGTTCAATCATTGGTTTGAATTCACCTGACATTTCTTAATGGGAGGGTACATAGCTATACTTCAGAAATCTTAATTAAACCGAAAGTGTACCAGACCCTATTAAGATCAATTAGAAGTTAAATCATAGCAAAGTGAGGAAAAAAAATCATATTCAAGCTAAAGGGATGAGAAAATATGAACTGTCTGAAGATTCCCTCACGTTTAGGATTTTGTAAAAGGGGAAAAAGGTGAAAGAAAAGAAAAGTCCTTATTTCCCTATGAAACCTTTTAAACAAAATTTCTAGCCCTATTCTAGTATACTATTCATTTGATATATAACAAGGATGAGATATAGATAGTATATATTCATACTGCAATTCTACCACCTAATTAGTTAATCCCGTAACCTAACAATTAGATGAAAATTAAAACTCCATATTTGAAAACAAATCTTCCCACAACTGTCCACTCAAAATCCTCTATCACTTGAGAAAAGCTAATGCAAATAAGTCTTTTGCCTTATTTAAGTGCCACTGGTGCATAATATAAAACAAATCAAGTTGGCTTCTTTAGGAGACCATGGGAGATAAAAGAAAAGGAAGAATCAAAACAAGATCAAAAGATATTATATAGATCATGGAACTAACCTCAAAAAATGGATACTTTGAGCCTTTTTTACCATATATATTGCCTTTTGTGGGTCAATTGTTAAACATACACATGCATAACATGCACCCTTAAAAATAAAATAAAATAAAAGTAGATCAGCTTTTAAGAGTCCAAAGTGAACAAAATTAATAATAAGTGAAATAAAATTAAAATCAGACCAGTTATAGAGGGTCTTTTCCCAAGATGATGTTTTTCAATGTTGAGCTCCTGCAATAATTATCAAAAATAGTTATTTGTGAAAGTTCCAGTGTGCTATAGAGAAAATTCAACCTTAACTTCTAATCACATTAAGATTAAAAAAGGAAAAACAAAAAACCAGCCAGATGAAATATTAGAAAATTAAAAATTAATTTCAACATTTTGCACCTTAAGCTAGTAAGTTGTAGAGTTCTTTCTCTAAATACAGATTTTGCTACCTGGAGCTTCTGATGATGGTAGACAGGGCTATCTATCTTGCAACAATCTTTAGATTCTACTTTCCAGTCTAGCTCTCTTTCCTGAAATTTTTTTTTTTTTTGCCAACAAAACAACCTAGAAGATGGCTATAGTCTTCTCTTCAGTTTTTTGGGTGGAACCATGACAAAGCTATGTACTTAACTTTTAGTTCCCATTCCTGGTTCAAATATCACATTCCACATTCAAAATTCTACTTACCACCGTATCTTTTGTTTTTATCTGACTATAGTAGAAATAGAGCTTACAATAATTATCTTGTTATTGTTTTTAATTTAACTTTGTGAAGTTTATGGTTGTGTTAAATCCTTTTTTTTTTCGCTCCTTCATATGTTTCATGCTACCCCACAAATGAAAGTGTTCTTAATGATATGATTTTTATTTTTATTTTTATGTTTTACATTTAGAGGACGCTGCATTTAGGTGGAACAACCTTGTTTAGATACCTTTTGAGGACAGTGACTATGGGGTTTCAAATTTTCCCAATAAGTCTAAAATCAATTATACTATGAACTAAATCTAGCAATGACAAGGAAGGCAGCTAAGATTATCGTGGAAAACCATTCATTCCAATATTCCCTCCATATGACATGTAACTTACAATTTTACTTGTAATTTTATGTTTCTAAATAACGATGAGTTCTTCCATCTACAAATGTTCAGGTGAATCCAAGAAAGCATATCACAAGTCTTATCAGCAGCGATTGATTCCTAAAAATTTACAAGGCTCTACTTCAATTCCTCTCACTTTCTTCAAAGTAAACCATCAAAACTAGTCCTTTGAGACCACAGTCAAGATGAAATGCTAGTTTGAGAAACTACCAAAGCAAGATAGTATTACAATTACTAATTTACTATGGCATAAAGCATCCATAAATTTTGCAATCTACAAACCTCATAACTACTCTCGTCAGCCTAGTAGAATTTTCTTTGCATAATTACTTAAGCAAAACATTCAAGCTTTATCTTTAAATATATCCCAATTTAACTCTACTATAAGTTCCACAATCGGTAAAAGATGCAAACAATGACTTTAATCTCCAATTAAACATCACCATCCATACCAGTTGAGCTTCCAAAAGCATTAAATACACCAGAAACAATCTCATACTAGAGTTTCAATCCAATTAAGCAAAACTAAACACATCATGGATATAAAAATAAAATAAAAGGAAAAGTTCCTATCATAGCAGGATGATATTCACTGAGCACTAAATTTGGACTAATTTACTGATCTCAATGGTTAAAGTAAAAAGTTCCATATTTGTACATTTCTTTGACATTATCAAAGTAACCACGTAGCAGGCAAATTAGATAAAAGAAACATCTACAGCCAAGAACACTATCATTCAACTTTTTCTTTCAATTTATTTTTTCATAACCTGAGTAAATCTTCACGTTTTCTCTATGACAACATACATATATATTTTAAGAATAAGAGAAAATGTAAAACTCTTAATGGATCTGAGAGTCTATAGACTACAACTTAAACAAAAAAGGTCCTATCATGAAAAAAATAAAAAATAAAAAATAAAAAATGATTAGAACATAGCTCATGAGAACAGCATAAGAGTGAAGCAAATCTATAGTTACTCACATCTCATGGGAAAAAAAATGGTGGAGGATTTTTCATCTATTCTTCCTGCAAAAACAACAATAAACAAAGAAACTCAGGACATAAGAGGAGAAAAATGACATTCAATAATTGAGAGAGAACAAAAAAAGACCTTTGAGCAGCACAGACGGAGATCATCGGAGAAAAGAGAACATCAAGTAGATTTGCAAGCTTTTTTTATCTCATCTCAGAAACAAATAAAAAAGATTATTTAAAGCTGTTTTAATGGTGTCCTGAGGGAAATTTTTTTTCTGACGGACATAAATGGAAAAAAATCGAAGAGCGAAGAAGAAGGTATTGCGGGCTATGATTTTGATGAAAGAAGAAAGAAAAGAAAATGATTACAGAGTTGATTTTGAAGAAAGACGGAGGTGAGAGACCTGTTACCTGTTTTTGCTCAGATTCCGCTGTACATAACCATAGGAGTAAAACAAAGGAAAGAGAGGAAAGGAAGATGACGAACGGATAAAGGAGAGGGCGGGTAGAAGATGCGGACTGAAGGAATTCTTGGCAAGCAGAGTGTGTCCTCGAGCCTAACGCCATTTGCCATCAACCCATAAAATCCAGCAAGCAAAACATGCCATCACCTGGAAACATGGTACGAATATAAGGAAAACACAAGCCAAAGTCAAATCAAAACGGCTATTTTGCAGGTAGATATAGTGGTGGAGATGTGTTTTTACACAAGCACCCTAGCTGAAAAGAAAATCCAATTGGTGGCCTGAAAATATTAGGCTCAAAATCCAGGGCAATTTCGAAACAGAAGGATCCTCACATTGAGCCCAACACCAAAAGCTTTTTTATCAATTTCCATCACACCAACAGGTGTCACAACAAGGTTGACAAAATTTGATGTGGAAACCGCATAAAAACCCAAATACACGCAGACCAAATTTCAGCCCATTAACAAATTGTTTTCTGATCCATCATCCACAAAGTGCAACCACTGCAATTTTCAGCACGAGCTTCTCACGTGCTGGACGACAACACTCCAGCCATTCACCATTTAACACGTCAGCACCAGGTGCAAACTTGTTGCAACTCCCTTCACGCTTAGTCTATATGTGTTAATAAAAACTGCGCCATACACTCCATACTATAGTCAGTCTGCGTCAGTCGTGAAAGGCTGTTCACTGTTGCTATTTGTTACAGTTCCCAGAACCAAAAGTAGACTGGTCAAACCTCAATTCTGCCCTCCTCCTCCTCCTCCTCCTCCTCCTCCTCCTCCTCCTCCTCCCTCATATTCATTTCCAACAATTTTAATATACTATTTAAATCCTCTGGACCCCCGGCGCAGAATTCCTCAATCCTACCCTTTTGCTTCCTTTCAACTTGCATCCAACGCCCAAAATAGTTCTAGCAGTCCTGCGCACTAAAGTAATGCTACTACTTTCAGCTGTTTCAGAGAACCCAGAACAAAGCTCAAGGGCTAAAAACATACTTAAGTCAGACTGATATTTTTGCTTAATGGCAAACTTGCAGGATACAGCAAACTGTTCTTCTTCATCCCCAGATGACCGGATGATTTTTCTCTTTTCTTGCACCAAATTATGCTTCGATCATGTGCTTCTTCTTCCTCAAGTTTTATGGTTCAGAACGGTAATGAGGTGCAGTCTTCTAGTCCCAACACTTGTAATCTTCCTGGAAATCAAGGTCGTACGTTGCATTTGGTTTCCGGCACTGAGCAGATCCCTGTACCGGTGGCCCCATCGGCTGGACTGCAGCACTGGTCTTACGGCGGGGGTTTTACTTCTCCGGCGCCAGGGTCGGGTCTTTTTTCCAGGAGAGTAGAGTGAACGTGTTATCGTCTTCGGTTTCTGTTGCAACGGTGGATAATGATCTCAATGACTATGATCGTGAAAGTGAGGTATCGTATTATGAACTCAGATAAACAATTATTCTATAATTTCAGTTCCTCATGCAATTTTTGCATACCCCAAATCCAATTACGTTTCGAGAGATGCATGTCTACGTTTTGTTTATTTAGCTGATGGGATCGTGTAGCAGGGTTTGGAAGGGCTGGTGGTGGAGGCTATGGTTAAGCCAATTGCACCCCGCAACGTGTCCAAGAGGAGTAGAACAGCTGAAGTTCATAACTTATCCGAAAAGGCCGTCCTAAATTGGCTAATTAATATTGTGACAAATTTCACGTCGGTTTCTTTTTTGAATTTTTGATGCACTACCAGTCTATGTGTTTATTTTGTAATAACTCCTGCATGCCATGGTTTTTCACGAGTTTGGTATTTTTGACAGAGGAGGAGAAGCAGGATAAATGAGAAATGAAAGCACGGCAAAATCTGATAACCAATTTGAACAAGGTAAGTTTGACTTCTTCTGTTGCTCATCAAGTAGAATGATAGTTGATTAATACTGGTAAGATCATCCAGATTCCAGAGGAGCAATTTGCGGGAATTTTAATTTGTTAAGTTGAATGCTGCGTGGTGTTAATCTATATGTTTATTTTGTGTGTCTGCATTAGACCGATAAGGCTTCAATGCTTGATGAAGCCATTGAGCACCTCAAGCAGCTTCAGCTACAAGTACAGGTGCGTTGACCTTTATTCTAATTTTCACAGTATGTGGTTTTCTGTGAGCCTCCAGATTTTGTTTATTTACGTATTCTTCTTTTTACATCAAAGTTGAAGCAGGACATGAACTTGAAATACACATTAATCCAGACACGTTGTGCGGTTTTGAAAAGTGCTCTGTGACGACCCACCTCTCCTGCATGCATCTCTTGGATCAGCCCCTCGCCAGTGATTCACTACCCTCAACCATCAAACAACTTACCAGACTAAAACTCTGAGTACAATACAAATGGAATGATAGTTTACAATCCACAACATCAAATTACAAACTTTGGATCCATAAGTCTTCCACCCTAACATTAAAAATTCGAATTACAAAAACTTGCAACAATCACACTCCAAAGTTCTCAACCTGTTCAACATAATAAACCCTACTTCTAACAGTTGGCTTCTCCACTCGGGTACTCATTACCTGTTAAGGAAAACAAATTTAAAAAGGGTGAGCTAAAAGCCCGCGGAGTTCCGAAAACATGCAAAAACGTATCACATATGATTTTTCACTTCAAAATTCATACTCAAATATAAACAAAGAAGGAAAGCCAGTAATCACACAAGAGTAGGATACCGGATTAAGTTTATCACGTAGCCCAAGGTTATCACACCAAGGGGATTCAGTATATCACGTAGCCCAAGGTTATCACACCAAGGGGATTCAGTATATCACGTAGCCCAAGGTTATCACACCAAGGGGATTCAGTATATCACGTAGCCCAAGGTTATCGTACCAAGGGGATTGAGTTTATCACGTAGCCCAAGGTAGTCATACCAAGGGGATTGAGTTTTCTCAAGAACAGGGAATACAGGACACGTCACATCACTTCATGCAATTCAAAACAGGATTCATGGCACAAGACAAGAGATTCAAATATACTCATAATATCAGGAAAACACTTTTGAACATTACGTCAAGAAACATACTTGGAAACCCATATACTCTTCAAAAATCATTTCACCGGCCAAAGCATTGTACTTGGAAGTGACATTAAATCGTTTCTACAAATCATTTCTTTGTGACTACTAGCAAATCATTTCACAAATCATTCGTTTGCAAACCATGGCAAGATTTTCTTTTAAAAGAGAGTTAGAACACTCACAACTCCTTCATAAATTATTTTCAATAAAGGTAAGTGCGATTGATTACACACTACCCCACTTATCAACTTAAAATCCAAAAGCATTTCAAATCACTTTGACCAATACACTTTGAATCATATTCAGAAATCACATAACATATATGGAAACTCACATCACTGGATAAAACACATTTCAAGTCAAGCAAGTCACGCACTTGAAAGTGTCTTTACTTAGAAATCATTTAGCAAGCACGAGTAAATTATTTCCTTTGAAATCGCTAGTAAATCCGTTCATTTGTAAATAGTTTGAAACATAGTCTGAAATACTCACAAAAGTAGGAAAACATTTCATTTGTAAAGAATAGTAGTAATCCGTTTCCTTTGAAAACAAGTTAGAACTAGTTTGAAAACAGGTTGGAACACTCACACATGTGGGACATTGCAAAAACCCTTTCAAAATTTCTTTTTATTTACAATATGGGTAAGTGTGACAAAATACACTACCCCATCAGAGGGTTCAAGAACTAGGCTTCACTTCAAAATCACTTCACTAGACATCATTGCGATCATTTTCACATAATCATATAACAAGTATGGAAACTCACCAAAGTAAGGTTCAGCTTCCTCGTAGGGGTCAAAGTCACTGCCTTGCACACTTCCTAAAATAATTTAAAACAATCCATGAGATTCACTTCATTTTTCAGTCACCAACACAATTACTTTCACTTGTTAGTCTCAAACGACATTTTTCCAAAATTTCTTTGAGGAAAAACTCTCATTTCACATGGCACAATATTTCGAATAAATCCTCTTTGAAAAATCACTTTTCCATTTCAAAAGAGCATCCCAATCGATATATTCATTGGCACTACAAGCACGCTTCTCTTTCACAAAACATTTAAGTGAGGTCTCACACCTCAAAATCACTTTTCACACAATACGTTCGACAATTCATTTTTGGCTAAAACTTCCATATTGATATAAAACGCTTCATATCAAGCCATTGTATTCAAAAATCCCCAGAATTTAGCCAAAATACTGCAAAACCTTCAAATTCAGTCAAATAGCACTTTTCACTCAAATTTCATGAAAACTACACTTTTACCCTTTAAAACCCAAACACTCACTCACACATACATACATTCACATTTGAGTAATATACATATTTTCTCAAAAGTACAACTCTTCAAGAACGTTCACGACAATCCAAAATCAAACATTGAAATCACCAGGCATGGGTTTTGGCCATAGCATACATTTTCCTTCAATTTCTTAACAACTGAAAACCCTAATTTCTAACCATATCAAGGCAAGTTCACAAATAACAATCAAATTCCCAATCAGGTCCTCAAGTCCGCTACCTAGAGGCCACCTCAAGTCCGCTACCTAGGTTGGGATTTCAAGAGCCCAACTTCATCTTTTTAAGATGAGATCATTTCACCCAAAATCAACCATAGATCTAAGCTATTTAACACTAATAAAGCTATCTCTACAAGGTTCAAGCTTTATACCTTCAGATCTGACCAGATCTGACAAGATCCGACAAGATCCACCGAGACTTTGTGATATCTTCTCAAAATTGACCCCTTCCAAGCTCAACAACCATGAAAGCTTCGATTTTTATCTAAGATCTTCGAACTTTGAGGGTGATCTACAACTCCAAGCTCACGATCAAGCAACCCACCACTCAAACAAACTTTATTTCTTCACTTTTCTCTTTCTTTTCCTTCAAGATTTTGGGACCACACTCTCTCTCCTCTCCTTGGTTCTGCTGCCATGGAAGGAAAGAAATGAAGCCCACAACTCATCAATCAAGTTTCATAGGTTCAAGTTGCTTGGAGTAGAAAGAAAATGGAAAATCAAGCTTCAAACTCACCTCTTTTCTCCTCCAAGAAATCGGACCAGCCCTCACTTCCTTCTCTCTCCTTCGGCTGCAATAAGGGATGAAGATGATGAGCTTCAATGGTGTCTTGAAGAAGCAAACAAGGAAGAAGAAGAAATGGAAGAAACAAGGTTCCAAGCTTTCCCTCCTTTCTCTCTCAAGTCTCTGGCCTCTCTCCCCTCTTTCACTCTCTCATGGCAGCCAAGAAATGAAGAGGAAACCAAGATTAAAGCCTCCAATGGTGTCATGAAGCTTCAAGAAATGGAAGAAGAAGATGAGCTTATTTTCTCTCTCATTTCTTGCTCTCAATTTCGTCCTCCCTCTCTCTCTCTAAGCTCAAAATAGCAGCTGGAAAATGAAGTATGAGGGTGCAAGAAGTCAAGGCTTTTATGGGTCAAAAAGTGCATTTCCTTATTTTAAGGGAAAAAGTGCTTTTTGGCACTTTATGTCGCGTCACACGTGACAATCTAATTTACACTGGTTTCTTTCATCCCGACACTGCCTCGCCATAATAATATTTCCAAAATATCACTATATATGCTCGATTTCAAGTCCAAGTCACTATTCACGCGTCGGAACAATTTTTAACGCTAAAATTTGGCCAAAACCACACACCGGCAAATTTTCGTATAAAAATTCTCTAAATTGAGAAATAATCACTTTAAACATATTTCCACTAATATTTCAATAAATAAACTCAATATAAATATTATTATGCAATTTAGAAATAAATTCAAAATTTTGAGGCCCTCACATCCTTCCCCCCTTAAGAGAATTTTGTCCTCAAAATTCAAGTCTCGATTTATGAACTACTCTGGATAATCCCTTCAGATCTTTTCTTCAACTTTCCGGGTTACTTCCTTAATCCTTCAATTTCTCCATAACCTCAACTAGGGAAATTTGCTTACTTCTCAAGTTCGTCACCTTCTTATCATGAGTCTGCACATAAAGTCTTTCATAAGATAGCATTTCCTCTATTTCGATATCTTCCAAATTCCAAGATAGTGCTTATTGCATCGACAATGGTATGCGTTCAAACCTTAAGATCATAAAGTACTCTGACAGGGTCTATATTTACTCCATACAAGGAAGCAGGGTTAACAATTAAATGGAAAGTATCAAAAGTCACTAAACTTTACTAAACAAGACAGGGGTAGTACCTTGAACATTTTCAGTTGGACCGGGCACTTGTTGTTGGTTAATGGTGTAGACCCTGGCTGGAACTCTTGATCGACTTCCTTGTGCATTAGCCTGACTGGAGTTAGGTCTACTCACTTGTTGGGTCACAACTTCTCCCCGAAGCCTCGGGCATGCAGATAATTGGTGTTCAGTACTACCACATCGGAAACACTTTCCTGCCTTCTTCCAACATTCATCCTCAGTATAGTTCAACTTTCCACAGAAATTACATGTTATACTGGGATTAGATACCTGACTGCCTTGCATGACATTCCTTGATTGTCTTCTTCCATCCAAAGTTCCTTCGGACCCCACTCCACTAGAAAATGTTCCCTTTATCATAGATCCTCTCGATGCTCCAGAAGGGTTTTCTTTTCCCATGTCTCTTCCAATCTTAGGGGTCGAAGCAATCACATCCACTGGTCCTTGACTACTGCTAGGGGCATTTCTTTTTCTTGCATTGAAAGTTCTAACTTGAGCCTTTGCCCCTTCAATCCTTTGGGCTTTCTCAATGACTTCACTAAAACTATTGATTTGGGCAGCCGCCAAAATTTCTTTTATCTCCACGTTCAACCCTTGTACAAATCTCCTAATTCTCCTTTGTTCGCTTGCCACTAACTGGGAGCAAACCTCGACAATCTAGTAAAGAGTGCCTCACTCGTGACACTTAACGCCCTTGCTTACATCTAATAAATTCATCTTCCCTTTCTCCGGACTAGTAGGGAAGAAACTTAGCATTAAATTCTCTAGTAAAGTTCACCCAAGTTCTAGGGATTTGCTCTCTTCCCATTTCACCCTTATCACATTCCACCAGCTCTAGCGGCTCTCTCAAACTGAAATCTGCAAATGACACTTGCCTCTCCTCCTGTAATCTAAGGTAGCAAAATATCAGAAATTCTCTCCAACCATCCTTCAAGAACTTGGTTGGGTTCCCAAGGAATTTAGGTGGGTTAAACCTTTGAAATCGCTCAAGGGCTCTATCCTCACCAACCCCAAAATTGATTTGTTGTTTAGGTCCAGGGCCTTGTTGGCCAGCCATACGGTCTAGTATCTGGCCATAATGATTCATGGTCGTCGCCATTTGCTCAATAAAGTTAACTCCAGCCCCTTGATTTTGATCGGCGGTTGACTCTCGATCACCTCCAATGTTGTGGAGTAGCCTAGTCCCTCGCCCCTGACCCCGGACTCTCCTACCCTCCATAGTTCTTTAGAGGGCCACCAAATTTTCACAAACATAAGAAAGTAAATACACTATTAGAACATTCACTTTGAAAGGTAAACAAAACACTCCATATTAGCATTTCATAAGAATAAAGTGCCAGGAGTACATCAGATGTGCATGCTTTTGTCAAAAGGCATACATAGGTACATCAAGTTCACAAGTATACTTAACAAAAATACGATACTTGAAAAGTTAGTAAGAACGCAATTTACAAAAGTTGGGAACCCACTCTATTGGCTTTTCTCACTGAAGGTTACACAAAACCCCAATTTCACGCTAGGCTAATCCATCAAGTCTCAGAAGAAAAAGACTTCGTGGAAGCACTCGCTGTCGGGTCAGGCTCTAGGTATTGGGGATCTCCCTTAGCCTCAATGGTATCCTCTCCCATATCTTCACCACTATCCACTGCATTCTTCTCAATCCACTTGGAACCTATTCGAGCTTTAGATCTCGCTAACACGTAAATATGAATGATGGCTATCTCTTACATTTCTTTTCACTCTACTAAACTTTCAAACACTCAATAACTCTGATTCTCATTAGATCTCAAAATCGCACATCACTTAATGGCGAATAGAGCTTAAGAGGAGCGTTTCTTATTCATCCATCAATTAGTTCACCAAAAATTTAATATCTCCCCAGTCTAAGATTCCTGAAATACTTAGCCACATTGGAGAGTTCTCGATTAAACACCAACCACAATTAGGAAGAAATTATAGCTATTCACACTCTTAAGAAGATCTCTTACTAGCACACATCCAGAATTAGAGTCTTAATCCCACCATGTCAATTCCTATCAGCTTTTCCATCACCCTCATCCAGTCATCAAGTACCAAACCCACCTTTTTCAATCAGGAAACACTCTAGCACCACAGGCGGTATCCTAAACTTTAAACCTAGAATACACTACATGTAGATCTGAAACCTAAGCTCGATACCACCTCGACACCTCTCCCTGGGTATCAAACTCTCACTGCCTCAACCATCAAACAACTTACTGCACTAAAACTCGAGGTACAATACAAATGGAATGATAGTTTACAATCCACAACATCAAATTACAAACTTTGGATCCATAAGTCTTCCACCCTTACATTCAAAATTCGAATTACAAAAACTTGCAACAATCACACTCCAAAGTTCTCAACTTGTTCAACATAATAAACCCTACTTCTAACGGTTGGCTTCTCCACTCGGGTACTCATTACACTTAAGGAAAACAAATTTAAAAGGGTGAGCTAAAAAGCCCGTGAGTTCAAAACATGCAAAACGATCACATATGATTTTTCACTTCAAAATTCATACTCGAATATAAACAAAGAAGGAAAGCCAGTAATCACACAAGAGTAGGATACCGGATTAAGTTTATCACGTAGCCCAAGGTTATCACACCAAGGGGATTCAGTATATCACGTAGCCCAAGGTTATCACACCAAGGGGATTGATATCAATGTAGCCCAAGGTTATCACACCAAGGGGATTCAGTATATCACGTAGCCCAAGGTTATCACACCAAGGGGATTGATATCCCAAGGTTATCGTACCAAGGGGATTGAGTTTATCACGTAGCCCAAGGTAGTCATACCAAGGGGATTGAGTTTTCTCAAGAACAGGGAATACAGGACACGTCACATCACTTCATGCAATTCAAAACAGGATTCATGGCACAAGACAAGAGATTCAAATATACTCATAATATCAGGAAAACACTTTTGAACATTACGTCAAGAAACATACTTGGAAACCCATATACTCTTCAAAAATCATTTCACCGGCCAAAGCATTGTACTTGGAAGTGACATTAAATCGTTTCTACAAATCATTTCTTTGTGACTACTAGCAAATCATTTCACAAATCATTCGTTTGCAAACCATGGCAAGATTTTCTTTTAAAAGAGAGTTAGAACACTCACAACTCCTTCATAAATTATTTTCAATAAAGGTAAGAGCGATTGATTACACACTACCCCACTTATCAACTTAAAATCCAAAAGCATTTCAAATCACTTTGACCAATACACTTTGAATCATATTCAGAAATCACATAACATATATGGAAACTCACATCACTGGATAAAACACATTTCAAGTCAAACAAGTCAATGCGACTTGAAAGTGTCTTTACTTAGAAATCATTTAGCAAGCACGAGTAAATTATTTCCTTTGAAATCGCTAGTAAATCCGTTCATTTGTAAATAGTTTGAAACATAGTCTGAAATACTCACAAAAGTAGGAAAACATTTCATTTGTAAAGAATAGTAGTAACTGCTTTCCTTTGAAAACAAGTTAGAACTAGTTTGAAAACAGGTTGGAACACTCACACATGTGGGACATTGCAAAAACCCTTTCAAAATTTCTTTTTATTTACAATATGGGTAAGTGTGACAAAATACACTACCCCATCAGAGGGTTCAAGAACTAGGCTTCACTTCAAAATCACTTCACTAGACATCATTGCGATCATTTTCACATAATCATATAACAAGTATGGAAACTCACCAAAGTAAGGTTCAGCTTCCTCGTAGGGGTCAAAGTCACTGCCTTGCACACTTCCTAAAATAATTTAAAACAATCCATGAGATTCACTTCATTTTTCAGTCACCAACACAATTACTTTCACTTGTTAGTCTCAAACGACATTTTTCCAAAATTTCTTCGAGGAAAAACTCTCATTTCACATGGCACAATATTTCGAATAAATCCTCTTTGAAAAATCACTTTTCCATTTCAAAAGAGCATCCCACCGATATATTCATTGGCACTACAAGCACGTTCTCTTTCACAAAACATTTAAGTGAGGTCTCACACCTCAAAATCACTTTTCACACAATACGTTCGACAATTCATTTTTGGCTAAAACTTCCATATTGATATAAAACGCTTCATATCAAGCCATTGTATTCAAAAATCCCCAGAATTTAGCCAAAATACTGCAAAACCTTCAAATTCAGTCAAATAGCACTTTTCACTCAAATTTCATGAAAACTACACTTTTACCCTTTTAAAACCCAAACACTCACTCACACATACATACATTCACATTTGAGTAATATACATATTTTCTCAAAAGTACAACTCTTCAAGAACGTTCACGACAATCCAAAATCAAACATTGAAATCACCAGGCATGGGTTTTGGCCATAGCATACATTTTCCTTCAATTTCTTAACAACTGAAAACCCTAATTTCTAACCATATCAAGGCAAGTTCACAAATAACAATCAAATTCCCAATCAGGTCCTCAAGTCCGCTACCTAGAGGCCACCTCAAGTCCGCTACCTAGGTTGGGATTTCAAGAGCCCAACTTCATCTTTTTAAGATGAGATCATTTCACCCAAAATCAACCATAGATCTAAGCTATTTAACACTAATAAAGCTATCTCTACAAGGTTCAAGCTTTATACCTTCAGATCTGACCAGATCTGACAAGATCCGACAAGATCCACCGAGACTTTGTGATATCTTCTCAAAATTGACCCCTTCCAAGCTCAACAACCATCAAAGCTTCGATCTTTATCTAAGATCTTCGAACTTTGAGAGTGATCTACAACTCCAAGCTCACGATCAAGCAACCCACCACTCAAACAAACTTTATTTCTTCACTTTTCTCTTTCTTTTTCCTTCAAGATTTTGGGACCACACTCTCTCCTCTCTCCTTGGTTGGCTGCCATGGAAGGAAAGAAATGAAACCCACAACTCATCAATCAAGTTTCATAGGTTCAAGTTGCTTGGGTAGAAAGAAAATGGAAAATCAAGCTTCAAACTCACCTCTTTTCTCCTCCAAGAAATGGGACCAGCCCTCACTTCCTTCTCTCTCCTTCGGCTGCAATAAGGGATGAAGATGATGAGCTTCAATGGTGTCTTGAAGAAGCAAACAAGGAAGAAGAAGAAATGGAAGAAACAAGGTTCCAAGCTTTCCTCCTTTCTCTCTCAAGTCTCTGGCCTCTCTCCCTCTTTCACTCTCTCATGGCAGCCAAGAAATGAAGGGAAACCAAGATTAAAACCCTCAATGGTGTCATGAGCTTCAGAAATGGAAGAAGAAGATGAGCTTATTTTCTCTCTCATTTCTTGCTCTCAATTTCGTCCTCCCTCTCTCTCTCTAAGCTCAAAATAGCAGCTGGAAAATGAAGTATGAGGGTGCAAGAAGTCAAGGCTTTTATGGGTCAAAAAGTGCATTTCCTTATTTTAAGGGAAAAGTGCTTTTGGCACTTTATCGTCGTGACAATCTAATTACACTGGTTTCTTTCATCCGATACTGCCTGCGCCATAATAATATTTCCAAAATATCACTACATATGCTTTCGATTTCAAGTCCAAGTCACTATTCAGCGTGAACAATTTTAGCTAAAATTTGGCCAAAACCACACACCGGCAAATTTTCGTATAAAAATTCTCTAAATTGAGAAATAATCACTTTAAACATATTTTCACTAATATTTCAATAAATAAACTCAATATAAATATTATTATGCAATTTAGAAATAAATTCAAAATTTTGAGGCCCTCACACTCTGTAGCTGTAGCAATGTTTTCGGTAGCTCTTCCATGAAGTGCATATCTTTGTTCTGTAGGATTACTAGGCAATTGCAACTTTATCAACTAGGATGACTAGTCAATTGAGCTTCACTATTTCTTCTGCCTTTGCTTGAGTTTTAATTGGCATGTCTTTCTTGTTGATCAAGCATACGGAAACATCTTTTAGATCCTGAGTTTTTAATCCTTTCTCATGACCTTAGGCTCAGGAGGTAGACAATCATTCGATGCCTATAAACGTAAGAAGAAATTCAACCAAATGATTAAATCAGGTTAATATCATCCAAACCCGAATTCATAGGTCCAACGCTTTGGGGGACCAAAGTCCAACATCCTTCCGTTTTCAGTTTCTCGTTGTCTCCTTCTGGTCATAGGTATCCATTGTGTAGAAAGACTGATGAAGATTGAAATGCATATCAGAGTCTCAGAGGAAATAAATTACACCTACAATGCTCATTTCTATAGTGCATTAACTGTAATTAAGACCATAGCACTTGGACGCCAGAAGTGCATGAGATGGAAAAATTCATAATAGAATTGCATGTTATGGCTGCTTAGTCTTCAGATCGTGTTGCTACCCCAAGTTTATTGCTTCTTCTACTGGCTCATTTCACTGAGCCTTTGTCCTCAGACATTGGATGACCTTGTTCTTGTGTGCTGGTTATGGACTCAAAAATAAAATACAGCCCCAAAGTCTCAGGATTAGAAAGGTACATAAGAGTTAATAGCTTTTCTGTTCAACTGATAGGGTGCATTTTAGTTGATTAATTATGTTAATATTTCCTAATTATTTAGACTAAAATTGCATTAGTGGGTGGATTCTACTGAGTTTGTGTATTTGGTGGTTAAATGCAGGAATTTGTGGAAAAAGGTGTTAAAAAGCTTTAATTCCAGAAGCGGTCCTAATAGTTAGGCGCGGGCGCGCCTAATTTGGATGTGCATGGCTGAAGTGTCCAGATTCCAAGTACAAGAGGGCAGTTTCCAAGAATTGAGAATTCCAAATTTGAAGATGTGCTGGAATTAGTTATCTTGCTTTCTTATTTAGTAGCTTATTTTTATTAGGAAACTACTTTAATAGTTGATTTAGGAAATTGACAGTTTGGCTTCTTTTAGAATTTTCCTATTATGTTTAGTACTTATATAGCCTTCCGTGGTAGACGTGAAAAAAGGGGAAATTCCCTAATTGGTTTAGATTTGGATTCCCTGGGATTAGAGTAGTAGTCCGCGGAAGACGGGATATGAGTAGTATTAGTAGTTTGTTTCTGCTGTCATTTCTGGGTATTAGCTTTTGGTAGAGATACATTAGACGGGAACCAACAGGAAGCGTTGGTCTTCCTTTTCTTCTTTTCTATCACTATTTTTCTATTTAAAAAAATTCACACATGGCTTTGTTGATTTCCATTGAAGTCTTTGGTGGAATTTCTCACGTCATGCGTGGCTAAGTTCCCCGTCTAGTCAAAGATCAACTCGACGACGCAGTCCAACACATCTGTGAGATCTAATTGATTTATCATTTATTCGTTTAAAGCTTTAGTATTTATATGTTCTCTGTTTTGTGTTAATATGATTGCTTTGTTGGTTGAATGTCAAAGGCGCCTGATGTTCATATTGACTTGATAATCTACCGGCCAATTTAATTTGCTAAATCTGTAATTGTTTAGTAGATTAATATTAGTGGCAACTGACATGTAAGCATGTTAGGGGAACGTGTAATCTAATCTAAATGAACCATGGTAGTTTGTTTGTTGGTTAGGGTTTGGGCTTTTCTAGTTCTTAGTGCAATTGAGAAGTTAAATCCTACGGGCGTACCTAGGGTTGTTTCTCAATTAGAGGTATTTAACGGGCGTACCTTACTTACCTAAAATCTAAGGAAGAGTTGGTTGTTTAAGAGGTTTCCGGCGGCTATAACCAGCCTATTAATGAATTAAATGAACTAACTTTGCATCAATGATCAGGTATATGGACTATGTCTGAGTAGTTGGATCTTTGACTAGAACTCATCTCTCATATATTTCATTCTCTTTTATTTTTAGTTATTTGGTTTTGTTATTTGATTTTTAATTAGTTTTTCATTGTCTCAAAAATCCCCCAATTTCTGGTACTTGAAAAGAAACGAATTTTCTCTAGTCCCTGTGGAGACGATCCTACTCACCCTTGTACTCAAAATTTATTTTTCCTAGAGTAGGTATTTATTATTGCACAGGCTTGACACCTGTCAATTTTTGGCGCCGTTGCCGGGGACTGGTGCCTGAATTATTTGTTTCTTTTTGAGTTCATCTTTTTGATTTATTTTTTTTCAATTTTTTTCCTTCTTTATTTCTCCTCTATTTTTCTTACTAGTTGATGGATGCTAATTTTCGATATTTTGGTGATAGACTGGACTTTGTTCCTAATTAGGTTAATGAGAGCTCTTCTATTAGTGATCCTCATTTAGATGATTTGGCCTCTCTTGTGCAAAAGTTGAGTGATGGACAGAAGCAACAAATCGACATTTGTGGAATATGTCAGTTGAATCATCTAACTGACATGTGCCCACTACTTCAAGATGACATGAATGCCCAATTTTGTGATGTTGGAGTATTCCAAAATCCATCTCCATCAATGTTTGATCCTTATTCAAATATGTATAGTCAAGAATGGTGGGACCACCCCAACTATAGCTATGTAGTGAGGCCAACATCTCAACCCTCATCTTCTGATGGAGGAAATTCCTTGGAAGATCTTGTCAAAAGCTTGGCCACAAGTACCGCTCAACTCCAGCAGAGTACAACCCAATTCCAGCAAAGCATGACTCAATTTCAGCAAGAGACAAGAGCTGGTATGTACAATTTGGAGACTCAAATAAGTCAATTGGCAACAGTAGTCAACCGTTTGAAGTCTCAAATGAATGGGACGTTGCCATCTCAGCTGGAAGTGAACTCAAAGAATGTTAGTGCCATAGATGCAGTTGAAGAGGAAGTTGAAAATGAAGGATCTGAACCTCCAATTTCTCCAATGTAAGAGTCCAGACCTCCAATTATGGTGATATCTTCTCCATCCTCTAACCAATGTGTTCTTGAATCTCATTCTATATCTCCTGTTAATGAAATTGATTTTATTATACCAGAAGAATTTGAATTTCATAACAGGAAGAATTTAGGAGTTATGATGACTACTAAATTGTTAATTGGTCACGATGGAGAAGTGAGTGAAGATTTGAAGTTGTTATTTGATTGCTTAGCACCATCCACTAGTCAATGGAAGAAAAGAGCTCGTGTGCATAAAGATTACTCTACTTATGAAGGGTATGAAGATTATGTAGAGAAGAAAGCAAGGAAACGAGCTACAAGATTTTATCCTCCTTGAGCAAAGACAGTTATATCTAGCCAAAGACATTAAAGAAATGCGCTGCTTGGGAGGCAACCCAAGGATTTATAATTTTCTTATTTTTGTATTTTTAGTCCTTTTGTATCTTATTAAGTAAGTAGATTCAGTTAAAATGATAAAATTTTTCATGTGTTAGGTCGCCACCAGTTAGGCGTGCCCATGCCAAGTGGTCACGCTTAAGGAATCAAATTTCGTTGCCTGGTCAGAAGCGTTGGCGCTAGTTAGGCGTGCCCACGCCTTATGGTCATGCCTAAGGAACTCAATTGTCGAAAGCTGGACAGAAGCATTGGTATTAGTTAGGCGTGCCCACACCTAACTTGGTGGATCACCAAAAAAAAAAAAAATTCCTTTCCCTTTTCCAATTCTTAGTGGTGTTCTTATTTCAAAAAAAAAAAAACCCCGAACCCTAATTTCTTTTCTTTTCTTTCCATTCTTTTTTTTTCTTTCTTTCTTCTTCTTTCTTCTTTCTTTCTTCCTTATTTCTTTTTGCTCCAAAGCTCCGCAACAAGATGGCTCAGAACTTGGCACAGTACTTCCATCATGTGAATTTCCGCCCACCTTCTTCCCCCGAGCCATAGTTGGTTGCGACCCTCCTCCGTGATTCAGCGAAGTTTCGTTGTCTCCTTTTGCCTCTTTTTACATGTTCTTTATTTGCTACATTGGGGACAATGTAGGATTTCGGTGTGGGGGAGGGTTAGCTATGCTTTAATCCTTTGTTTTGCATTTTCTTTTCCTTATTAGAGCTTTGTTTTAAACAATGATGAATGCAATCGAGATGTGGGTATAAGTAGTGAGCTCATGCCAATTGGGTTTTCTACTTTTCTTGATGATGGATTTAATTGATGAATATGTTGAATTTGGCATCAATCCTTTACCACTTGTGAGATTTTTGGGCTTGATTGTGAGCACTTGTTTAAATTTGCTCTATGTTTATTTATTGAGTGGAATTCCACATGGGTTGAACATTCTAGAACTTGCTCGGTTATGCATGTCAAGGCCGCATTTAAATGAATTGATGCATTGAAATGACAAGGGCGCCTAGGATTAACCATTTTTGACTTTAGAAAAAAAATCCTTCCCTTATTTTATCTACCCCTGGTGAACCAATTTGAGCCTTTAACCCGTTTCTTTGTTTTAAAACCACATTTGTTAGCCTAAGACCTATTTTCAGACTTTCTTTTTAACCCATATGTTCAAGTAATGCTTGAATTTCATTACACAAGAATTTGGTGAATAATTTGATTTGCAAGGCAAAAAGTGAAAAAAAAAAAAGAAAAAAGAAGAAGCAAGTGCAGCAAGCTAAGGTGCTCTATGTGTTGTTTGCTTCCTTTGTATTGAAAGAAAAAAAAAAGAAAGAAAGAAGGAAAAAAAAGAAAAAGAGAAATTGAAAAAAAAAGAGAGAAGAGCAATGAAGAAAAAAGTGATGAAAATATGAATGAAAAGTGAAAAAGAAAAATGTTCCGACGTGCTTTTGTGCATACTTCTTGAATTGAGATTGTGGGAAGTACTAATACTTGCTCTTACTTGTTGGGTTGATAAAGTGTTAATTTGCCTTGAAAGTTGAAATTCGTAAAAAAATTGTGTGTTGGAATGTTGGCATTTTCTTTGGCATATTTGCACCTAAATTGACCTTCTATCCTACCTTCACCCAAGCCCCATTACAACCTTGTGAAAGTCCCTTTGATTTTTGTATTAAATTCATTATTGAGTGGTGAAGATGTGATATATGAGCAAGCCTATGGTAATGTCATCCCATTGTGTTGATTTGAGTGTTGTTTTATACCTTATACACCTTGGAGTGCTTGAGTGTCAAATTCTATGTGAGGTTTTCAATTTGATATATTCTGATTTTAATGAAGTTGTTGGAAAGTGTGGAATGCCCTGATTGGTATGACTTGCTATGGTTGCTCTACATCTTGGTTGTCTTTCTGATTTGGGATATGCTTGAGGACAAGCATCATTTAGGTGTGGGGGAGATTGATAGGGTGCATTTTAGTTGATTAATTGTGTTAATATTTCCTAATTATTTAGACTAAAATTGCATTAGTGGGTACCAAGGTTGTGTATTTGGTGGTTAAATGCAGGAATTTGTGGAAAAAGGTGTTAAAAAGTTTTAATTCCAGAAGCGGTCCTAACAGTTAGGCGCGGGCGCACCTAATTTGGATGTGCATGGCTGAAGTGTCCAGATTCCAAGTACAAGAGGGCAGTTTCCAAGAATTGAGAATTCCAAATTTGAAGATGTGCTGGAATTAGTTATCTTGCTTTCTTATTTAGTAGCTTATTTTTATTAGGAAACTACTTTAATAGTTGTATTAGGAAATTGAGAGTTTGGCTTCTTTTAGAATTTTCCTATTATGTTTAGTACTTATATAGCCTTCCGTGGTAGACGTGAAAAAAGGGGAAATTCCCTAATTGGTTTAGATTTGGATTCCCTGGGATTAGAGTAGTAGTCCACGGAAGACGGGATATGAGTAGTATTAGTAGTTTGTTTCTGCTGTCATTTCTGGGTATTAGCTTTTGGTAGAGATACATTAGACGGGAACCAACAGGAAGCGTTGGTCTTTCTTTTCTTCTTTTCTATCACTATTTTTCTATTTAAAAAAATTCACACATGGCTTTGTTGATTTCCATTGAAGTCTTTGGTGGAATTTCTCACGTCATGCGTGGCTAAGTTCCCGTCTAGTCAAAGATCAACTTCGGCGGCGTCCAACACATCTGAGATCTAATTGATTTATCATTTATTCGTTTAAAGCTTTAGTATTTATATGTTCTCTGTTTTGTGTTAATATGATTGCTTTGTTGGTTGAATGTCAAAGGCGCCTGATGTTCATATTGACTTGATAATCTACCGGCCAATTTAATTTGCTAAATCTGTAATTGTTTAGTAGATTAATATTAGTGGCAACTGACATGTAAGCATGTTAGGGGAACGTGTAATCTAATCTAAATGAACCATGGTAGTTTGTTTGTTGGTTAGGGTTTGGGCTTTTCTAGTTCTTAGTGCAATTGAGAGTTAAATCCTACGGCGTTACCTAGGGTTGTTTCTCAATTAGAGGTATTTAACGGGCGTACCTTACTTACCTAAAATCTAAGGAAGAGTTGGTTGTTTAAGAGGTTTCCGGCGGCTATAACCAGCCTATTAATGAATTAAATGAACTAACTTTGCATCAATGATCAGGTATATGGACTATGTCTGAGTAGTTGGATCTTTGACTAGAACTCATCTCTCATATATTTCATTCTCTTTTATTTTTAGTTATTTGGTTTTGTTATTTGATTTTTAATTAGTTTTTCATTGTCTCAAAAATCCCCCAATTTCTGGTACTTGAAAAGAAACGAATTTTCTCCAGTCCCTGTGGAGCGATCCTACTCACCCTTGTATTCAAAATTTATTTTTCCTGGAGTAGGTATGTATTATTGCACAGGCTCGACACCTGTCATCAACCATTTAATTTGAGGTCTTTGTAGTCTAGTTGGGCATTTTGTCAAATTGTAAGCATGTGTCTTTTGACTTCACAGTGGTGCTTTCCTTTTGTAGAAGAATTTAGCTACTCACAATGAATCTAGCATTCTGAGAAATAGATTTGTTTTACAATTCTTTTTAGCTTTGTTGTTTGTTAGAACTGTGTTAAATAATGCCCCTAACAATTTAAGCCAAAACTAGATAACTTCAGAGGCTCCCCCCCTCCTTTTTTTTATCCTGTAGTTGATGTTATGATGTTATCAAATCTCTTTGGCATCTTGCAGCTTCTCTTCTTCCATTTGTAGATGTGATGGATCATCATTTTCACTTTTAAACTTGAGGTTTCTGTAGAACTTGTTACATTCCATGTGTCTAAGGTGTTTTTATTAGCATTCTTTCCCCAATTAATATTCCTCTTTGCCAGTTGTTTTTGTGTTCATCACCTTAATGCGTATTAATCTTGGAAAATTATGCTTCTCCAGTTGTTGACAGTGAGAAATGGTTTAAGCCTATATCCCATGTGTCTTCCTGTAGAACCCAAATTTTAGGTTTCTAATAATAATTATGCATGCAAGGCTATAGATTGAAGGATGAAAAAACACTCAAAATATATGTAGGAGGAAGATAATAAAATAATAAACACACTATTATTGATATCTCAAAATAATGGAAGAAAGTCTCACCACAATTAAACCTTACAGACTCTTCTTGGACTCTATTAAGAAAATACCCCATCTAATGGTCTATTTATAGTCTACCGGACTTGTTGGGTAAGAAACCACTTGCATAAGTAATTACCAAATAAAACACAAATTCCTAAATCAATCTAATTCTAATATGATTAATAAATAAATAAACAAATACTACACAACTTGGTTTATTCTGCTAACACTTCCTGGAGTGTTGCAATCCAATCAACTTCCTGAAACGAGAACAGGCTATGGGGTAACAGATCCTTGGCCATGAGCTTGGCGAATGCACTTTCCTTGAACTCGGTTGCCCCTACTAATATCCTGTTGAATCTGCCCGACAATTTTCAGCAAGCTAAGCAGGCATCAGATGTTGATCTATCCAAGCTAAATGATTTAGAAGATATGCTTGCACCAGCATCAATTATTCATGGTAATCACAGACCAATTCAGTTCCTGCTACCTGGAACTTCTAAGGTAATTCTAGCATGTTCTTACATTGCAATAGAAGCCGTAGTAGTTTGATCTTGAACTTCATTTACGAGAGAGAACTTGCATGGGCAGAAATCACCAGTCAACAAGCATACGGGATCTTTTTTAGAAGAAAATCAGTAGGTGGGTTTTGATTCACCTGCATGTAAATTCTATACTTGATCATCTGTTTTGGCCTATTCTGAATAAGAATTTTGGTACCTTGTTTTTAAGTAAGATTATAGCAATTTCTTTTTCCAAACAAAGGGCCGAATTTATGGCGGAGTGCGGATGTGCTTGCTTTACCACACTCTAATATAATGCACATGAGCAGAGGAACATATAGGAGCAGAAGCAACAGGATCAACTGCTCTCAATGCACTACCATCTGGTTTGGAGCAAAATATTCTGGAAGCAAGTGTCCTTGGAAGGGATCAATCAGGAGGAAGGCTCCTTAAAAATATGGAGTGCAAAAATCTTCTTTTGTCAAAAGTAGATGGGTAATTTCAAACAAATGAGGTGTTGCTTTGATCTATCTCTTGTACTCGGAAGCTCTAAATCTCTACTCTTTGATTTTATCCTTTTCTTTAACCAGCACACTGACTGGAACAAGTCCATTGGTCGATGATAGTATCAAAGCTAAAAGATGCGACTTTTGAGAATCGCAAAAACAGAGAGCAGTGACTCTTGTGTGACAGTTTCTGATCAACTTCACTACTTCTGCTGGTGTGATGCCCGAGAGTTCTCGTTTTACCGACTTGAGAATTTGTGACGATCCACCTCTCTCTAGGGCGTACCCTAGGTATCAGCGACCGACTGCCTAGCTCTAGCCAGGACTTACTCACTCTATTATCACTTCACTTATCAAATTCAAACTTGACATAACAACACTCTTAGCCCAAAATAAAAGAGTACAATGCTTTACAATTCATAATGTTCAAATTACAACCCATAATACATAAACCATCCATCCTTACAATCTAGTTTCATCATACATGAGTTCTCAAAAGACATTATTCCAAGTTCTCCAAAACGTTAACACAAGAGTAACCCTAAGCTTAATGGTTGGCATCTTCATCGGGGATCTCATATCCTGCTAAGGAAAACAAATGGGGAAAAGGGTGAGCTAGAAAGCTTGTGAGTTCCCAAAAACATGCAATTCACATAACACATAAGAACATTCACTCAATAAAGGGCACTTAAAATTAAGTCATGTAAGTAAGCATTTAACAATACAAGTACGGATACGGGGCTCTCAGGAGCCAAAGTCCACGTCGCTCGTCCACGAACCAGTAGTTGACACTCCATCTTCCCTTTCTTCTCGACCTAGGCCTAGCCTTCGGCTCGAGTCGAAGGGTTCACCAATAGGTCTCAAGCATTCCCTGACCTTTTCAAACACATCAGGTCACTAAATTCATGTAGCAGGTCAATCATTTCGGTTTACATTCACTTTCATTCACTTTAAAGCATTTTCATAGTCGTTTCACTTTCGGATAAGAGTAAGTGCGATAAAGTACACACTACCTATCGAGTTCAAAACCGGGTTTCCGCGGTACAATCACAACAGGTAAACACCATTGCGGTCATTTCACATAAACACATAACGGGCATGGAAACTCACCGAAGTAATAAGGCTCAGCCTCTACGTATGGGTCGAATTCACTTTCCTCCTCAAACCCTAAACAAGTAAAAACAGTAGTTGAGAATTTTATCCTTTCATTCATTAATCACAACAACTCATTTCCACTTTTTAGTTTTCAATCAATGTTTTCCCAAAAATCCCCTCAAGGGAACACTTTCATTTCAAACGATGTCATATTTCAAATATCTCCTTGAAAATCACTCATTCCTCCCAAATACAATGTTCCAAGTAAATCTTTGGAGGATCAAAATCTCATTTCAAATAGGACATGTCATCGACGTTCTCACTAAACACTGTTTTCACATTTCTTTAGTAAAACACTTAGGTGAAACTTATCACCTAAAAATCACTTTTAACATAACTCAACACTCACTCCTTGATAATATTTTAATATAACTTCAAAACACTTTAAACTATATCTTTTCTTACAAAATTCATTAAATGGAACCATAATACTACAAAATCCTCAAACGACATTTTCACACAATTTTAGGTGAAATTCCATTCTTTATCTTTTCAAAAGTCATACACCGATAAATGTACATATCATATATTTTCTTAAATGGAAATTCATCACAATTGAATACAAAATTTGGAAATCAAACATGGAAGTTTTCAAGTGTGGATTCAGCCATTTTAATCATTTATTCTTCAAACTTTTCAATAACTAAAACCCTAATTTCTAACCAGATCATGCCAAAATCACAAATATCATTCAAGGCCACAATCAGGTCCTCAAGTCCGCTACCTAGAGGTCACCTCAAGTCCGCTACCTAGGTTAGGATTTCAAGAGCCCAACGTCATCTTTTCACCAAAATCAACCATAGATCTAAGCTACTTAACACTAATGAGGCTATATATACAAGTTTTAGGACTTATACCTCCGGATCTATCAATGTCCAACAAGATCCGACAAGATCTAGCAAGATCCCTCGAGCTTTTCTTCAAGAAAGTTGCTTCCAAGCTTGATGACTTCCAAGAACTTCGATCCTAGCCCCCGATCTACGAGATTCGTCGAGGATCTCCGTCACCAAGTTCAACCTCGAGCCCAAGACAACCACCCAAACTTTTCTTTCCTCTCTTTTTCCTTCCAAAATTTCGGACCTCACTCCCCAATCTCTCTCCTTGGTTCGGCTGCCATAGAGGGAAGAAATCAAGCCAAAAACCTTCACAAACTCAAGATTCTAGTCGAAGAAGAAATGGAAGATTTCAACCACAAAGCTTACCTTTCTTCCTTCCTCCAAAATCGGACCAGCCCTCTCTCTCCCTGCTCTCTTTCTCGGCTGGAAATGTGAAGATGATGATGGTTTCAATGGTGCTTGAAAGTTGAAGAAATGAAGAAGAAAGAAATGGAAGAAAACTAGCACTATTTCTCTCTCTCTCTCTCCTAGAGCCCTCGGCTCTTTCTCTCTCTATCTCCCAAATTTGCAGCTGAAAATGAAGTGTGAAGGTTGCAAGAAAGTCAAGCCTTTTTGGTGTCAAAAAGTGCTTTTCCATATTTTAAGGGAAAAAGTGTTTTTTTGGCGCTTTATGTTGCGTCGCTCGCGACAGTCTGACTTACACTGCTCTAGTCCATTCCGACACTGTCCAAACTTATTAATATTCCCAAAATATTGATACTTATGCTTAATTTCATCTTAAAGTCCCTAATCACACTCCAGTAGAAAATTAAACACCTAATACGGCCAAAATCGCACACCGGCGAATAATTTGTATAAAATGCTGTAAATTGGTAAATATTCAATTTAAACACAATTTTACTCATAAATAAATAAATAAACACAATATAAATAGTATTATATATTTTTAAAATAATTTTGAATTTCGAGACCCTCACATCCTTCCCCCCTTAAAAGAATTTTGTCCTCAAAATTCCTTACCTTTCTATGTGAACAGCTCTGGATGATTCCTCATCATCTCTTCCTGGTTGCAAAAGTCTAGAAGGTTTCTGGTGCTCGACTTTAACTTGCTGGCACACCAGGCAAGTTTGTACAAATCTTGCCACATCTCTTTTTAATCCATCCCACCAATACATCCCTCTCAAATCTTGATACATCTTATTGCTTCCAGGGTGAATGGTGTACTTAGTTCGGTGTGCTTTCTCCAATATTTCTTTTCTTAACCCTTCATTGTCTGGTACAACTACACAATCTCGAAATTTCAAGGTTCCCTCAGGCCCTAACTTAAAGTCCAAAGTTTCTCCTTTATTCACCTTTTTTATCCATTTCTGTACCATCGGATCCCCTTTCTGTGCCTCTTTGATATGTTCCAAAATGGAAGGTTTTAACACTATATTCCCAAATTTGATCTTCCATTTCTCCACATGAGGATTCCATTCACTCACCCTTTCTAACATTTCCCATTCCTTAATCATCAAACTCGCCACTTGAGCTTTCCGACTTAGGGCATCGGCTACCTTATTTGCCTTCCCAGGGTGGTAACTTATAGTGCAATCATAATCCTCAAGAAATTCCACCCATCGTCTTTGTCTCAGATTAAGTTCCTTTTAGGAAAACAAATACTTAAGACTCTTATGATCAGTGAAAACCTCAAATGTCACCCCATACAAATAGTGTCTCCACTTTTTTAGTGCAAAAATAACTGCAGCCAACTCCAAATCATGTGTTGGATAATTTTGCTCATGAGGTTTCAACTTCCTAGAGGCATAGGCTATGACTCTCCCATTTTGCATCAAGACACACCCTAATCCTTCTTTAGAAGCATCTGAATAAACTACAAACCCATCCTTTCCATTAGGTAAGGTTAACACAAGAGCCATCGTCAAACGTTTCTTCAGTTCTTGAAAACTAATCTCACATCTTGGATTCCAAGCAAATTTGACATGCTTCTTGGTCAAGTCTGTAAGTGGTCCCGTTATCTTTGAAAAATCTTGGATGAATCGACGATAATACCCTGCCAATCCCAAGAAGCTTCTAACCTCAGTAGGGTTCCTTGGTTGTCTCCATTGAGTTACAGTTTCTACTTTTGAGGGGTCCACAGAAATTCCGTCCTTGGAGACTTTATGTCCTAGAAAGGACACCTCTTCTAACCAAAACTCACACTTATTGAACTTAGCATACAATTGATGTTCTCTTAGAGTTTGCAACACTATCTTCAAGTGTTGAGCATGGTCCTTTCGAGTCTTTGAATACACCAAAATATCATCTATAAAAACAACCACAAATTGATCCAAATAGGGCTTAAAGACTCGTTGCATCAAGTCCATAAATGCCGCAGGAGTATTAGTCAATCCAAAGGGCATTACCACAAATTCAAAATGCCCGTACCTCGAGTTAAAAGCAGTTTTTGGTACGTCTTTCTTTCTAATCCTCAACTGGTAGTACCCTTGCCTAAGGTCCAATTTTTTTTTTTTTTTGTTACAAAATGAAGAGGGGTCTAACCCTCTAACATGGTCTTTTCTAAATTGCCTAAGATCCAATTTAGAAAAGACCACTGATCCTTGTAACTGATCAAACAATTCATCGATAAGTGGCAAGGGACACTTGTTCTTTATGGTCATATCATTAAGCCCTCGGTAATCTATACATAACCTCAAACTTCCATCCTTTTTCTTAACAAAGAGCACAGGTGCTCCCCAAGGTGAATCACTTTTCTTAATAAAACCCCGCTCCAATAAATTTTGCAATTGAATTTTCAACTCTTTAAGCTCAGCTGGAGCCATTCGATACGGGGTTTTAGGAATCGGAGCCGTTCCTGGTAATAGATCAATTTTGAATTCTACCATCCGCTCAGGTGGAAGATTCTCTAACTCCTCAGGAAATACGTCAGGGAAATCCTTTACAACAGGCACCTCCTCCATCTTCATTTATCACTAAGAGGGTTTATCAAGAAGGCTAGGTACCCTTGGGCTCCCTTACTCAACAATTTCCTTGCTTTTATACCCAAAATAAGGCAGATGAAGCTAATGTCCCTTTTACATCCAATCTCAAGGTAGCCTCTCCAGGAATAGAAAATTCCACATTTTTTGCCCTACAGTCCAATTTGGCATGATAACGAGCTAGGCAATCCATTCCTAAGATAACATCATACCCATTTATGTCCAGACTAATCAAGTCCACCACTAACCTTCTCTTTCCTATCCAAACATCACAGTTCTTATATACCTAACTCATAATCAAACTTTGTTCCCCAGTAGGTGTTCTAACCTCAAGGTCATAGGTAACCTTACAGGTCTTATATCTACCCCATTCAAGAAAGCAGGATTTACAAAAGAATGGGATGCACCAGGATCAACTAAAATCTTAGCCAAGCGATGGAAAACGGGAATTGTACCTTCAACCACTTCTGTGGGGTCAGGAACTTGCTGATGATCAATGGCGTAGACCCTCGCTGGTACTCTGGGTCGATTCCCTGCCACACTAGCTTGACTGGTGTTGGGTTTATTGGCCGGCTTGGTCGCACTTTCCCTTGGAAGCACTAGGCATGAAGTTAGTTGATGCTCGATACTTCCACACCTAAGGCAGGTTCCCATCTTCTTCCAACAAGCGTTCTCAGTGTGGTTTGTCTTCCCACAGAAGCCACATGATACACTAGGAGTAGAAGCTTGACTTCCTTGTGAAACTCCTCTTGGTTGTCCCCTTCCAGTCATACCTCCTCTTGACACCGTTCCCTTATCAAAGGTTCCTCTTGAATTCGATCCCCTTGATGATCCAGACGGGATTGCTCGGCCCATTTCCCTTCCAAACTTAGGAGCTGGGGCACTTATGTCCATTGGACCACGGCTACTACTAGGTGCACTTCTTTTTCTTGCATTGAAAATCTTCACTTGTGCCTTGGCCCCTTCAATTCTCTGGGCCTTCTCCACGGCTTCACTAAAGCTATTACTTGAGTAGCCACCAAACTCTCTTGCAACTTCACATTCAACCCTTGTACGAACCTTCTTATCCTTCTCTGTTCTGTGGCCACTAACTCAGGGGCAAACTTGGACAACTTAGTAAATTGAGTTTCGTATTCCATGACACTCCAAGATCCTTGCTTACACTTAATAAATTCATCCTCCCTCCTCTCTTGAACCAGTGGAGGAAGAAATTTAGCATTGAACTCCCTAGTGAAATTCACCCACGTCCTAGGGGTTTGTTCTCTTTCCCACTTGGCCCTTATCATGACCCACCATGAACGGGCAGCTCCCTCAAACTAAAAGGTGGCAAATGTGATTTGCCTCTCCTCAGTGTAACCTAAGGCATTAAAGATGTCAGAGATCCTTTCTATCCAACCCTCAGCAACTTCGGGATCAGGTCCTCCATAAAATTTAGGGGGATTGAACCTCTGAAATCGCTCAAGAGCCCTATCCTCCCCAACCCCAAGGTTACCAAGGTGATGATCAGGACCAGGGCCTTGTTGCCCAGCCATACGATCTAAGATCTCAGTCATACAATTCATGGCAGTGGCGATTTGCTCTACAAAGTTAACCCCGACCCCTTGATTCTGATCAGTGGCCGACTCATGATCACCCCCGATATCTTGGAGTAGTCTAGTCCCACGCCCTCGTCCTCGGCCTCTTCTACCCTCCATAATTCTATAGAGGGCAGAAATTTAACATAGTAAATAAGTATAGTACATTATTGAAAGACAAACAAAGATCAAAACAAAGCATTTAATATACACACGTTATATTGATAAGAGTGCCAGGAGTACATCAGTGAGCATGCATTCAGTTAAAAAGTACACATAGGTACATCAGGTTCACAAGTACACTTGAACAAAAATATGGTACTTGAAGAGTTAGCAAGCCTGCACTTTACAAGATTTGAGATCCCCTCTATTGGTCTCTCTCCCTCCACAAAAGTTTACAAAAAACCTAGTCCTAAACTAGGCCAATCCATCAAGTCTCGTAAGAAGAAGTCTCTGTAGAACCATTCTCTGACGGGTCAGACAGTAGGTATTGAGGATCTCCCTCAGCCATAGCAACATCTCCAACAGACTCAATCGGAGGCTCTCTTCCCAAATCACCATCAGTAACAAGCTGGTTAACCGAGTCCTCCTCAACTCGGTTAGCCTCGATCACTCCTCCAATCAGGGCCTCACATCCAGCCACAATGTCCTCAACCCTCTCTCGAGCCACCCGCACAATCCCAGCGGCTCGCTCATTGGCCAAGCGAACCTCAGTTTCCAGCCCTCCAATCCTAGCCAGGCGAGCCTGAGCCACAGTCGTGAGCCTCTCAATCTCCCTCTGACTCTCTCAACTGATCCTAGTCAGCCTCTTCCTCTCTCAGTAGACTGCTAGGACCACCTGATCAGGGTAAGCATGGGTCCTCCAACATCCACATGGGCCACGGGTAGTGCGAATCCTAGGGTTGTAGGCCGCACGGGCACCCCTAGAACTCAGCCTGTAGGATAGGGTAGGCTGTCGGTGTCGAGATCCATCACCACCTCCAAACTCCATGACCTACAAGAAAGAGCTCCATTAGAACTCATTCTAACTTAAAGATCTTTAACATTAAACATAAACAATAACTCTCACTTAACGTCCTTTCCTAACCTATAAAACTCTCAAGTAACTCACTATTTCTCTCTATACCCAGACTATTCAAACCTTGGCTCTGATACCACCTGTGACGACCCACCTCTCACTAGGGCGTACCCTAGGGTATCAGTGGCCGCCTGCCTAGCTCTCGCCAGGACTCACTCACTCTATTATCACTTCACTTATCAAATTTAAACTTGACATAACAACACTCTTAGCCCAAAATAAAAGAGTACAATGCTTTACAATTGATAACGTTCAAATTACAACCCATAATACATAAACCATCCATCCTTACAATCTAGTTTCATCATACATGAGTTCTCAAAAGACATTATTCCAAGTTCTCCAAAACGTTAACACAAGAGTAACCCTAAGCTTAAGGGTTGGCATCTTCATCGGGGATCTCATATCCTGCTAAGGAAAACAAATGGGGAAAAGGGTGAGTTAGAAAGCTCGTGAGTTCCCAAAAACATGCAATTCACATAACACATAAGAACATTCACTCAATAAAGGGCACTTAAAATTAAGTCATGTAAGTAAGCATTTAACAATACAAGTACGGATACGGGGCTCTCAAGAGCCAAAGTCCACGTCGCTTGTCCACGAACCAGTAGTTGACACTCCGTCAACTGTCACTATTGCCATGTAGAACTCCACTTCCCTTTACTCATCAAACCCCACGGACCCTCCAAAGCAGTTCGGTGTATTTTGAAGCGATCATGCCAGTTGGTTTGTTTGAGTACTCTCCATGAAGGACAAGTCCATGCAAATCAGTACTTTTATTTCAGTCGGTGTCGGTGGTTGGTTTGCTCTTCTAGGAGAGGTTGGTTCGAACTGGTCTCGAGCACAATACTTTGGTCTAAGTCACTAGGTTTCGTGACATTTAAATAACCCTATGGCTCTTCCCTTTCTTCTCGACCTAGGCTAGCCTTGAGTCGAAGGGTTCACCGATAGGTCTCGAGGCATTCCCTAACCTTTTCAAACACATGCAGTCACTAATGCCGTAACAGTCAATCATTTCAGTTTACATTCACTTTCATTCACTTTAAAGCATTTTCATAGTCGTTTCACTCAGATAAGAGTAAGTGCGATAAAGTACACACTACCCTATCTGAGAGTTCAAAACCAGGTTTCACAGTACAATCGCAACAGTAAACACCATTGCAGTCATTTCACATAAACACATAACAGGCATGGAAACTCACCAAAGTAATAAGGCTCAGCCTCTACGTATGGGTCGAATTCACTTTCCTCCTCAAACCTTAAACAAGTAAAAACAGTAGTTGAGAATTTTATCCTTTCATTCATTAATCACAACAACTCACTTCCACTTTTTAGTTTTCAATCAATGTTTTCCCAAAAATCCCCTCAAGGGAACACTTTCATTTCAAACGATGTCATATTTCAAATATCTCCTTGAAAATCACTCATTCCTCCCAAATACAATGTTCCAAGTAAATCTTTGGAGGATCAAAATCTCATTTCAAATAGGACATGTCATCGACGTTCTCACTAAACACTGTTTTCACATTTCTTTAGTAAAACACTTAGGTGAAACTTATCACCTAAAAATCACTTTTAACATAACTCAACACTCACTCCTTGATAATATTTTAATATAACTTCAAAACACTTTAAACTATATCTTTTCTTACAAAATTCATTAAATGGAACCATAATACTACAAAATCCTCAAACGACATTTTTCACACAATTTTCGTGAGAAATTCCATTCTTTATCTTTTCAAAAGTCATACACCGATAAATGTACATATCATATATTTTCTTAAACGGAAATTCATCACAATTGAATACAAAATTTGGAAATCAAACATGGAAGTTTTCAAGTGTGGATTCGGCCATTTTAATCATTTTTCCTTCAAACTTTTCAATGACTAAAACCCTAATTTCTAACCAGATCATGCCAAAATCACAAATATCATTCAAGGCCACAATCAGGTCCTCAAGTCCGCTACCTAGAGGTCACCTCAAGTCCGCTACCTAGGTTAGGATTTCAAGAGCCCAACGTCATCTTTTCACCAAAATCAACCATAGATCTAAGCTACTTAACACTAATGAGGCTATATATACAAGTTTTAGGACTTATACCTCCGGATCTATCAATGTCCAACAAGATCCGACAAGATCTAGCAAGATCCCTCGAGCTTTTCTTCAAGAAAGTTGCTTCCAAGCTTGATGACTTCCAAGAACTTCGATCCTAGCCCCCGATCTACAAGATTCGTCGAGGATCTCCGTCACCAAGTTCAACCTCGAGCCCAAGACAACCACCCAAACTTTTCTTTCCTCTCTTTTTCCTTCCAAAATTTCGGACCTCACTCCCCAATCTCTCTCCTTGGTTCGGCTGCCATAGAGGGAAGAAATCAAGCCAAAAACCTTCACAAACTCAAGATTCTAGTCGAAGAAGAAATGGAAGATTTCAACCACAAAACTTACCTTTCTTCCTTCCTCCAAAATCGGACCAGCCATCTCTCTCCCTGCTCTCTTTCTCAGCTGGAAATGTGAAGATGATGATGGTTTCAATGGTGCTTGAAAGTTGAAGAAATGAAGAAGAAAGAAATGGAAGAAAACTAGCACTATTTCTCTCTCTCTCTCTCCTAAAGCCCTCGGCTCTTTCTCTCTCTATCTCCCAAATTTGCAGCTGAAAATGAAGTGTGAAGGTTGCAAGAAAGTCAAGCCTTTTTGGTGTCAAAAAGTGCTTTTCCATATTTTAAGGGAAAAAGTGCTTTTTTGGCGTTTTATATCGCGTCGCTCGCGACAATCTAACTTACACTACTCTAGTCCATTCCGACACTGTCCAAACTTATTAATATTCCCAAAATATCACTACTTATGCTTAATTTCATCTTAAAGTCCCTAATCACGCTCCGGTAGAAAATTAAACACCTAATACGGCCAAAATCGCACACCGGCGAATAATTCGTATAAAATGCTGTAAATTGGAAAATATTCAATTTAAACACAATTTACTCATAAATAAATAAATAAACACAATATAAATAGTATTATGCATTTTTAAAATAATTTTAAATTTCGGGACCCTCACAGGATTAGCTGATTCACTGTTGTTTTTTTGTTAGAATTGGACGTCTACAAGTGAACTCTAGATTCTCTACTGTTGCCGAAAGCATATAGCTGCTCACCATGTCTAATCTAATACTACTATTTATTAGCCCTTATGAAGCTGTTTATACATTCTGAAGCTAGAATATAATCCTACATATGTCGGAGAAAATATGAACGGTGTAATCAGCTTTTCATGGGTGTTTCAGGGAGGATCGAAGTCACTAGTTTAGAACTGATGAATGTACTGTGCAATCCACCAACTCCACAGGGACATGGCCTCTATCTCCCCTAGTTTGCCTTAGTCTAACTGGCTCATTAGTTCTCCTGTTGCTGTGAGGATTTTTTAGCGTCTTAGCAACGCCTAGCTTGAGTCTTAGTGGTGATAGAATACTCCTTCCTAGACACTTGGATGATTGGACATTGGATTCCAATTTGGCTGATCAAAGCAAGGAACCAATAATATGTACGGTGGAACTGTTCTCGATACTAGGACTGGACAAAAATTGAGGCCGCTCTTTTCAGAAATGCATAAAACAATTTGACGAAACGAAGGATGCTTTCCAGCTTTGAGAGTTGGACACAGCTGAAGCACACGACCAAGAACACACGCGATAGTCTTGGATTCTATCAAGCACAGGAAAATTTCTACAATGTCTAATTTCCAGTCAGCACTTTGGCTAATGGAGAAAGGAGGAGGAAAAAAAAATTCACGAGGCTGACCGGATGGAGAGCATGGAAATTAGAGCATTTGCAAACTTCACCTGTTGCGGCATTTTTGCGTTTCAACTTTCAAATTGAACTTCGTTACGGAAGAGGCCCCACACCGTAAGGAGCGGGCATCGTTGAACGTGACAGCTCCAGCTATGGGCCCATGGCTTCCTACATTTCCTTCCTCGTAACTTCACGAATCCAACAAAAGTTTGATTCTTCACATCTTGTCAAGCTTAGGACCAAACAAGTGTTATAAACACAAAAGTTAAAGAGGAAAATTAGGTACTAAAAAGGTGCTTAGACGCACTTAATGTGTTCCGACCAAACTTTACTAGAAAACCATCGTTATTACATTGCTCGTAAAATGCCTGTTTGTCCATAGTCAAGTGTATTAAGAAATGTTCCTAATTTTTGAAAACTATTCGGATGCCTAATCCATGTATATTCGTTGTCGCATCGAGAGTTATTCATAAGGTTACCATTTATCCTTAGATTTGTCCATATTCTTATGATCATGGATATATCTAGCTCAATGTAGTAGTAATTTTTTCAAAATCTAGCAGACTGTTGCCTAGATTTCCTTGTATTTTGACCAACTAATCGATCAGTATAGTTGATTGGCTATTCTTTTAAATTAGAACACTAAGGTCCCGTTTGATAACTCAATTCAACACTTAAACTTAATGGGTTCACATCTTAACCGTTTGGATGCGTTTGATAATAAAAAAACAGAACATCTGAATTAATTAAGTGGCATTGAATTTTTAGGTAAACCTTACTCTAAAAAATAAGTAATAAACTTTTACTTATCACTGAATGTGATATACATTTAAATGTAATAGATCTAATACTTAATAATTCAATCATTTAATGAATTTAGATTTCAGACTTCAGTTTTCAAATTTTAGTTTTATCAAACGTACCATAACTTGGAGAAAAAAACACACATGTTTGTCAGATTGCCCAAAATTGTTTACTTACGTCATCGACACAATTTCCAATCACATTTTTATGTCACATACATCATATCAAAAGAGTGCTACAATATCTTTTTTACAAAATTATCCCAAATAATCTATTATCCAAATACACTCAGTTAACTAGGATCTCATTTGGTTCAACTCACGACTTTCAAGCCCACCACTTTGACACCACGCTCAACTTTTTCTCAGCATATTTATACAGTGTTTTATGCCCGCCACGCCACCACTTCCCAGTTCCCGCCCTCTCAGTCTCGCAAATTCCACTCATTCAGTCTCTGGTCATAGTCGGTCCCTTTTTTTCTTGTTCTGTTTTCGTGTTTAATATATCCAAACAAATATAATAATGGAGGAGGAAGTGGTGGTTTATATATCCGCACCTTACATCGAAAAATTGTCGTCCTCTGCCAGGCTGCTGCCCCTTCGTTATTAACGGTTTCAGCAACCCCTCTTCGCTTATATCCCCCTCTTCTCCGTCTTCTATCCTTGCTCTCCAAGCTTCTTCCTTCTCTCATCTCTCCTTCACACAAATACACACACACACAGATATATATATATATACACACACACACACACACACAACGTCGTATAGATTTGAGAAGGAAAACCCAGAGATGGAAGCATCCGTAGCGTACGGTCCGAAAAATGTAGATGACGATCGGAATGTGGGGATAATTGATGGACCGACTAATCCTATGGTCACGCCTTTGCTTACTGATCTCTATCAGTTCACTATGGCCTATGCATACTGGAAAGCCGGCAAGCACAATGAACGAGCCGTGTGAGACTTTTATTTCCTGCTGCAACTCATTAGCTTCGCTTCTTTCGTTAAAAATTGCCGCAATAACTCCTTTCCAATATTGCCTTTTGCTTTTAATTAATTTATCTGCTTCGTTAATGCATTTCTACACTCGTTAAGTTTTTTCACGGCTAACAAATATGTAAACTAGACGTTTGTGGTGGTCAATTAATTCGCAGGGTCGATGTCTTTTGATATACCTGAAGTGAGTTGCCTGCGACTTGTTGTTTAGAAGTAACTAGATTGCCAAATGTTTTTATGAGTTTTTTTTTAAATTTTTTTAAATTTTTTTTTTGAGAAACAAGTATCTTGTTGTTTGTGCATTAGATAATTAGATTATGTTATAAGTGACAGTTATTAGTTTATTTATGGCTATTTGATTTGGAAAATTTTCTTCTGATAAATTGCAAATTTATTGGCAATTAAGTGTGCTGCAAAGTTCACTCAGTCGTTTTACTACGCTGTTTCCAGAATCTAGATCAATTTATTGACTATCTAACTGACGGATACATCCAGTTGCCGTTTTTGACCCACAAAAAAAAAAAAAAAACTGACAGATACATGATTGCATATTTTGTTCCAGAATAATTTGCTGTAGATTTAAGCCAGCTATTTTCTGCTTTTGTTTCAAATTAGATACTTGTTTAGATGTTATGCCTGGTCAATTCTGCCTAGTTTTGAAGAAGCTTTTGAAAGAAAACATGTCATCTCAAAATTCTAGATTTTGGTTCTGTTTTATAATTCTTGTCCCATCGTTTGGGTCTTGTTAGGATTTCTGCAGTTCAGAGTAGTTGCATCTCAACTCATTAAAATTTCTAAGTTCTAACCAATTTGTCTTTCATTGATTTAATTTCTGTTCTTTAAAATGTTTCAGGTTTGACATGTATTTCCGGAAGAATCCCTTTGGTGGTGAATATACAATATTTGCGGGTTTAGAAGACTGCATAAGATTTGTTGCTCATTTTAATTTTACAGAGGATGAGATTGCTTTTGTGCGGGCAACGTTATCTGCATCATGCGAGGTAAAATGAATCAATGCTCATACTGTGATTATTACTGCTTGTAGAGTGAGGATTATTACTGCATGATGTCCATGCAGTAAAGAGTCTTTTTCAAGGCTTAAGTGTTTGAAACAATTCTAAAGCAATGTAGGCAAAGAAATTGAGGGGTTGCCTCCCCCCCTCCTCCGGGGATGTGGAGTGTAAAAAACATGGTATTCACTACCTTGAGTTACCTCGATGGCTCCTATAGAATCAGCTGCTGCCTCTGCATGCAATCTGGAGGAGGAAAGAAAAACTGTTTAAAACTGTTACTATTTTCATAATATCTAGTTTATTATGCCGACTGGTTCCAATATATGCATACCTGCAGTTTGGAGAAGCATGATTGAACTCAGCATGAGTTTGAAAATCGAATAATGGTTAATGTAGCTAATGATAGAAGTACCAAAGTGTCATTGAGATAAGAGTTTGTAAAAGTGTGATCTACATAAAAGTTTTTAAAAGTGTCATTGGGTCATATGATCATGCATTTTATGCACTAAAGAGAAACTTATGAATATTGGTAAATGTATCATTTTCATCTATGACTTGACTTGCAAATTGCTTTATTCTTGAATAATATGCAGGATGGTTTCTTTGATTACCTCCGAGGAATTGATTGTTCAGATATTGAAATATATTCTATCTCTGAAGGATCTGTTGTCTTCCCTAAAGTTCCTCTGATGAGGGTTGAAGGACCGATTGCGGTAAGTAATTGAAGTAAGTATGGTCAAGATCATATTGTTAAAGCATCTTCTATGGATAAATGTTTTTAAATGCGCAATGTTGGTTTTTTTTTTTTTTTGCCCCTCAAAATGTCTCCCACTATTATGAATGCGTCCTGAATGGTTCTAATTGTTCTTAAAGGTGGTCCAGCTGCTCGAAACTCCATTGCTGAATCTTATTAACTATGCATCATTGGTTGCTACTAATGCTGCCAGGCATCGTTTTGTTGCTGGAAAATCTAAACTGCTTCTTGAATTTGGACTCAGAAGGGCACAGGTGAGTCTCTCTCTCTCTCTCTCTCTCTTTTCTTTTTTAAAATTTATCCTTTTTAGAATTTTTGGTAGTTATTTATTGTAAACAATGCTTTATAATTAGGGCCCTGATGGTGGCATATCAGCATCCAAATATTGCTACATGGGAGGGTTTGATGCAACAAGGTGATTGCTATTGATATAGTTTTTCAATTCAGACAAGGTGGTCTGATGCTTCTCTTGAACAGTTTTTTCTGTGTTTCCTGGTTATGAACACAATCTAAACTTAAGAGTTTTGTCATTCAATTGTTGAAATGAGCAGATTTAATGGAAGCATCTCCAGTCAAAGTAATTCAACATGCCTTTTTGGTTGGTCAAATGGATAAAGTAGCGACAGCTTTCTTGGTTCTAAGATGATTTCAATACCTCTCTTTTGTTTTTGCCAACAATTTGTTTCAAAAATTAAAATAAAATCATAAGTGGTTTATATGACTTGTGGGTAGACAAACCACAGACAAATAAAAGAAGATGTGGAGTTCTCTGTACATGGTCCTTTTTTCTGGTGTTTATTGAATAAGCTCACGTATATATATATATATATATATTTGTATTATGTCATGACAGCAATGTAGCAGCTGGAAGATTGTTTGGGATCCCACTTCGTGGAACTCATTCTCATGCTTTTGTTAGCTCATTTATGGTATGTGAACCCTTCCTTTCTGTAAAGATTTCATTGCTATCTTGTTTCAAAATGTCAGTGAGTGCTTGCCTTAGAACCATTATAAACTTAGTGCAGCAGTACTTGTTTGTACATGTTTTAAAGGATTTTGATAGGGACATTGCATCTTTGTTGTGACCTGAAGTTTTTCCACATTGTTTGATGAACTTTGGAATTGTTACATCTATGTGTTACTTGGACATCCATTTTGGTAATTGTGAACATCCAAAATAAGTTCCGTGGATGATGTGACTTGCATGCCAGTGGGCAGGTTGGGAATACAACCTAAACTTATATGGTTAGGTAGCATATTTTTGAGGTGTTGAAGTACAACACAAACACGCTAACATATCATGGATGTGTCCTACTTGGAAGTTTTATAATGCTAGGATGAGTGAAATTATTAAAATAATGCATTTTCTTCGTAACTAGTCAGTTTTTCTTATCTCTCACTGCCATTTCAGTCTGTTTAATTTTCGTTGCATGTTCTCAAATAGATAATTTGTATCAATATCACAGTATTAGAAAAAGAAATATAGGTCATTGTGCTATTAATGATTGTTCCATGTCGACCTGGTTATGTAGTGCAATTTTAGGTATCTCTGTCTTCCTCATTTTATTGACCTTGGAATTTGCAGAGTCCTGATGAAATATTAGAGAGGTCGCTTCGCAGCCGTGATGGTTCAACTGTTTGTGAGGATTTCGTTAGTCTGGTGCAGACATGGTTGAGCAAATTAAAGGTGTTGCGAGGTTCACTGAAATGCTTCTAAGTGTTTATTTTTCTGTTTTCGATGAAGTACACTAGTTCTCTGTCAGCTTGCTCTTAATTTAACATTTACTTTTAACAAGGATAACTATGCATCAGTACGCTTGTTTGAGCCATCCATATCGGACTATTGAATAATCTCCAACATCTTTTGTTTTCCTACATGCCCACAAGGAGGCTTCACTGTCTAGATCTTTTTCATATTGATTATTTTTGTTTGCATGGATTGTAGACTGTCATACTTCTGAACTTCTAGCAAAATCCCAGGCAGGCCATGAGACATCTGATAGGCATCATACACAGCAATGCAATTTTTCTTATTCAGTACCATTTAATATTAATTGCCGCAATTAGTTGAGCACAAAAGTAAGGAAATCCGTTCCATCATGTATCAGATTTTTACTTCATTTGGTAGAACACTTCATGACATTTGTATGGGAAGAATACCATCCAGCAATTTCTTTTGTTTTAATGTATAGTGAAGTGAATTTTGTTAATTCCAAATGCACAAATTTATGTTACACCTGTTAACTTTTTTATTAGTTCATGGTTTCACCTTAAGGCGCCCCCTTGTCTAAATGCTAATGGAACCAACTAAATGCAGAACTGCATGGTCGAAGATAATTTTATGTTGGATCTATGCATACTGATTCTGCTCATGTTCTTTTTTCAGTGGTCAAAATTATTAGCTGGTATTTTTGGTGAAACCAATCAAAGTGAACTAGCTGCATTCACCTCATATGCGTTGGCATTTCCCAACAACTTTCTGGCTTTAGTTGACACATATGATGTAAGTGGCATTTTTTGTTTTCTTGTTGCTCTCTCTCTCTCTCTGCACAGAGTTGCTCATCATGAGTTGTGCCATATCTTATGTATGGATAATCTATTTCAAACCTGATATTTTTGGTCTAACTTCTACACTTCTTGTTACATGTGTTCTAGGTTACATATATGTGTAACTCTGATTTTTCTAGGAATGTATTTTACTAGTCCTAGGGCCATTGAGCACAGTTTGGACAACTTAAAGCTGTTAAACTGCAAATTTATGGGCTTCCAAGCTGCTATAGTTTGTGGATTATTTGTCTAGCTTCAAGTCAGTGGTTTCTCATCTATTCATCTTCTTTTTTAATTAGTATATCCATGTTTTTCAGGTAGTCAGAAGTGGCATTCCCAATTTTTGTGCAGTTGCTCTGGCCCTAAATGATCTGGGGTACGTCCTAAATGGTTACTAACACTGTTCTCTTATGATGAGAACTGCTGTTTATTTTAAGAGTGGGGTGTGGAATTTTTTGGGAACCATGATTGAACCAGTTTATTTCACAGATGCTAGAGATGAAATATTTATTTTACAAATATTGTGAGGCCAAGCTTCTAATTCTGTTATTTAAACTAAATGAGAAATGCTCTTATGAAGCGTATATGCAATGAGAAATGCTCTTCTATGGTTCTGTGGCTAGTGAAGATAACTTAAATGCTCTTGTGGAAAATATATAGCTGAGGATATCCTATGGAGAGGTAAAAGAGATGTCTCGGCTTAGTTGTAACTTTTCCCGGGTAGTCATGCATTATTTTCATTTTAATTAGTTGCATTTGTCCAAGAGGTAGAAGGGATTGGGTAATTTGATCTTTGATTTTGGATCTGTTGTAATTTGGGAAGTTATTTTGTATCAGATTGGTTGCCCTACTAAATAAATAAAACAACATACAAAATACCATAGCAGAATAAAATTAAAAGAAACCAGACTTATGTTCTGAACAATATAAGCTAATTCACTAGCCAAACCTTCAATTATCCAAAGAATAAGATTTTCAAGCTTAGCTAAAGTGTTGATTTGTTGATTTTACTTGATAGATGCACTTCTCATCGGGTTTACTCCCAGGACTTCTTTATGTTTTATGGTGACATTATGTCTTGGTTCACTAAAATGATATTTTGCAGGTACATGGCACGAGGGATTAGATTAGACTCCGGTGATCTTGCATACCTGTCTTGTGAGGCTAGGAAGTTCTTTCATTCTATTGAAACAGAATTTGGAGTCCCTGATTTTGGAAGGACAAGCATCACGGCTAGTAATGATCTCAATGAGGAAACGTTAGATGCTTTGAACAAGCAGGTAAGTTCTTTAGAAATTAGATGTTTGTAATGTTTTCATGGAACTTCTGGTCATGTTTCAGTTAACACATCAGCTTTAATTCTGTCTCTGCCTTCTGATAAATATTGCACTGTCTTGTGTAATGCATTTGAACGACACTCTGATGCTAAGCTGGTTTTCCATCTGATTATAGATATGTGGAAGATTATCCTTGGCTTGTTTACCCCTGTTAAAAGGGGCTAACTGCTGGCCTTGTAGAGGTGGCAATATGTGATTAGATAATTTATTTGTCCTTGTTTGTTGAATTATGTTCATGAAATATATATTGACGATTGGGTTTGAAATCAATTCTGGCCAATAATGAACAAATTTGCACTATTATTCTGTTAGCATATTATGCGATGTGCATTTATGATGGAAGATGAAAATCAATTGATTGTCATTTGAGTTCTACGTGACTTCCCTGGTCTCAGTTACCAAGTCCGCTGAGTTTTATTTCATTTAAGGAAAATTTGGTTGCATCAATTGATTTTTGCTTGCACAGGGTCACGAGGTTGATGCTTTTGGAATTGGAACTCATTTGGTTACATGCTATGCTCAACCTGCTCTAGGTGTTGTCTTCAAGCTTGTTGAAATAAATAACCAGCCCCGTATTAAACTTTCTGAAGATGTTTCGAAGGTTTGATCTGGTTGTATCCTTTTTTTTTTTGGGGTATTTTTGTTCTACACTTTGGAAGCTTATGAATCTTGGGCGTTAGGTCTCTATTCCATGTAAAAAACGGTGTTACAGATTATATGGGAAGGAAGGTTATCCTCTTGTAGATATAATGACTGGGGAAAATGAGCCGCCTCCAAAGGTATGTATGTATTTAAGGACCTCTTTTTGGCACTTCTTTCGGATGTTCTAACATATTACTAACAGATAGTCCTTCCTAAGCTTTCTTACATATTAGTTTCCTCTACTTAATTTGCTATGTTGTTTAACTAGTTACACAAGACTAGGGCCCCCAGAAAAATAAAAATAAATAAATAAATAAATAACAAAGATGCTTTTGTTTTCCTGATTTTCCTTGGTCATTGATGTAACTTAATTGCTTGCCCTGTGATCGACTGTTTAAGCAAGTATACTTGTTTTTTATTGGTTTTGCAGAGACAAAACTATAATCTGACGATAACTTTATTGGTTTCTGATTAAAGACATGGTGACCTGACTTTTGCTATATATTTTGTCACGTAGGCTTCTATATCAAATGAAGTGATTAACTAGGTCTCGATATAGATCTTATCTTGGAATTCAACTTGCAAAATTAAATCTTTCAGTTTATTGCATTTCTTCCCAGGGATTAAGATCCGTTCTGGCTGTATTGAATTAGAAGTGAATGAAGAGACTGGCTTTTATCAGAGTTATTGTGTCAACCTTTGTCCAATAAGAAAGTTTGTTTATGGAGAAAGAATAATAGAGACACAAGCCAATATATGGAAATAAGCAATGCATTTATCCCGTGTGTTACCATGCTGCCTGCGGATTGCTGAATTCTTTGTGTATGACAATACTCTTTGATCTTTTATTGAAGATTCTATGTTGGTCTACTGATGCCATTCTCAGGTAGGTGAGCGGATTTTGTGTCGCCATCCATTTAATGAGTTGAAGCGAGCATATGTGGTTCCACAGAAGGTTGAGGAACTTCTAAAGTGCTTTTGGTCCAGTAGTTCAGGTGATTTGTGATCTCTTATATCTGAATTTCTAGTCGTGGCTCAGTGCATATCTTGGTAACTGCTGTCTGTGAGAGATCAGGAGCAGTATGTGAATGCATGAGTGTCTATTTTTTTGCTCTTCCTTTGGAGTGGTGGTGTAGAGTCATTTGTGCATCGCACTTTTTCCAAGTAATGATTAGTTATATCATGGCTTTGGTTTTGGTAGATTTTGTAGCATTTAGTGTACTGCCTGCATTAAGTGGGTGACATCTTGCAGAAGCCCAACTAAAATTGAAGGTTTAGGTATAAAGCCCAATTAGCAGTAAACTGGTTATATGCAGTTGCATGTAACCTTGGCTATGACATGCTTAAACTTGAGTGTTTTCGGGAGAGTGGAACGTGAGTAGCCTTTGTTCCCTTATGCTCAGGGACTACAAGGTATTTGGAAGCTTTAGGTGTACGGCTACCTGTTTTGGTTTTTATAAAATAAGAACACCCTGTAATAAATTTTATTTCCAGGTTAATAACGAGAAAAGAGCACGTAGAATGGAAATGAGAGAAAATTTAAAGGGCCTTTTATCCCTTTCTGAATATTATCCTTTGATTTGTTGTCATCGAGCTACTTTTGACTCTAGTCATGGTCTGTTTGAATGCTACCCAGGATAATTATATGTGAAACTCATCCGCCATTTTCATGGATTTGCAATTCTTGTAGATAGAAGAAGAGAAGAGTTACCGCCCATCAAAGAGATAAGGGACCTGCTGTATCGACCAACTTGAACAGATGCGTCCTGATCACATGAGAAGGTTGAACCCAACACCTTACAAGGTAATCGTATAAAAGCTATATTACACCTTGACAGGCTATGTTTATTTATTATCATATGGGCGTTTGTGATTGATAAAAATGAATTTTGATAATCTAATATTATTGTCGTTATGATATTTACTTAGCAGGTCAGTGTAAGTGCAAAGTTATATGACTTCATTCATTTTCTCTGGCTCAATGAAGCACCTGTTGGAGAATTGCAATGAGAGCCCAACCTTGTCACCTTTTAGGCTGTTTGGTTCCCCAAACGTGTAGGGATCTTGAATGATCAGAGATTTTTTACGTGTTTGATTAATTGCAAGGCACCTGTTGGTCTAAGGTTTTAACACCTATGCTCAGCTGCATATACACACACCCTTCCCCTGCCTTCCCTTCCTCTGCCTTTCTCTCTCTGTACTCTTCTTCCCACAGCAGCTCATTTTGATTACTTGTAATTTATACAAAACATTTATACAGGTTTCATATACAGGATTATACACTTGGTCTCTTTTTCCGTAGGGGGAAAAAATTGGAAATGGTAATAGTATTAGGCAGACAAGCTAGATATGCATTCTTAGCAACGTTGATGTGGCTAGCCTTCATTAAATTGACAATTTTTATTTGCTTACACTTTGCTATCATTTCAAAATTCCAAATACGTATCAAAAAGCATCAAGATCATCCTTGAATTTCACTTAATTGAAAAGGCGAGATTATCTTTGTGTCTTCCCCCCACCCAAAACCCCCAAGCCGGCACACAAGGTATTATAATTCTTCTTGGTTTTCTTGGTACATCGTTGCGCGATCAATGACAACACATAGCAATACTGAGAGCAGTTGATATTGAATTGCCAGATATTACACTACATTATTTTCTCACTCCCAAACTATTATCTATTTCAATTTTCAAATTGACTATATACATAGGTTGGATTGATGGAGATACGCTCGCACAAGCCCGACCATAAAGATACTATTTCGTATCTATAACTGGATAGTAGAAATATGCATCATATTGATACAGCTAAGCTTTCCATCTGTACCCAACCGTAGGCACATCTGTCACGGAGGCTCTTCGCCGTTGACGCTGCCAATTCAGCTAAAGGCCGCACTCCGGCAAGCTCTTTTTCAAGTTGTTTTCTCATACTAGTCTCAACCTGCAATTTTAAAACACAAACGCTCGTTAGTTATTTCTTTGGACAAATTATCTTTTACATTTCTATAATTTGGTACTTTATCTCATAACTCCCTCATAATTTGAAAACTTATTCATAACTATCTCATGGTTTAAATTAAAGCATTATCGTTAGTTTTTCTATTAAATTAATGGTCAATATGAAAAAAGTTAAATCAAACTAATAAACTAATAAATTTACTCTTTTCCTATTATTTCCCCCGAGTAACAAAAAAAAAAAGGAGAATAAAAAAATAGAAGGTACCAAATCTTTGACTTTTTAATATTGATCATTAGAAAACTAACTGTGACTCTTGAACCTAGACTATGATGATGGTATATATAAATTTTTAAACCATGAGGAGATTAACTGGTAAAGCACAAACCCATACAAGAGGGTTAAAGGTAATTATCCTATTTCTTTTACTACCATGAGCAAATAGTACTCCAAATAAAAAAAAAATTCAAAGAATTTGTTCTGCAATTCGCGGCATATAATAGAAAAAGGAGTGAACTGAAAAGGACTATAACCTTATCAACGCAACGAACAGTATCCAAAATGTGGCAGAAATAGGCAAGCTGCTTGTATAGATCAGCTTCCGAGTACTAGGAAAAATGAATAAATAAACAAATAAAAAGTTCTCATCGGTGAGTTTACTCCAAGATTTTTATTTCAACAGAAATAGAGCGGGAAGGGTGGGGAGAAGAACCTTTCTTAGGAGACGCCCATTACCTCGAGGATAATTAGGACAAACAGTTCCTCGGTCACAGTCACCAATTAGCAGCAAATTCAAACTACGAGTAGTGTACTTGGAAGTTTCAACATCACACTGAAAATCATTTTCATCACACATTTCTGTTAAACAATTCTAACTACAAATAATCCAGTTATAAACTGTTATGGGAATTCATACCATCATCCAACCCTGATAGTATCTCAAGATGAAACCTTCTGCTTGCTTTTTAACCTGTCAATATCAGGCAGTGTACGTCACTTATCTACATATCATAACATAAAGCCACACGACTGTGTAGTTTTACTGCAATCATATTCTTGTATTTTTTAATTTTTAAAGAGAAATATTACTTTTGTAACTTGAAAAATTCAAATATTAGATCTTAATATACAAAACACATTATATTTCATCAATCAGGATAAATTTTCATACTTTTTTTATTTTCTTTTATTATTACTAGATTCACTTTTATTAATAAAAAAGTAATGCAACAAAAGGGCAATTTTGGAATGAAATTAAAACTACTCTTTCAAGATGAATTTTTTAATATTATATTTTTCAAATGGGTTGTATATGATACAAAAATATTAAAATAAGGGAGGCAAGTGAGATTTTTCAAAATTCAGGGATGCCGAGTGAAACTGTCAGAAACCTCAAGGGTTGTTTCTGAAATTATCCCTTAAAGTTATTCTTCTGGTTAAGAAGACGTGAATGTTGTTTGCTTTTTCATCAATTGTTTTTAACCAAATCAACGATCGAATGCCTGTCATGAAAAAAAGAAGGAAAAGGAAAAGGAAAGACGAGAATCACAAGAATTAAAGGACCCTGAATTTGGTTTGGAAGTAAACTAAAATATGGACCTCAGTTTAAAGACAAATAAAGATTATCTAGTAATACAATCACTCAACTTCCAATATTACAATTACAAAGGGACACGGAAACAAACATGTATGTTTCCTACTCATAATAATAAGCTAATCTTAATATTGGAAATCCTTTTCTTACCGGACCCTAATTTTCTCCTTCTTCAAACAAGAAACAAATTAATCAAACCGGCCATTTTGAAGTCTAATAATTATCCTATCACATAGGTGTAAATCCAACATAGAAATGAATATAGAAAAGATTCATTTGGACTCAATATAGAAATGAATAAAAGCATAAAAATTGGAAAGATTGAACTACTAATAATTACTGTTTCGTCTGTGCTTTTTACTGTTTTCTCTTTACAAGACAGGGCTGTATATACCTTCGTTATATAAAAAATCTTTAACTTACTTTTACACTGCATTTATCATTTTACCCCACTTATGCTTTTATTCCCAAAAATACAGAAATAAACAATTGCTTTTAAGGTGTAATCTTTGACAATGATAAAGATCCGAGAATCCGTGCAATGGTTTTGTTCCTTTTCTAGTTTTCTTTTTGTATTTTCTTAAGTGAGTGTACAATTTTATCTCATGGATGAAGAGTATTGCCCATCCAAATATTTAAAGTTAGAATCAATTGCTGACAACTTAGTAAACAACCAATAATAAAAAAATAAAAAGTAAAAAATAAAAATAAAAAACCAATGATAAAGAGGCAGATCTTGTTGCCTAAAAAAAGTGGTAGACTTATTATCTTTCCAGGAAAGCAAATTGGAATTTAGTTGTAGGATGGGATATAACACAAAGATGTTTTGACACTAATTATTGACTTTTGTAAATAGTATAACTAACATATATGATACGTGATATAATTGAACAATCTTACTCTTTGTATAACCTTACAATTATTCCATTAATGGAAGTTTATATTTTGCTCGTAAAAAAAAAAAAGTCTCAACAAAGAACAAAAAATTAAATTAATACAGTTGCTCCCGACAAGACATGTTCCCGGGGATTCCCGACAGTATTTCCTTTTTCACTTCTTATCAAAATTAAGAAAGGACACAAATTAAATATAATCCCCTTCCAAACAGAAGTGTGTGTTTTTTTTTTCTTCTCTTTTCTTTCTCGTACAAGATTCTATATTACCTTTTCCGCTTACAATTAGATTAAGAAAGCCAATGAAAATTGCCAGTTCCTTTTCTTTTTTTATTTTGGTCAAATCGTTACATGTCAATAGTGGAACCGAATTCCCCAAGTTCTATCCGGAAAAGAATTTGTACCCTTACTCAACTATATATGTGTGTGGGCGCGAGTGGGCGAGCGCATTAAGCAATCAGTTATTATTTTATCTTTTCAGCATCGTTTTTTCTCCAGCTAGGGTTCAGGGGTTCTTCGTTTGTTTTAGCAGCACCAACCCAAAACATAAAAAATAAAAAAAAATCGTCAAATTGGGCAACCGACTCATCATCATCATCATCAAAGGTGATCATGTTGAATAGTTCTGATGGCGCGACCTCCGAGGTGGTGGAAGCAGTGGCTGTCCAGTTGCGAAGGATCATGACCGCGGATAATTCCACCGATAGCAGCATCCCACCTCCCAACATTAGCAGCGCAACCTTGGCTAAGGTACTTGAGTACGTCAAGAAACATGCAGAGTCAAAGGACGATGAAGAAGGACTCAAGTCGTTTGATGCCGAGTTTGTGAAAGTTGATCGGGCCTCGCTTTTCGATCTCATCTTTGCCGCTAATTATCTCGGCATCAAGGGCTTGTTATGTTAGATTGAATTGTAGTTGGTAGGTGAGAGTGTAGATATCAATTAGTGATTAATGTGTATCAATTAGTGATTGATAGGTGGCTGATTGTTATCTATTAGTGATTGATATCAATTAAGTGGTTGATAGATGGTAGGATATTAACTCTTATAAGTCTATAAGTAGGCAGTTGTAACTTTGTATACGATTAAGAAATACAAGAGAAAATTCTCCCAAACTCTCTCTAATAGTTTCTCTCTAGATTTTCTCTTTCCAACATGGTATCAGAGCAGTTTGAGCTACTCTGATCTAGACAAGAACCATGGCTGAATCATCTGCAATGATGGAAAGTGGGAAAGGACAAAATGACACAGTTCTGGAAGATCTAGCCACAAGAATGGTGGAGGTCCTGAATAGGTGTCAAAACCCAAGCAATGATTCCGCGACAACTCAAGTGACGACCCCACCTTCCCCTAAGGCGAACCAAAAGGGGGTGGCGGACCGACTGCTCGGCTCTCGTTCAGTCAAATTGAAGTGCCAACTTTAAATAATTACAGTAAAACTCCAACAATTACATCCAAGTACTTCCCAATAATAACATAACCATACATCTTACAATTTAAACTCCATTACATATAACCCAAGTATTTCAAAATCATGTTACAATCATGAAATGTTACTTCCATATTTCAATACAATAAGCCCATTGTCCAAAACACCAGGAATAATATACACAGATGAACTAGAGTTAATCCAGCTAATCTCTTTAGTAAGTCTCTTCAAGTGCTTCCTTTGTCCCGAGTCCCTGTGGGGGGAGAAAATAAAACATTTTTGGGGTGAGCTTAAAAGCTCAATAAGGTTCCGAAAATTAAGCAAATATACATTTAGTCAAAATCTTAACACTTGAGTCAAATAGTACTCTTCCAAAATTTTCACCATTCAACTTAAACCATGAGTAAAGCCTTTCATGTAGATGATAGCAAATCACGTCTGATTTAACTCGAAACAAGAGTAAATCTTTTAGAGAAACTCATTTCACTCATTTAAGCATTCGAACAGTAATTAAACAAACAAATCACTTCAATCACATCAAAAGTACTGAGACGGGGTGAGAGGTGCCTACCACCTTGATTTGGTGTGACACATACTTCCGTTCAGATTCAATTACACTTAAAATACTGAGATGAGATGAGAGGTACCTCCCACTCACTCGAGTGTGATACATACTATCTCTCAATACGTATGGTCGACGAGATAACGCTCCAATCGACATATTCACAGTTAGGATTAAGGCGGAATAAGAGGTACCTACCACTCATAGAGTGTGACACATACTGCCACTTGTCACATAGGGTCGACGAGACAACGCTCCAATCAACTTATTCAAAGTTAAGATTCAAGCGGGATGAGAGGTACCTACCACTCTGTAGAGTGTGATACATACTTCCGCATAACACATATGGCGGGATGAGAGGCACCTACCACTCACTCGAGTGTGGTACATACTTCCGCTTATCAACACAAATCAAATTTCAAATCACAGCACATATTCAACATATAACTCATCTCTAATCACAGTCTCAAAATCACATAAACAAATCTCCATCTCATTTAGTATTTGTAAATCAAGACAAGTAACATACATAGAAATTCACAAACTCTTCATAATTTTACTTGTAAAGCATTTCAATGGGAAATAGTAGTAAATCACTTCAATAAAACATTCCTTTGTAAATACTAGCAATTCATTTCACAAATCATTCATTTGCAAACCATGGCAAGATTTTCATTTAAAAAAGAGTTAGAACACTCACCAACTAATCATAGCTGACAATCCAAATTAGGATCTGGTTCAAACTCTCCCCCACTTCCTATGATCAAGTAAAAGGAGAATTAAGTTTCGCCCCAGATAGCGAAACTAAACCCAAATAACTCATTTTTCAAACGATTTTCACTAGGTTTCAATACACACAATTCGTGGAAATTAGCTAAAATATTTCAAATCCTACCAATTTGTCCAAAATGGTATTTTTCTCTCAAAGCTTAGTGACACTCAATTTCTTACCATAAAAGTTCAGGATTTTAACTCTTTTAAGACATATACTCATAAATGAATATAATACATATATACTTAAACAAAATCTCATCAATAACATCATAAAGTTTTGAAATCACATTTCAAAGTTGCCAAGTATGGTTCGGCCATTACTTATCACTTTCCTTTAATATTTTCAACTACAAGATCTAATTTTTAACCATAGAATGAACTCATTTCACGAATATCAATCAATCCACAATCAGGTCCTCAAGTCCGCTACCTAAAAGTCACCTCAAGTCCGCTACCTAAGTTGGGAATTCAAGAGCCCAACTCAAATATTTCAAACATTAGCATTTCTAGCAAAGTAATCCGTAGATCTGGCAGATCTAACACTAATAAGATTAAAGCTAAGAAATTTAAGGATTATACCTCAAGATCTATTCAGATCTGACAAGATCAAGGAAGATCTGATGGACTCTTCCCAAAGATGACTTCTTGAGCTTAGCAACTCCAAAAAGCTACGACCTTAACTCAAGATTTGCTTGATTTGATGATGGATTTCGACCATAAGCTCAAGAACAAGACTCAAGAAAACCCACACAAGTTTTCTTTCTTCTTTTCTTCACTCTCCAAATTTCGGACCTCTCCCTCTTTCTCTCACTCTCACACGGCAGCCAAGGATGGAGGAGAAACAAGCCAAGATTGAGACCTTCAATGGGTCTTGAAGCTTCAAGAATTTTAAGAAAGAAACAATGGAGGAAGATGCAAGCTTTTCTCTCTCTCCCTCTTGCTCTTGGAGCTCTCGGATCTCTCTCTCTCCCTTACTTTCATGGCTGCTCCAAGGATGAAGATGAGTGTCTTCAATGGTGACTTGAAGCTCCAAGAAATGAAGGAAGAAGAAATGGAAGATGGAAACTCAAGCTTTTTCGTCTCTTTCTCTCTCTCTTATTTTCGGCCTCCCTCTCTCTCTATGTCCCCAAAGAATGGCTGAAAATGAAGTACAAGAAACATGGAAGATGACTTTAGGGGGACAAAAAGAGGCCTTTTCCTTAATTTAAGGAAAAGTGCTTTTTGAGCACTTTATGTCACGTTGCGCGCGACAGTCTAACTTACACTGTTTTACTCCATTCCAACACTGTCCAATTTTAATAATATTTCCATAATATCACTACATATGCTCAATTTCAATTTAAAGTCACTAATCACGCACTGGTACAAAATTGAACACTTAATTCGGCCGAAATCACAAACGGGCTAATAATTCGTATAAAATTCTCTAAATTAGAAAATATTCACTTTAAACATATATTCACTCATATTTCAATGAATAAACACAATATAAATAATATTTGACATTTTTAAAATAAAATCAAGATTTTTTTCGAGGCCCTTACAACTCAGATTGGCATTAAGTTAGATGATACTAACTATGCCTTATGGTCCCAGATAGTCGATATGTACATCTCGGGAAAGGACAAATTGGGATATATCAATGGTGAGTTTCCTCAGCCCTCACCAACAGATCCGGCATACCGACAGTGGCGGACTAAAAATTCTATTGTGAAGGGATGGTTGATAAACAACATGGACCCATCCTTGATCGGTACCTTCATTCGATACCCAACAGCAAAAGCGGTATGGGAGGCTGCCGCTACCACATACTTCGATGGGGCTAATACATCCCAATTATATGATCTAAGGCGAAAAGTGACCAGACTGAGACAAGCCGGTGGGCCAATTGAGAAGTATTACAATGACCTGCAAGCCTTGTGGAGAGAAATTGACTTTCATTGGTCAAACTCGATAGAATGTGCTACCGATATCGGTAGGTATAACTCTCTCATACAAGAAGAGAGGGTATACACTTTTCTTGATGGGTTGAATGACCGACTAGACCAGATCAGCAGCGATGTTCTACGAATGAAACCTTTTTCATCAGTAGAAGAGGCATACGCCTATGTCCGGCGAGAGGACAGTAGACAGTCAGTGACGCTGACAGGGGGAGATAATCCAATCGGCAGCTTCATGGCATCGAAGGGGAAGAAGAATGAGCCGATCATAGTTGTCGCGCCCCATTTTTAATGGAAAGGGAGAGAGGGGGAAGGAAACCCTCGTCTTTTCGGGTTTTTAGTGGAAAAAGAAAATTGATTTTTGAAAAGGAAAGGGGTCATGGGACTACAAAAATGCGACGATTTGGACCCAAAAAACAAAAGTCTAGAAAAGGGTTTTTAGAAAAGTTTTTTTGAGTTTTGAAAAAGAAAGGGGTCATGGGACTACAAAAATGCGACGATTTGGACCCAAAAACAAAAGTCTAAAAAAGGGTTTTAGAAAAGTTTGGAGTCGCCACTTGGTATGGAGTTTAGGTGTACCAAGTCACCCAAAAATTTTAATTAATGAAAATAAACTAAGAAAACCCTTTTTAGACGATTCCGTTTTGAAAACTAGAGAAAAGGTTCGGGGTCCGGTTGAAAGAAGGGAAGGCAAAGATTGATGTTACCGCTCTAAGGCACCCTTCTAACCTAGCCAAAGCTAGTTGCAAGATTTAGTTAAAAATTTCCTAATTCTAACTTTAAAATTTATCACATTTGGATGTTATCTATATGGATGCAAAAACCTAAATCTAATGTTGGATCGAGAGGGGCAAAATGTCTCCTTGAGGTTTGATTGGAATTGATCACATTAGTTGTGTCATCCAAGTTTGATCCCTCGAGGAAGTCACGAAAAATGCAAATGATGAAAATCGAAAAAGACGGGAGAACTAGGGTTTTCAAAAGAAGTGCAATTTTTATAAAATCTCAAGGGAAAAGAAATTGGATTTTTGAAAAGATCAATTTTAAGTGCAAAGAGGAACTTGAATTTTCAAAAGATGCAATTTTAAGAAAAACGGTTTTTTGACTTTGAATTGCTAAAACATGAAGAAGAAACTTGACTTTGAAAGAATGATTTTGATAGAATAATGCATATGTATGTCCTAGAGAGGGATAATGCAACATAATGGGTGCGGGAGACTAAATTCGTGACTTTAAATCTTCCTTTTCATAGAAGGAAATAAAAGCGTGCTAAGGCTAAGAAGCCATACTCGCTCTTTTCCCTAATTCAAAGGGTAATGCCTTAAATGCACTAATCTATTTTTTGACGAAAAAAGAAAACTAAATGACATGTTTCGCATACGGGATGGGAGAATAATAACATGCAAAAATGGGAAAGAAACTCTAAAAGTGAAAAGTGTGTGAAATTTGTATCTAATGCATGAACGGCATTTAAGGGTCTAGCATTGGACTAGCCCTCGTCAAAAAATTCTCACTAACATTGGATTAGTGAGAAATCGAAAGGAAAGGCCACAACTAGTGTTGGACTAGTGTGGTGACGTCAATATATTTACACAATAAACATGTAGACATGATAATAAAGCAAGTAAACACATAAAACACATAAACACATAACACATAGGCATAATATCTAGATGCAAGACCCTAGGAAAGCAAGTAAACACATAATCATGCAAACATGCAAAATAAGCATATAAAAACCTAATTATTACATTGGGGGAACCTAAATACATTTTAAAGGGAAAAAATTCGGAATAATAATCTAACTATTACATTTTCAAGAATAAATACACTTTTTGCCAAATTAAACCTATCTATTACAACTTGGCATCCAAGGCCTCCAAATGATTTACCCAAAAATTAAATGACATAAATGAAGACTAGGCATGAATAAAAAGCAAAGGAAAACTTCATTTAAAACATGCAAGATCATGCAAAAACACATAAGAGTACATAATAGGGGAAAGAAGTTACCATCCCTTGATGTGATGCCTTAATTGAATCTTTAAATGAGGGGAATGGTTATCTAAGACTCAATGTCAACAAAAGGGATCAAGGTACCAATTTAAAGGAAAAATCAATCAAAAATTCAAAGAAAAGGTATCAAAGCAGATTCCGCAAGCAACATGGACAAGATTAGGAAATACGAATAATAGAGTAGGATTCTGGAACAAAAGAGCAAGAAATAGCAACAAAACTGAGGAACAGAGAGGTTACGTGGAGTAGAAACGCGGATGGAGCCGCGCAACTTGGTCCGTATTACATGCAAAATGTAAAGTTCAGAGGGGAAACGCGGACTGGAAACGCGGACTCAGCCGCGTAACAGTCCGCATCTCTTCCCATCTTCAAAATATCAGGAAGATTGCTTCCAGTTTTTCAGACAATAACACAAACAAAATATTGAGAGGCAAGGGGATCTATTCAAAGCATTAAACATCATCATTCAGATCATATCAAAACAAGCTCAAACCGAAAAAGGCCAAATCTTAAGCATCAACATCATCAAATAGACAAAAAAATGGAAGGTAAGAACTGTCAGGCTAGAAGCGCGGGTAGTTACGCGGACTATCCTGCGTAACAACCCCGCGTTTCTTCACATCTTCAAATGTTCAAGAAGAAACGCGGAGAGATACGCGAACGAAGCCGCGCAAGAGCTCCGCGTTTCTTCACATCTTCAAATATTCAGGAGGAAACGCGGAGCATTACGGGAAGTAATCCGCGCAAGTGGCCCGCGTTTCTTCACATCTTCAAAACGTGAAGAACATTTTTCCAGAAATTTTTCAGAAAACCCAACAGAATCATCACAGAAGCATCAAACGTCTGATTTTAAACGTAAAAACAAATCTACTAGCCTTACCAAGGCTATCTAAACGTAACATACTCATATAACAACAAATAAACATCATCAACTATTATAAAAAATCAAAAAACATAGTCAAGACCTTGGTTCCACCAAAAGGTCTGATTTCTAGCAATTTTTGACCAGGAAAAACAATAGATAGAGTAAAGGAAGACTACCTGATTCGAAAGCTTGAGAAGAACGAAAAGGAATCACCAAAATTCCAGAAATCTTCACTAAAAAAGGAAACCCTAGTTTTTATCTTTTCTCTCTTTTCTTTTTTTTTCTCTTTGATTTTCAATCGTTTTTCTCTCTTTTTGCTCTCTCTCAGCCTCCCTCTTCTCTTTTTCTCTCTCAGCTTTCAGCCCCCTTTCAGAAAACCCTAACATGGGTGATTTATAGGCATTAAAACCTACAACCAAAGGCTTAGATACTTTGAGGGTTTTCTTGGGTTAATCTTGATCATTGGATGCGTTTTATTTGTGTCTTAAGGATCAAGGGTGATTTGGGCATTAACTAAAACGATTACTTGATGCCAAAGACACAAGAAATACAGCTGGAAATGAGGAAGGAAAGGCTGGAAAAAACTCACGCGTAATTTTTTTCGCCGATTCACTAGTTATGGACCAATCCGCGTAACTGGTCCGCGTTTTTGATTTTTTTTTTTTAAGAAAAACCTACAAAAATAAGAAAGATGTGTTAGAATATTCAAAAATAAATAACTAAACATTAATAGATAAAAACATAAGAAAACAAATGAGATAGTCAAAATTTGGTGTCTACAACTTGCCCCTCTTTGTCTGAGTTTCGAAGAAAGTCTAGATAAAGACGTAGATACCAAATACTTACCTGGTTTCGCTGGTTGTATCTGAACCATTGTAAACAACAGGAATGTTAGATTGCCAATTTTCAAACTAAAAAGCATAATGTGACCGAACTCGTGTAGAGTTGCCTACGTATCTCGACATGAGAATCAGGTCAAACGTAGTTCAAATGCAAATGAACTATGATGAAATGAATACTGAATCTTATAAAATTCGAGAACGGGAGATAGAAGGGTGTCGGAGAGACTCACCAACAGGAATTTGAAATATCAAGAAGGGGAGGTAGAAGGGTGCCCGGCGGAGGCTGAGACTCACCAACAGGAATTTAAAATATCAAGAAGGGGGATAGAAGGGTACCCGGCGGAGGTTGAGACTCACCAACAGAAATTTAAAATATCAAGAAGGGGGATAGAAGGGTGCCCGGCTGAGGCTGAGACTCACCAACAGAAATTTAAATTGAAGCAGGGGGGATAGAAGGGTAATGAGGTGAGACTCACCAACGAAATTTAAAATATCAAGAAGGGATAGAAGGGTACCCGGCGGAGGCTGAGACTCACCAACAGAAATTTAAATTGAAGCAGGGGATAGAAGGGTGCAGGGAGACAAAGAACCAACGAAATTTAAATTGAAGCAGGGGATAGAAGGGTGCAAGTCAGAGAACCAATAGAAATTTAAATTACTTTTCCAAATTTAGACTATTCAGTGGGATTGGACCCAAGCCTGAATGACTAGATGGGAAAATGCAAATATGCCCTAGGTCTAAATTGCTGGTGGGATTGGACCCAAATCTAGACACTAGTGGGAGAGATGAAAACATAAATTGAAACATAAATTCTGGATTGCCTGATTTTGAAAAATAAAACACAAGTTGTTCAAACATGATAAATGTAAAATGCAAGTAATGATGCACTCAGTGAAATGTTGCATTTTTTATTTTTGCTTTTATTGTCTCGAAGAGAAAATGAATAATAGGAACAGAGACTTCTCTTTTTTTTTTTCCTTCTTCTTTTCTCTTTTTTTTTCTCTCCTTTTTTTTTTCAAGAATTGATGGATTTTGAAAAATTGAAGAGTATAACTGAAACCTTTCCTCTCCAGGATTGGAACAAATCCGCATATGTTGCCATCCTCTTGATCTGCAAACCTTTTCCGGCAAAATTATTATTATTATTATTTTTTAATGCATTATCCAAAATTGGAGATCACTTCTCTCAAAACAAAATTGCCCCAGTGTCAAATGGATCGTTAATCCTGCAGAAGTCATGAAATATTAACCAATTAGTCCATGTCAATTCAATTTTTTCTTCTTTTTTTTTTTAATCATAAAGTGCAAATTCTCTTGGGATCACAACTGTTAGCCATTAAAATGACTAAAACGTATGAGAATCATGCAATAAAACACATTCATCAGATATTCGTGCTCATGAAACATTGCTTGTTCTCAAGTGGTAGGAAGTATTCATCAAAAACAAGCTATGGGATTGAAATAAATCATGCGGTCTTGGAAATCCAAATCCTCATAAACCAGGCAAAACATTATTATGCAATTATTCAATTTGCATCAAGTACTCATAATATCAAGTAAAAGAGGGACAATTATACCTCAATTTTAACAATTCAAGCTTGATTTCTCACTTTCACCAAATTTTGCAATCAAATGACTCATATAGTCAATTAAAGCTTGCCTTTTCCACAGTTTCTCTCAAATTTTACTGCTAAAAAGGATTTACTGAAACACATCTTTTTATTCAAATTGCAATAATGTCTTTTGACGCGAAAATCAACACTTTTAGGTGAAGATTCCCGGTTACTCGACATATGCCTTCTTGCTCAAATAGTAAAAAATGTCTTTTGACGCGAAAATCAACACTTTTAGGTGAAGATTCCCGGTTACTTAACATTTTACTTGTTCGAACTACTTTGCATACTCGTAATTCAAGCACCGTTTTACGCGAAAGTTAACATTTGTAGATGCTAAACCTCCGGTTACTTAGTAATAGAATCATTGGAGTAGAACTTTGGTTCTCACTTTGCTGTTTCTCTTTTTTTTTTTTTGATCATTTGCCAACTATATCAATCATTTTCTTGTAAAATCCAATAAAAGAAGAAATCTCATTCAATAGGGAAAAAAAACTGAGGCATAATTTTCCCTATTTTACAAAACATACTTTCTAAAATGCTAATGTCATAATCACATAATAATTATTTCTGAGTAAAATGAAAAATGGATCTTTCAAATCGTACGGGCTTTTATTTCAGAAGGATGAAAGCAATTGCAGCCAAAATTGGACATTTGCACCCTTTTTGAATCAAATTTCGAAGAACAAATCAATTTGTGGGGCAAATGTGCAATTTAGACAAAGTTTTTTTTTTAAACACATATAAGTACATAAGAGCCAAATTTAAACAAATATATACATCCTGATGCAGCAATTTAACCAAAAATATTTCTAGCAGTTAAACCTATGTCTAAAAATCAGAATGCAGGATCGAACATAAAAAAGTGATATAAAGCAAGGATGGGATAAAGTGCAAATCAAGAGATGGATCTATCATCCCCCTCAGCTCCATTATTGCCTCCGGTGGCCTCTAGGACAGGCTGCTCAGGCGGTTGAATGCCGAGATGTGCCTCTATACGGCCTAATCGAGTGCTCAAAGCTCCGAACTGCGTCTCCATACGCTTCCATTGGGCAGATTAATGTGCTCATGCATGCATTGACAAAAATCATTCAGTGAATGTTGCAAACTTGCCCCAATTTTCACCTTTTATTGAGAAATTCTTTCTTGCAGATTTTTTTTTATTTTATCTTCTCCTTTAAGCGATTGCCCTATTTTGGTCAACCAAAAATTTGCCTCACTTTAATAAAACAGAATGCCCCAGTTTAGTTAATAGAGAATTTGCTCCAATTTTATCTAATAAAAATTGGCTCTAATGTAGCCAACCGAAAAATTTGCCCCAATTTAATCAAATAAAACATTGCTTTAGCGGGCCATTAAAAATTTTCTCTCTCTCTTTTTTTTTTATTTTTTATTTTTTCTTCTTTTTTTTCAAATTTTCTTTGTTTATTGAAAATTTGACTTGAGAAATTTTTCTCAATTTTCCTTCAATTTTTTTTTTTGAAAGGTAAACCCAAAACTAGCTGTTAGAGTTGGCGCTCCTTCGAAATTGATAGGCTATGCCATCATCTTGAAATGCAGTGTTATTGATTTTTATTCATGCTTGATCTTTGGATCTGTAAAATTGTCTTAGGATCTCAGCCATGAATACCTACATACAAGAGGGGACTTGCAAAATATGATGTGCACTTGAATTCTCAAACAATTTGCCTTCTTTATTATTATGCAATACTATCGCTCAAGAAAAATGCTAACTTATCAAAAGCCAAATTTTGAGTGGCAAATTTAAAGATGTGTTATTTGACCCTTGGGTATGCCCAAAAATACATTATAGAAATGCTCCCAAAATTTTTTTTTTTTTAAATATTGACCCATTTTTCTCATAGATGCTCTGAGCTTGTGTTTCCCCAAATGAATTCTCCATAGTTTGCATTGCAGGATTTACTCCAAGAATCAAATAACACTTCTAATCTTCAAAACTTTATTAGATCAAGAAAATGTTTCTTTTTTATCAACGCCCATATTTTTATAAATGCAAGGGAGGGGGGAAAAGAAAAGAAAAAAAACTTGGAGTTAGTAGCAGAATTGTAAAACCGGTATGCATGTCCTATGGGGGAGCCCTTTTATGCCAAGGGTCGGCCTAGCATGAAAAATGCAATCCTCTGGGGTATGCACCATACAATACCTGATGGGTCCGATCACTTCACTGATATGCGATTAGTAAAACAATTTAGAGGATTGACCAAAAGAAAATGTGATACTTGATGCATCACGAGGACAAAGTCCGAATGGATTTATTACTTTAATTGATATATGAAGAGAGGTTAAAGGTTAATTTGGCATGAAAAGGATTATTCTTGAAGGAATTGTAGTGCCTTGACTAGTCTTGAGTGAAACATTGATCTAATTCAAATGGATCGGATGGGATTGATGGTTTACCCAAAAGTCGACTGGGCTCATTGCTTACCTGTAACTCCACATCTCCATTTTATTTGCAACACACTAGCTCATAAGCCTTCTAAAATCAAGATTTGGCCTTGATAAAAATCATTATCTCAACAATGAGAAATTATTTGTGAAATTTTTTTTTTGATTTAGTGTCCTTATGCATGGGATCTTACCAACTTTGATAAGATGGCCAAAAAATGATTATTAGAGGCTTATATTCTAGCATACGAAAGTCACTCCATATTCTGGGTACTATCATAGAAGATATTGGACCCTACCTTACCTTGTGCACTACCCCTTTGGATGTTACTGAAAACATAAACATGCAAGTCTCATTGGATTATATATCCGAGACACAAGGGTGGTTTATTCCTAACATGGGATTCCCTATGCGGCATTCCCTCTATGGCTTATGCATGATACCAGTTTATTAACGCAAGTAAGGGTGCGAAATGAAACATGGCCTATAGGAGCCCCATTTGAATGCCGGGGTAAGCCTAAAAGTGGTATGCAATTACAACTTAAATGCAATAAATATAAATTCAAACGTGCAATAGCCTATCTAGAAGGATGGTTTGTCTTAAAAGAGTGTCAGGACTCTTATTTTCTAGAGTTTGTGAAATGCAAGAAAAGGAAAGACAACAAAAGGTTAGTTTAATCGACAGATATCACATAACACGTTGGAGCAACAAATTGCATAAAAATAAAGAGGGGTGGAATCCCTCCTCTCGTGTCTAGTGATCCTTAATAGGGTAAGGTGGACTCTACCCTAGACTATTCTAACATGGATGCATGAGGTTGGGCTCACTAATGCATCTAGACTTGACAAAGGTTACAGGCTCCCAAACCTTCAGACCAAAAGGCAAAAGGTCATCAATCCAAATGCCTCAAGTCGGTGGTTCGAGTGATCCCCTAGACATTGCTACGTGCACGTCGTGCCACGGCCACATGTCCAAGTGGATCAATCCTAATCCTAATAGGGAAGAGTGGCGTGACAAGCCACTAAAGTAAAAAAAATAGGGTCAAAGTAAAATACATATGCACGTATGAAAGTGATTCCCTTTGAGAGGAGGGATTCAAATACCAAACATTCTCGAGGCTCTAGGGTAGATGCACACCCACCCCAAATGCAAGGCGCGGTACAAGTAAATATCAATACAAATAAATAAACCAATAATTCATTCATCATGTACGCGATGTGTAAGGAATGATTGCGCGAGAAAAACTCTTAAACAAGAAAGGAAAAAAGAAAAGGAAATGCAACCTAAAACATCCAAATGTGATATATAAGAAAGTTAGAAAAACGAAATAATCAACTAAATCAAGTGCTTGGACCCTTTTAGGAAAGTCCCCAATGGAGTCGCCAAACTGTCGCGCCCCATTTTTTATGGAAAGGGAGAGAGGGGGAAGGAAACCCTCGTCTTTTCGGGTTTTTAGTGGAAAAAGAAAATTGATTTTTGAAAAGGAAAGGGGTCATGGGACTACAAAAATGCGACGATTTGGAAAAACAAAAGTCTAGAAAAGGGTTTTAGAAAACTTTTGAGTTTTGAAAAGAAAGGGTCATGGACTACAAAATGCGACGATTTGGACCCAAAACAAAAGTCTAAAAAGGGTTTTAGAAAAGTTTGAGTCGCCACTTGGTATGGAGTTTAGGTGTACCAAGTCACCCAAAAATTTTAATTAATGAAAATAAACTAAGAAAACCCTTTTTAGACGACCATCTTTGAAAACTAGAGAAAAGTTGTCACGGTTGAAAGAAGGGAAGGCAAAGATTCGATGTTACTCGTCTCTAAGGCACCCTTCTAACCTAGCCAAAGCTAGTTGCAAGATTTAGTTAAAAATTTTCTAATTCTAACTTTAAAATTTATCACATTTGGATGTTATCTATATGGATGCAAAAACCTAAATCTAATGTTGGATCGAGAGGGGCAAAATGTCTCCTTGAGGTTTGATTGGAATTGATCACATTAGTTGTGTCATTGATTGGAATTGATCACATTAGTTGTGTCATCCAAGTTTGATCCCTCAAGGAGGTCACGAAAAATGCAAATGATGAAACTTGAAAAAGACGGGAGAACTAGGGTTTTCAAAAGAAGTGCAATTTTTATAAAATCTCAAGGGAAAAGAAATTGGATTTTTGAAAAGATCAATTTTAAGTGCAAAGAGAAACTTGAATTTTCAAAAGATGCAATTTTAAGAAAAACGGTTTTTTGACTTTGAATTGCTAAAACATGAAGAAGAAACTTGACTTTGAAAGAATGATTTTGATAGAATAATGCATATGTATGTCCTAAAGAGGGATAATGCAACTAATGGGTGCGGGAGACTAAATTCGTGACTTTAAATCTTCCTTTTCATAGAAGGAAATAAAAGCGTGCTAAGGCTAAGAAGCCATACTCGCTCTTTTCCCTAATTCAAAGGGTAATGCCTTAAATGCACTAATCTATTTTTTGATCTAAAAAGAAAACTAAATGACATGTTTCGATACCGGATGGGAGAATAATAACATGCAAAAATGGGAAAGAAACTCTAAAAGTGAAAAGTGTGTGAAATTTGTATCTAATGCATGAACGGCATTTAAGGGTCTAGCATTGGACTAGCCTCGTTAAAAGTTCTCACTAACATTGGATTAGTGAGAAATCGAAAGGAAAGGCCACAACTAGTGTTGGACTAGTGTGGTGACGTCAATATATTTACACAATAAACATGTAGACATGATAATAAAGCAAGTAAACACATAAAACACATAAACACATAACACATAGGCATAATATCTAGATGCAAGACCCTAGGAAAGCAAGTAAACACATAATCATGCAAACATGCAAAATAAGCATATAAAAACCTAATTATTACATTGGGGGAACCTAAATACATTTTAAAGGGAAAAAATTTGGAATAATAATCTAACTATTACATTTTCAAGAATAAATACACTTTTTGCCAAATTAAACCTATCTATTACAACTTGGCATCCAAAGCCTCCAAATGATTTACCCAAAAATTAAATGACATAAATGAAAACTAGGCATGAATAAAAAGCAAAGGAAAACTTAATTTAAAACATGCAAGATCATGCAAAAACACATAAGAGCACATAATAGGGGAAAGAAGTTACCATCCCTTGATGTGATGCCTTAATCGAATCTTTAAATGAGGGGAATGGTTATCTAAGATTCAATGTCAACAAAAGGGATCAAGGTACCAATTTAAAGGAAAAATCAATCAAAAATTCAAAGAAAAGGTATCAAAGCAGATTCCGCAAGCAACATGGACAAGATTAGGAAATACTAATAATAGAGTAAGATTCTGGAACAAAAGAGTAGGAAATAGCAACAAACCGAGGAACAGAGGTTACGTGGAGTAGAAACGCTGATGGAGCAGCGCAACTTGGTCCGACATGCAAAATGTAAAGTTCGAGGGAAACGCGGACTCACCGCACAGTCAGCGTCTCTTCCCATCTTCAAAATATCGAAGATTGCTTCCGTTTTGACAATAACACAAACAAAATATTGAGAGGCAAGGGGATCTATTCAAAGCATTAAACATCATCATTCAGATCATATCAAAACAAGCTCAAACCGAAAAAGGCCAAATCTTAAGCATCAACATCATCAAATAGACAAAAAAAGGGAAGGTAAGAATCGACTAGAAGTTACGCTGACTAACAAATAACCCATTTCTTTACATCTTCAAATATTCAAGAAGAAACGCGGAGATACGCCAAGAGCCCGCTTTCTTCACATCTTCAAATATTCAGGGAAAGCTTACGCGAGTAATCCACGCAGTGGCTTTTCTTCACATCTTCAAAACGTGAAGAACATTTTTCCAGAAATTTTTCAGAAAACCCAACAGAATCATCACAGAAGCATCAAACGTCTGATTTTAAACGTAAAAACAAATCTACTAGCCTTACCAAGGCTATCTAAACGTAACATACTCGTATAACAACAAATAAACATCATCAACTATTATAAAACATCAAAAAACATAGTCAAGATCTTGGTTCCACCAAAAGGTCTGATTTCTAGCAATTTTCGACCAGGAAAAACAATAGTTAGAGTAAAGGAAGACTACCTGAATCGGAAGCTTGAGAAGAACGAAAAGGAATCACCAAAATTCCAGAAATCTTCACTAAAAAAGGAAACCCTAGTTTTTATCTTTTCTCTCTTTTTCTTTTTTTTCTCTTTGATTTTCAATCGTTTTTCTCTCTTTTTGCTCTCTCTTAGCCTCCCTCTTCTCTCTTTCTCTCTCAGCTTTCAGCCCCCTTTCAGAAAACCCTAACATGGGTGATTTATAGGCATTAAAACCTACAACCAAAGGCTTAGATACTTTGAGGGTTTTCTTGGGTTAATCTTGATCATTGCATACGTTTTATTTGTGTCTTAAGGATCAAGGGTGATTTGGGCATTAACTAAAATGATTACTTGATGCCAAAGACACAAGAAATACAGCTGGAAATGAGGAATGAAGGGTTTGAAAAAATGCGCGCGTAATTTTTTTTCGCTTCTGATCAGGTTACGCGGACCAATCCTCGTAACTGGTCCGCGTTTTTGACTTTTTTTTTTTAAGAAAAACCGACAAAAATAAGAAAGATGTGTTAGAATATTCAAAAATAAATAACTAAACATTAATATATAAAAACATAAGAAAATAAATGAGATAGTCAAAATTTGGTGTCTACAATAGTGCCCCGAGTTGGACCACTGACAGAGGAAGATAGCTATGCTCATTGCAGTAAGAAAGGACATACACAAGATACGTGTTTCAAACTGTTTGGGTATCCAGTATGGTGGAAAGAACGTAAAGGGCAAAATCGACGGACTGACCGATTGAATGTTGCTGATCAGAGTGGGAGTTCCGGAAAGGTGGCTGTTGCAGCTGTTGATGCAACAATAACTACCATTCTTAACATTGCATCAATAACTACCAGGCCTTCTGACAATCAGCATCAAGGTACGAGCTATCCAAATTAACGTGATAGTAGTTGGATTGTCGATTCAGGAGCCACTGATCATATGACGTATGATCCTAATGATTTCACATCAGTCACTCAGCCAAGACGGTCAAGAATTTCTAATGCCAATGGTGTTCAGTATCCAGTTACAGGAGGTGGAACTGTTACTTTATCTCCATCTCTATCTCTACCAAATACTTTGCTGATTCCCTCACTATCAAATAAGCTACTATCAGTAAGTCAAATAACTGCTGATCTTAGTTGTGTAGCACTAATGTATCCAACCTTTTGCTTTCTTCAGGAAATTCTCACGAAGGAGATTATCGGTCGTGGTACTAGGAGGGGGGATCTATATTACATTGATGATTTCAATCTTGGTAGAGTCAATTAGACAAGAAGTGCTGATAACACCAAGGAGCGAGAAATCTGACTGTGGCATCAGCGACTAGGGCATCTTTCTTTTGGGTACATGAAGCATCTATTTCCAGACCTTTTCTTGAATTTCAGTACTGTCACTTCAAATGTGAAACGTGTGTATTAGCCAAGAGTCATAGGGTACCATAACCTATTATTTTGCATAAAACTGATACTTCTTTTGCTTTAGTACACTCTGATGTTTGGGGGCCATCTCGATTACTTCATCTAATTGGATCCGTTGGTTTGTCACTTTCGTAGATGACTGTAATCGAATGACTTGGCTGTATCAGTTGAAACATAAGAGTGAAGTTCTTGATATTTTTAAATCTTTTTGTTCCATGATTCGCACACAATTTTTAATTACAGTCAAGATCCTTCGATCTGATAATGGTGGGGAGTACGATAATCGGCCATTACAAGAGTTCTTTAATGCCAATGGTCTTATACATGAAACATCTTGTACCCAAACCCCACAGCAAAATGGAGTAACTGAAAGAAAAAATCGGCATATACTCGAGACAGCAAGAGCATTACTGATTGGTGCAAATGTTTCGCGCCAAAATTAGCCTGATGCGGTCACAACGGCAGTTCACTTGCTGAATCGGTTACCTTCCAAATCTATCAACTTTCAAGCCCATTAGAAGAACTGTCTCAACATTTCACTCTACCATCGGTCCTGATGCTCCCAGCATGAGTGTTTGGTTGTGTGGCATTCGTTCATCTGCATAAGAATCAATGGAGTAAACTTGATCCTTGTGTTGTTCGATGTGTCTTCATGGGGTATGCAGTGCACAAAAAAGGCTATTGGTGCTATGACCCAACCACCAACTGGATGTATGAGACAATGGATGTTACATTCTTAGAGTCGGAGACTTATTTCTCATCAGTATCCAATTCTTCCCTTCAGGGGGAGATGAGGGATATGGAAGAAAAGAATTGGCCAGAATTAACGTGGCCATCTTGGATTACTGATTCAGCTGGTGATGATGCTGCCAATGCTAATAGAGGCACTGATGATCATGATGAACGTGCTGATACTGATGATGCTACTGATGATGCTATCAATGCTGATAGAGGCATCGATGAGCATGATGAACGTGCTGATACTGGTGGTATTGATGATCTACCATTTGCTGATATGATCCCTTCCTCCTCGGTACCTGACCATACATCTCTTGAGAATATTCCTGAGGTAAGTACTCCTATCAATCCTACTATTATTCTGGATACTCCTGCAAAATATGTATTACCTGACAGATCCAATCGTGGGAAATCATCGACTCGGTACTCTCCAGAAACTTGTGCAAAATGGTCAAAGTACCCTATTGCCAATTATATATCTACTCACAAGTTGTCTGAATCTCTTGAAGCCTTTGTGAATAATGTGTCATCAGCTGAGATCCCGACTGATGTGCACGCTGCGTTGGAAGACCCGAATTGGACTCAAGCAATTAAGGATAAAATGTTAGCATTGCAGAAGAATAATACGTGGACTTTGGTCTCACTACCAGATGGAAAGAAGAAGGTGGGATGCAAATGGGTCTTCACAATTAAGTACAAAGCTGATGGATCAATTGACAAATATAAAGCTCGGCTCGTGGCCAAGCGATACACTCAAACATATGGCGTCGATTACCAGGAAACATTTTCACCGGTGGCTAAATTGGATACGGTCAGAGTACTACTATCTCTTGCAGCAAATTTGGATTGGCCATTACATCAGTTTGATATGAAAATTCCTTTTTACATGGAGATCTGGAGGAAGAATTCTATATGGATATTCCAGCAGGGTTTTTTACAGCACCGAAAACAAATGTAGTGTGCCGATTACAGAAAGCATTGTATGGACTCAAACAGTCACCACGTGCTTGGTTCGGCCGATTTACTCTTGCTATGAAAAATATGATTGTCAACAGAGTAATGCCGACCACACCCTTTTCTTGAAATATCGGCAGGAAAAAGTAACTACTCTAACAATCTATATCGATGACATGGTTATTACAGGTAACGATGAAGAGGAGATTTCTAGGTTACAAGATCAGCTGGTTGCTGAATTTGAAATGAAGAACTTAGGGAATCTCAAATATTTCTTGGGAATTGAAGTGGCAAGGTTAACACAAGGCATCTTCCTATCACAAATGAAGTATGTACTTGATCTTTTGACAGAAGTTGGACTCTTGGACTGTAAACCTGCGGATACGCTGATTGTTCAGAACCACAGGTTGGGAGATTACCCAAATCAAAAGCTGACTGATAAAGAGAGATATCAGAGGTTGGTCGGTAAGTTGACCTACCTATCACATACTTGACTTGATATTGCCTATGCTGTCAGTGTGGTTAGCCGATTCATGCATTCTCCCAATAATCAGTACATGGAAGCTATGATGAGGATCCTCAAATATTTAAAACGTTCTCCTGGGAAGGGTCTTTTATTCTCAAAGAACGGCCATCTTAATATTGATGGCTATACTGATGTCGATTGGACAGGAGATGCCACCAATCGAAAGTCAACTTCAGGCTATTTTATCTTCGTCGGTGGCAATCTGGTTATTTGGAGAAGCAAAAGACAAAAGGTGGTAGCACTATCAAGCGCAGAAGCTGAATTTAGAGGCATGACTAAAGGTGTGTGTGAGCTTCTGTGGCTCAGGCGGCTAATGGCCGATATCGGTTACCCTTCTAAGTCAGAGATGAACTTATTCTGTGATAATAAAACTGCCATCGATATCAACCATAACCCAGTTCAACATGATCGTACTAAGCATATTAAAGTCGATCGGCACTTTATAAAGCAGAATCTTGATGAAAAAGTGATACAGTTTTTGTTCGTGAGATCTGAAAACCAGCTAGCCGACATACTCACAAAAGCTGTGCCGACTAAGGATTTCTACAACTCACTTGGCAAGTTGGGCATGCATGACATCTATGCACCAACTTGAGGGGGAGTGTTAGATTGAGTTGTAGTTGGTAGGTGAGAGTGTAGATATCAATTAGTGATTAATGTGTATCAATTAGTGATTGATAGGTGGCTGATTGTTATCTGTTAGTGATTGATATCAATTAAGTGGTTGATAGATGGTAGGACATTAACTCTTGAAAGTGTATAAGTAGGCAGTTGTAACTTTGTATACGAATAAGAAATACAAGAGAAAATTCTCCCAAACTCTCTTTATAGTTTCTCTCTTTCTGTCTTTCCAACATGTTAGACCTCACCTGTAAAGCTATGACAGACGACATCGAGCACAAGACTGTCAAAGAGGTTTGTACTATCTTCAATGTCAGGAATGACTACATTCCTGAGGAAGAAGATGCGATCCGCAAAGAACACGCCTGGGCCTTTGAGTGATTAATGTTTTGTTTTTTTAGCTATTATCACACGAGTTTTCCATAGTAGTAAACTTGGTATCCTGTTCTATTTAGCTATAAAATTGTTTCAAAAATATATTATGAATATTTCGTTTCAATTAGCTTACTATTTTCATTATTATTATTTAGCGTATGAGGAATTGTCCTATTAATTAACAACTCTTGTCCTTAAACCAACATAAATTGAATCATGTATTGATCAATTGAAGAAGGTAAGCCTAGAAGATTTGGACAAGTACGATTGTAGTTTAAAAAGCCTTTGTGCAATTTGCTTTGAAGAGCTGAAGTCCCACGCAAATGGGTCGACCATGTCTACTGTTTTGCCTTGTCCTCATGTTTTCCACGGAGATTGCATTGTTAAGTGGTCGGAAGTTAGTCATCTGTGTCCCTTGTGTCGCTTTGAATTGCCCTCTGGTTAGTTAAGATAGGATCATTGGGTTGCCAGGAATTTAGCTGGTAAGTTCAAACAAAAAATTTTTGTACGTACATGTGCCCAAATGGAAAATTGTGTACAGGCATACTTTCAAACAATGCATGTAAATGTAGAAAAATTCTATGGTTCCGTTAGAGTACTATTTGATCAACTTGTACCTCTCCATATAGATAACAGTTTTACTTTTAAATTTTTAAAATTGTTACAAACTAAAGGCCAATAACAATTTCTTTTTATCACGTAACAATGAATTTAATCTACAAGTATGGCACTTAAGCCTCATTTGATGATCAAATTTAACACTTAAATTTAATGGATTCAGATAACCAAATTCAACACTTAAATTTAATGGGTTCGGATCTTAATACATTCAGACAGATTTGATAATCAAAACTAGGATATTTGAATTAATTAAATAGTACTGAATTTTTTAAGCACAACTTGTTTCTAAAAATAAGTATATTCACTTATCACTTAATGTGTGATATATATTCAAATGTATTAGATTTGTACTTAATAATTTAATCACTTAATTTGATTACTCAATGGATTCAAATTTCAGACTTCAGTATCTAGTTTTCAAATTTCAGTTTTATCAAACGCACCCTTAAATAAGGTTGTGCAATCTCTCATAAATGCATATCTGTTGCCTTTGAAGATTTTCATTTTTCTCAATTCCTGTTGCTTAATTTGTGGATGGCTGCCATATTTTTTTGTTGCTTTGGATTAGTCCTTGCATAATAACTAAAAGTAAATATCAGTCACCTCAGTGTTTCATGTATCAGTAATTGTCACCTCAGTCTTTTCGTGTATTAGTCATTTTTGGGACAATTCTATAGTAGAGAATTGAGTCGACACCCTAGGCAGGGAGAATGAATGTGGAACTGACAACAAATGAATCACTGAAATTCAGGTGGTTCACTTATTTGACCTTTGAATATATCATCCAACCGATTACCGTCCAAGCCAGTATGACATGATAGTTGGCTTGACGGCATGCTACAAATATGACAGAATGCTTGCTGGACATATGAGCTCTTTCAGCCTACAAAGTTATGGCTACCACCTAGATAATCCATCAGCGGAGATGTTCTTTTTTTTTTTTGGATAAAAAAGTTTAAATTCTTGTAATGAAATCATCATTATGGGTTAGGAGATGCTCCCAATTTATAGGTAATTTATAAGGACTAGTGGTTAAGGCACACCTAATGTGTGTGCTACTAATAAAAAGATGTTACAAATTATTAGTAATATTTTTTTATTAAAAATAGAAATTTAATATAGTTAAACTATTGTGATATTTTAAAGAAGTGCTAGGTTTTTGTTAGAAAAGTGATAATTAATTCAATAGATATGGAGTGGCTGTAGGGAGTTGAGTAGTTAAAATGATACAATTCTATTTAGAAGCAAAACTAGATTAGACAAGACAATAAATAAAATGATATATTTGTGACGACCCACTTCTCCCTAGGGCGTACCCTAGAGTATCAGCGGCCGCCTGCCTAACTCTCGCCAGGACTCATTCACTCAACAATCATATAACTTATTAACTAAAACTTCGAACACAATATAAAAGGAATAATATCTTACAATTCCATAACTTCATATTACAAACTCAGAGTACATTCATTCTCCATCAATACATTCAAGTTTCATATTACAAAAGCTTTCAATAACCATAATTCAAAACTCTCAAAACATTAAACATAAGCAAACCCTAATTCTATGGGTTGGCTTCTCCACTTGGGTACTCATTTCCTGCTAAGGAAAACAAATAGAAAGGGTGAGCTAAAAAACTCGTGAGTTCCCAAAAACATGCAAGACACTTAGCATATAGTACAATTCACTTCAAACTTGAATTTAACAATAAACACATAAGAAAGCTTTTAACATTCAAAGAAGGATATAGGGGCTCTCAGGAGCCAAATTTCACGAAACTTGTCCACAAACCAGGTAGTTGACACTCCGTCAACATTCTCGAGTACAATCTATATAGACCATCACTTATCCCTTACTCCGCCAAAACCCCCACCGGGCCCGACTCCAAACACTTAACACTTTATAACACTTCACTTTGTTTGTACATCGTACATTTCTCTTTTTCCTGGACGAGTCCAAATGCCAAGTCCCGAGTGCACTTCACTTCACTTATGGATCCCTATTGCTCGTACTTTCTCTTCGGCCTTGGCCTAGCCTCCGGCTCGAATCGAAGGTCTCACCTATAGGTCTCAGGAATTCCCGACATTTCACAAATACACATAAGTCATTACACTACACTTTTACAATCAATCATTTCAAAACACTTTCACAATTATTTTCACTCAAATGGGGTAGGTGCGATAAAGTACACACCACCCCCATCGGAGGGTTCAAAAACCATGTTTCACATCACATTCACTTTATTAAACACATTTATAATCATTTGCACGTAAACACGTAACAAGCATGGAAACTCACCGAAATAGTAGGGTTTAGCTTCCACGTAAGGATCAAATTCAATCCATTGCACACTCCCTAAAACAATTTAAAAGCAATGGTTGAGATTCACTCCTTCACTCATTAACTAAAATATTTTACTTTCACTTCTTAATTTCAATCGATATTTTTTTCCCAAAAATCCCTCAAGGAAAAACATTCATTTTGCATGATACACGTTTCAAATGAATCTTTTGAAAATCACTATATCATTTCAAATATGATACGTCGCCGATGTACTCACTAAGCACTATTTTCACATTTTCTTTAATAAGACACTTAAGTGAGGTTTATCACCTTAAAATCACTTTTATCACAAAACTCAACACTTACTTTTTGTCAATACTTTAACGTAACTTTAAAACACTTCAAACCATATCTTTATTTTCAAAATTCATTAAATTTAGTCACAATACTGTAAAACCCTCAAATTCCCTCAAATGACATTTTTCACTCAAACGTTCACGAGAAATTTCACTTTTCATCTTTTAAAATTCATGCACTCATAAATGAACATAAAATGCATTTTCTTAGACAGAAATTCATCAAGGATAATGACAAAATCTCAAAATCAAACATGGAAATTACCAAACATGGGTTTGGCCGTCTTATACATTTTTCTATCAAAATTTCCAACAACAAAACCCTACTTTCAAACCATATCACGACAAATTTCACGAATATCATTCAAATCCCAATCAGGTCCTCAAGTCCGCTACCTAGAGGCCACCTCAAATCCGCTACTTAGGTTGGGATTTCAAGAGCCCAACTTCATCATTTCAAATATACTCAATACTAGTAAAATAAACCGTAAATCTTTCATAATTAACTCTAATCAAGCTATAGCTAAGGGTTTTGGACCTTATACCTTCAGATCTATCAAGATCTAGCAAGTTCCAACACGATCTCACGAGCTCCTCTTCAAGCAAGTTGCTTCCAAACTTAGAAACACCCAAAAGTTTCGATCTTAGTCCAAGATCTTCGTGCTTTGATGATAATTTCCAACACCAAACTCAAGAACAAGCATAAGACAACCCACTCAAGCTTTTCTTCTCTTTCTTTTCTCTCTATCCAATTCAGATCTTCCCCCCTCTTCTTCTCCCTTCACACGGTTGCCATGATGGAGGAAATATCACCCAAAATCCTTGACCAAAGATCCAAACTTCAAGTGGCTAGATGGAGAAGAAATTGGAAGTTCAAGCCTCAAGCTTTTCCTCTCTTTTCTTCCTCAAGAAAATCGGACCACTCCTCTCTCTCTCCCCTCTCTCACGGCTACCAAGATGAAGAAGATGATGGTCTTCAATGGTGGCTTGATGAATCAAAACAAGAAGAAAGAAGAAATGGAAGAACTTGGAGCTTTTCTCTCTCTCTCTCTCTTCCTCACTCTCTCGGCACTCTCTCTCTCTGTCTCTCAAGGTTGCAGCTGCAAATGAAGTCCAAAGGTGCAAGAAAGTCAAGGCAAAAAGGTGACAAAAAGAGCATTTTTCCTTATTTTAAGGAAAAGTGCTTTTTGGGCACTTTATCTCGCGTCACACGCGACAGTCTAACTTACACTGTTTTACTCCATTCCAACACTATCCAATCTTAATAATATTTTCATAATATCACGACACATGCTTGATTTCAATTTAAAGTCACTAATCACGCTCCGGTAGAAAATTAAACACTTAATTCGGCCAAAACCGAACACCGGCAAATAATTCGTATAAAATTCTCTAAATTGAAAATTATTCACTTTAAACATGTATTCACTCATATTTCAATAATAATCACAATATAAACAAATTTAGTCATTTTTAAAATAATTCTGAATTTTTGAGGCCCTCACATCCTTCCCCCCTTAAAAGAATTTTGTCCTCAAAATTTCTTACCTTTTTAGGTAAACAGTTCTGGATGATTCTTCTTCATCTCTTCCTCTAATTCCCAAATCGCTTCCTCTATAGCATGATTTCTCCATAAAACATTAACCAAAGGGATCTTCTTGTTCTTCAAATCTTTCACTTGTTCGTAGGATAAAGACTCGTCCACTTCAATCTCCCCTAATGGTAACACATGGTTTGGGTCTAGATAATACTTGTTGAGTATGGAAACATGAAAGACATTGTGAATCTTTGACATTCAAGGGGGCAAATCCAACTGGTAAGCCACTTTGCCAACTCGCTTGAGAATTTCAAATGGACCTACATACCTCGGTTTCAACTTCTTCCCTTTCCTGGACACTACTCCTCCTTTCAAGGGTTTAACTCTTAGAAAGACGTTATCCCCTATTTCAAAATCCAAATCCTTTCTTCGGTTATCGGCATAGCTCTTTTGCCGACTCTAAGTTATCTGAAGTCTCTCACGAACTAACTTTACTTTCTTAAAGGCCTCCTCGACCCAAGAAATGGCGGTTGGATCCAGAATTTTCTTTTCCCCTACTTTGTCCCAGTGAATCGGTGATCTACACCTTCTCCCATAAAGTGCTTCATAAGGGGCCATCTAAATTGAAGTATGATAACTGTTGTTGTAGGCAAATTCAACTAGAGGCATGTGTTGACTCCAACTTCCTCCAAAATCCAATATACATGACCTCAACATATCTTCCAAAGTCTGAATTGTCCTCTCAGACTGTCCATTCGTTTGAGGATGATATGCCATACTCAAATTGACCTTAGTCCCCAAATTTTCTTGTAGCTTTTGCCAAAACCGAGAGACAAATCTCGGATCTCTATCGGAGACAATGCTCACAGGTACACCATGTAATCTAACAATTTCGTCCAAGTACAACCGAGCCAACTTCTCCAAAGGACATTTCATACTTACCGGTAGAAAATGAGCAGTCTTAGTAAGTCGATCCACTATCACCCAAACTGCATCATCTCCTTTTTAACTCCTAGGCAACCTAGTCACAAAATCCATAGTGATGTGATCCCATTTCCATTTTGGTATCTCTAAAGATTGCAAAAGTCCCGAAGGTTTCTGGTGCTCAGCTTTAACTTGTTGACACATGAGACAAGTTTGAATGAATCTTGCCACATCTCTTTTCAAACCGTCCCACCAATACATCCCTTTCAAATCTTGATACATTTTATTGCTCCCAAGGTGAATTGTGTACTTAGTTCGGTGTGCCTCTTCCAAAATTTCTTTTCTCAATCCTTCATTGTCCGGAACAACTAAGCGATCTTGAAATTTCAGGACTCTCTCAGGCCCTAGTTTAAAATCCAGAGTTTCTCTCTTATTCACCTTTTCAACCTATTTTTGCACCATAGGACCTCCTTTTTGGGTATCTTTGATACGTTCTAATATGGAAGATTTCAACACTATATTCCCAAATATGGCCTTCTATTTTTCCAAGTGAGGATTCCATTCACCAACCCTTTCTAACATTTCCCACTCCTTAACCATCAAGCTCGCCACTTGAGCCTTTCGACTTATTGCATCTACTACCTTATTAGCCTTTCCAGGGTGATAGCTTATGGTACAATCATAATCCTCAAGAAATTCCACCCATCGCCTCTGTCTCAAATTTAGTTCCTTTTGAGAGAACAAATACTTAAGGCTCTTGTGATCAGTGAAAACCTCAAATGTCACCCCATATAAGTAGTGTCTCCACTTTTTCAATGCAAAGATGACTGCGGCTAACTCCAAATCATGTGTTGGATAATTTTGCTCATGAGGTTTTAATTTCCTAGAGGCATAGGCAATAACTGTCCCATCTTGCATCAAAACACACCCTAATCCTTCTTTCAAGGCATCTGAATAAACTACAAACCCATCCTTTCCATTTGGCAAGGTCAACACAGGGGCCGTCATTAGACGCTTCTTTAGTTCTTGAAAACTAACCTCACACTTCGGGTTCCAAGCAAATTTAACATGCTTCTTGGTCAAATCTGTTAGTAGCCCTGCAATCTTTGAAAAATCCTGAATGAATCGACGGTAATACCCTGCCAATCCCAAGAAACTTCTAACCTCGGTAGGGTTTCTCGGTTGTCTCTATTGAGTCACAGTCTCTACTTTTGAGGAATCTACAGCAATCCCGTCCTTAGAGACTTTATGCCCTAGAAAGGACACTTTCTCTAACCAAAACTCACACTTGTTGAACTTGGCATACAATTGATGTTCTCTTAGAGTTTGAAGCATTATCTTCAAGTGTTGAGCATGATCCTCTCGAGTCTTTGAGTATACCAAGATGTCATCTATAAATACAACCACAAATTGATCTAGGTAGGGTTTAAAAACCCGTTGCATCAAATCCATAAATGCCGCAGGAGCATTAGTCAATCCAAAGGGCATTACCACAAATTCAAAATGTCCGTACCTTGAGTTAAAAGCAGTCCTCGGTACATCTTCCTTTCTAATCCTCAATTGATAGTACCCTTGCCTAAGGTCCAATTTAGAAAAGACCACTGATCCTTGTAACTGATCAAACAATTCATCAATAAGCGGCAAAGGATACTTATTCTTTATCGTCACATCATTCAGCCCTTGGTAATCAATGCACATCCTCAAACTTCCATACTTTTTCTTAACAAATAGCACAGGTGCTCCCCAAGGTGAGTCACTTTCCCTAATGAAACCCCGCTCCAAAAAATCTTGTAATTGAACTTTCAACTCCTTAAGCTCAGTCGGAGCCATTCGATACGGGGCTTTAGAAATTGGGGTTGTCCCCGATAACAGATCAATCTTAAATTCTACCATCCGCTCAGGAGAAAGATTCTCTAGCTTTTCAGGAAAAACATCAGGAAAATCCTTTACAATAGGCACCTCTTCAAAATCACTAGGAGGGTTTATCAAAAAGGCTAAATACCCTTGAGCCCCTTTACTTAACAATTTCCTCGCTTTAATCCCCGAAATAAGAGCAAATGATGCTAACCTCCCTTTTACGTCTAATCTCAAGGTAGCCTCTCCAGGAATAGAAAATTTCAGTCTTTGCCCTACAATCCAATTTAGCATGGTAACGAGTTAGGCAATCCATTCCTATGATAACATCATACCCTTTTATATCCAAGCTAATTAGATCCACCACTAGTTTTCTTTCTCCTACCCAAACATCACAATTCTTGTATACCCAACTCGTAATTAAACTTTGTTCCCCTGTGGGTGTCCTAACTTCCAAATCATAAGGTAATCTAGTAGGCTTTATATCTACTCCATTCAAAAAGAAAGAATTCACAAAAGAATGTGATGCATCAGGATCAATTAGAATCTTAGCTAAGCAATGAAAAACGGGAATGGTACCTTCAACCATTTCAGTGGGGTCAGGAACTTGATGTTGGTCAATTGCGTAGACTCTGGCTGGCACCCTTGGCCGGTTCCCCGCTACACTAGCTTGACTGGAATTGGGTTTATTAGCTGGCCGAGTCACACCTTCACTTTGAATCACTGGACATGCAGATAACTAATGCTCGGCACTTCCACACTTAAGACATGCCCCGCTCTTCTTCCAACAATTGTTCTCTGTGTGGTTTGGCTTTCCACAGAAGCCACAGGGTACGTTAGGGGTAGAGGTCTGACTTTCTTGGGAAACTCCCCTTGATTGTCCTTTTCCACTTGTGGTCCCTCTGGACACCCCTCCTCTAGTGTATATTCCCCTTGAATTTGATCCCCTTGACGATCCAGAGGGGTTTGTCCTACCCATTTCCCTTCCAAACTTAGGAGTTGGGGCACCCATGTCCATTGGGCCACGACTACTACTGGGTGCATTCATTTTTCTTGCATTAAATCTTCTCACTTGTGCCTTGGCCCCTTCAATCCTCTGGGCCCTTTCTACGACTTCACTAAAGCTATTGACTTGGGCAGCCGCTAAGATTTCTTGCAACTCTACATTCAATCCCTAAACAAATCTTCTTACTCTCCTCTGCTCAGTTGCCACCAACTCAGGGGCAAACCTCGACAGTTTAGTAAACTGTGCCTCATATTCCGCCACACTCAGTAACCCTTGCTTGCTCCTAATAAAGTCGTCCTCCCTTTTTTCTTCCACTATTGGAGGAAGAAACTTAGCATTGAATTCTCTAGTAAAATTCACCCAAGTCCTAGGGGTGTTCTCTCTATCCCACTCGGCCCTTATCATGATCCACCATGAACAGGCAGCTCCCTCAAATTGGAATGTGGCAAAGGTTATTTGCCTTTCCTCGGTATAGTCCAAGGCAGTAAAGATTTCTGAAATCCTCTCTAACCAACCCTCAGCAGCTTCAGGCTTAGGTTCACCACAGAATTTAGGGGGGTTGAACCTTTGAAATCGCTCAAGGGCTCAATCCTCGCCAACCCCAAGGTTACCAAGATGTTGTTCAGGTTCAGGGCCTTGTTGCCCAGCTATACGATCTAAAATTTCAGTCATACGATTCATGGCTGTAGCCATTTGCTCCACAAAGTTGACTCCAGCCCCTTGATTCTGATCGGCGGCCGACTCTCGGTCACCTCCAATATTTTGGAGTAGCCTAGTCCCTCGCCCCCGATCTCGGCCTCTCCTACCCTCCACAGCTCTTTAGAGGGCCATCAAATTATCATATACACAATAAAGTAAATACACTATCAGAGCAAATACACTATTAGAACAATCACTTTGAAAAATAGATAAAATACTTCATAATCACATTTCATAATAACAGAGTGCCAGGAGTACATCAGATGTGCATGCTTTTGTCAAAAGGCACACATAGGTACATCAAGTTCACAAGTACACTTAACAAAAATACGGTACTTGAAAAGTTAGCAATCATGCAATTTACAAAAGTTGGGAACCCACTCTATTGGTTTACTCCCACAAAAGATTACACAAACCCTAAGGTCAAGCTAGACTAGTCCATCAAGTCTCATAAGAGGATGTCTCTGTGGAACCGCTCTCCGACGGATCAGACTCCAAGTACTGGGGATCTCCCTCAGCCATAGTAGCGTCTCCAACTGACTAACTCCTAAGCTCTCCTCCCATGTCAGCATCACTAACAGGCTGGTTAACTGAGTCCTTCTCATGACGGTTAGCCTCAACCACTCCTCCAACCAAGGCCTCACACTCAGCCACAATACCCTCGGCTCTCTCTCAAGCCAATCTCACAACTCTAGTGGTTCGCTCATTAGCCAGGCGAACCTCAGGCTCAAGCTCTCCAATCCTAGCAAGTCGAGTCTGAGCCACAGTCGCGAGCTTCTCTATCTCCTCTTGGCGCTCTCGGTTGATCCTAGTCAACCTCTTCCTCTCTCAGTAGAATGCAAGAACCACATGATCTAGGTAAGCAAAAGTCCTCCAACACCCGCAGGAGGCACGCCTAGTGCGAATCCTAGGGTTATAGGCAGCGTGGGAACCCCTAGAACCCAATCGGTAGGAAACTGTGGGCTGTCAGTGTCCAGGTCCATCATCACCACCAGACTCCATGACCTACAAAAAAGAACCCCATTAGAACTCGTTCTAACTTAAAGGTCATTAACACTTATTCATAAACAAATGACCCTTACTTCACATTTCTCCCTAACCTATTAAACTCTTAAGCAACTCACTAACTCTCACTATGGCCAGACTATTCAAACTTAGGCTCTGATACCACCTGTGACGACCTACCTCTCCCTAGGGCGTACCCTAGAGTATCAGCGGCCGCCTGCCTAACTCTCGCCAGGACTCATTCACTCAACAATCACATAACTTATTAACTAAAACTCCGAACACAATATAAAAGGAATAATATCTTACAATTCCATAACTTCATATTACAAACTCAGAGTACATTCATTCTCCATCAATACATTCAAGTTTCATATTACAAAAGCTTTCAATAACCATAATTCAAAGCTCTCAAAACATTAAACATAAGTAAACCCTAATTCTATGGGTTGGCTTCTCCACTTGGGTACTCATTTTCTGCTAAGGAAAACAAATAGAAAAGGGTGAGCTAAAAAACTCGTGAGTTCCCAAAAACATGCAAGACACTTAGCACATAGTACAATTCACTTCAAACTTGAATTTAACAATAAACACATAAGAAAGCTTTTAACATTCAAAGAAGGATATAGGGGCTCTCAGGAGCCAAATTCCACGAAACTTGTCCACAAACCAGGTAGTTGACACTCCGTCAACATTCTCTAGTACAATCCATGTAGACCATCACTTATCCCTTACTCCGCCAAAACCCCCATCGGGCCCGACTCCAAACACTTAACACTTTATAACACTTTATAACACTTCACTTTATTTGTACATCGTACATTTCTCTTTTTCTAGGATGAGTCCAAATGCCAAGTCCCGAGTGCACTTCACTTCACTTATGAAACCCTGTGGCTCGTACCTTTCTCTTCGGCCTTGGCCTAGCCTCCGGCTCGAATCGAAGGTCTCACCGATAGGTCTCAGAAATTCCCGACATTTCACAAATACACATTAGTCATTACACTACACTTTTACAATCAATCATTTCAAAACACTTTCACAATTATTTTCACTCAAATGGGGTAGGTGCGATAAAGTACACACCACCCCCATCGGAGGGTTCAAAAACCATGTTTCACGTCATATTCACTTCATTAAACACATTTATAATCATTTGCACGTAAACACGTAACAAGCATGGAAACTCATCGAAATAGTAGGGTTCAGCTTCCATGTAAGAATCAAATTCAGTCCCTTGCACACTTCCTAAAACAATTTAAAAGCAATGGATGAGATTCACTCCTTCACCCATTAACTAAAACATTTCACTTTCACTTCTTAATTTCAATCGATATTTTTTTCCCAAAAATCCCTCAAGGAAAAACATTCATTTTGCATGATACTCGTTTCAAATGAATCTTTTAAAAATCACTATATCATTTCAAATATGACACGTCACCGATACTCACTAAGCACTATTTTCACATTTTCTTTCATAAGACACTTAAGTGAGGTTTATCACCTTAAAATCACTTTTATCACAAAACTCAACACTTACTTTTTGTCAATACTTTAACATAACTTTAAAACACTTCAAACCATATCTTTATTTTCAAAATTCATTAAATTTAGTCACAATACTGTAAAACCCTCAAATTCCCTCAAATGACATTTTTCACTCAAAAGTTCACGAGAAATTTCACTTTTCATCTTTTAAAATGCATGCACTCATAAATGAACATAAAATGCATTTTCTTAGACAGAAATTCATCAAGGATAATCACAAAATCTCGAAATCAAACATGGAAATTACCAAACATGGGTTTGGCCATCTTATACATTTTTCTATCAAAATTTCCAACAACAAAACCCTACTTTCTAACCATATCACGACAAATTTCACGAATATCATTCAAATCCCAATCAGGTCCTCAAGTCCGCTACCTAGAGGCCACCTCAAGTCTGCTACTTAGGTTGGGATTTCAAGAGCCCAACTTCATCATTTCAAATATACTCAATACTAGTAAAATAAACCGTAAATCTTTCATAATTAACTCTAATCAAGTTATAGCTAAGGGTTTTGGACCTTATACCTTCAGATCTATCAAGATCTAGCAAGATCCAACACGATCTCGTGAGCTCCTCTTCAAGCAAGTTGCTTCCAAACTTAGAAACACCTAAAAGCTTTGATCTTAGTCCAAGATCTTCGTGCTTTGATGATGATTTCCAACACCAAACTCAAGAACAAGCATAAGACAACCCACTCAAGCTTTCCTTCTCTTTCTTTTCTCTCTCTCCAATTCGGATCTTCCCCCCTCTTCTTCTCCCTTCACACGGTTGCCATGATGGAGGAAATATCACCCAAAATCCTTGACCAAAGATCCAAACTTCAAGTGGCTAGATGGAGAAGAAATTGGAAGTTCAAGCCTCAAGCTTTTCCTCTCTTTTCTTCCTCAAGAAAATCGGACCACTCCTCTCTCTCTCCCCTCTCTCACGGCTGCCAAGATGAAGAAGATGATGGTCTTCAATGGTGGCTTGATGAATCAAAACAAGAAGAAAGAAGAAATGGAAGAACTTGGAGCTTTTCTCTCTCTCTCTCTCTTCCTCACTCTCTCGGCACTCTCTCTCTCTATCTCTCAAGGTTGCAGCTGCAAATGAAGTCCAAAGGTGCAAGAAAGTCAAGGCAAAAAGGTGACAAAAAGAGCACTTTTGCTTATGTTAAGGAAAAGTGCTTTTTGGGCACTTTATTTCGCGTCATACGCGACAGTCTAACTTACACTGTTTTACTCCATTCCAACACTGTCCAATCTTAATAATATTTTCATAATATCACTACACATGCTCAATTTCAACTTAAAGTCACTAATCACTCTCCGGTAGAAAATTAAACACTTAATTCGGCCAAAACAGCACACTGGCAAATAATTCGTATAAAATTCTCTAAATTGAAAAATATTCACTTTAAACTTGTATTCACTTATATTTCAATAATAATCACAATATAAACAAATTTAGGCATTTTTAAAATAATTCTGAATTTTTGAGGGCCTCACAATATTTGTATCAAACCTTCCCTCCCACTTTATATGTACTGGTGTTAAAGACACACCTAATACGTGTACAATTAAGAAGCGATTAAAATGAATCAATTTTGTTTAAATTTTGTTTGTTACATACAAAAAAGTTTATAAAATCTTCACAAAAGAATTTTGATTTATATGGTTATAGTAATTGATAGTTACAATACTTAGGGTGGTTATGAGTAATTATATTAGTAAAATGTAATTAAGAGGTTAGGGTAAAAATTAATTTTTATAAGGGTAAATTTAGAAGCTTAAAATTAAGATGGCAAAAAGTGTTTCCACCAACTATCATTAAGAGGTTAGGGTAAAAATTAATTTTTATAATGGTAAATTTAGAAGCTTAAAATTAAGATGGCAAAAAGTGTTTCCACCAACTATCATTACTCAGACATTATATATACTAGTATTCAAGGCACACACAACTAATAAAAGAAATTCATGCCAAATTTTTTGAGAATATTTGAAATTATTTTCAAGAGAATTGATTTTATATTGTAATGGTAAATATGTAGAAAATTTGCTAAAATAAAATGTATAAATAAATAATTATTTAGTAGCAATTCATAACCATAACTGATAGTTGATAATAAAAATTAAGGTTTATTAAATAAATTTTAAAAAATAATAGGAAATATATATTAGTTGGAAGAAAGATATGTTGGAAGTTGGAAATGATAGTTTTCAAGGACAACTTAGGAAGAACATAAAATGACACAAAAAATTTTATACCAACCCTCCCTCTCCGTTTATATGTACTAGTGCTAAATGCACAATCAATGTGTGTGCAATAAAGAAATACATAATATTATGATCATAGATTTTATGTAGAATTTTTTTTGCTAAAGAAAAGTTTAATCTTTTAAATTTTTTCCATAAAATAGTTCCATATTAGTAGTTATAATTTTTAGGGATCATTGTGTCGAAAACATATGTTTAATTAGTTAAAAGTAAAATGGTCATTCGTGGTTATCTTGATAATATGTTTATAGATAGTTAAAACAAAAGTGGTTTTCATTAGGACAAAAATAAATGTTCATAAAATGACAATAAATATTTGGATTAGGTTTTCATCCACTGTCAGTGTAGTAGATTTTTTACACTAACAGGTGTAGATAAATGCCACCTATGCAAAAGGTGGATTTCAATTTTGAAATTGGATTATGTGGTATACATCTGTACCCGCTCGTGTATACACTGACTGTGTATAAAAAAATTACTCTAAATATTTACCCTAAGCCTCTCTCTCTCTCTCTCTCTCTCTCTATATATATATATATATATATATATATATATATCTGTATATGTATGTAGATGATTATAGATTACTCACTAATAGAACACTCATATGAGTGCAAGAACTTTTTGATCGGAAGTGATTCGTTCTTAACAATTTGAGTTAACTTGTATTAGTTATAATAGAACAACTAACAACTAAAGAGATGGAGTTAAGAAAAATAATTTTTTTTAGAAGAGAATCTGGGCTGCTTTGATATGATATTTTTTCTCATTTAATCTCAGACGCTGGAGCCAATCCCTCACCGACAATTTTCGCTCCTCAATTGTTTCGTGATTTTCTCTCTCCTTGCGATACAGCCTCAATTTCAATGAGCCAGCTTGTTGGTTCCAGGTTCATTCTCCCATACGAGGCTGATAAGTGTCTATTTTGTATGCTTGAAATATGTTTTTCTATTTAGTTTTTGTGTGTTTTTATTATTTTAATGGCTAATTAACTAGGGTTTCTAGTGAAATTTTGCATTTTATTGTTTAAATTAGAAAAATGCATTTTTATGGATTAATGTAGTGAAAATTTCATGGTTTTGTAGGATTAAATGCTCAATCATCAAATGAGGTGAAAATGAGAAGATATTTGCAACTAAACTTGGACGGAAAGTTGGAAAATTGAAATATCTGAAGTTGATGAAATTCAAAATTGAGATGAGCAAAATGCAATTCAATAATCAAGGAATCAAAGGATCAAAAGTTGGAGGATTTAATGCGTCAATTTCATGATGAAAAATTCAGATTTTGCAGCTTTGAAGCTGATCCGCGACCAAAAATGCGATGTAACAATTGGAAGAAATCAACAGCTCGCAATTCCCTCTCAGTGGAGACAGGGGACCGGATCTGCGAGCATCTGCCTCGCGCACTACAAGAAAAATAGCTTTTAGTGATAACATTCTCTATGATAACAAAAAAGTTGTCACAGTTGGTACTGTTTAGTGATAACTTTAGCTGTCGTCACTAATTAATATGGGTACAGTGCTTTTAGTGACAAGATGATTTTTTGTCACTTAGCAACGTCACAGAATAACTGGCTTATTGTCAGTATACATTTAGAAAAGTCTTTGTAATTCTATTATGCCACCCTAAATTTTATAACTCTACCCCTCTAATTTATGAATTTGCCAAATGAATGAGATATGTAGTCATATTGTTAGTTGTTTGTTTAGTGCTTAAATTAATGAACTATGTATAGAAATTAATGTAATTTGACCCCTCTATTTTATAAATTTACAAAACACATTAGACATGTCAATGAGATATGAGTAGATCTTTTACATCTCAAAAATTATAAATTGTTTGTCTAGTCCTTGAATGAATAAATCGTTTGTCTAGTCCTTGAATGAATTATGGAGAGAAATTACTATACTTTGAGCAAAGAGCTAAGCATAAGTTGAAGAATTTTATAAAAAATAAAGACTAATGAACACAAGTTCACAAATAAATGACTATTATATGTGTAAGCTCACATGTTTAATTGCTGGGGTTTGGAGCTTCGTATATGATAATGGATATAACCAAAAACAAGTGTATAGAGACATTGAAACATGTTTTTATGTTTTTTAGTTTGGAGAGATAAATATTGTAAGGTTATTAATCATTGTAATATATGTAATTCACATGAATCAAAAATAAAAAAAATTCAGGGAAAATAACCAAATCCAATATGAAAACTAACACAGTATGCATGTACACCAAGAGAAGAATAAGCCTAGTGGTTGTTAGGGGTGTGCAATGAATTTGAAATTAGTAATTCCAAACTATAAATACGAAATTTTTCAAAATTTGAACACTTAAAATTTTGACCAATTTTGATTTCAAATTCATCAATTTTGATTTCGATTTTATACTGAATTGAATTCGGAATTCAGTAAACTACTAGAATTCACCGAATTCAGGTAGTGTTATACTTTATTAGAATATAACTAATTTAATTAGCATACAACAATTATTATTCCCAGGCTTCATTATTATATAATAGAAATTTTGATATTACATACAATATTATATATATTGTATATAATATTTGAATATTTTTATAAAATGTATGAATTCAAAATTGAAATCGGAACTAAATATTTCGATTTCGAATTGTGAATTCAAACTTTAAGTGCCAATTCGAAAAATTTAAATCCCGAAATCGAACCGATTCAAGAATTTTTGAAATCGAAAACTCGATTTGTGGTCTCAATTTTGGAATTTTTCCGATTTAAAATTTCATAATTGAAATCAAATTCATTCAGTAAATCAAAAAATTCCATATTTGCACATCCCAAGTGGTTGGATTGTAATGTCTTGGACCTTTTACTCCTAAAATCCTACCGTTTTCTTTTTTTCTAGCAAAAAATGAGGGAAAAATTGAAGTTCAAAAAAAATTAAGATGTAAGAGAGATAGAGAGATAATAGGAAAGAGAAAGCGTGAACAGGAATTGTTGTCCAAAAACAGCGCCAACTTGAAAAATCAAAGAAGCGTGCGCGAGACTAAAAGATGACCAAAACGACGTCGTTTAGTGTGTTGGCTTACATACAAACACTTGGACAATGCTGTCGGCTTCGGACAGACACTCATCCTCAAGCTCCTTTCACTTTCCCAACAGTTCCCCTTTTGCAATTGCTGGTTCTATCGAATCAACGGTGAAATGTAATAGTTCTCCAAGCAAATTTTCCATCTAATCATCTTTCCTAAGTGCCTAATCTTGCTTCCTCATATACTTGCATTCCGTCTTCACTGAATGTAGAAAAAATGCAGTTTGGTTCCAACAAACCCTGCTTACCTCCAACCTAAAAGACAATCCTTCCTTGGTGAATAGAGCATCCACAGCAAGGAATAGCTTTGTTGAGCTGAGCTTGAAGCAAGGAATAGCTTCGTTGAGCTGAGCTTGAAGCTTCAGAACAAACCCAGGTAATATTACATTTGGGGGTTGAGTTTTTTCACTTGGGTGTCAATGTTATTTAGTTAATTTTTTTACCTACGGATACTGTGATAGCCCACCTCCCCCTTAGGGTGATCCCAAAAAGGATCAGCGGTCCGCCAGCCTAGCTCTCGCCAGGATTCACTCACGTACAATCATCAACATATCAAACTAAAATATAAATCTCCAAATTTCACAAAACACTTAATCGTACATCCAAATCCTCATAATACAAAAACTCACAGACTCATACTCAAGTTTATCATACCAAATACAAATGTGGACCCTAAGCCTAATGGTGGATCCCTTCACTTGAGTTCTCGGTCCCTGTTAAGGAAAACAAATTGGAAAGGGTGAGCTAAAAGCTCAGTGAGTTCCCAAAAGAGCATGCAGAGCAATTAGCACATAAAGCATTTTACTTGGAATACAACTTGAATTAAACACATAAGGAAAGCATTTAACATCACAAGAGTAGGATACGGGGGCTCTCAGGAGCCAGGGTCCACGTTGCTTGATCACGAACGTCGCAGTTGACACTCCGTCAACTTTCACATAGTCCATGTAGAACTCCACTTCTCCTTACTCTACCAAAACCCCCTTCGGGCCCGACTCCGCACATAATTTGTCACATAGTTTGTTCACATAGGTGATCACATAGTTTATCACATAGTTTGTGTTTTGCTCTCCATAATGGACAAGCCCTTTTGTCAAGTTCAGAGCACACATCACATCACATAGTATTCCCTATGGCCAGTACTGTTCTCCTCGGCCTAGGCCTCGCCTACAGCACGAGTCGGACGTCTTTCCGATAGGTCTTGGGAATTCCCAAATTTTCATACGCATATAATTCACATCGACAAACTTAAGTCACATGATAGAAATCTTTAGAAATTTTCCACTCAAATAGGAGAAAGTGCGATAAAGTACGCACCACTCTATTTGATGGCTAAAAAGATCGTAATTTCACATCAAATCACTTACAACACAAAATCCAAATCGAATTCACATAAGCACATAACAGGCATGGAAACTCACCAAAGAAATAAGGTTCGGCTTCCACGTATGGGTCAATTTCACTTTTGTCCACAAACCCTAAACAAGTAGAAACAGTAGTTGAGAATTCTATTCTTTCATTCATTAATCAAAACAACTTACTTTCACTTTTTAGTTTTCAATCATTGTTTTCCCAAAAATCCCCTCGAGGAAACGCTTTCATTTCAAATGATATCATATTTTCAAATACCTCTTTGAAAATCACTTATTCATTCCAAATACAATTTTTCAAACGGATCTTTGAAAGATCACCATCTCATTTCAAATACGACACGTCACCGATGTACTCACTAAGCACTTTTCCCACATTTTCTTTAATAAAACACTTAGGTGAAGTATATCATCCCAAAATCACTTTTAACACAACTCAACACTCACTCCTTGATAATGCTTTAATATAACTTTAAAATACTCTAAACCATGTCTTTTCTTTCAAAATTCATAAGATTTAGCCATAACACCACAAAACCCTCAAATGACATTTTTCACTCAATTTTCGTGAAAAGTTCCATTCTTTATCCTTTCAAAAGTCATACACTTATAAATATACATATCATATATTTTCTTAAACAGATATTCATCACAATTAACTACAAATTTTCGAAATCAAACATAGAAATTTCCAAGCATGGATTTGGCCACTTTAATCATTTTTCCTTCAAACTTTTCAACAACTAAAACCCTAATTTCTAACCATATCATGACAAATTCACAAATATCATTCAAAGCCACAATCAGGTCCTCAAGTCCGCTACCTAGAGGCCACCTCAAGTCCGCTACCTAGGTTGGGATTTCAAGAGCCCAACTTCATCCTTTCAGATGAGATCATTTCACCAAAATCAACTATAGATCTAAACTATTTAACACTAATAAAGCTATATCTACAAGTTTAAGGCTTATACCTCCGGATCTATCAAGATCCAACAAAATCCGGCAAGATCTAACGAGATCTCTCGAGCTCTTCTTCAAGAAGGTTGCTTCCAAGGTTGATGGCTTTCAAGAACTTTGATTCTAGCCCAAGATCTTCGAGTCTTGACGATGATTTCCAACCCCAAGCTCGATCTCAAGCTTAAAATTACCACCCAAGCTTTTCTTTCCTCTCTTTTTCCTCCAAATTTTTCGGACTTCACCCCTCTCTTTCTCTCACTTCAATCGGCTGCCATGGAGGAAGAAGTTCAAGCCATAAATCTCCAAAATTTCAAGGTACTAAGTGAAGAAGAAATGAAAGATCAACTACAAGACTTACCCCTTCTTTTCTTCCTCCAAGAACCGGTCCAAAGCCCTCTCTCTCTCCTCTCTCTCGGCTGCAAGAAGTGAAGAAGATGATGGTGGTTGATGGTGTTTGAAGCTCCAAGAAGAATGGATGGAAGGCTATGGAAGAAACAAGCTCAATTTTCTCTCTCTCTCTCCCTTCTCTCTCTCGGCAGCCTCTCTCTCTATCTCCCCAAAGTTTCAGCTGAAAATGGAGTGTAAGGATTGCAAGGAAGTCAATGCAAGAGGAGACAAAAAGTGCAACTTCCACAATTTAAGGAAAAAGTGCTTTTTAGCACTTTATGTCGCGTCACACGCGACAGTCCAACTTACACTGTTCTAGTCCATTCCAAAACTGTCCAAACATATTAATATTTCCAAAATATCACCACTTATGCTTAATTTCAACTTAAAGTCACTAATCACGCTCCGGTAGAAAATTAGACACCTAATTCGGCCAAAATCGCACACCGGCAAATAAATCGTATAAAATTCTCTAAATTGGAAAAATAATCACTTTAAACACATGTTCACTCATATTTCAATGAATAAACACAATATAAATAATATTATGCATTTTAAAATAAATCTGAATTTTGAGGCTCTCACAGATACTACAAGAATAATGCTTAATCGACCACATAAAGCTTGATTTTAACTATTTTGTAAATGATGATGAGTAATAGTATTATTCTTGCAAACTGATTTCCCTATTAGGTGTAGTGTGTATGTGCTTTCTAAGTTGGTAGATTCGATAAAACTATCTAAGTTGATTTTGTCAACAGATGTACAGCTGATCTCATTGTCTCCCTTCTGAAATTTTGCCCGTTGAGTGGAGATGCTCATTCTAGACGCTCTTAAGTGAAATAATGTGTGTGTGTGTGTGTATCCCTTTTTCTTTTCAATTTGAATTCTTTTGATGAACCTTTAACTGAACTGCTAGTGATTCAATCATTGGTTGAAGATTCAATACTGCAGTGGTGCATTCATAATTTTTTTTTTTGGTATTTGACCATATGTTTCTTGTGTATTGTCTCTGATGCCTCTGTTTTGTGAGTAGTAACTATAGTGATTTAAGTAAGTTATTAGAATGTTGTAGTATTTGTATTCAGCTGTAGAACATAAAAAATGGTAAGTTGTATCATTTTATTTCTTTGTGCAGTATGGAAGCAGCTTAGATGACTCTATTATGTTACGTTCCTATATGTGACAATTTCTATCGTGTGGGTTGAGCAATTGAGCACTCAAGAGAATGGTTGCTCAATACTTAGAAGTACTGGTTTTTGCATAATGCTTTTCTTTCAAATATGAACATTTGTGCAATGAGGCCAAAACCTTCTCACGTACTACAAGAAATCTATCCATGCAGAGTAAAATTTAGAGGCACCAGCATCTTAATGACTTCCCACCTAATAGTGTACAATTCTAACTTAGCCTTCTTCTAATGAAAACAGTTCTGGTTTTATCTTATTTGTTTGAAACATCTAGTGCTTGGTGAAAGAAAATCTCAATTGATTAATGGACTTTGCTATGCCAACAAATATTCAACAGCTTGTAGCTTCTAATATTTGGTTGTATATGGTTTAATTTCAGCAAGGTGATAGTCAGTCATAGAAGAGCAAGGATAGCCCGTGGTTTCTACTCAAATTCACAATTTCGACAGCACCTAATTCAAAATTTCCAAGGTCAGCAATATACAAGAATTACATACTTTTATAGTAATTTGTGCTAGCTCCTGCAATATGTGTTTTTCTATATATAATATAAAATACTCTAAGCCATTGTTCCATTTTTGGGCTTTACATGTTTTGCTGAGTTAAATTTCACTTGAATGTGATTTGTTGTGGCTTGATTATATCTCAGCTTTAGATAATGAAAGATTCAGTACATACTTGACCAGTCCAATTCATGTTACACTTTGTTTATGATCATCTTGGTTCACTTTTAGGCCATGGATAAAAGCTGGATGAGTTTGACAGATAGGAGAGATGAGAGATATGAACAAGGGGTAGTCAATTTTTTGAAGTTTGCATATTCTCATAAAGAAGAACATCTTAAAATTCCATGCCCTTGTACAAAATGTAACAATTTGCATGACCAAACAAAGGAAAATGTAGAGGGCCATTTGATGAGAAATGGAATCAGTAGGTGTTATACTAGATGGATATACCATGGGGAAGGTTTTGAAGATGACTCAGATGACGGCAATGTTATAATTGATCAAAATGGAGAAGATAGTGATGAAGATGATATAAATGACTTGTTGAATGATATTGGAACAGCTAATGGGGGGTATAACTGGGGTGAGCCTTCAACAGGAGAACAAGGCAGGGCAGATTCCTTTATTAGATTGTTAGAAAAAGCAAATGACGATTTGTACCCCGGCTGCACACATTATTCCAAATTGTCTTTTGTTGTAACTCTTCTTCATTTGAAGACAATGAATGGTTGAAGTGCCAAGTCATTTGACATTTTACTTGGCGTGTTTAAAAATGCCTTACCTAGTGAGGCTAAAATTCCCATTTCCTTTTATGAGGCTAAGAGGATAATCCGAGACTTGGGTTTTACATCCAATAAGATTCATGCATGTATAAATGACTATGTGCTGTTTCGTAAAGAGTATGCACATTTGGACACTTGTCCAAATGAAAACTGCAAGGAACCTCGGTACAAGTCATTAGGTTCTACAGTACCTCGCAAAGTGTTATGGCATTTCCCTTTGAAACCTCGGCTGCAAAGGCTGTATACAAATAGGGATATATCTCGTGATATGAGATGGCATAAGGAGAAGCGAGTCTATGATAGTAATATTATGAGACATCCAGCTGAAAGTGAGGCTTGGAAGCATTTTGATGATATTCATCCTAATTTTGTTGAAGACCTGAGGAATGTGCGTCTAGGATTAGCCACGAATGGATTCAATCCATTCGGAAACATGAGTACTTCCTATAGTATTTGGTCCGTATATGTAGTTCCCTATAATTTGCCTCCATGGAGGTGTATGAAAGACCCATTTGTCCTAATGTCTTTATTAATTCCTGGACCAAAGTCTCCAGGAAATGATATAGATGTTTACCTTCAACCGTTGATTGAAGAGTTGAATGAATTGTGGGCTGGTATTGAAGTACATGATGAATATACTAATCAGAAGTTTAATTTGCGGGGTGTGCTGTTGTGGACCATTAATGACATCCCCGCTTATGGAATGGTGTCCGGGTGGAGCACTAAAGGGTATACTGCATGCCCTATTTGCATGACCGAGACATCTTGTATCCATCTACCTAATGCACATAAATTAGCCTACATGGGCCATCGTCATTTTTTGCCTGATAACCATCATTGGAGAAGAGAGAAAAAGTCATTTAATGGAGAGGTTGAGCTAAGAAGTTCTGTCAGCTTTGTATCAGGGAAGGAAATTTTGATTCAGCTACAGAATATGGAGCAAATCCAGTTTGGAAAAGCTAATGGGTCAATCCAGAAGTGAAAGCGAAAACATGCTAAAAATAATGATCTGAATTGGAAGAAGAAGAGTATATTTTTTGAGTTGCCGTATTGGGCAGATTTGAAGATAAGACACAATCTAGACATAATGCATGTGATAAAAAATGTAGCTGAGAGTTTGTTTGGTACAATAATGGACATACAACATAAAACTAGAGACAATTGGAAGGTTAGAGTAGATTTAGAGGAGATGGGGTTGAAGCAGGACTTGCATTTGACTGACAATGGTAGGACTTGTATCATGCCAGCAGCTTGCTATAATCTAACCAAGCAGGAAAAAAAGAAGATATGGGACTTTTTATCCCATGTCAAGTTTCCAGATGGCTTTGCTTCGAATATATCCCGTTGTATAAAGAACGGTGAGTTTATTGCTACGGGAATGAAAAGCCATGACTACCATATATTCATACAGCGGATTCTCCCACTTGCAATACGTGGATGCTTGACAAAAGAAGTTTGCCAAGTTATATTTGAATTGAGTAGTTTCTTCAGGAAATTATGCTCAAGAACACAATACTTGGACATTTTGGAGAAGCAGGAGAGAAACATTGCACTTATCTTATGTAAGCTGGAGAGGATTTTTCTGCCTTCATTTTTTGACATAATGGTGCATCTATTGGTTCACTTGCCTAGTGAAACCAAAATTGCCATACCACCTCAATACAGGTGGATGTTTCCATTTGAAAGGTAAGGAAAAATTACTTTTCTGTGATTAAATTAATCCTAAATTCTAACATGTATTTGATTAAATTAATTCTAAATTCTAACAATAAAATTGCTTTTAATAAATAATAGGAAAATGAGCACACTAAAAGGCTATGTTACTAACAAGGCTTGACCGGAAGGATGTATCGCCGAGCGGTAGATTGACAATGAATGCTTGACATTCTGCTCCATATACTTTCGCAATATTGAGACAATATTCAACAGAGTTGAGCGCAATAATGATAATCCACACCAGCCGGGGAAGCTATGTATTTTTTCTAGTCAAGGCTGTCCATTTGGGGGGAGCAAAGCAGGCCTATTAACTCAATCTGAATGGGCAAAGATTCGCATATTTGTCCTCAACAATTGTGAAGAGCTTGAGAGCTATATCAAGTAAGTGTAATCAAATTTCACTAGGATATCAAATAGCCTCTAAAAAAATTTCACTAGTCCGTCTCTGATTTGATTTCATTGTTTCACTCCAGCGAGCACAAACTCAAGCTGGAAGCAGAAAGTAGTGACAATATTGATCAGCGGCATGATCGAGAATTTTCTCAATGGTTTGAAGATCGTGTAAGAGAATATAGTTTCATTAGCATTTTTTGTTTAGATTTTTTTAGTCCTACAAAAATGCTCAATAGTGGCAAACTTACCAAATAATGTTAGTCGCCAATGTAATAGGTTCTCTATGGTTGAGAGCAGCAGACTGATGAGATGCGATCATTGGCTTTAGGTCCTGACACTCGAGTGATGAGATACACTGGTTGTATGGTGAATGGATATCGATTTCATACCCAAGATCGAGAAAAAAATAGGAAAACACAAAATAGTGGTGTTATAGTAAAAGGAGAACATGGAAATAATAATATAGACTTCTATAGGGCCCTAAAAGATATTATTGAGCTTAAATATTTTCAGGGGAGGAAAAATGTTCTAATATTTAAATATGAGTGGTGGAATGTTAGAGATAATTTGGGAATCCAGATAGACAAAGATTGGGGAATCACTAGTGTAAATGCATCACGAAAATGGTACGAAGACCAGCCATATGTGCTTGCTGATCAAGTGCATCAGGTTTTTTATGTACCTGATATGAAGTTAGGTAAGAATTAGTACGTGGTTGAAAGTTTCAGCTCTCGTAGTTCATATGATGTCCCGGAGAAATTGGCGAATGATCAAGAAGAAGACATATACCAAGAAGAACAGGCTGGGGAATTTGAAATTGTCATAGATCTTGGTGAAATGCAACCACTTGTAAGAGAGAATACACCACCATTACAGCTACTTGAATCTTCAATGGTACATGCTCAAGCTTCTAAAAGTAAGACACATTCAATAGATGATGAGTTTATCAATGATAAAGAGGACATGGATGCTACTTCAAGCAATACTTGTAGTGAAGAAAAGGACATATCAACTGAGGACGAAAGTATTTCTGACTAGCTGCATTACTTCACTCCATTTGTTTATTTCGAATTCTTCACTCTTACAACAAAGTATGTGTTAATATTTACTTGTATGTGTATTTTTACAAACTTTGAGATTACTTAATTCTCTTGTACTACTATTTTGCTGCAAAAATCAAAAGCTGACTTTGATTGCTTTGTCTATGTTTATTTAGTACATGGCTAGACCTGGAAGAAGAGGAAAAGGGATAAAAACAGCCACCACTGCCTTGAACGTGTCTAAGGAGCCCATTGCATTTAAGGCGAGTAACCAAATTGCATCTGCCAGTAGGGAGTCAGGATCATCTGATCAGTTTGTAACTCCAAATTCATCAAAAAATCAAGGCACTGTGGACAAAGTTCATGGCGGAGAACCACAATCATCTGAATCTGGAGTGGCTGGGAGGGAAAATGAACAACAAGACGGGGCTGAAATGGAAGCACAACGAGGTGAAGCTACCAATAATGACTCTCCTCCACTTCGGCTGGAGAATGAATCTGGTACAGTCACCATTATTCCATTTTATCAACTGAATTTGTTTCCTTTGACAGCTGAATGAGATAATATATACTCCAAAACTAGATGTAGATAGACATAATTGACCATTTCAGTCTTTACTTTTAACTCATTTCAAAAATCTACTATATTCTAATATATAATCAAGCCAAACAATAATTTACAAAACATGATTCGGGAGAAATAAAAAATATATATGTTGAATGATTAAAATATTTGGTAAAGCAAGTAAATACAAATGCATATAACATGGAAACTAATAAATTGATTGAAAGTTGCTATAAATAATAAAGTGAAAAAGGAAAGAGAATTGTTTAAAAAAAAGAAAAAGAATTTGAATTACCAAAAACCACATACATTAAGTAGGTTCATATGCTAAAAAGATAAATATTCCATTTGCCAAAAAGTTAAAGTAGTTAAATTAGTAACCCTCTAAAATCAAAATTGAACAATATATATATATATATATATATAAAATATATATGTGCATGTATGTGTGTGTGGGTGTGCACGCGTATTGGAATTGGATAAGTAGGTGAATATTGTTCTATTACATGTATGTATGAATGTATTGCAAAGTTTGTATTTAGTGTAGACCTTCTTAATTGCTTTCAAACTTCTAATTCGTTTTCTTGATTTTTTTAAAATTACTACAGTACGCTATAGTAACAGATGGACTATAACTTTTTTTTTTTAAATAAATGACCCAACAAGAACACAAATCTGATCAAGAAGAAAACTCACAAGGAACTAAACAACAACAAGGAACAAAACATTGATATAACAAGAAATCAAGATATAACATTGACACATTGTAACTTGACTAAATGAACTAGGACAACCAAATGACTAATGAAACAGACAATTAAATAAGCTAAACAATAAACTAAACAACAATTAATTCAAACCATGAACAATTCCTAAGCTGGCCAAAAATTTATTCCACTAAGCCACAAGTAAACGACTAGAATTCCTAAGCTACTCAAAACTTGAACAATCTCGAACCATTTTAACTTCAATTTGATATTCAATTTAAGACAAGGTCATGGCCTTGATTGAACTTGTTGAAACAACTTGCACTTGGTCATGATTCGAGCCATGGTTGAACTTGTTGAAACAACTTGCACTTATTTAAAAGTTTTTTTGATTTAAAATTTAAAACTTTCCCATATGTATTCTGGAGGAGGTTTTTAGTGTAGACCTTTTCAATAGTTTCTAAACTTTTTATTATTTTTCTTTATTATTCATTAATTTTAATATATAAAATGCAATGAAAAACTTGTAAATTCTACGTTATAACTAAACCTATAACCAGTCAAATTTAATGATTACAATTTAAAATTTTTAACTATCTTCCAAATGAATCAATATATGTGTTGGAGAGGGAACTCAAGCATAACAAGACGAGGATCTACTAGGAATATTGGACTAAACAGGAAAAGAGATGCACAGAAAAAGTTGAAAATTGACGTGGAGCAGGATGTTGGTCACATAGTAGGGGATGATTCTCAATATTTCATCACTGAGTCAGGCTATGTTATTCGAAAGGTAGCGAGGCATAATGCTAGCAAATGGTCAAGACTTGAAGAGAAGCATCAAGATGACCTTTTCAAGTCAGTCATTGTAAGTGTTTCTCTTAGTTCTCATTTTTGCCAATACTATACAAGAACTAGCCAATTGTTTCCAAGTATGATGCTGAAACTTTTTTGCAATACTATTACTGACATTTCACTTATGCATTCTCATTTTCAAAGGTTGGGTTTGAAGCTGATGGATAGCCACACACAAAATTGGCTATTTTAAAATAGCTGAACACACAATACAGGACTCGTCGCTACAAGCTTCACCTCTGGTTTCTGAAATTCAACACTAAAGAGGAAGCAAAGAAGCACATGCCTGAAAATGTGAGGCCTGAGGATTGGATATGGCTGTGCGAGTACTTCTCATCTGAAGAATTTAAGGTCTATCTCACACTCACACGCAAACAGCCTACCATGTTTGTTAAATTGCTTATAGCTCATGTTTATGTCGAATCTTAGTGGTTCATTCACTGAATGTTGAAAAATCCTTGGTGATTTTGGTTCTAAAGAGTCCTGATTATTTGTTAAACTTTAAAAAACATATTTATTTCTAATCTTGACTTTGTCTTGAGTTTAGGTTGTCAGTGAACGTAACAAAAAAAATCGTCAGCACCAATACATTCCAACAACTGTCGGTACCAAGTCATTGGCACGAGTTGTAGAAGAAAAGGTGCATCTTACAATTTTCTGGTGTCTCATTTTTCCAACCTTTCTCTAGTTATGCAATTTTTATATTCCTAATTCGCAACTCATGCAGAAAAGGAAGGATGGCATAGAGCTATCTGAAATAGATCTTTACAAGTTGAGTCGGTACTCTAGAAAGAAAGGTACCATGGTCAATGACAAGGGAAAAATAAGTAAGAGCCAAATTTTGCCTTTGTATAATTCTATTTTAACGTCTAATGGTGGGATCTATGGATATGTGGTACACGTTTAGGACAAAATGGATGAACTAAAGACTACAACCTCAATGACTCCAAAAGAAATCTGCATGCAAGAAGTTGGGCACGTACCTGGACAGACTCGTGGTCGGGGTGCTAGCAAGAGTCATGCAGCTATATGCTAGGTGAGTATAAAGGTCAACTGTCTATGGCTTTTTCGTTCATTTATAAATGATGAACTGTTGTGGTGAACTTGAAGTTGTTATTTATAAATGATGAACTGTTGTGGTGAACTTGAAATTGTATTGAAGTTGACACTTAGAACTATTGTGGGGAATTAGTAGTATGTAGACTAGTAGTGGTAGTCGTAGTGGTGGTGGTACGCTTCTGCCTAGTTTTAGTTCACTATAAATTAGGATTGGTTGCATTAATCTCCAGCTGTGCAGACAAGAAGTCTAATTAAAGAAAGGGAAGAAACTGATTTTTGCCTTGGATGAGTGTAGCTTGTTTAGTAGCATACTTGTTGTTATTCACAATGAATTACACTTTATAGATTTCATACTCTTAAATACAATCAAGTAGAATTTTGTTTTCCTTTTATAAATCTTTTTTTGTGGTCTTAGAGATTGTGCCATCTTCGCTTTATGTAGATGGATGGCAGATTCTTTTGTACCTTTCAAGTTCTCCATCATATCCCATGGTTAGTTATTTTATCTATTCCATATTGGATTATTATTATTTCTTTTTGCACGTGCCTGTATTCCATTTAGCAAATAGTTGATGTCCTGTATTCTGTTTCATCAGAATAGTTGATGCCATCTTTTCCTTTCTGCTGTTCCCTTCTAATTGCAGTTTATGAAGGCATGGACTACACCGAAATGGATGGGATCTGCTTTTGTTTCACTTTTGCACAGAAACTTGCTGCAATGAATTGTCCATATATGTAGATGGTAGGATAATCAGATGCATGGATGGGGTGTAGATGTTATGGTTATGAAATCATTTTGTGGATAGGCATGGACTACACCTATGTGGATGGGATTTGTTTTGTTTGACCATCTATTGGGATGCTTTTGCTTAGGAGTTCATGGTATTTTTATTTTACTTTTGTGGAGAAACTTGGTGTAATGAATTGTCCATCTATGTAGATGGTAGGATAATTAGATGTATGGATGCTATGTAAATTAGATGTTGTGTTTATGAATTCATTTTATGGATTTTAATTAGTTCTTTAGTATAATGGTTTGCGGATTTGCTTCGTTCAGGCTTTATCATGTTGGTCCCAACAATTTTCAGCTTAAATTGCAAGTTTTGATAGCACAGACGGACATTAAGTGGAATGCTACTGCCCAGTTTACAAATTACATATTCTGTCACAATCTTAAGTTGTCACTCATATTGCTAGTGACAACTTAACTCAATGATCAATGCGGTTAGGTTAATGATGAAACAAAGTTGTCACTAATGACCTTGTAGACGTAGTGACGACTTCTCATCACTGTTAATTTCCAACAGTGACAACTACCAGGACACTAGTGATGAAAAAGTAGCACATTTAATGACAACAATTGTTGTCACTAAAGACTTGACAAATAGTGACAACAAAATGTTGTCACTATTTTGCTCTCATCAGTGACAACAATTTTTGTCTTGTCGCTATGAGTCTTCAGTGACAGTGATTCAGTGTCGAACGAGTCACAACCGAAATGTTGTCACTGATGGTGTTTAGTGACAACTTTTTTTTTTTATAGTGACAAGTTTTGTTGACACTAATTGCCTATTTTCTAGTAGTGGCGGATCCACCTCTTGGATCAATGAAAATGACTTGAACAACTTGCAGTCGATTCCAGACATTTTCCAACTCACTTCCAGCTCAATTTTCAGACGAATTTCAGCTGCAAATTGCATGAAGAATCTTGTGAAGTTGAAGAAACAACTCATGACAAATCCAAAACACAATTTGCATCAACTTTACAACTCATTTGAGGTTGGAATTCAAGGAATTCAATGCATGAAGACACTTGAAGATTCATTGAAGCCATTTTTCTTGACTTTTGAAACTTAAACTTTTCTTGTGTTTACATGAGGAAATTTTGGAAGCTTATGGAGGAAATCATCTATAAATAAGGCCTTTATAGACATTTAGAAGAGCTAAGAGAAAGACTAGAATTACTACCAAAATGTAGTCTTCACTAGTTTTTCTTAGTTCATTAGTTTAGTATAGTTATTATGTTTAGCTAAGTTTATGCCTTGAGTTATGGATGAACTTTCTATATCTTGTTTGTGATGTTTACTTGTTTGATGCTATTGTTTTGAAGCAAGTATTTAGTACTTTGGCTTTTATAATCATGATTAACCGGCCATTAATTGTGATCATCTTAAGGTGTTAAGTTTGTAATGAAAATTGGAATTTGACACTAGTTCATGAAGTGCTAAACCTAGGAAGTTCTCTCACTAATGTAGGGAGGCACCTTTGTGGCTTTAGTGATTTATTTCATGTAATTTCATAGAGCAAATGAGGTTGTAGTTAATTCCATAACCACACTAGTAGGTACGGTTTAGCTATAAGTATAGTTGATTCATTATGAAAGTATGTTTCACGTGCATTAGGAAATTACTGTGAGGGCCCCAAAATTCAAGTTTTATTTTAAAAATACATAATATTATTTATATTATGTTTATTTATTGAAATATGAGTAAATATATGTTTAAAGTGATTATTTTCCAATTTAGAAAATTTTATACGAATTTATTGCCGGTGTGGGTGGTTTGGCTATTTTAGCGTTAAAAATTGTTCCGACAGGTGAATAGTGACTTGGACTTGAAACCGAGCATATGTAGTGATATTTTGGAAATATTATTATGGTGAGACAGTGTCGGGATGAAGGAAACCAGTGTAAGTTAGAATACCGTGCTCGACGCGACATAAAGTGGTCATGAGACAACTTTTCCATAAATTAAGCAGAGCCACTCCTTTTGCCCCCTTAAAGCCTTATTTCTTGCTTCCTTCCCTCACTTTTCAACAGCCATCTTGGAGCCTTAGAGAGAGAGAGACAGCCGAGAGCTAAGGGAGAGGGAGAGAGAGAATTTGCACTTCATCATCATCTTCTTCTTCTTCTTTGCTTTCTTCAAGCTTCAACCACCATTGAAGCCCATCCTCCCCACCACTTCTTGCAGCCGAGAGAGAGAGGAGAGAGGGAAGAGCTGGCCGATTTTCTTGGGGAAGAAAGAGAGGAAAAAGCTTGAGGTTTGAGATTCAATCTTCTTGATCATCCATCAACTTGAAGTGTGAGATCTTAGTGAAGGAATCTTGGGTTTGATCATCCATTTCTTGGCAGCCGTGTGAAGGGAGAAGAAGAGGGGGAAAGATCTGAAAAGTTGGAGGAAAAGAAAGAGGAGGAAAGCTTGGGTGGTTTGTCTCGAGCTTGTTCTTGAGTGTGGTGTTAGAAATCATCGTCAAAGCTCAAAGATCTTGGGTAAAGATCGAAACTTGAGGAGTTGCTAGGCTTGGGAGCACTCTTGGAAAGAGAACACCCACGAGATCATCTTGGATCTTATCAGATCTAGTCAGATCTGAAGGTATAAAGCTTGAACCTTGTAGATATAGCTTTATTAGTGTTAAATAGCTCAGATCCATGGTTGTTATTGATAAAATGATCTGATCTGAAAAGATGAAGTTGGACTCTTGAAATCTCAACCTAGGTAGCGGACTTGAGGTGGCCTCTAGGTAGCGGACTTGAGGACCTGATTGTGGCCTTGAATGATATTTGTGAAATATATGATGATATGGTTAGAAAAGTAGGGTTTTGTTGTTGAGAATTTTGAAGGAAAATAGATGTGATGGCCGAACCCATGCTTGGTAAATTTAAGACTTGATTTCGAAATTTGTGTTTGTTTTTGAAGAACTTTCTTCTGAGAAAATATGTGTTTTGTTCAATTGTGAGTGTATGTTTGAGTGGAGGGAATGTTTGAATTTTAAAAGATGAAAAGTGAAGTTTTTCATGTATTTTGAATGAAAAGTGTCATTTGAATGAATTTGAGGGTTTTATTATACTTTGGGTCAAATTCTATGGATTTCGAATATAAGAGCTTGGTATGAAGTATTTTAAATTAATGTATAGTTTGACTATGAGTGGGTGTCAAGTTATTTTGAAAATAATGATTTTTGAGGTCTGAGACCTTACTATTTCAACAAGGGTAGTTTTAAATATGGCAGAACCAGGACTTCGTAGTAGTGAGGGTTTGGTGCTTCTGTGGACTTGAGTTAAGACTTGGAATATGAGATTTTGGCAAGTATCTGATAGTTGAACTTTGGCTCAGGTGGCCAAGACTTTGTCGAGGGTGAACCATTGTTTAAGCGTTCTTCTTTACTCACTAGTTTGAGTGGTTCGAGGTGAGTGTTCAAACTCCCTTTTTAAATAGAAATCTTGCCATGGTTTGTAAATGAATGATTTGTAAAATGATTTGCTAGTATTTACCAAGAAATGATTTATCACTATTTCTAAGTAAAATGCTTTTACCCGTGAAATAGCTTATAAAGGATTTGTGAGTGATTCAACTCCCCTTCAAATGAAATCTGGCAATAGTTTCCAAATGAATGATTTATTGAAAAGATTTACTATCACTTCCAAATGAAATGCTTTACAAGTGAAACCATTTATGAAGAGTTTATGGATGTTCAAATCCATTTTAAATCAAATGTTTCGCTACTACGGAAAATGACTTGTGATAATGATATACTCAACTTATACTTGCAAAGAAATGAGTTTGTGAATATCTCCCGTATGTTACGTGAATTACATACTTGTTTCTAGGCGAGTGTGTACTTTACCACACTCGACCTAACTGTTAATATACTGTTCAACTGTCTACACTTCTATTGCTTGCATATTACTTGTTTCCTTGATTGTTTGATAGTGGTGTACCAAGGAACATTTTACCCCTATAGTCCGATGTGTACCTTGTCGCATCGTTCACTACTTGTAGGTCGATGTGTACTTTATCGTATCGACTGAACTGGGTCTCAAGACCCTTTTGCTAGAAAGCCTATCTAAGACCCCCTTCTTGAGCGATCGGTGGGTCAAAAGCCTTCTTGAGTACGCCATTAGGGTGGCTGGATAGGTTGGAAAAGCTTTATCTTAAAACAAACTCCTTGGTCGTGACTGATCATTATTTGCTCATGTTGTACGCCTTTGGCGGAACTGGGCCCTACCCTTGGTTGCTAGCCTATTCGAGCCAGAAGCGGACTCGGTCGGGTAGGTTGGAACCCTGGGCACTGATTCGGTATACTCGAGTATTACCACTAGAGGGATAAGGTGATGGCCAGGTTATGCGGGGATTGATCGGAGTTATAAGGTGAAGTGGACTAACAAATAGCTCCAAGTGAGCATTTGTATCCTTCAATCTGGATTTGATTGTGTCTTGAATTACTTTCTTGTATGTTGTTATTAAAGTGAGTATTGATGAAATGATTGCTTGAAAACTCAATTGTTTTACAAAGTGATTGTTAACTCAAAAGTCCATGAATTTCTTGCTTTTACTGGACATTCACTGAGCTCCTAGCTCACCCCAAAAATGTTTTATTTTCCCCCACAGGTCTCGAGATGTTGGATAGCGTGCATTGTGATCCTTCTTAGTGTATGTGACTGGGTTAATTCTTGTACCTTTTGTAACCATGGATGGATGGACTTTTATTATACTTGGGCCTGTGAGATGGTAATGTGCTTGTACTCTAAGTACTTTGAACTGTAACTTGGGAATGAGTGTTGTAAGTTGAATTTCATTGTGTAATATTTGTGATCTGGATTGGAATGGTTGTTACAATCACTTTTGAAGTATTATTGGTTATTCTAATGAGTGAGTCCTGGCGAGAGCTGGGTAGGCACTCCACGGATACCTTAGGGTACGCCCTAGGGAGAAGTGGGGCTGTCACAATTACGTCATGTTTAGCCAAAATAATAACATTAATTCAATCGGTAGTTTCATTTGCAAGAGTAGTAAGGAATTTCATAACTTGAGGAGCTTTTAATTGTTATTTCTACTTATTTTATTTCATGTTTGTAGTTTAAAATTTTCTTACTTACTTGTGACAGTCTAAATAATAGAGGAATTCGAAAATCACAAATACTTGACATTCTCCCCTGTGGGATCGACACCTATACTACTCTATGCTCGATAAACAAACTGTATACTTGTAGAAAAAGGGTTGTTTAGGTTTTATATTAAAATTTGGTGTATGGTAAAATCTCGTCAAGTTTTGGCGCTGTTGTCGAGGAAGATTTGTTCAATATCAGTGCTAAGAACAACTTTATTACTTTAGACATTTTTATATTCATGTTTTTAGTTTATGTCTTATCAACTATTCTTCTTCACTAATCTTGCTTTTAGAGTATCTGAAAGCATTTTTAGATTTTAAAGAAGGATAGCAAGAACGTGGATCAAAGCTTGAGAGAAGGAAGCTTGGCAATGGACCCCTACAATTTTCAAGGCTATAACTATGGAGGTAATCAAAGGATGTCCGAAGTTATGTCATTTGAAGATTGCACAAGGAGCATTAATGCTAAACTTGATTATATTACATTAAATGTGCAATTGGACACCATTACAAATTTGCTTGACCAAAAAAGGAATGCTAATGCTTTTAATTCTAATTATGTGGTTTGTGACTTGTGTGGAACTAATTATGCTACATATACATGTATGCAAGCACAAAATGTGGATTATTATGATGAATTTAAGTATTACAATTCTTGTTTTGATCAAAATGGTGCTAATTGTGGTAATTCTTATACTTATGGTTGGAATAATCCATGTGCTCATGATAATTCTTCATGTTTTTATGATTACCAACCTAATGGTGTTCAATTTGAATCAAAACCATCTTGGGAATTGGCTATAGAAAAGTTAGCTAATACAACTTTTTCTTTGGAGCAAGAAAGATTAGCTAATGATTCTAAACCATCTTGGGAAGTAGCTATTGAAAAATTAGCTAATACAACTTCCGATCATTTTGATAGGGTTGAGAAAAGATTAGATGAATTAGCTTCTCACTTTGAAGGATTCCATGACCAATTGCATACTTTGTGTGAAGTTATTTCATGTAGTGATATGCAAATTGACCCTAACATCAATGGTGAGAATGTTGCTTGTGAAAGTGGAGTACATTTTGATGACAATGATGAATCTTATTTGCATTTCAATGATGAAATATCCACTTCATATGATGATGTCTTTGGAATGAATTTTGAACCTCAAAAGGAAAGCATGAATGATGTTTATATAACCCCTTTTGAGGAATGTGGTGAATGTATAAATTGCAAGGTCATAAACACCCCAAGAAGGCCATTTGGATACTCTTTTGGTAAGTTCTCAAGTGGAGGTACTACAAGGTAATATCTATGATTCACTTGAGATTGGTAAACCTCTTCCTTCTTTCTTATCATTCGGTTATATGACTCACATGATTGAATCACCTTTTAATGATCCACCTCATCCTCAAATGGTGGATTATTCATTAACTAAACCTCCTTGATGAAAAGGTTATATAGTCAAGCTAAAGACTATAAAAGAGCGCTAGTTGGGAGGTAACCCATCAAATTATGTTATTTTGTTTAATTTTAAGGTTTGAGCATGTGTGTTTTATGTTTTTCAATGTGTTTGTTTTGTTTGTTTTGTAGGAAAATCAGGCATTGCAAAATTGACCTTTTTGGTGTACGGTGAATAGTAACGATGCAAACACCTTATCATCTCAATTTGTGTTTTAGTTGTTTATGATCCGAGTATTGAGGTTAATTATGTTGTTTTGATCATGTTACATGTGTTAGAGAAGGTGCATTGCATAATTATCATGCAGGATTTTCATTCTGGAAATAGTAGCAATTGAATAGCCAATGGAACAGTTGCAGAAAAATTACAGAATCGCATTTCTAGAAGGATCCGCTAGCTAATACGTGATGTATACCTCGCGGATCTCTGAGACTCGCGGATCGAGATCAGAGAAATTTCTAAAGATCCGCAAACTGATCCGCGGGCCTTGCCTCGCGGATCCCTGGGTTGCGGATTCGGTTTAGAGAAGTTCCCACAATGATTCGCGCATCAATCCACGCACAGTGCTTCGCGGATCACTGAAATTAACCTTTTCTTGAAGTTTCTTGTCCAATTTTTCAGATATTAATGGTTACAGGTGGAACTCATGAAGATTTGGGCTTAGTCGATCAAGTTCATACAAATCTTGAAACTCACGACGATTCAATCACATTAACAAGGGAGTATTACTTTCTTTACTTTCTTAACTTTCCTTCTTACACATTGAAGACAATGTGCATTTTAAGTGTGGGGGGAAAATTGTGTTTATATGCAAAATTATGTGATTGAGTTGTAATATTAAATGTTGGAATTTGGAAATGTTATATATGGGAAATTCTGCCAAAATTTTTTTTGCAAAATTAGGTCCAAAAATTTTGAAAATTCTTTCAATTTCTCAAGTAACTTGGAGATTACTATTTTGTGATTAGAATTTTTTACAATTTAAGGAAAGTATATCTCTTAAATTGGAGGAAATTATGCCTAAATTTTATATGTTTAATGAGATTTCTTCTCTTTATTTGATTTTACTTAGTGGAGTGATGAATGTGGTTAATAAATGTCATACTTCTCTCATGATTATTCATTTGAGGGAATGTTTATGTTTACTTAAAAAAGAAGAAAAAAAAGAGAAAAAGTTATAGCTCTACTCCAATATACTTAGTAACCCGGAGTCTTCATCTAAAAATGTCGACTTTCACGTAAAACGGTACTTGAATAAAGAGCAGGCGAAATAACTTTAATTAGTGAAGTGTTGAGTAACAGGGTATCTTCATCTAAAAATGTCGATCTTCTCGTCAAAAGGCACTTTCACAATTTAATTAGATGTTTGTAATGTTATATGAATAAATCCCTCTCTTGAATTGAGAAAAAGATGATCATGGGTTGAGGAAACATTTTATTGACTATATGATTCACTTTGCATGTGAAATTGGGTGAGGAATGAGAAATTGAATTGAACTAGTTGAAGTTATGGTATAATTACTCTGTAGATACCAAATTTTTGACTATTTCAATTGTTTTCTTATGTTTTTATCTATTAATGTTTATTTATTTATTTTTGAATATTCTAACACATCTTTCTTATTTTTGTAGGTTTTTCTTTAAAAAAAAAAAAAGAAGAAGAAAGTCAAAAACGCTGACCAGTTACGCGGATATGTCCGCGTAACTAGTCCGCGTAACCTGATCAGAAGCGAAAAAAATTACGCGCGTGTTTTTTCCAACCTTTCCTTCCTCATTTCCAGCTGTATTTCTTGTATCTTTGGCATCAAGTAATCGTTTTAGTTAATGCCCAAATCACCCTTGATCCTTAAGACACAAATAAAACGTATCCAATGATCAAGATTAACCCAAGAAAACCCTCAAAGTATCTAAGCCTTTAGTTGTAGGTTTTAATGCCTATAAATCACTCATGTTAGGGTTTTCTGAAAGAGGGCTGGGAAGCTGAGAGAGAAAGAGAGAAGAGGGAGGCTAAGAGAAAAAAGAAAAGACAGAAAAACGAGAGGAAAAGAGGAGAAAAGGAAAGAAAGAAAAGAATTCTAGGGTTTTGCTTTGGGAAGAGAAGGAAACCATCTTCAAATCCGGAACTTCCCCTTTTGTTTTGAGATCAAGAGGCTCAGGTGATTCTCTTTCTCATCCCTATTTTTTTGAACGTGAATCTTGCTGAAAATGTGACCTTTTGGTGGAACTAAGGTCTTGACTATGTTTTTTGATGTTTTATAATAGTTGATGATGTTTATTTGTTGTTATATGAGTATGTTACGTTTAGATAGCCTTGGTAAAGCTAATAGATTTGTTTTTACGTTTAAAATCAGACGCGTTTGATGCTTCGTGATGATTACATTGGGTTTTCTGAAAAATTTCTGGAAAATGTTCTTCACGTTTTGAAGATGTGAAAAAACGCGGGCCACTTGTGCGGATTACTCCGCGTAACGCTCCGCGTTTTCTCTTGAATGTTTGAAGATATGAAGAAACGCGGAGTCCTTGCGCGGTTTGGTTTGCGTAACAGTCCGCGTTTCTTCTTGAATATTTGAAGATGTGAAGAAACGCGGGTTGCGGTTAGCGTAACCTCCAGCGTTCTAGCTTCTCCCTTCCCCCTTTTTGTCTATTTGATGATGTTGATGCTTAAGATTTGGTCTTCTTCGGTTTTAGCTTGTTTTGATATGATCTGAATGATGATGTTTAATGCTTTGAATAGATCCCCTTGCCTCTGAATATTTTGTTTGTGTTATTGTCAGAAAAACTGGAAGCAATCTTCCTGATATTTTGAAGATGGGAAGAGACGCGGACTGTTACGCGGCTGAGTCCGCGTTTCCTGTCCGCGTTTCCCCTCTGAACTTTACATTTTGCATGTAACGCGGACCAAGTTATGCGCTCATCCAGCGTTTCTACTCCGCGTAACTTCTCTGTTCCTCAGTTTTGTTGCTATTTCCTGCTCTTTTGTTCCAGAATCTTACTCTATTATTCGTATTTCCTGGTCTTATCCATGTTTCTTGCAGAATCTGTTTTGATACATTTTCTTTGAATTTTTGATTGATTTTTCCTTTAAATTGGTACCTTGATCCCTTTTGTTGACATTGAGTCTTAGATAACCATTCCCTCATTTAAGGATTCAATTAAGGCATCACATCAAGGGATGGTAACTTCTTTCTCCTATTATGTGCTCTTATGTGATTTTGCATGATCTTGCATGTTTTAAATTAAGTTTTCCTTTGCTTTTATTCATGTCTACCCTTTATTTATGTCATTTAATTTTTGGATAAATCATTTGGAGGCCTTGGATGCCAAGTTGTAATAGATAGATTTAATTTGGCAAAAAATGTATTTATTCTAGAAAATGTAATAGTTAGATTATTATTCCGAATTTTTTCCCCTTAGAATGTATTTAGGTTCCCCCAATGTAATAATTAGGTTTTATATGCTTATTTTGCATGCTTGCATGATTATGTATTTACTTGCTTTCCTAGGGTCTTGCATCTAGATATTATGCCTATGTGTTATGTGTTTATGTGTTTTATGTGTTCACTTGCTTTATTATCATGTCTACATGTTTATTGTGTAAATATATTGACGTCACCACACTAGTCCAACGCTAGTTGTGGCCTTTCCTTTCGATTTCTCACTAATCCAATGTTAGTGAGAACTTTTTGACGAGGGCTAGTCCAATGCTAGACCCTTAAATGCCGTTCATGCATTAGATACAAATTTCACACACTTTTCACTTTTAGAGTTTCTTTTCCATTTTTGCATGTTACTATTCCCCCATCCTGCATGCGAGACATCTCATTTAGTTTTCTTTTCGTCAAAAATAGATTAGTGCATTTAAGGCATTACCCTTTGAATTAGGGAAGAGAGCGAGTATGGCTTCTTGGCCTTAGCACGCTTTTATTTCCTTCTATGAAAAGGAAGAATTAAAGTCACGAACTTAGTCCCCCGTACCCATTATGTTGCATTATCCCTCTTTAGGACATACATATGCATTATTTTGAATTCTATCAAGATCATTCTTTAAAAATCAAGTTTCTTCTTCATGTTTAGCAATTCAGAATCAAAATCCATTTTTCTTAAAATTGCATCTTTTGGAAATTCAAGTTCGTCTTTGCACTTAAAATTGATCTTTTCAAAAATCCAATTTCTTTTCCCTTGAGATTTTATAACAATTGCATTTCTTTTGAAAAACCTAATTTCCCGTTCTTTTCGAGTCTCATCATTTGCATTTTTCGTGACCTCCTCGAGGGATCAAACTTGGATGACACAACTAATGTGATCAATTCCAATCAAACCTCAAGAAGACATTTTGCCCCTCTCGATCCAACATTAGATTTAGGGTTTTGCATCCATATAGATAACATCCAAATGTGATAAATGTTAAAGTTAGAATTAGGAAATTTTTAACTAAATCATGCAACTAGCTTTGGCTAGGTTAGAAGAGTGCCTTAGAGACGAGTAACATCGAATCTTTGCCTTCCCTTCTTTCAACCGTGACCCCCGAACCTTTTTCTCTAGTTTTTCAAAGACCTGGAGTCGTCTAAAAAAGGGTTTTCTTAGTTAAAATTTTTTGGTGACTTGGTACACCTAAACTCCATACCAAGTGGCGACTCCAAACTTTTCTAAAACCCTTTTCTAGACTTTTGTTTTTGGGTCCAAATCGTCGCATTTTTGTCCCATGACCCCTTTCTTTTTCAAAAATCAAAAAATCAAGTTTTTAACCAAAAAGCATTTTCCAACTAAAAACCCGAGACGAGGGGTTTCCTTCCCTCCCTTTTCCATAAAAAATGGGGCGACATACTCTCTTTTACTTGATATTATGAGTACTTGCTCTTAGATGAATGGTTGCAAAATAGTTATCTACCTTGTTTTGAGAAATTGATTTCAAAGGTGCAAAAATATTTTATTTCAAAATTTGGATCATTGTTGGTTTGTATTTCTTATTGCTTGAGGACAAGCAATGATTCAAGTGTGGAGGAATTTGATAAGTGTCTATTTTGTATGCTTGAAGTATTTTTTTCTATTTAGTTTTTGTGTGTTTTTGTTATTTTACTAGGTAATTAACTAGGGTTTCTAGTGAAGTTTTGCATTTTATTGTTTAAATTAGAAAAATGCATTTTTATGGATTAATGTAGTGAAAATTTCATGGTTTTGTAGGATTAAATGCTCAATCATCAAATGAGGTGAAAATGAGAAGATATTTGCAACTAAGCTTGGACGGAAAGTTGGAAAATTAAAACATCTGAAGTTGATGAAATTCAAAATTGAGATGAGCAAAATGCAATTCAATAATCAAGGAATCAAAGGATCAAAAGTCGGAGGATTTAATGCGTCAATTTCACGATGAAAAATGTGGATTTTGCAGCTTTGGAGCTGATCTACGACCAAAAACGTGATGTAACAATCGGAAGAAATCAACAACTCATGATTCCCTCTCAGTGGAGACAGGGGACCAGATCCGTGATGCGATCCACGAGCCTCTGCCTCGCGGATCCACATCGCGGATCTGTGAAAATGACTTGAACAATTTGCAGTCGATTCCAGACATTTTCCAACTCACTTTCATCTTAATTTTCAGATGAATTTCAGCTGCAAATTTCATGAAGAATCTCGTGAAGTTGAAGAAACAACTCATGGCAAATTCAAAACACAGTTTGCATCAACTTTACAACTCATTTGAGGTTGGAATTCAATGCATGAAGACACTTTGAAGACAAGTCAAGGATGAAGATTCATTGAAGCAATTTTTCTTGACTTTTGAAACTTAAACTTTTCTTGTGTTCACATAAGGAAATTTTGGAAGTTTATGGAGGAAATCATCTATAAATAAGGCCTTTATAGACATTTAGAAGAGCTAAGAGAAAGACTAGAATTACTACCAAAATGTAGTCTTCACTAGTTTTTCTTTGTTAATTAGTTTAGTATAGTTATTATGTTTAGCTAAGTTTATGCCTTGAGTTATGGATGAACTTTATATATCTTGTTTGTGATGTTTACTTGGTTGTTTGATGCTATTGTTTTGAGCAAGTATTTAGTACTTTGGCTTCTATAATCATGATTAACCGGCCATTAATTGTGATCATTTTAAGTGTTAAGTTTGTAATGAAAATTGGAATTTGACACTAGTTCATGAAGTGCTAAACCTAGGGAGTTCTCTCACTAATGTAGGGAGGCACCTTTGTGGCCTTAGTGATTTATTTCATGTAATTTCATAGAGCAAATGAGGTTGTAGTTAATTCCATAACCACGCTAGTAGGTATGGTTTAGCTATAAGTATAGTTGATTCATTATGAAAGTATGTTTCACGTGCATTAGGAAATTACGCCATGTTTAGCCAAAATAATAACATTAATTCAACTGGTAGCTTTATTTGCAAGAGTAGTAAGGAATTCCATAGCTTGAGGAGCTTTTAATTGTTATTTCTACTTATTTTATTTCATGTTTGTAGTTTAAGATTTTCTTACTTGTGATAGTCTAAATAATAGAGGAGTTCAAAAATCATCGGTACTTGACATTCTTTCTTGTGGGATCGACACCTATACTACCCTATGCTCGATAAACGATCTGTATACTTGTAGAAATGGGGTTGTTTAGGTTTTATATTAAAATTTGGTGTATGGTAAAATCTCATCAGAGGCATTGACTCAATTTTCTACAAAAGTCAAACCCATCATTTTTGCTATGTAATTGGGCTATGACACAGAACTAACTATGCCCTTCATATGTTTATGTGCGTGGAGATATTTAAACCTAGCCCAGATTGTGTAGAAGAATTATGAATCTAAGTAACATTTAAGCCTCGTTTGATAACCTAATTCCGGTTTTAATCTTAATGACTTCAGATCTTAACGGTGTTAAGACTGTTTGATAACAAAAAATACTACATCTTAATGATTAAGTGGGTCTGAATTGCGTAAGCAAAATGGAGCCCAAGAAATAAGTGATAAGTTTATCACTTATGACCACTTAATAAAAAGGACGCTCAGATGTTAGGGTTTAAGTACAGTTTTTAGAACATAAATAACCCTTGCCAAATAAAACACAATCACTTTATTTTTTCCTCTTCTCTTTCTTCTACCGTCTTTCTTCTCTCTCATTCTTTTCTTTCCAACATTGTTCTCAATTTATCAACCTCTTCTCCAATTTTTTTTTTTTGGTCAGTTTTCATTTTTAAGAAGTTTACCCATTAAAGCATTCAATTTTTTAGCATAAAGGTAAGTATTAACTTTATGCATATGCTTTATTTCTACTGTGTAGTTGTCATTCATATTCATATTCAATAAAAATCTATGCTTCATCTATGTATTTGATTTATACGATTAATGGAAAAATAATCTTCCATGATAGAAATAGAAGCGTAGGCAATCCAAACTGACTAGAAAAATAATCTTTGAGAATGAAGAAATTGTGGTACAAAATGAGCAACATGTTGAAGATAACCCAGAAAATGCAGAACACGGAGGAGGATCTCGACAAGTTGATCAAACTTTTATGATCAACTTATGTGAGCAAATTAAAAATCAACATTTTTAGCTTTTTTGATTAATTGTATTTATAACATTTGATAGACTAGCATTTATATTTTATCAAATAAATTTGTTATATTATAATTTTATTTTCACTTTTAGCTCATTCTTTTTTTTTTTTTTATAATAGTTTATTCTTTTTCTAATAAATAATTCTTATTTTTTTGCTAATAGCTCATTCATTTTTAGTTCATTCTTTTTCTAATAAATAATTCTTATTTTAAATAAAATTAAATCATATGTACTACTAGTAAAATATACCAATATAGATCCTTTATAAATAAGTCAATATAAGGATAAAATTGTAAAATACAAAAAATTCAGCATTCAGTCATCTATAATTATCAAATAGGCATAATATGTTCAGTGTTTAGATTCAGACAAAAGTTGTATTAGATTCACCACTTAACAATTCAGTGAATTAATGAATTCAGATTTCAGATTTCAGATTTTAGATTTCAATTTTATCAACGGGGCCTTAGCTTTGTGCAATTTAGACTCAAATCTAGAGTCCTAACTCGGACTTTCCTTTTTTAATCCAAACTTGGAATTTATAGACCGTAGTATGTATATAGTGCAGCTACATCCTTCTCCTTTTTTTTTTCTTTTAGAGTATGTTGAAATTATTTGCATCATCTCTTTTAATTTTTGCACATAACTTTTAAAGATACTAGAAAAGATTGGAGAAATAGACATTTTAATCCCTTATCTTTGGGGTTTTGATCATTTAGTCCCTTATATGTATTTGCGGCCTTTTAATCCTTTATATTTACCAAAAAAAAAAATCAATGTAGAGCAAAATAGGGGAAAGAATATGCGAACACACCTCAACTGGTATGCGCCAACATATAACGGACAAAACAGACATGACTCTAAAGATAATAGACTAAAACAATCATTCTTATAGGTGCACATGTTGTGGACATGACAAACTGTGAGGGCCTCAAAAATTTGAATTTATTCCTAAAATGCATAATAATATTTATATTGAGTTTATTTATTGAAATATTAGTGAAAATATGTTTAAAGTGATTATTTCTCAATTTAGAGAATTTTATACTAATTGTTTGCCGGTGTGTGGTTTTGGCCAAAATTTAGCGTTAAAAATTGTTCCGACGTGTGAATAGTGACTTGGACTTGAAATCGAGCATATGTAGTAATATTTTGGAAATAATATTATGGCGAGACAGTGTCGGGATGAAAGAAACCAGTGTAAGTTAGACAGCCGCGCGCAACGTGACATAAAGTGCCAAAAAGCACTTTTTTCCCCAAAACAAGGAAAAGCACTTTTTAGGCTTTAAAAGCCTTGACTTCTTGCAACACCAAGCTTCCATTTTCAGCTGCAATTTGTGAGATAGAGCTGAGAGAGAGAGCTTGAGAAAGAGAGAGAATTGCCTTCAAATTTCTTCCACTCTTGATTCAATCTTCTTGGAGATTAAAAACACCATCAACCACCATCATCTTCTTCCTTCCTAGCAGCCGAGAAAGAGGAGAGAGAGAAGAAGCTTTGGGCTGAAATTCTTGGAAGAAAACAAGAGGTAAGTTGAGATTGATCTTCCATTTTCTTTTCTTCCCACAAGAACTTGACTCTATGAAACTTGAATGATGGATTGTGGGCTTGATTTCTTCCTTCCTATTTCAGCCGAACCAAGGAGAGAGGAGAGAGAGTGAGGGCCGAAGTTCTTGAAGGAAAAAGAAAGAGAAAAGTGAAGAAACGAGGCTTGATCGAGTGGTGTGTTGCTTGATCGTAGGCTTGGAGTTGTAGATCATCGTCGAAATCCGTAGATCTTGGGTAAAGATCGAGGCTTGAGAGGTTTACTGGGCTTGGAAGCGACTTTCTTGAAGGAAAGCTCGAGGGATTTCATTGGATCTTGTCGGATCTCGTTGGATCTTGATAGATCCGGAGGTATAAACCTCGAATCTTGTAGATCTAGCTTTATTAGTGTTGAATAGTGTAGATCTGTGGTTAATATTGATAAAAATGATCTCATCTGAAAAGATGAAGTTGGGCTCTTGAAATCCCAACCTAGGTAGCGGACTTGAGGTGGCCTCTAGGTAGCGGACTTGAGGACCTGATTGGGAATTTGATTGTTAATTGTGAACTTGTCTTAATATGGTTAGAAATTAGGGTTTTTGGTTGTGAAAAGTTGAAGGAAAATGTATGTTATGGCCAAACCCATGCCTAGTGTTTTCAATGTTTGATTTTGGAATGTCGTGAATGTTCTCGAAGGGTTTTACTTTTTGAGAAAAATGCGTATATTGTTCTAATTGTGAGTGTATGTGTGTGTGAGTGAGTGTTTGGATTTTAAAAGGGTAAAAAGTGGAGTTTTCATGAAATTTGAGTGAAAAGTGCTATTTGACTGAATTTGAAGGTTTTACGGTATTTTGGCTAAATTTTGGGGATTTTGAGTATAATGGTTTGATATGAAGCGTTTTATGTCAAAATAGAAGTTTCAGCCAAAAATGAATGTCGAACGTGTTATATAAAAAGTGATTTGGAGGTGTGAGACCTCACTTAAATGTTTTGTGAAAGAGAGCGTGCTTGTAGCGCCAATGAGTATATCGGTGGGATGCTCTTTTGGAAATGGAAAAGTGATTTTTCAAAGAGGATTTATTTGAAATATTGTGCCATGTGAAATGAGAGTTTTTCCTCGAAGAAATTTTGGAAAAATGTCGTTTGAGGCTAACAAGTGAAAGTAATTGTGTTAGTGACTGAAAAATGAAGTGAATCTCATGGATTGTTTTAAATTATTTTAGGAAGTGTGCAAGGCAGTGACTTTGACCCCTACGAGGAAGCTGAACCTTACTTTGGTGAGTTTCCATGCTTGTTTCGTGTTTACGTGCAAATGTTTGAAAATGAATGCAATGAAGTGATTGTTATGTGAAAATTGATCTTTGAACCCTCTGATGGGGATGGTGTGTACTTTATCGCACCTACTCCATTTGAGTAAAAGTGACTTGAAGTGATTGATTGTAAAGTGCTTTAAAGTGTATTATAGTGATTGCATGTGTTTGGAAAGGTCAGGAAATCCCTGAGACCTATAGGTGAACCAGTCAACTCGAACCGGAGGCTAGGCCTAGGTCGAGGAGAAAGGGAAGAGCCATAGGGTTACCTAAACGTCACAAAGCACAGTGACTCAGACCAGTGATATATGCTCGGAACTTGGTTTTTGAACCAGTCTCCAAAAGAGCAACAACCCAGTGAAGTGAATTGAAAATGTACTCTGGACTTGGCGTATGGACTCGTCCCTAATGGAGAGTACTCAAATAAAGTGAAGTGTTTTAAAGTGAAGTGTACTCGAGACTTGTCTCGAAAAGTGAAAGTGCAGTGTGCACTATCAAAGTGAAGTGAAAAGTGTTTGGCGTGCGGGCCCGGTGGGGGTTTGGAGGAGTAAGGAGAAAGAGAAATCCTACATGGTAATAGTGACAGTTGACGGAGTGTCAACTACCTGGTTCATGGTTCGTGGGCAAGTTTCGTGGAATTTGGCCCCTGAGGGCCCCCGTATCCTACATTGTATTGTTAATTGCTTTTCTATCTGTTTATATTCCAAGTGTTCTTGTGAAGTGAAATTGTTTATGTGTTAAGTGACTTGCATGTTTTTGGGAACTCACGGGCTTTTTAGCTCACCCTTTCCATTTGTTTTCCTTAGCAAGAAATGAGCAACCAAGTGGTGGTGCCAACCCTTGAGATTAGGGTTTTCATATATTTTGATATGTATTTTGGAGAATTTTGAATATTGCCCTTTGTGGACTCATGTATAATGGAGCTATGTATTATTGAATTTTAACTTGGATGTTGTGTAAACGTAAGATGTTGTATCCTTCATTATTGTATCCAGGGTTTTAGTTCGTTAAGTTATATTGAACAAGTGAGTGAGTGAGTGAGTCCTGGCGAGAGTTGGGCAGGCGGTCCGCCGACCCCTTTGGTTCGCCTTAGGGGAAGGTGGGGTTGTCACACAAACTGTTTTAAAAACTTTCATCTTTCTATTCGAGATCCTGAATTGGCCAAAAAAAAAAAAAAACCAATCTAAAATGTCTAATAAAAAATTAAAAATTTTTACTGAAATTAATCACGTAGAAGTTATGTGCACCATTAAAATGACCGTTTTGGTCAATTACTTTTTGAATGTGTGGCATTCACCAAAAACAAAAGGAAACAAGAAAGATTAAGAGAAGCTAAATCATACACCTTACGTAAATTTTTGATTTTTTTTTGTAATTAATCACACAACTTCCAAAATTACATTTAAAAAGGGACACGGAACATTAAGTTCAAACATTTTACCTGAATCCCCACGATATCGAACATTAAGTTCAAACAGTGTTGTGTTCCAAATCAAGACCATCGTTTCTGTTAAGTTCAAGTCTGAGGGAAATAATAGTAAGCAGAGGACTTTTGAAGGCTTGAGGTACGAGAAAGAATTCCACTTTGGTTGTTTAGTGAATTCACCGTCGCTGTTCTCTGCAAGGACGGGGGAAAAGATGTTTCCTGATATGTTTATTCCCTTTCAATTTGACAGAGATAAGGTAATTCAGAAAATTCGGAATTTCGTACGTTGCATGAGAAAAGGAGCACCTAGATGTTACAATGTTTTGACCATCAGGCTAGAGATGACGAAGGAAGTTAAAATACCTGACAGTGAGCTCGAGGCATGGAATTCTTGGTAAGATGAGAAGGCATTGATTGATCCCAGTTTCAAGTACATGTACAAGAGAGCAATTAGCAGACCTCGAACTTATCAAGAATTAGTCTATGGAATAACTCCTGCCTTCAAACCCACAAGTAAAACATGTATATTGATCGATTGACGAAGGTAAACCTAGATGACAATGATGATTCTAGTTCAAGAAGACCTTCTGCAATTTGCTTTGAACAGTTGAAGTCCCATGAGAACGGGTTGATGATGGCTACTGTCTTGCCTTGCTCTCGTGTCTTTCATGACAATTGCATTCTTAACTGGTTGAAAGTTAGTCATGTCTGTCCTGTGTGTCGCTTTGAGTTGCCATCTGTTTTCAATAACTAGAGAAGGAGGAGGGGTTCCGTCTACAGTAGCACTATTTTCATCTGCTCATTTGTGCTTTTAGCTGTTGCACTTTGTGTTGTTGTTGTGTCATTTGTGTTTGTAAGAAAATAGTGCGTTGATTTTTCTGATGAGAATGAATTGCAACAACATAAATAACTGGTAAGCCTGTTTTGTTAGAAAACTAGTTGAATCTGAATGGGGGCCTCACGCCCAGGTTTTGAGTAAATTGGTCATTTGTGTTTCTTTAAATGAGACAAGTAATTATCAATTTATTCAATAGATGTATTGATTGCTGACAGTTTGGTGAAATATTTTGATATGCATAATGATGTGTATTTTAGCAAATACAACAGTTTTAAATGAAAAAAGCAAATAAAGTATAATAAATTGTTGGGCTTGGTTGTCCAGCCCATTTGGTGGGCCAAACAAGGTGGGCCAAACAACCAAACCCAAAGTCCATAACACCTTATTTTACTAATCAATACTTAATTAGATGATTTGGTTTTCCTCAAGCCTTACAAATTGGAGGAGTACAGATGCACGCAAGACAACAATCATCAAAAAGCTTCAGCAACCTCTTTTCTTTGAGAAACGAAGAGAGAAATTGGGTAAAAAAAAAAACTTGGAGAGAAAAAAAAAATGTGGAGAGAGAAAGAGTTTTGCTATTTCTTGGCCTTGATCGGATGGCTATTTGAATCCCGATTGAGACTAAATTTTACTACGCGATCCTCTCACTAAGCTCTACTTATCTACCTGTGTCGATTTTGGATTTTCTCTTCGTATGGTAACATTCTTCCAAACCCACTTTTTGATAGTTGTAGTTTTTGGGAGACGAAATTATTCTAGATTTACTTGGTTGATGTTGGTGATGTTTCTGTCATTCGATGTTCTGAATAGACCTATATATGCTCATTATTATTGTGATAATAGAGGTTTTCAATTGGACTAGATCCCGTGGTTTTTTTCGATTTAGGTTTTTCACATAAAAATCTTGGTGTCTTATGCTGTTTATTTTTCCTACATTTTATTATTACAATTGATATCGTTACTTGGTGATTTTGGTTTATTCTTGTTTAATTAGTATCTGGGGAAAGAGTGAATTATCCTGGTATTGCACCGGTACTCCTTTGGCCCTTTCCCAACATAAATTTAATAAAGTCATATTTGATTTAAAGATTTTGCACTTTTCAGACATTGAAATTTTGCTTTTGATACAAACCATAATTGATCAAAGCTTAAATATGTAGTTGATGAGGTTTGGTGTAAAAAGTAAGATAAGTGATGTACGTGACCAGCCCAACGGTGCTTTGGCGTATAAAATGTTAATACATATGAAGACATGCTATGTGGCTTTTCTCTAATTCATTCGGAGAATAATCTAAAATTAAAACTAATTCATCAGTTCACAAGCTCAAAAAAAAAAAAAAAAAAACTCAAACCCTAGATCACGCGCGTGCAATCTACAGGATAGTAAGGTTTTAGCTTCAGCAAAGTCAAAAACTTAAAGAAAAGCAAAGTAATTGTAGCAAAGGTCATCTAAAAACCTTAACTTCTGTATGTTCAGAAAAATAAAATAAAATAAGGCTATATAGTTGAGTCATTTATCTCAAACAGAACTCGTGCATGAATCTTATAACCAAGCAAATAGCACCGTTTTTAACTCGTAATGTCATTATGCAATAACAATAACACCATTGTTAACAAAGTTAAACGGCATCTTGAAACCTATACTTTATCTGTTTATCATGATGAACTTTACAAAAGAAACTAAAGTGTTACTACAGTGTAGTTATGATATAAGTATTGGGTCAAAAATTGCTCATGCGGGAGGTAAATAAAATTTTCAAAAGAATCCACCTACAAAAACTAACTATAAATCATGATATTATTAATGATGCACACAAACATGGGAATTCTAAAATTAGAAAGTGAGTTATCCATTAGTTTGTTTCTATTACTTAAGTTGCCTATCCCTTAATACAGGATTTTTCTTTTCAAAATCTCAGGAGGGGGAATTAAAATTGTCAAAAACTTCAAGGGAGATTTTTGAAATTATCCTATAAATTATCTTTACTCTCCCCAATTAGTTTTCTAATGATATATTTTGAATTCGGGTAAAAATATATGTTACAAAATTTTCAAAATAGAGATGGCAAGTAATATTTTTCAAACCTTAAGGATGCCAAGTGATAAGGTCAGAAACTTCATGGGAGATCATTGAAATTATCCCTTCATTTAATCAAGACCAATTTAATTAATTCAATCTTGACCAAACAAATTATGTTAAAATTTCGCTGTCTATAGTTGCCAAGTTTGGATATGTTAGAACAAGATTGTCTTTTTTTTTTTCTCCCTTTTACTTGCGATGCATATGCATAATATTTTCTCTTTTTTGTGACAAATATCTTTTTGGTTTGAATTAGATACTTTGTACCATATCCAACTAAACTAAATTGCATACTTCTTTTCTTGTTTTTAAATAAAAGGTATGGGTGAGATCAGTTTTGATCATCCTTATAGGGCAGAACATGCCCCATGACCAAAATTGTATACTTCAATTTGCTTCATTATTGCAATCAACTTTCAAGTGGTCGCAAAGAGAAAAGAGATAAAAGAAAACTAATGAAACAAGGAAAAAAAATAGAGGAAATGGTAAGAAATAGTGAGAAGTGGAAAGGGGAGGGAAACTAAAACCTTGTCATGAACTTTATTAAAGCAAGTTCCCTCAAAAATTCAGTGTTTGAGGAAATTTAGAAACGTGAAATAAATAAATCTTGTATTTAGGCATAAAAAGATTTGATTGGTTTAATTTCCAACATAGTTAAAGAAATACATACTAGAGTTCGTATTAATTGGAAGAAAATATAAGAATTGTTTTCTTTTTCATCTGTTGTTTTTAGGCGAGTCAAACATCCAACAAGAAAATTTTGGACAAGGTGCTCAATCATACAAGTTTTACGAAACAATAAAAAGAAGTTGAAAGTTTTGCTTGTCAACCATGCAACTTCCAAATTAGGGAAATTCACCATTTAGTCCCTAAACATTTTTACTAAAATCAATTTTATCCCTGATAAATTATTTTAATAATTTTAGTTCTCGAACAAATTTTGTATTTTAAATGTAGGATTTTTAACCAAAATTTACTCAATCTGCGTGGACTACAGGGGCATAATAGTTACATTGACTTAATCTTCTGCAATTAATAGAGAAATAGATTAGAAAGATTGTTAAAATTGCTTAATATTCAATTTATTCCTCACCCCTTTATTTTATACGATAAGCAATTTTAATAATATTTCTAATCTGTTTCGTCTATTAATTATAGAAGGTTAGACCAGTATGACAATTATGCCCTTCTAAATCCATGCAAATTGAGTAAAATTTGATCAAAAGTCATATATTAGAAGTAAAAAACATGTCCAAAGACTAAATTGATTAAAATAATTTATTAGGAATGAAATATTTTAGTGAAAATATTCAATGACCAAAATGGGGAAATTCCCTCCAAATTACAATTATAAAAGCACACGGAAGCAACCAAGTCCTTTTCCAAACCTAAAACTATTTACCTAAAATGGTTTACTTGCCCGACCTTAATTTCGTTCCAATTCAAACAAGTATTGGCCAAATTGCGAATTTTGAGCTCTTGAACCAATTTCAGGAAGCCCTTTTCTTTTGGGCGGCGTAATTCAAGAAGATGGCACCCCCACCATGGTTGCCACCACTGAATTCCCACGACCAGTACAGCGTATCAGAAGTGCTTGCACCAGAACCCCCACAATATCAAGCATCAAATTCAATTATTGGTGTGTTCCTAACGAAGACCATCGTTTCTGTTAAGTTCAAGTCTGAGGAAATTAATACTAAGCAGAGGAGTTTTGAGGGCTTGAGGGTTGAAAAAGAATTTAAATTTGGATGCTCTTTTGCAGATTCGTCATCACAGTTCTCTACATGGACCAGGGAAAAAATGTTTCCCGAGATGTTTATTCCCATTGAGTTAGATAGAGATAATCTAGTTGAAAAAATTCGAAATTTCGCATGTCGCATGAGGCAAAAAACACCAGGATGTTACAATTTTTTGCCCTTCAGGTTGGAGATCACAAAGGAGGTTAAAATACCTGAGCGCGAGCTCGAGGCATGGAATTCTTGGTACGATATGAAGGTATTGGTTGATCCCAGTTTCGAGTTTGAGTATAAGAAAGCAATTAGTAGACCTCGAACATACGAAGAATTAGTCTATGGAACAACTCTTGCCTTTAAAGCCACAAGTGAATCGTGTATTGATCGATTGAAGAAGGTAATCCTAGATGACAATGATGATTCTAGCTCAAGAAACCCTTGCGCAATTTGCTTTGAAGAGTTGAAGTGCCAGGGGAATGGGTTGCAAGTGGGCACTGTCTTGCCTTGCTCTCATGTCTTTCACGGAGATTGCATTCTTCAGTGGTTGAAAGTTAATCATGTATGTCCAGTTTGTCGCTTTCAGTTGCCATCTGTTAACTATAACCGTAGAAGGAGTTCTTACTTCTATCGCAGGACTATTTTCATCTGCTCACTTGTGCTTTTAGCTTTTGTATTTTGTGCTGCTGGTATTGTTGTCATTCATATCAAGTAAGAAATTTGTGTATGGTGTGCCTTGGGTAAATTATTTAGCTGAGGGGAAGAAGAAGAAGAATTTGGGTCCTAAACCGAGGAATTCTTATATTGCTGACATATCAATGTTGAAAAGGATTGGGAACTTGTGGATTTTACTTGTTTACATTTGATTTTCTAATTTCAAGGCTCTAGGCAGGTATAGTGTTTCGAGAATATCAAAATGTGATGGCTTCAAGTTTTGCACTTTTCACCTCAACAGTACGATACTTTTCTTATACTAAAAATGCCACCCTTATGGTTTTACCTTCATTAGAATAGAAAATTCTTGCGCATCTTATTGATGAAGATATTGGTTTACCTCTTGAAGAATAAGATAAATAAGTAGATGTTGCTAAATATTACTCTCTGAGATGAGACATCCTCTCGTCTTCAATATGAGTGAATGTCTTTTTGTTTTTTCAGTTAGAGCAATTGAGAGCCTGCAAAGCATCACAACTGACTATCTAGCAGTGTCAAGATAGAAATTTAGTGGAGACAGAAAATCAGTTAATTAGAGTTCATCCCATTTCTCAGTTGTTTCCACAAAGGAGCTGAACACAATCTCAGGAGGGATACATTTGGGCTGAAAACATCTCTGTTTCTGTCCTTCCATTTCAATCTTCAATTGCTACATTAGCCATCTCAGATCATCAGTCTAGCCAAAAAAACAGCTTACAGCCATTAAACAGCGAATAATCACATGCAAAGAATAGATGCTCAAGCTTCAAAAAAAAAAAAAAAAAGGAAAAAAGAAAGGATTTGGAAAGACTATGTTTAATATTTTCCTAAATTGGAAATAATTGGATACTGTTAAACCAGACAACAAAAGGTAAGTTGTTTCCTTAAAAAAGAGAAGGAAATATTTCAAAGAGTAGCAGAAAATGGTTTGGAATGTAAATGGGTCTGAATTTTGGTAATTTTAGCCCAACCCAAGCCCGAACCTGAACCTGAACCCGTTGACAGCCTACCTTAACCTTTCTCACACTTACTGTTGATCACCCCCCATAAACACTTGTGAGTCCTGAGAAAGAGAAATATTGATAGGAGGGCTTCTGCATATTATCAAGATAAAGATGATGGATTTGTTTAATCTCCAAAAAATCCCTTAATCACAGGTACCCTTTCTTTCAAACTTAAAAGAGCTACACCTACCTCAAATTTCTCATTTCTAGTTGCAAGGAAATAAAAGATCATTTTTTATTGGAATCCATTGGCTAATTAATAATCAAGATACAAGAAAATTCATGATGTTGATCATACATTCAGGGCTGTTAATACCACCCCAAGCCAGATGCTCAGGTTAATGCTCATGCATGTTGATGGGATCAATGGCCTATTGATCTCCCCAATTTGAAGTACTTAATTCAGCTCATTTCTCACTTTTCCTTCTGCCATATCATGGTTTTTGCATGATCATCCGACATCTTTCACTAGTGTATATGCCATTGAGATGAGATGGGATGAAAGGTGGCAGTAATGCAGAATATACATGTTTAGTCCTTTTATTCTTCTTAATTATCAGGGGTTGTCTGATAATGCTCTTATGGTTTATACATGCAGTGGATAATTTGTCTTGAATATAATGCAGATTGAAAAGCCTTGACCCCATTCTTGATTGCCATTGATATACCAGCAAGTCAAACCAAAGACTGTTGGCACAGAGTTATAGCCAGAGAGTAAAATTGGCAGGTTCATGAAGAGGATATAGTAGAATCAATCTTAATAACATAGAATGTCATAAATTTTAGATGATTACTTTCTTCCCTGTTGAGTCCTTTGATGTTATCTGTGAATTAACAGTTTAAGGTCATGCTGTGATTGATGTATAAGCACACATTTTGAATGTGCCCCAGGATTGCCTCTTTGTGCTTAAAAGATATATGCTTTCAAGGCCTTGAAATAATTTTGTAGCGTGAAGTAGGGAGAAAAAATTACTAGTTTACCTTGTGCCTGAATAGAAGGAAGAAATCAAATCGAAAAGAAAAAGAATTAAAAAAGAAAAGGGAAAATAATACTGAAAAGAGAAGTAAAGTAGTGAATGTGGCCAATAGTAGATGGTCTGGATTTGGACAAGTTGACCCATTGGATTGTATATTTTGGACATGTTATTAGAAAAATTATAAGTTAGCACCTTTTTGGATGTGATGTATGTGAAATCAAATGGTGATCTGGAAATAATAAAGTGATTGACAATCATTAGGTTATATTTCAAAATAATTTTCCAGAAATCTGACTATCCAAATTCCCAGACCCAGACATAATCCTTGACAGCCTAAATTTACCTTCATTACTGATTCTTGATTGTTGATCTTCCTCCAAAACATCTAATTTCTAGGAAAGAAGAAAATAAAGATGATGGATTGAGACTGCAGTTGTTGCTTTATGCCCCCAGAGTCCCTGCACCTTTCTTTTCAAACTTAGTTGAGCATTTACCTTTCTTGATTTTGTTACTTACTATCTGTACAAATAAAGACACTTCTTTCCTATAGCTCTTTTAACAGCTTTTGTGGAAACTGTATTTGGCTCGTATAATTCATAAGAAAAACAAAATTCAGATATGTTAAACCATAAGCTAAAGGCTTCAGAACCATCCCCAAAAGAAGCTGCTGTCACCTTTGTTTTGTCCATCAGGTGGAGATACCTTTTCACATCACTTCCTTATATTGACCTTGATTTCGACTTTGTCCATAAATACCTCTTCTTTGATTTCCTAAGTTTCTGCTTTAGTGTATTTCAACTACAAAATTTGGCTCCGGTTAGAAGATTTAAATTCTCAGTTTGTCCGATTTCGGTCCTTGAAAGTTTTTGGCCATTAATAAGCTTGTTTATATCACATGCGCATTTATGTGAATTTCAACAGCTTAAAATTGATACACTCTGTGATGATAGCGATGCATTAACTACTCGAAGAGTTTTTACTTGCCAAACCTTCATTTGTCTGGGTTTTGGCTTGAGGATTTCAATGTCCCAATTGCTTTACCAAATCTAAAGGCACTGAATGTAAGTTGCGACAATTTAGTAGGTGACTCCATTCAGAGGGTTATTCAGGGTTGTCCTGTGCTTGAAGACCTGAGTTTGTACTTCTCATCTTCTCCTGATGATGGTGAAGATACTACTAAAGTCGAAATTTTTTTATTTATCTAGTCCTTCAATGAAAAGACTTGCTCTGTTAGTATCAGATTTCACGAGATTCAAGTTTACCATTGTTGCAAATTCAGCTAAACTTGAATGTTTGAAATATTCTGTTCAAGAACATGATGGTGAGCATCAAGTCATGATTAGTACCCCAAATCTTGAATATTTAGTCTACGATGACAAACCATCAGGAGGAGTTAACTTCATTCAAAATCTTAAATTTCTTGTTCAAGCCATATTAGCAGTTGAATGGACCAATGACCAAGTAAGAGGTCAGCACACTGTTGATCATCTTCTTAATAGGATGCAAAAGGTGAAAATTGTGTCCATTAGACAGCACGATGGAGTTATTTTGTTTTATTTCATGTTTTTTTTTAAAGAACTTTTAGATTACACCTTTTGTGAGTTCATTTCATGCTTATTATTCATAAAAAAAATTGTCTTAATCCACTTTCATTTGCACGCAGGTTCTCTATAATTTTGCGAGATTCATTAGCAGCTTTCAACAATTTCGCTGTCTTAGAACTTCAAGCGGTCAAATATTTTCCTGTTACTGACAATATACTTTTCTGGAAAGCATTATCCACCCTATTCATGAATGCTCCTAACCTTGAAGCACTTGTTTTTGATGAGGTGAGTTGTGCTGCTCATTTTTACCATAGAAATCATTTGCATTAGGCCTTCCAGTTTTAATCTTGTTTGTCTGCAGAGGTGATTTTGGACTACAACAGTGAAAGCAGGTGTTGAGTGTCTCTCTCTAGACATTTTCCCAATATTATCTCAAGGAAATAAAAATTACAAATTTTAATGAGGTGGAATGCGCAATTAATCTAGTTGAGTGTCTTTTGCAATATGGAAAAGCTCAAAAGAAGGCGACTCTTGGTGGATTTCTAGATTCTGCAGCATGTAACAGAATCCTCATTGAAGAAGTGCTCTGAAAAACTGCCAGATTTTGATTCAAGAGAAAGAAAGCTGGTACTTGGATCTATATAGTTGTCCGAAATTCCTCATACAGGATTTTCTGCTAACAATACTCTCATGCTCTTTCAGTCAAATTTTCCTTCTCTCTCTCTCTCTCTTTTTTTTTTCCTTTTTTTTCCTTATCATTTTGCACAAAGGTGGATGGGGGTTGGGAAAGGAGGAGGATTGGGCACCTGAGGAATTCTTATTTTGCTGCCTATCAAACTTGAAATGTGATTTTTCTGAAATTGGATGTGGTTGTTAGGTCAAACCACTTCTGCAGTAAATCATTCAAGGGCACACTATATTTCTACCTCATTTTTCATTTCATTAAGATCATTCTAGATAAGGACCCTGATCCATTCAGACAGTTTTCTAGTGCTCAAATGGATTTTGTTTTTTCAATGTAGTGTCTAATGCATAACATCTTGAATATCAGTTGTCATGCGTTATTCTTTAATCTTCTCTTTTGAAAAGTATGATTGCTTTTCTTCTACTACATTAGGACCCTTTTGATTTTACCTTTGTTAGAGGCTGTAAATTATAAAATACCGAGTATATGGAACCCTTCATCAGGCATGTGCGCCGTCCTCTCCAAGCCCTCAAATGGACTGACTAAATTTTAAATATGTCCTACAATACCTAGTCCTTTACTATCCCTTTTCTTTTCAAAGGCTCATAATTATGTTTTATGTTCAGAATTATGACTTTGACATTCCCAGTTAGCTGGCTTGAATCCTAATCTTCTTATCTGTTTGTGCATAAAATATGTAATGCTGATATTGTCACCCTTTTCACTCCAAATTCCATCTCTTATTAGTTTATTTCTTTTACTGAGTCCATTTCGTCTTAAGTGCATTCACCGTATTAGAGACCACACACAAAAAAGGACATTCCTACCTTCATCAGATTCAACATTGACTCTCCTTCATTGTTCAACCTCTACATGGAATGACATTTCCAGCAGTATCAGAAATCATAAACGTATCTTGCCTAGTTAAACATGGTGAACTCTAAAGGCTAAACTTAAATTGCTGCACAAAGAATCATGCATATGTTTCCTATGAGAGTTCCATCATCCTAACATATCAACCACCTGAATACGCAATCATTCTCTTCTTCTTTGCCTCTATACTTGAAGAATTTTATGGCTGATATTGTAGTTGTTTGAGTTATAATATCTTGAGAAGGTCATGTTTGGCTTTTTATTGGAAGCTCGAAATTGATAAGCAGTCTTAGTGGAATATAATCAAAGAATAGCATAAGTAGCTTGTATAGCTGTTAGCCTATTACAGTCAACAGCATCTGGATACTACAAGAAAAATAGGGAATTCTCCTGTATGGACTAAGATATTCAGCTTGCTGAAGTTATTACTGTACTGAGTTAGCAAGTTGGTCGAATATGCCCTGTAAGGCTGTAACCACAAGAGTTGGAAAAGACACTTGCACTTTCTTTTTGCTAAGTGGAGAAATGCTTTCTAAGACCATCTAAGCATTTTAATTTAGTTGATATATATTGAGCATCTTCCTATCTTGTTGCTCAGAGTTGACAGCTTAATCCTGTTTAGTGCGTTAAGTTTCTTTCCTCTGTACTTATTGTGAGGCATCCCCAATCACATATACTCTCCGTTTAGAAAATAGTTAGCTGCTCATTTGAGAAGATAAAACAAAGTTTTTCCTGACATAGCTTAGATCAGATTTTGTGTTCTTACGTTTAGTTTCATGAAATTTGTTAGCCATTTTGCTGCAATATGAATGTCTTGTTTGTCATATGACATACTCCCAGATCTCTATTGACTGCAACTTTGTATTCATTTCAGTGTAATGGAAGGTGCGCCAAGCTTGTTTGTCATATGACATACTTCGCCTTGTACAAGTCTTTTAAGGCACTGGCTTCTGAAAACTGGTGATTTTTGTTTGTAACGAGCCCTTTTGCTTGTGTTTCATGAACTGTTTAATTGGTTGTTTCCACTTGTAAGAAACGGTTCTTATTATGTCATTCAGGTATCTTCTGGCCAACAAGGCAACACGTCTGCGAGAATTAAAACTGTATAGTATATAGCTGATTGTACTTTTCATGCTATAACCTGGTGTCTACCTTTCAGTCTACTTGCCCTCCACTAATGGCTCCCATCAATGCTAGATGCATATCTGCTTCTTGAAGTGCCTAGCAACCGACCACACATGCATTCAGTTCCTATGTAGACATCTGATTTATGAAACATCTTTGACTAAGCTTTCAGTTATTCTGATACTAGGCCACATTTTTGGACAGTTATGGTTACAGAACTACACTTATTTCAAATCAGTCGTTCCAGTACAAATTTACAAGTAAAAAAATGTCAAGATTATTATCCTTTTTGGTTTGTTAAGAATACGCTAGTGTCCTAATTTTGTAGTTTCAGGTTTTTTCTTTATGCATAGTTTTATCTTGGAGCAAAGTAATGAAAACCCGATGAATTTCAAACTTGAAACCACACCTAATAGGCACCTTTTTTGGGAGATACATATATAAACAACTTAACAAGAATTGGCTGTGGAACCTAATATAGTTTTCAGTTGAGGGGGCACGCCTAGACTTTGCCTTGTTCATCTTTCATTTCACTGCACTGCAATTAATGGTAAATTGCAAAAGTTTCATTTGATATTCCAGTTTTTTTTTTTTTTTAAGCTTTGGTTGTTTACCAAGTTAACAATGCCCGAGGATAAATAGAACACTATTTTTCAAGAAAGCATATATACTTTTAGAGTTGATACTATCCCTCTTCTTTTCCAAATTACGTGCCATCAAACATGAGTGTGGACAAAATTTGCATGAATGAAAATGAACGTAATCCCTCCCTTTTGGGTTGCAAGTTTTGAAGTTCTCGTAGAAAAATATAGTGTAACGATATGATGTATATGAAATTAAGAGGTGATTGGAAATATTTCAAGAGAATACTTTAAAATTTGTATAAGAAAGCTTGCAATCCAAACAAGACCGAAAATTCATAAGTAATGCAAACAAACACCAAGTAACTTTCAAAAACACTACAAAGCCAACAGGTTGTGTCATAAGATTTAATTCATCTAGCAGCAGAACGAAGACATGAAATGCATTATTGAAAGACATTCTGGTGAAGAGAAAAAGAAGTGGGAATCTAGGACACAAAAACTAGATAGTATATGTGGATTTGGATGGTATAAGATTCCGGCCCAAGACCAAAGCCGTGGACACCACAGCCTAACTTTTAAGCAGCACATTTTCATTGATTACTGACCCCAAAAAACTGAAAAAGGCCTATTTGCTGAGAAACAGGGGAAGAAAAACAGACTGAGAAAAGGGTTAGAGATGAAGACAAAAGACGGCGGATTAAGCCTGTAAAAGCTGCTGCTGCTGATGATGATAACGATGGTATCTCAACGCCCCAAAATCCCTTAATCACCGGTAGGTACGCTTTCTTTTCTGACTTAGAAGAGCTTCATCTGTCTGAAAGTTGAATGAAAGAAATGAGAGAATCAGTGGTGTTGGGTGGTAAACTTGAAGAGCTTCATCTATCTATCTATCTGAATTTTCTTGCTAGCTAGTCACTCGTAGCTAGTCACTCTTAAGCAAAGATCCCTTTTATTTTTTTAGTTATCTTGACATCAGTGCTTGAAAGTTGAAACCCAATCTGGGTAATTAGTACCAGTAATCAAGAAATAAGGAAGTCAGTGATGTTGGGTCGTAAATTGAAAGCTGTTAAAACAATCCCGAACCCAGATGACCATGTTAAGGCTGATAGGATCAGTGGCCTTCCCGATGATCTTCTCTGTCACATTCTATCGTTTCTCGGTGGTACAAGAGAAGCTGCTGCCACCTCTGTTTTGTCCACTAGATGGAGATACGTTTTTGCTTTGCTTCCTGATATTGAGCTGGTATTTGAGGAACGGGAAAGGGATGAGAATGACAATGTCCGTAAGCTGGGTGACTTTGTAGCTTTTGGCTTAAGAGTATTTTCGCTGCGAAATGGGGCTCCGCTTAGAAGCCTGAAACTGTCCGTTGGGTTAGTGTATAAAAGGTTTGAGACATCACTGGACTTTATCATATCATCGGCACTTCGATGCCAAGTCCAAAAACTTGAAATTGTTATAAGAAGTCGTTATTATACTGAAAAATCAAATATTCCAAAAACATTCACCTGCCAAAGCTTAGTCTGTTTGAAATTAATGCAGCTTGAGGATCAGGATTTCCCCAATTTGATTTTTTTACCGAATCTCAAGGTATTGCAGTTAGAGTGCAAGAAATTAGTTGGGGACTGGGTCCAAAGGCTTTTTCATGGTTGTCCTGTGCTTGAAGACCTGACTTTATGGTTCTCATCTTCTGGTACTACTATATCTGAATTATTTCATGTTTGGAGTCCTTCAGTGAAAAAACTAGATATGCACTTCTGGGGAGGTCAGTGTACAGTTTTTGTGGATTCATCTAATCTTGAAAGTCTGGAGTACTGGATTCATGAGGGCGAGCATAAAGCCATGATCAATGCCCCAAATCTTGAATACTTTTCCTACAATGGTCCTGCACATGAAGTTGTGTTTATCGAAGGCTTTAACTCTCTTGTCAGAGCCAGATTAGCAGTTGGATTCCTCGATGTTGACCTATCAGGTTGGGATGCCATTCAGCACCTTGACAGGGTGCAGAAAGTGAAATGCCTTTCTTTGAACCAGCACATTCTGGAGGTACTCCTTTTTTCTTTTATTTTTATTTTATTTTTTTTTTTTTTTTTTTGGGAACTCTAATGTACTTTGCTGATTTTATACTTGCAACCAATACATTGTCTTAATTCTCTCTCTTGTGCCCAAAGGCTGTGTATGATTTGCAATACGTGTTACCAACTTTCAACAATTTGATCACCCTGGAGCTTCAAGCAGTCAACTATCCTGGTGGTGTTGATAGTGTCTATTCCTGGAGAGTATTACCCAGTTTATTTGCGAAGGCTCCTAAACTTGAAGTACTTGTTTTCGATCAGGCGAGTTACCACGCACTGTTTTGCCATAAAAATTATTGCATTAGGCCTTTCAGTTCTAATCTAGTTTGTTTGGGCAGGTGGTTATGGACAGCATCTCTGAAAGCAGTGTGTTTGAGTTTCTCTTTCCAGAGCTTTTTCCAACATGCTTCATGGAACGATTAAAAGAAATAGAAATTAAAAGATTTTACAAGAAGGAATACGAATTCAAGCTAGTTGAGTATTTGTTGCAGAATGGAAAAGGATTAAAGAAGATGACTCTTGGTACAGTTCCAGAGCCTGCCGGTTGCGAAACCATATTGTCATTCAAGAGATGCTCTGAGGATTGCCAAATTGTCTTAGATATAGCTAATGATTTGATCTCAATGCATGATCTATCCAAATAAAAAATAAAGAACAGATAATTTCTCTTTTGTCAGATAAGCTGATTGTTAAATACTATTTCTTACTTCGATGTGTACTGAAATGATTTACCAAATGTAGTTCTGTATTTTGTGTTGTATTATTCTTACTGTGCCCATCCTGTGTGCTTGCGCAGGAGGAATCAATAGTAGTCTAAGCCAATCTTTCGCTTCATGCTGGGTTGTTTTTTTTCTCTTGTCTGCTAGTCTGTAGCTTACTCTTGTGAAATTTTTGGAGCAAAGCTATTAACTATAAGAACCAAAACAATGAAACAGAATAGTAGATGCCAGAGAAAGCTGTCCATGTATGTAATTTGATTTTAAAGTTTCTACCATGGTTCTCACTTTGGTGTTTCAGTTTTTATTGTTTAATGTGATACTCTGCAACCTGTTTGGGGATGCGAAACATTCGCTTGTTTGGATAGGAGAATTCTCCCAAAATTTAATTGCTTGCATCATTAACACATTTTCCAACCACCTTTTTATCTAACATACATCACATCAAAAAAGTGCTACAGTGTTTTATTTCAAATTATTATTTCAAATACTCTCTATCCAAACAAATTAACTTGGTCAGGTGAATTCTTTTGAAAGAAAATTAGATTCTTGGTTGACAACATTGTGCTAGCTAGATAAGAGTAAGCTACCCTTTTGGAAGGATACATTTGTGTTGAAAAAATCTCTGTTTCTGCCTTCCAAGCTGAAGGAAACTGCAACTCAAGAGCATTAATCTTTCTATTGAGATTAACGAAACAATTTTCAATCTTCAATTGCCAAATCGGACATCTGATATCGTCTTGTTATCCAAAAACACCAACAGCCAAGAATGCTAACTCCTAGCCCAAATATATCAAGGAGGTGTTTGGTAAGTGCGTTTCAAGACAAGAAATGGGTGTCAATTTAAATCCCACTTGTATATAATTTAAGATCAATTGAATCAGTTAATAGGTTTTATAGATCTCTTTTATATAGATTTCATGATTTTTTTATTAGTAAAACTCATTATTGTAAAGTTACAAAACACTCTATTGATTTATAAACTGTTATTTCCCCATTTATCATAAGAATAGTGACTGTAATTTGTGAAACTTTAACCAACCGCTCCTAAGAAGTGGATAATCTCAGGCAAAGAATGGATGCTCCGCTGGCAACAACTATAACAAGGATTGATTTGTTACAGTGCACCATCTTATCCAAGCTGTTAGTATAAGATAGATGATGAACGCTCTATTATACAAATCTTGAAAATATGGAAAATATGCGTAATATTCATTTTTCTTTAGTAATTGAATTTCCTGAATATAGATTAGACATATTAATGAAAATTGAAATTACACCTACATATATAAATATTCAATTAGATTTTTGGATTACAACCTGCAAAATACGGATACATACTATATGGATTTTACAGGTGTTTATCCTCGAATAAATTGTGTGCAAGGGTGCGACAACACTTTTGTCCAAAAGTGGTATCACTCTGCTTGATAGTTAGCCTTGATATGCACAATAACCATAGAATAAAAGCATGTTAATTAAGAAACTTTTTTAAATTGGAAACAGTTGGATACTATTAAATCACACAACACAAGTAGTTTACTTAAAGAAGTAAAAGGGAGATGAAATTGTAAATATGTTATATTGGGGATATGTTATTTCTAATGCATGTTTAATCCGTTATTATTGCAGCTTTTTGTATTGCAAATGAAACAGTGGTGGATGATTTTCAACAATCTGTTATTGAATTTTCCTTTTTATCAAATAAAAAATGAAAATAAAACAAAGGAGATACTATTCAAGAAAATACTAGTTCAAAGAGTATTAGTAAATAGTTTGGAATTAGTAAATGGGTCTGGATTTGTTAACTTATCCGAACCAAACCCAAGCCCGAACCTGTTGACAGCCTAGCTTTACCTTTGTTACCCATAGCACAGGAAGGCAATGGTTGGTAAGACACCTGTTTGATATCCTCTCAAAACACTTCTGAGTTCTTAGAACGAAAAATACTGATCGGAGAACTTCTACATACTATTAAGATAAATAAAGATGATGGATTCGTTTAAGCTCCCAAAAAGCCCTTATCACTGGTACCATTTCTTTCAAACTTACAAGAGCTGTTAAATTTCTTAATATCTACCTCAAATTTCTTATTTCTAGTTACTAGCAAAATAAAAATCTTTTTTTTTTTTGTTTTCTCTGATTAGTTGTTTTGACAAAACTTATTGAAACCCATTTGGCTATTGATAATCAGGAAAAAAAGAAAATTCATGATGTTGATCATACATTCATGGCTGTTGTTACCATCCCAAGCCAAATGATCATTTTACTGTTAACTAGTAATATTGTACGTGCGTTGCACGTGGTTGGATAATATGTAGTTTAATCTTTTTTATTTTTTAATATATTTACTTCTATAATATAGAGTTGGGAATAGAATTAAAAGTGGGAAAAAGGTGTAACAAAATTTTGAATAGTAAACAATGTAAATCAATGTTATTGAATGTAAAATGGACACATAGAGAAGGCAATAAACATGAAAGAATAATAATTAGTGTTTTATTCTTTCTCAATTTTTTGTAAGAAGGTTTGGCTTGCAAGACATGTTGTTCAGAGTACACTGGTATATAAGATAGCTCCCCTTAAAAGATTAAATAAGTGAACTTATTAGTTTTTCAATATATGTGCTGCTTGCATATAAAAATTTAGTTAGGCATAGATTTCCTCCTACCATTATTTTCTGATGACTTTTGCAATGCCTCAAGTAGTCAAGACTTTTTGTTTGTTTTCCTATTTTGAAAACAACTCTTATTGTATACATGCTTTCTTTTCTTGTTTAAGGAGCCATACCAATCCTTTTTTGCTTTTGTTTGCATAATTTGACTTGCATCTAGAATACATTATCAAACCTAACTTTGTAAGAAAAATATGGTATTCATAAGAGTTCCCAAACTTCTTAAAAATACAATGATCAATTAATTTGAGAAAAAATAAAAAGGGAAAATTAATACTTATACTATATAATTGACCACATAATTTTCCATCAAAGAATAGTTGTAGTGAAAAGTCGACAACCTTATGATTTGGATTTTGTTGTTGGATTCAAAGAGGTAGCTTTTTGTGCCTTGTTTGACTGTGCATCTTTCATTGTACTGCTTTCATTGTTCATCAGTCAATAAAGCATACCAATTGCTACCTTGTCCCCTTTCATCACCATGTAATTTTCATTCATCTTTCTTTTCACCAATCATTCCGAGTACAAAGAAAGATGGGATTATTTTGATGTGGTATTGTTTTGTGCTAACCCTTCTATTTGAATAATTTAATTGAATATCTTAAGTACCAAATGAAAAGCAAAATCTATTGAGTCATAATATTTTTTAGGTTTCTCGACTTAATTAGAGCTTTTAAAATCAAATTAATGAAATAATCAAATTTTTGCTACAGAAGTTGCCCTAAAATTCTCATTTGCAAATTCATACATGGTTAAAAGGCTGCAACTTTTTCAACCCATTGAGGTATGTAAGACTCATTTTTCTCAAACTATTTAGATGTTATGGCAATATTATTTCCATTTAATTGTGTGTGTTAGTAAATAGGTTGTAATCAACATCTTGAAGAGTTTGAATTTGGCTATGTCTCATTCTGTGTTATGACTATTGCAAAGCCTATGAAAAAATATTAATGTATTTCTAGACTTAGTTGCGTACATTAACTATTGGCTATAAATCACCAGTAGATTCCTTTTCTCTTTGAATTGCAGCAAAATACCCTCTAATAGAATTTTGCAGACACCAACACTAATACTATAGATGTATCTTACAGGCTAAATTAAGCATAATTTTGAGCACAGTTAGTTTCTAAACACAAGATACGAAATGTGGTTAACAAATTAGAGTATTATATATACTTACCTTTTCCTTTTCTCCTTTCCTTGCCCATTGGGCATGGCTTCTGCATGGTTTGTTGGATGGACTTGGTTTGCTCAAAGTGAAATAAAGGGTAAACAATAGAAAATCTCCCTGTGTTTAGGCTACTATACAGAAAATCCCACTATAATTTTAAATCATACATTTCGATACCTCATGGGGTGAAAATTGGATGGAAACCATTAAGAATAACGGTTTTGAGTAAAATGACAGATTTACCCAAATGAAGACATGATCAATTATTTTCCTAATTTATTCTTCACTAAATACATAGAAAGAGTGTTGAAATTTTTATTTAAATCCTTACAATACAAAATCTAAGAAAATATTGCAATTGTAGATTTTTATTTTAAATCCTTACAATATAAACTAAGAAAATATTAAAATTGGAAATTTCAAATTTAAAGGTATCAATTATTTTTTCCTAATTTTTTTCGCCATATAAAGGTATTATTATTTTCCTAATTTTCTATTTTAAATTCTTACAATAGACCCTCTCAGAAAATATTGCAATTGCAAACCTTTTTTTTTATTTCTATTGATATTTTTCAGTTTTTATCTAATTTCTTTCCTACAAATTTGGGGCCAATTTAGAGTTTTATTAAAGTTTGAGGAGCAAAATAGGCATATTAGGTTAAAATTTGTGTTAAAAACTATTTTTTAGAACAAACGCTTGCTTTTGAGGTGCATTTAGCTCAAAACCGTTGCTTTTATCGATTTCTGTCCAATTTTCACTTTAGTTCAAACCATGAGATTCTGAAAGGTATGATTTGAAATCATAGGGATCTTTTCTGTATATTAGTCTAATCACAAAGCATTTTTTCTGTTTTTTACCCGTAGGGTAAATCTGTCATTTTACTCAAAACCGTTAGTTTTAACAGTTTCCAACCAGTTTTTACCTTAATTCAAACCATGAGATACTGAAATATATAATTTGAAACCACAAGGGGCTTTTTTGTATATTACCCTAACCACATGGGATTTTTCTATTGTTTACCCTAAAATAAATGAAGCACTACTTTGTTGCTACCAATAAAAATGTTTGTCTTCCCTTGGTCTGGTGTGAATTGGGATTTGAGTGATTTGGATGTTATCTTTGGTATCATTTCAATTGTGTTTTCAACTTTTAATTCATTTGCCATTCACTTTATATCATTTTATGAATAGTTTTTAGGTTTTTTCAATTTTTCTTATATTAAGGAATTTGCTATTAATGATAATGATGTGCAGTATGATAAAGACTTGGTTTGCTCAAAGCAAAACAAATGAAGCACTACTCTATTACTACCAATAAAAATATTTAACAAATGAAGCACTACTCTGCTACTACCAATAAAAATGTTTGTCTTCCTTGGTCTTGCTGTGAATTGGGATTTGAGTGATTTGGATGTTATCTTTGGTATCATTTTAATTGTATTTTCAACTTTTTCATTCATTTGCCATTCATTTTATGGAATTTTAAGAATAGTTTACAGTTTTTTTATTTATTTACCATTCACTTTATATCATTTTATGAATAGTTTTTAGTTTTTTTTCAGTTTTTCTTGTATTAAATTATTGCTATTAATGACAATTGTGAGGGTCTCAAAATTTTATTCTTTTTCAAAAAATAAATAATAATGATAATAATAATTATATTATGTATTTTCACCAAAATATTAGTAAATTTATGCATCGAGTTATCATTTTCTAATTTAGAGAATTTTTCATGAATAAATTGCCGGTTTTTGCTTCGACTAGTTTAAGAGTTAATTTTCGAGCCGTGACATGAATAGTAACTCTAAGATGAAACCGAGCGTATGTAGAGATTTTAACGAGATATATTTATGGTAGGGCAGTTCCGGAAGGAGAAAATCCAATAAAAACTAGAAGTATCGCGCGTAGACGCGACATAAAGTTAGCTTGACCAACTTTTCCCTGAAATAAGGACAGCCATGTTTCTTGTCTCCTTAATGTCTTCACTTTAACTCCATTTTCTCTTCATTTTTCAGCAACCAAGAAAGCATAAGAGAGAGACAGAAGGCCGAAGTAGAGAGAGATTTGAGCTTTGTTGTTCTTCTTCTTCTTCACCTTGAAGACTCCATTGGAGAGAGCTTCACCTTGCCATTTCTTCTTCAAGATTCAACCGAGTGAGAGAGAGAGAGCAAGAGAGAGAGAAAAAAAACTTCATCTTGTTTTCATCTTCTTGATCTTGAAACTTTGTTGAAGAAATCACCAAGAACCAACTAGATCCTTGGTTAATCTTGAGGATACTTGAAGGTGCAAAACTTGGGAGTCCACTCTTGGGTAGATCTACACTTGATCTTGCTTGATTTTGCTAGAACTTGAGATATGATGTTTAGACTTTTTAGTTTTAGCCTTCATAATGCTAGATCTTCTAGATTTACACTAGATCTATGGTTTACTTTTGCTAGCATTATATCTTGAAATTTCAGTTGGGCTCTTGAATTCCCAACTTAGGTAGCTGTCTTGAGGCGACCTCTTAGGTAGCAGACTTGAGGAATATGGTTGTGGTTGTGTTTATTGATATGGGATGAAATCATCTTGTGGTTAAAGAGAAAAATGTTGAAGGAAATCTTGGTGGTAAAGCATGCTAGTTGGCCGAATGAACTTTGGAAATTTTGCTTATCTTGAGCTGGAAATTTCATGATGTTTCTTGACCAGATTTACCCAAATAAATATGTATCATGTTCATTTATGAGTATATTCTTGATTGGAGTCAAATCGGAATTTTGAATGGTTAAAAGTTGGGTTTTCATTGACTTTAGAAAAGCTACTGTTTTGGGCAAATTTGAGCATTTAAAATGTTTTGGCTATTTTTCATGATTTTTGTGCATTGATATTTGGTAAAAATTGTACTAGATACGTGTTAATATCCTGATTCAAGTATTCATGTTGAGCTTGAGCCCGAATGGGTGATTTCAGAGGTGAAAACCTCACTTTATATTCATCTACTGGTTAGTGAAAAATTTCAAGTGTGTGAGGGCCTCAGAATTTGATTCTTTTTTGAAAAATAAATAATAATGATAATAATTATATTATGTACTTTCACTAAAATATTGGTGAATTCAAGCATCGAGTTATCATTTTCTAATTTAGAGAATTTTTCGTGAATAAATTGCTGATTTTCATTTCGGCCAGTTTAAGTGTTAAATTTGAGCCATGATGTGAATAGTAGATCTAAGATGACATCAAACATATGCAGAGACATTACAGAGATATATTTATGATAGGGTAGTGTCGGATGGAGAAAATCTAGTAAAAATTAGAGCGTCGCGCGTCGACGCAACATAAAGTGAAAGTTGACTAACTTTTCCCTAAAATGAGGATAGCCAAGCTTCTTGTCTTCATAAAGCCTTCATTCTTGCTCCATTTGCTCTTCATTTCAGTCAGCCAAGTAAGCTTGAGAGAGAGAGAGAGATCCGAGACGAGAGAGAGAGAGAGAGATAGAGAGAGAAAAGAAAGCTTGCTTTATCTTCATCTTCATCTTCATATTCTTGAACCTTGAAGACACCATTGGAGAGAACCCATCTTGCTTCTTCTTCTCCTTGTTGCAGCTGAGTGAGAGAGAGAGCAAGAGAGAGAGAAAGAAAGTTTCATCTTGTCTTCTTCTTCTTGATCTTGAAGTTTGTGGAGGAAATCACCAAGAAACAAGCAAATTTTGGGCTAAGCTTGGAGGATCTTGAGGGTACTAAGCTTGGAAGACAATCTTTGAGTAAAGCTACACTTGATCTTGCTAGATTTAGCTAGATCTTGAGGTATGATAGTTAGATCTTTTAGTTTTAACCTTGATAAGGCTAGATCTTTTAGATCCAAGGATTACTTTTGCTAAAAATGATATTCTTGGAACTTTGAGTTGGGCTCTTGAATTCCCAACTTAGGTAGCTGACTTGAGGTGACTTCTTAGGTAGCGGACTTGAGGACTTTGTTGTGGTTGTGGTTGTTGTTGATGAGATGAGTTTATTTTGTGGTTAGAAAGCAAAAATATTGGTGAAAGTTTTGAAGAAAAGTGGTGCTTGCGGGCCAAATTATAGTTGGAAAATTTTGACACTTGATTTCAAAATTTTATAATATTTTTTGACTCGATTTTGTCCGAATAAATATGTATTATGTTCGCTTATGAGTATATGCTTGAATGGAGTTGAAACTTGAATTTTGAATGGTGAAAAGTTGAGTTTTTCATTAATTTTTGGATAAATGTACTATTTGGACAGATTTGAGTACTTGAAATGTTTTGACTATTTTTCATGATTTTCATGCGTCAAAATTTTGGTGAAAATTGAACTAAAAATGTGTTAATGTCTTGATTAAAATTTTAGTGTTGAGCTTAAACTCGAATGGGTGATTTTAGAGGCCAAAAGACCTCACTTGATTTCATTGTCTTAAAAGTTGAGAAGTTGCGAGTATGGAGTATATCGTTGGAGCATTTTATTTTAAATGATGTAGCGATTTTAAATAGAGTCTTTTGTGATATTTTTCTACTCAATATGACTATCACTCGAGGAAAATTGAGGAAAATTTTGGGAAAAAATCTTGATTAAACCAATAACTAAGCTTATTTTGATTTAGTTTCGCGAATGGAGGAGCGAAACTTATCTCTTTTCTTTATTTGTTTTTAGGGAGTGTGGATGACTTTGAAACCGAGCTAAATTTGGAATCTGAACCTTGTTATTTTGGTGAGTTTCCATGCATGTTACTTGATTATGTGAATTTGATTTGAATTATGCTTGATTAAGTGATTTGACATGAAAACTTGGTTTATGTATCCATCAAATGGAGTAGTGTGCACTCTATCGCATTTACTCCTATTTGAATGGTAATATTTGTGAAAGTGTTTTGTTGTGATTTATGTGCGTGATAAAATTTGGAAATTCCTGAGATCTATCGGTAAGTCAATCGACTCAAGCTATAGACTAGACCTAGGCCGAGGAGAAATGACGAGTCATAGGGTTATTTATGTGATGTGTGCTCTGGACTTGATATATGAACTTGTCCCTTTTGAAGAGAAATAATTAATTTATGTGTGACTGAACGGGAGTAAGTGCTACGCCTATTAGGGCCGGAGTCACCTCTTAGTCCATATCAGTTTATGTGTTTGAGTGGGAGTAAGTGTTACGCCTATTAGGGCGGGAGTCACCTCTTAGTCCATATCAGTCACCCCTGGTATGCCCGAGTATTACCCTTTTTGTGTGTTTGGAGTTCCAGCCCTGTGGGGGGTTTTGGTTGTGACAGCCCCACTTCTCCCTAGGGCGTACCCTAAGGTATCCGTGGACCGCCTGCCTAGCTCTCGCCAGGACTCATTCACTTAAATATCGCTAAAACATTAAACTAACATTCAAATCTCAAATCTAAACTCAACAATAACTTACAATCACATTACACTACCCTTACAATCTCCAAATTACATAAAATACTTATCAAACGTTCAAATTCTCATAATACAAAAGCTCTCGGAATCACATTCCACGTTTGTCACATCAATACAAAAGCAAACCCTAACTCTAAAGGTTGGCTCCTTCACTTGGGTTCTCGGTCCCTGTTAAAGAAAACAATTTGGAAAGAGTGAGTTAAAAAGCCCAGTGAGTTCCAACAACGCTTACAATTCACGTAAAACAGTTCAAATCATACTTCAAGTATACAATTCAAATCAAGTAGATAGACACTAAATAGATATCGCTCGTATGAACTACTCGAGGGACATTGCCCATCAAAGTAGACTAGTCAAGGGACTTCGCCCAAGACATCACAAACTGGACAAGGGTATTCGCCCTACGACGTCACTTTATTTCATTGAAACTAGTCGAAGGTATTCACCTTTCGACGTCACATTATCTCATTGAAACTAGTCGAGGGACATCGCCCAACGACGTCACTTTATTTCATTGAAACTAGTCGAGGGAATTCACCCTACGATGTCACATCATTTCATTAAAACTAGTCGAGGGACATCACCTATCGACGTCACATTAGTTCATTGAAACTAGTCAAGGGACTTCGCCCAACGACGTCACCATCTCTTCATTCACTATTTCACTTATAGAGCATTTCACTCGGAAATAATAGTCAATCACTTCAATAAATCATTCCTTTAAAAGGGAGTCGAAACACTGACAGATTCTTCATAAGTTATTTCACTGGTAAAAGCATTTTACTTGGAAATAGTGGTAAATCATTTCTTTGTAAACACTAGCAAATCATTTCAACAAATCAATCATTTACAAACCATGGCGAGATTTTCATTTAAAAGAGATTTAGAACTCTCACACATATAGGACACTGCCAAACACTTTCACAATACTTTTATTTCAAATAAAGGTAAGTGCGATGAAATACACCCTACCCCACTTATCGATTTAAAAATCCAAAATCACTTCAAATCACTTGACCAATACACTTCAAATCATATTCACAAATCACATAACATATATGGAAACTCACCGAAATAGTAAGGCTCAGCTTCCACGTAAGGATCAAATTCACTTCCTTCCACACTCCCTAAAACATTTTCAAAAAAAATAATTACGATTCACTTCTTTACTTATTAACTAAAACATTTCACTTTCACTTCATAGTTTCCAATCAATATTTTTCCCAAAATCCCTCAAGGAAAAACATTCATTTTACATGATACGCGTTTCAATAAATCTTTTGAAGATCTTTATATCATTTCAAATATGACATGTCACGATGTACTCACCAAACACTATTTTCACATTTTCTTTAATAAAACATTTAGGTGAGGTTTATCACCTCAAAATCACTTTTATCACAAAGCTCAACACTCACTCTTTGACAATACTTTAATATAACTTTAAAACACTTCAAACCATATGTTTATTTTCAAAATTCATTAAATTTAGCCACAATACTTTAAAACCCTCAAATTCTCTCAAACGACATTTTTCACTCAAGAATTCATGAGAAATTTCACTTTTCATCTTTTAAAATTCATACACTCATAAATGAATATAACATATATTTTCTTAATCAGAAATTCATCACAGATAACCACAAAGTCTCGAAATCAAACATAAAAGTTACCAAGCATGGGTTTGGCCATCTCATACATTTTTCTATCACCATTTCCAACAACAAAGCCCTACTTTCTAACCATATCATGATAAATTTCACAAATAACATACAAATCCCAATCAGGTCCTCAAGTCCGCTACCTAGAGGCCACCTCAAGACCGCTACCTAGGTTGGGATTTCAAGAGCCCAACTTCATCACTTCAAATATAGCCATTTTTACCAAAGTAAACCACAGATCTATGATATTTAACACTAATAAAGCTACATCTAATAGTTTCGAAACTTATACCTTCAGATCTATCAAGATCTAGCAAGATCCAACACGATCCCTCAAGCCCCTCTTCAAGCAAATTGCTTCCAAGCTTAGGAACACCTAAAACTTCGATCTTAGCCCAAGATCTTCGAGCTTTGACAATGATTTCCAACTCCAAGCTCACGATCAACCTCAAGACAAATCACCCAAGCTTTCCTTCCCTTTCTTTTCTCTCTCTCTAACTCGGTTCACCCTCTCACACACTCTCTCTATCTCGGCAGCCAAAGGAGGTAGATGAACCAAGATCAAGACCTTCAATGGAGATCAAAGCTTCAAGAAGAGATGGTGGAAGAAACCAAGCAAAAATCTCTTCCTTCTGTCTCTAAGCTCTCGGACCAACTCTCCCTCTCTCTCCTCTCTCTCTTGGCTGCAAGGAGTGAAGAAGATGATGATCTTCAATGGACATCAAAGCTTCAAGAAGGATTGATGGAAGGGATGGAAGAAACCAAGAAATCTCACACACTCTCTCTCTTCTCCTTGCTCTCGGCAGCCTCTCTCTCTATCTCTCAAGGTGGCTGCTGAAAAGTGAAGGAGTTGATGGTCTTCAATGGTGCTTGAAGCTTCAAGGATTGAAGGAAGAAGAAAGGGAAAATGAAAACTCAAGCTTCTCTCTTTCTCTCTCTCTTATTTTCGGCCTCCCTCTCTCTCTATACATCCCCAATTTTCAGCTGCAGAAAATGAAGCTCAAGGAGGCCAAAAAGTCAAGACAAAAAGGTTATCTTTCCTTATTTTAAGGAAAAGTGCCTTTTTGGGCACTTTATGTCGCGTCGCGCGTGACAGTCTAACTTACACTATTTTACTCCATTCCAACACTGTCCAACCTTAATAATATTTCCATAATATCACTACATATGCTCGATTTCAACTTAAAGTCACTAATCCCGCTCCGGTACAAAATTAAACACTTAATTTGGCCAAAACCACACACCGGCAAATAATTCGTTTAAAATTCTCTAAATCGGAAAATATTCACTTTAAATATAAATTCACTCATATTTTGATGAATAAACACAATATAAATACTATTTTATTTTTTTAAAATAATTCTAAATTTTGAGGCCCTCACATTGGTGGAGTTAGGATTAAGTGGAGTTCTACATGGTATTTATGTGTCAAAGTTGATGGAATGTCAACTATGTGGGACGTGTTCAAGCCTGGTGGGAATTAACTCTTGAGACTCAAGTTTTGTGAACTTTGGCTCCTGAGAGCCCCTGTATCCTACCTTTGTGTTGTTACTTGCTTTTTTTATTTGTTTGTTTCTAATTGTGAATTGAAGTGAAATTTCATATGCTCTATGTGATTTGTATTTCTTTTGGAACTCACTGGGCTTTAACTAATTCTTTTAAATTTGTTTTCCATAGGGGACTGAAAACCCGAGTGATGGAGCCACTCGTTAGAGTTAGGTTTTACTTTTGTATCTGGCCTGAGAAACTTGAACTTTGTATTAGGGTTTTGTATCGTGATACTTTGAATGTATAATTAAGTCCTTTGGATTATATTTTGGATTGTAAGAAGATCATCTAATTGTACTTCATGTATTTTGGGATTACAAGGTTTGGTTAGTGAATTTGTGAGTTGTCAATTGGTTTAGATTTATTATTAAAAATTTAGTTTGAAGAATTAGTGATATGGACGTCGCCAACTGTGTGACAAAATCCTGTACAAGACACGACTAGGATCTAGAAGATGTATCAACGCTTGAGACACAAACGTGGAATAGACCTAAACCCGTTGATCACATGGCCAACAAATCTCGTTATTGGTAGAAGACGCCGCAATCTAGCATGTTCCTAGATTGATAAGTCGAATGAATATCAAAGAAATATCTAAAATATTCAAGAAAGCTTCAAGGAAGCGTTTGAGAGAACTCTCAATGTTTTGCTAATGCAAAGGGAACGATATGGCTGAATTGTGTGTTTACATGCAGCCTATGAGCCTTTAAATAGGCTAACCTATGCCTAACAAAAACCCCATTGGATTAGGACTATAATTGACAAGCTAATTACTAATAACACTATTGTCTTAGCCAACTAGGAATCAATTTCCAATGCTGGCCTACTTACTAATTCCAATTTGACTAGGAATTTTACTAACCAACTAGTCTAGAGTTCGGACCTCAGAATGCCTTGGCCGAACCTTTAGTGACTAACTAACCAACATACGAATCAAAGCTAACAAAACTCGTACTCCAAGCTGGTCGGCCTTCTTGATGTTTTTATCCATGGTCCAAATGAGCTCAAGAGCTTGGATCCGAGGCCCCTTCATGTACTTGTAGTATACTGACCATCCTTGAATCATCGAGCCCTTCAATTGCCTTAGGTTCCCCAATCGAATCTCGAACCGCACGTACGGGGGTTTGCAGTGCTTCTTGCATTCGCTTGGCTCAAGCACGCATCATTGGACCCAATGGAACCTTTACTTGCTCAACGTGCATGACATCCTTGACCTCCTTATCAATTAGTGATCATTTGAATGAGTGAGTCCTGGTGAGAGTTGGACAAGCGGTCCACTGATACCTTAGGGTGCACCCTACGGAGAGGTGGGGCTGTCATAGATGGTATCAGAGCCTAGGTTTGAATGATCTGGTTAGAGCTAGAGTTATTAAATTATTTGAGAGTTTAGTGGGTTAGAGAGAAATGTTAGGTGATGGTTATTACTTATGTTTAAGTGTTAATGATATTTAAGTTTGATTAAGTTCTAATCGAATTCGTTCTTGTAGGTTATGGATTTTAGTGGTGGTGGTGATGTGCCTGGACATCTTCAGCCCATGGTTTCTTACCGATCAAGTCCAAGGGGTGCTTGCATGGCTTATAATCCTAGGACCAGAACTAGGCAAGATTGTGAGTGTTGGAAGATGCATGCATATCCTGACAGTGTAGTTTTGACGATCTATCGTGAGAGGAGGGGATTGACCAGGGTTAATAGAGAGTTACATGAGGAGATGGGTAGGCTATTGACTGTGGAGTAGACTCAAGCTGCTCAGATCCGTGAGCTTGAGGAGGAGGTTCGCTTGACCACCGAGCGATTGGCTAGAGTCGTGAGAGTTGCTCAAGAGCGAGCCAGCGGTATTGTGGCCGAGCGCAAGGTTTTAGTAGAGGGAGTGCTCGAGACTAATTGGGCTGAGGAGGATTCAGTCAATCAGCCCCATAACGATGCAGATATGGGAGAAAATTCTAGGAGTGAGTCTATGGGGGATGCCGCTATGGCTAAGGCAGACCCCCAATATTTGAGTCTGACCCATCGGAGAGTGCTACCTCTGAGACTTCTGCTTCTGAGATTGGATAGGCTAGCCGAGCGTGAAGTTAGGACTTTATGTAGTTTTTTGTGAAAGAAACCATTAGAGTGATTCTCAATCCCTGTAATTGCATGCTTGTTAACTGTTCAAGTACTGTACTTTTGTTTGGTTGTACTTGTGAACTCGATGTGACTTTTGTATATCTTTTGTTAAAAGCATGCTCATCTAATGTACTTCTAGCACTTCTTTTATTATGAGTTATGTATACAAAGTGCTTTGCTTTCTTTTCGAGTTGATTTTCTAATAGTGTATTTTATTTTTGTATTTATTTTAAAATGCCTACCCTCTAAAGAACTATGGAGGGTAGAAGAGGTCGAGATTGAGGGCGAGGAACTAGACTATTTCAAAATATCGGAGGTGACCGTGAGTCGGCCGCCCACCAAAATCAAGGATCTAGGGTCGATATTGGAGAACAAATGGCTACGGCCATTAAATGAATAACTCAAATACTAGATCCGTATGGCTGGCCAACAAGGCCCTGGATCTGAAAATCAACCTATTAACCTTGAGGGTGGTGAGGATAGAGCTCTGGAGAGATTTCAAAGGTTTTTCCCACCTAAATTCTTTGGAGAGCCTAACGCCGAAGTAGCCGAGGGATGGCTAAAAAGGATTTTCGACATTTTTGCTGCCTTGGATTATACGAAGGAAAGGCAAGTAGCATTTGCTGTATTTCAATTTGAGGGAGCCACCCGATCATGGTGGAACATGATAAGGGCCAAATGGGATAGAGAACAAACCCCTAGGATTTGGGTGAACTTCACTAGGGAGTTTAATGCTAAGTTTCTCCCTCTGCAAGTTCAGGAGAGGAGGGAGAATGATTTTATTAAGTGTAGGCAAGGAATGCTAAGTGTCACGGAATACGTGGCACTATTCACTAAATTGTCGAGATTCGCTCCTGAGTTAGTGGTAACTGAGCAAAGGAGAATAAGGAGATTTGTACAGGAGTTGAATGTAGAATTATAAGAAAGCTTGGCTGCTGCCCAAGTTAATAGCTTTAGTGAAGCTGTTGAAAAGGCCCAGAGGATTGAAGGGGCCAAGGCTCAAGCAAGAACTTTCAATGCGAGAAAAAGGAATACACCTAACAGTAGTCGTGGACCAACGGACATGGGTACTTCAGCTCCTAAGTTTGGAAGAGGAATGAGTAGAGTAAACACCTCTGGAGCATCAAGAGAGTCTATGACGAAGACCTTTACTAGAGGAGCAGTGTCAAGAGGAACTTCAAGTGGAAGGAGACAATCAAGGAGTGTCTCACAAAGAAGTTAAGCATTCGCTCCCAGTGTATCATGTAGTTTTTGTAAAAAATTGAATCATACCGAGGATAATTGTTGGAGGAAGACAGGAGGATGTTTCAAGTGTGGAAATACCAAGCATCAACTAGTTGTATGTCCGAGGTTTCAAAGGGAATGTGTGACTAGGCAAGTGAGTAAACTAAACTCCAGTCAAGCTAGTGCATTGGGGAATCGGCCAAGGGTTCCGGCTAGGGTCTATGCTATCGACCAACAACAAGTCTTGACCCAACTAAGGTTGTCGAAGATACTATCCCCATTTCTTATTGTTTAGCTGAAATTCTAGTTGATCCTGGTGCTTCACATTCTTTTATAAATCCTTCTTTCTTGTGTGGGGTGGATATAAAGCCTGTTAGATTACCTTATGATCTTGAAATTGGAACACCCATGGGAGACCAAAGTTTGATTACAAGTTGGGCATACAAGAATTGTGATATTTGGATAGGAGAAAGAAAGTTAGTGGTAGACCTAATAAGTTTGGATACTAAAGGGTACGATGTGATTATAGGGATGGCTTGTTTAGCCCAATATCATGCCAAATTGGATTGTAGGGAGAAAACTGTGAAATTTTCTATTTCAAGGAAAGCTACTTTGAGATTAGATATGAAAGGAATGTTAGCTTCATCTGCCCTTATTTCGAGAATTAAGGCTAGAAAATTATTAAGTAAGGGAGCTCAACGTTATTTGGCTTTTCTTATAAACCCTTCAAGTGAGAAGACAAAGTTAGAAGATGTGACAATTGTGAAGGATTTTCCAGATGTTTTCCTTGAAGAATTAGAAACCTTACCTCCTGAGCGAGTAGTGGAGTTTAAGATTGACTTAGTACCGGGAACAGTTCCAATTTCTAAAACCCCGTATCGAATGGCACCAGCTGAACTTAAGGAGTTAAAGATTCAATTGCAAGATCTATTAGAACGGAGATTCATTAGGGAAAGTGATTCACCTTGAGGAGTACCCGTTTTATTTGTCAAGAAAAAGGATGGGAGTTTGAGATTGTGTATGGACTACCAAGGGATTAATGATGTGACAATAAATAATAAGTATCCTTTGCTACTTATTGATGAACTATTTGACCAGTTGCAAGGGTTAGTAGTCTTTTCTAAGTTGGATCTTAGGCAAGGGTACTACCAGTTGAGGATTAGAAAGGAGGACGTATCGAGAACTGCTTTTAATTCGAGGTATGGGCATTTTGAATTTGTGATAATGCCCTTTGGATTGACCAATGCTCCTGCTGCGTTTATGGACTTAATGCAGTGAGTCTTCAAACCTTACTTGAATCAATTTGTGGTTGTGTTTATAGATGATATCTTGGTGTATTCTAAAACCCGAGAGAATCATGCCCAACACTTGAAGATAGTGCTACAAACCCTAAGAGATCATCAATTGTATGCTAAATTTACTAAGTGTGAATTTTGGTTGGAGGAATTTTCCTTTCTAGGGCATAAAATTTCTAAGGATGGGATTTCTGTGGACCCGGGGAAGGTAGAAGCTATTACTCAATGGAAACAGCCAGAGAACCCAACAAAGGTTAGGAGTTTCTTGGGTTTAGCGGGATATTATCGATGGTTTATTAAAGATTTCTTGAGGATTTTTGGGTCGTTAAGTGATTTGACCAAGAAGAATGGCAAGTTTGCTTGGAACCTTAAGTGTAAGACTAGTTTTCAAGAATTGAAAAAGTGTCTGATGATGGCCCCAGTTTTGACATTACCTAATGGAAAGGATGGATTTGTAGTTTACTCAGATGCTTCTAAAGAAGGTTTAGGATGTGTTTTGATGCAAAACGGGAAAGTTATTGCTTATGCCTCTAGGAAATTAAAACCTCATGAGCAGAATTACCTGACACATGATTTGGAATTGGCAGCAGTCATCTTTGCATTGAAAAAGTGGAGACATTATTTATATAGGGTAACATTTGAGGTTTTTACAGACCATAAGAGTCTTAAGTACTTGTTTTCTCAAAAGGAGCTAAATCTAAGACAAAGGCGATAGGTGAAATTTCTTGAGGATTATGATTGTACTATAAATTATCACCCTGAGAAAGCTAATAAAGTAGCGGATGCACTAAGTCGAAAGACTTATGTGGCAGGGTTGATGGTTAAGAATAGAATATGTTGGAAAAGGTTAGCGAGTAGAATTCTCAATTGGAGAAACAGAAGGTTATATTTGGAAATTTAACATTAAGATCTCCGGTGATAGACTGCATCGAAGGGGCACAAAAGGAGGATACTATGGTGTAAAAATGGTTGGATAAAGTGGAAAAGGAGGAAACCCTAGATTTTAAATTAGGGCCTGAGGGAGTGCTGAAATTTGAGACCGAATAGTGGTGCCAAGTAATGAAGGGTTAAAAAGGGAAATTTTGAAAGAAGCGCACCGATCTAAGTATACAATTTACCCTAGGAGTAATAAGATGTATCAGGATTTGAAAGGGGTATATTGATGGGATGGTTTGAAGAAGGATGTGGTGAAATTTGTTCAAATATGTCTCATGTGCCATCAAGTTAAGGCTGAACATCAGAAAACTTCGGGATTTTTGCGACCCCTAGAGATACCCAAATGGAAGTGGGAGCATATCACTATGGATTTTATGACAGGGTTGCCAAGGAGCCAAAAGGGGCATGACGCAGTTTAGGTGGTAGTAGATCGACTTACTAAAACTGCGCATTTCCTTCCAGTAAGTATGAAATTCCCTTTGAAGAAATTATCTCAACTTTACTTGGATGAAACTGTGAGGCTGCATGGTATTCCTATAATATTGTCTCTGATAGGGATCCAAGATCTAGCAGAAGTTACAAGAGACTTTGGGGACTAAGTTGAATCTAAGTACCGCATATCATCCCCAAACAGATGGGCAGTCAGAGAGGACAATTCAGACTTTGGAGAACATGTTGAGATCATGTATATTGGATTTTGGGGGAAGTTGGAGTCAACACATGACATTGATAGAGTTTGCTTAAAACAATAGTTATCATGCTTTGATTCAAATGGCACCGTACGAAGCACTTTATGGAAAGAGATATAGGTCGCCAATCCATTGGGATGAAGTAGGAGAAAGGAAAATTTTGGATCCAACCACTATTCCCTCGGTCGAGGAGGCTTATGAGAAAGTAAAGTTAGTCCGAGAAAGACTTTAGACCGCTCAAAGTCAACAGAAGAGCTACGCTGATAATCGGAGGAAAGACTTGGAATTTAAAGTAGGAGATAAGGTATTCTTGCTGTGAAAAGAGGAGTTGTAGCCAAGAAAGGAAAGAAATTAAAGCCGAGATATATTGAACCTTTTGAGATTCTCAAGCGAGTTGAAAAAGTGGCATATCAGTTGAATTTGCTTGCCACTATGTCCACGATTCACAACATTTTCCATGTTTCTATACTCAAGAAGTATCATCCAGACCCAAGTCATGTGCTACAACTAGAAGATATTGATGTGGATGAATCGCTAACCTATGAGGAATGTCCTGTGAAGATTCTAGATCGAGAAGTGAAGGACTTGAGAAATAAGAAGATTCCTTTGGTTAAAATCCTTTGGAGAAATCATGATGTCGAGGAAGCAACTTGGGAAGTAGAAGAGGAGATGCAGAAGAAGTATCGAGAACTGTTTGCCTAGAAAGGAGAGAAATTTTGAGAACAAAATTCTTTAAGGGGGAAAGGATGTGAGGGCCTCAAAATTCTATTTTTATTGAAAAATAAATAACAATATTTATATTATGTATATTGACTAAAATATTAGTGAATTTATGTTTCGAGTTATCATTTTCTAATTTAGAGAATTTTTTGTGAATAATTGCCTGTTTCGGCCAATTTAAGCATTAATTTTTGAGCCATGACATGAATAGTAGCTCTAAGATGAAACTGAACATATGTAGAGACATTACAGAGATATATTTAAGGTAGGACAGTGTCGGAAGTAGAAAATTCAGTAAAAGTTAGAACGTCGCGCGCCGACATGACATAAAGTCAAGTTGGTGGAACTTTCCACCAACTTTTCCCTAAAAAAAGGAGAGCCAAGCTTCTTGTCTCCATAAAATCTTCATCCTTGCCGCTTATCCTCTCCATTTTCAGCCAGCCAAGGAAGCTCAAAAGAGAGAGATAGAGGGAGAAAAGAAAGCTTGCTTCAACTTCATCTTCTTGCACCTTGAAGACTCCATTTGAGAGCTTCATCTTGCTCCTTTTTCCTTCTTGTTTCAGTCGGGGTAAGAGAGGGAGAGAGAGGGAGATCCGAGAGTGAGAGCGATCAAAAGGGAAAGAAAGAAAGGTTCACCTTGTTCTTCTTCTTGATCTTGAAGTTCGTGGAAGAAATCACCAACAAACAAGTGAATCTTTGGCTAAGCTTGGAGGATCTTAAGGGTGCAAAGCTTGGAAGACAATCTTTGAGTAAAGCTACACTTGATCTTGCTAGATTTAGCTAGATCTTGATAGTTAGATCTTTTAGTTTTAATCTTGATAATGCTAGTTCTTTTACATCCATGGACTTCTTTTGCTAGAAATGATATTTTGGTACATTTGAATTGGGCTCTTAAATTCCCAACTTAGGTAGCTAACTTGAGGTGGCCTCTTGGGTAGCGGACTTGAGGATTTTGTTGTAGTTGTGGTTGTTGTTATGAGATGAGTTTATTTTAGAAAGTAAGAATGTTGGTGAAAATTTTGAAGAAAAATTATGCTTGCTGGCCGAACTTTAGCTAGAAAATTGTGACTCTTGATCTTAAAATTTTATGATGTTTCTTAACTCAAATTTGCCTGAATAAATATGTATTATGTTCACTTATGAGTATATGCTTGATTGGAGTTAAAATTTTGATTTTTGCATGGTAAAAAGTTGAGTTTTTCACTAATTTTTGAATAAGTGTATCATTTGGGCAGATTTGAATACTTGAAATGTTTTGACTATTTTCATGATTTCGTGCATTGAGATTTGGTGAAAATGGTCCTAGACACGTGTTAAAACCTTGATTCAAGTTTTAAGTGTTGAATTTGTAGTCGAATGGATGATTTTAGAGGTGATAGATCTCACTTGATTTCATTGTCTTAAAAGTTGAGAAGTTGCGAGTATGGAGTATGTCATTGGAGCATTTTATTTTAAATGATGTAGCGATTTTAAATAGAGTCTTTTGTGATATTTTCCTACTCGAGTTGACTACTTTTCACTCGAGGAAGGTTGAAGGAAAATTTGGGAAAAATCTTGATCAAACCAATGACTAAGTTTATTTTGATTTGGTTTCACGAATGGAGGAGCGAAACTTATTTCCTCTCTTTAACTATTTGTAGGGAGTGTGGACGACTTTGAGATTGAGCCAAATTTGGAATCTGAACCTTGCTATTTTGGTGAGTTCCCATGCATGTTGTTTGATTTAACTTTGCGAATTTGACATGAAAAATGTTTTGATTAAGTGATGTGACATGAAAACTTGGCTTGTGATCCATCAAATGGAGTAGTGTGTACTTTATCGTACTTACTCCTATTTGAATGGTAATGTTTGTGAAAGTGTCTTGTCGTGATTGATGTGCGTGTTAAATTTCAGGAATTCCTAAGACCTATCGGTAAGCCAATCGACTCGAGTTGTGGGCTAGACTTAGGCCGAGGAGAAATGACGAACCATAGGGTAAGTAAAGTGAAGTGTGCTCTGGACTTGGCATATAGACTTGTCCCTTTTGGAGAGCAATAATCAATTTATGTGACTGAACGGGAGTAAGTGCTATGCCTATTTAGGCGGGAGTCACTTCTTAGTCCGTATCAGTTTATTTGTCTGAACGGGAGTAAGTGCTACACCTATTTGGGCGGGAGTAACCTTTTAATCCGTATCAATTTATGTGTCTGAATGGGAGTAAGTGCTACGCCTATTTGGGTGGGAGTCACCCCTTAATCCGTATCAGTCACTCTTGATATGCTCAAGCATTACCCTTCTTGCGTGTGTGGAGTCGGGCCCAATAGGGGCTTTGGTGGAGTTAGGAGTAAGTGGAGTTCTACATGCTTGAAATTTGTTCAACTTTGCTTCTGTTATCTTTCTTTAGTAAGCAGCACTTTCAAGTGATGGAGCTCAATCAATAAACAACCATAAATCCATAGGAAAAATTCACAAGAGATCAATTAAGAGATAAAGAAAAGTTACTTCTTCTATTTCACAAAGGGCTATAGCTACTCTCATATAAAAGATGACAGACAGAAGCTCTGATTTACACATACTAATACACAGCCTGAGACTAGGAGTGCAAATGAGTCAAGTTTAATTGATTAACTCGTAAGCTTACTTGGTTAAAGTTAGAGCTCAAACTTCATCAAATTGAGTTCAAGAGTTCAAGCACCTCGAGTTGCTCAACGAGTCGAGCACAAGTTTAATGTGTGAAGCTTAAACTCTTGTCGAACTTAATTGAGCACAAGCTTAATTTTTGACCTAGAATTGAAATCTCTGTGGGTGTGAAAGAAATCTGGAAAGTGAAGAATTCTAATCAATTGGTTGGTGTTTTCCTTGCATAAGTTTCAATGGATTGTTAAAAACCAAGAAAAATACAATCTTAGATCATGATAAGAAAGTCCAGTTCATGGCAAAGCAAGAGAGGAGGCAGCAAGGTCTGCTTTAAAGGGTCTGCAGTTAGTCAAACTAGTTGCAATTTATCATCGTCTGAAGATTAAAATTAGCAATGCTTTGACGACATTGCCTGCAGGTTTTAGTAGTTCCATCATACAATATACCTTCTCTTTCAACATTTTGTAAATAACAGGTTTAGTAGTTCCACATGTTACGTCTTACAACTGAACTAAATTTAAGTTGTAGAAACGTGAATTGCATTTTAAACATGTCTTTGAAATTTTGTCCAGGTATAAGAATTAAATTAATTTGGTACCGAGGTAGTATTAAGGAAATCTAACTACATGATTTTTGCATATATTACTTCGTCATGGATGTACCCTAGTTGTTAGGATCGTACGATTCTAATGTGATCCTATGGTTCTAGTACTACTCAATTAGAACAAATGCAATTCTATATGAACTGCAACCCTACTATTGATTCAAATCGATGATTGACGGTACATTTGATAAAATAGAAATTTGAAAGTTGAAATTTAAAATTTGAAATCTAAAATATGAATTCATTAAATGATTGAATTGATCTAAGCTTGCGTTTAATAAAACAGAAGTATGAAAATTGAAATTTGAACTCTAAAATCTAAAGTCTAAATCTATTATGTTACTAAATTGTTAAATATTAAATCTTATATATTTGAGTTTATTTGACATCCAATGACAAGTGAATAACTTATCACTTATTTTTGAGAGCAAGTTTTGTTAAAAAATTCAATTCCACTTAATTAATTCAAATGATCTAGTTTTAGTTATCAAATGCATTTGGACGTGTTAAAATCTAAACCGTTGAATTTAAGTGTTGAATTAAGTTATCAAACAGCGTCAGAATCTAATACATTTGAATTTATGTCATATTAAATAATAAGTGAATAGCTTATTTCTTATTTTTAAGAGTAAGTTTTTCCTTGAAATTTAGTACCACTTAATTAATTCGTTATCTGTTTTTTGTTATCAAATGCTTTTGAGCATGTTAAAATCTGAAATTATTAGATTTGAGTGTTGACCTGAATTTTCGAACGGGACCTTAATTCTGGATCATAGGATTGCCCGATCGTGCTTTTTGATAACATTGGATGTACTCTTTGTAGGAGAATTCCGCATCTTGATTGGAATGGAAAGTTGACCCATACAACTATTTTATGTTTTCTTTTTCAATTACATTTTCTTTGTCTCATACAGCAGCATTCACAACATACTTCATCCCATCTATAAGGTAGTCTACCCTACTCTAAAGAAAAGGAAAAGAAAGAGCCCGACTGAGTATACAAGGGATTAGATGGAGAGGATTAGAGAACCATTACCAAAGAAATTTTGTACATTTGTGGAGTTTCGAACACCCAACGTTTATACCAACTTACTCAAGTGTTTTTTTTTTTTTTCCTTTGCAATTACAAGTCATGGGCTCTAGCACATTACATATTCTAATAAGTACAAAGAAAGAATAGGGATGATATTGTCTATTCGGAAACGTGCTTAAGTCACAAGTGAGAAGATTAGCAACACAAGAGTTGTAACTCGCAATTTACCAAAGCTAGACTAAAGAGATCTAGGCCATACTTTCTTGAAGCTCACAATCGGTGCAAGTGATTTTCATTAATTGCTTCAACCTAAGAATTGCTCTAGCAAGCTTTTGAAGTTTCTAGAATATCCAAAGTGGCACTCAATGTGCATAATAAAATAGAGAGATTTCTAATGATGGTTAGTGGCACTCAGTTTGTATACTTAAATTACATCTAATTTGTTATATGAATACATACATTTACAATTACTTCAGAAAAAAAAATCTGATTCGGTAACTCCTTTCCCAACGAGTTGGACCAAGTCCAACAACAAAATGGAATCTAAATTAGTAAGGAAACTTCTATGTTAAGCAACATACGATTTAAACAATAGAAACAAATTAATGGATAACTATCTTGTCGATTTTAGAATTCTAGAATTCCCATATCTGTGTCTGTAGCTTGCTTAAGAATGTAGGGATTTATGTCGCTTAAGAATATAGAGATTTATTGCCGCTTTTTCAATTGGACCCAATTAATAAATAGCTAAAGTTACTATTATTTAACCGTAGACTGGGCTTGAACTTGAAGAGTCGAACTTGGATGTAACAGTACTATCACTTAAATTGGGTCTATAAATTGAAGATTAGCTGCGCCTAGATTTGGGAAAATCTCTTCTCGAGTCTCGACACTTTTGCTTGTGCCCTTAACATCCTTGATATAACCAAGTATTATAAATCTGGGAGTCGCCATCTTCTAAAACCGCCTCTTCAACTCCCACGGCAGAGGGTGGAAACTGCTGCTGCTACCAATACTACTGATTCTCCAATCCCTTCGACGCTTCAACCGTCCGACCAGGTTTCTTTCATCTATTGGCCTCCTTATTTGTCAACTTGGAGCTTTGTATCTTCTAGCAAGTTTGGGAGTTTCATGAGTGATGATGAATTGAACTGATTTCAGCCCCTGAATCCCAGCTAGCTTACTGAAGATTGCGCTTTGGTGCGTTAAATTTCAATTTTCTTGTCAATAATATCCCTTTCGTAGGCTATAGCGAAACTCCTTTTGGCCTTTTATTATATTAGTGGAGAGGAAGCGCAGAATTTTTTGTGATGATTTCGGGTCATAAGCACAAGGAAGTTGGAGACAACCCCGCCCCAGTCGGTGATACTGTGGTTGATGATGGTAAAGTCGATAGGATCAGTGACCTTCCTGATCCTTTGCTCTGCCATATTTTATCTTTTTTACGAAGCGCCAAGGAATCTGCTGCTACCTCCCTTTTGTCCCGCAGATGGAGACACCTTTTTCTAGCAGTTCCTGATATTTATTTTGAATTCAGGTGGCCTCGAGATCGAGATGCTTTTCGCAAAGTTTCTGATCTTATAGATTTTGGCAACAGAGTGTTTCAACAGCGAAATGCAGCTACCATCGCAAAATTTTATTTATATGTCTCCCCCGATTTTGCACCGCGTTGGTTGCCCTTGAACTCATGGATTTCTGCCGCACTTTCATGTCGTGTTCGAGAACTCGATATGTCTGTGGGCCGCAATCATACTAGTCTTATATTTCCTCGGGAAATTTTGATGTGAAAAACTTTAATTTCTCTGAAACTATCCCAAGACGGTGTGCGTGATGTTTTGGATGTCCCAAATCCAGTTTTCTTACCAAATCTTAAGGTACTGCACTTGTGGTCTATTAATTTTTTCCAGGGTGACCTTGAGAGGCTCATCCAAGGTTGTCCCTTGCTTGAAGAACTGTTTTTATTCTTCGACAGAGCTCTCAGAGATGACATTCTGAATTTATCTGGTCCTTCTATGAGAAAACTGACATTCCAATTTTGGAAGTGCGACAGTACTGTTGTCGTGGAGTCCAATTGCGAGAGTTTGGAATATAAACTTTACACACATGATAGTGAGAATGGAGTATTCATAAAAACCCAACGTCTGAAATATTTGACCTGCCATGGACCTGCCATTGGAGTAAACTTCAGTCAGAACCTGAATTCTCTGGTTGAAGCCAAAATATCACTTGGTTGTTACAAAAAATGTACAGGAGACAATGCTATTGAACATCTCAATAGGGTGAAAGGAGTGAAATCCCTTAGTTTATACGAGAACGTTCTGGAGGTAACTGCCTTTTCTTTTGTTTGTAACTTTGGTTTTCTTGGCTTCATACTTAGGAGTTGTAACTTGTTGTAATGCTTTCCGTTTTGCATGAAGGCTCTTTACCTTTCCCGACATTTGTTGCCAACATTCAAAAATTTGACCACTCTGGAGATTAAGTTTATCGTGGACTATTGTTATATTGACCGTAAGCTTTCCTAGAAAGCATTGCCAAGCTTCCTTGAAAAAGTCCCAAATCTTGAAGCGCTTATTTTTGATGAAGTAAGTGACTATATATTAACTGTTTTATTATAAGAATATCTTGCATCATGATTTAGTTTTAATCTTCTTTGGATGTACAGGTGACGTGGCCTTTTGGGAACACCAAGGAATATGAGCCTCTCTTTCAAGAGGCTTTCCCAGCATCCATCATTGAACATCTCAGGGAAATAGAGCTCAAAAGATTCAACAACGAGGAACATGAATTCGAGCTAATCAAGTATCTTTTACGAAATGGAAAGGCTTTAAAGAAAATTACTATTGTTGATTTTCGAGAACCTTCCATTTGTGAAAGGATATCATCATTCAAGAGGTATTCTGAGGATTGCAGATTTTGTAACCGAGAGAGGTTGAATGATTGGGAGATCGAACATATCTGAGGAATGCTTATTAAAATATAGAGATAGGATGGTTTCTCTTTCTTGGACAAGTTGATTTTAGTTATTATATCTCCTTATATTGTTGTCTATTGGTCAAATGATCAACTAGGTATTTCAGGTTGTTTTCTGTTACGGTTTCTATAGGCATAACTTTATGCAAATTCTTTCTGGATGCTAGTTAACTCAAATTGATGGCAGTTTGCCGCTTCACAAATCATATAATCTAATTTCTGTGCGTTGGTTAAATGAGCTACTATCAATATTGAATACGAGGTGGTTTCTTTATTCTGCTATGCTTGTTGAGCACCTTGCTCCACGCTTTTTCATTGACAAATTAAATATACAAGTAACTTCTTGCTGCATGATAGTTAGCTCAGTTGTAAGCTAGTTTAATTTTTCACATACTGTATCTTCTTACATTTGTTTATTAATTCAATGATCTAGACTAAATTCGAGATCACTCCTATTTTGTTTTGCTTTCCAGTTCCTCAGCGTGTGCATAACTCATAGACGCTTAAAGTTTTTGATATATGCTTCGTATTTAGGTAGTTTGACTTTTGCTGGAATCTAAAGATTGGTTGGCATTAGTTGGCTAAGGCTTGTTGAGGTGGGACAGAAGAATGCATTGCGTTGTTTTGGAGGTTTTTGTTTTAATTCAAACGCATCCATTATCATTACAAGTCCTTTTGTAGAAATAATTAAAAAATAATAATAATAATTGTCACTTTAAGAAGGTAAACACATAACTATTTATATTTTTAAAATTTTTTGGAGGTTCTGAATATAATTACCTATATTCAACTGATTTAGTGACAAGGCTAGAATTACATTCTCTACTGAAGACCAAAATTCGACCAGCGGCCAAGGCCAAAACTAAGGTCGCAGTTGAGTCTTTGAATGAGTCGGAGATGACTTGTTCAATTGGAGATGTGGAACGATGATGGCTGCGACCATAACTGCAAACGCAACATTGAAACATGCTCTCAACTCGACTACTATTTCGATTGGAAAAATTATTGTTTGATGAAAGCTTGTCTAGCAGTAATGCTTGCTTAATATCGTATGCAATTAGTTATGTAGGACCAAATCAATATTTAAAACTATTGCAGCACCAAACTTGGTTAGGGCACCCCCCTGTGGGGGTGGCAATGGGGCGGGTAGTGGGGCAATTCCCCCTCCCCTTGGTTAGAAAATGAGGCAGTGGGCGGGGAAGTATACCCCCGCCCTGCCACCTGTTAAGAAAATTTAATTTTATATATATGGATTAATTTCTTATATACTGACAGTGTAGTGATTTTTTTACACTAGCATCTTTGGATGCATGTCACATATACATGATTTGAATTTTAAATTTAAATTTGTGTTATGTAGTATAATCCAACCCTAAAATTTAAATTTGTGTTATGTAGTCTGTAGGTCCCGAAAGCAACCTAAGAAGGGGGGTGAATTAGGTTTATGGAAAATTAAAACTTGATGAATGATAATAATACACAATTTGAGTTAATCAAGTTTTCTTGGTGATACAAAAGCTTGAATACAGGATATAGAGATCACACCAACTGAATAATCTCAAGTAGAATTCAAGCTAAAGAATAAATAGTAGAGATGAAATCAAATGGACTACCAAGTTGCACCCAACTTGAAATCCAATACCTCAATTGCAATTGCTACTTCAATTTGATGAAATTACACCAAGTTGTACATGGAAGGATCACCTCTTGCTTGCCTCAATCTCTTCTTGATCAAGCCAAAAGGTTTTACAGCAGCCTTACTAACCCTCACTATACTACACACTTGAGCCTTGTCTCACAATTGAAAAGCAATGGTAGTTTACACACACACTTACACTACAAGTACTAAGAAAGACACAAATTCTTGCTAAATTTGCTCTTGGAAGTTTGTAAGTAATGGTTGTCAAAAGTTCTGAACATATCCAACCTTTAAAGTATTTATAGGGTCCAAAGATATCTGCCCAAACTTCTCCAACGGTCTTGAATTAAATGCAGGAAAAAATAGCTGTTGGGTGTGTCGGATGTCCGACACTTTGTTCTGCGTTCGAAGCTATCGTCCGACAGTTTGCTGAATTACTGTGTCATAAACTGTCGGACGTCCGAACCAAAAATCCACCGTCCGACAGAATCAGTAGCTAAAGTGAACAACCTCTCAACCTATCGGACGTCCGAAACTTGGGTCACCGTCCGAAAGCATCGTTTGAAACCTTGTCGAAAATTGTCGGACGTCCGAAACGATCGTCCGACAGAACCAGTGGCCATCCAATCTTTCATACCAACCTGTCGGACGTCCGAACCCCTGCCTTGCGTCCGACAGCATCGTCCGACACATATGAGTGAGGTATTTTGTGAAATAACCTGTCTCACTACAATTTGACTTGAAAGAGAATTAGTAAAAATCATCATGTTGGTTTGTTAATCATCAAAATAGCCAACAATCTCCCCCTTTTTGATGATGACAAACCAATTGATGATTTGAATAACAAAGAAGGCAAGAACGCATAATTTTGGAGAAAATACTCCCCCTTACTCGCACACCCCACATTGCAAGAAAGCTCCCCCTTACTTAAAGCACCAATCAGTCCAAATCAACCAATCATATTAAAACCAATCATAATTTTGTAGAAAATACTCCCCCTTACTCGCACACCCCACATTGCAAGAAAGCTCCCCCTTACTTAAAGCACCAATCAGTCCAAATCAACCAATCATATTAAAACCATCAAACATCAAACATTCATTATCAAATAGAACCATCATCCATTATCCATCATCATCAATCAGCAACCAATCATTTTCTCCCCCTTTTGTCATCAATCAAAAAAAGGAGATTAAACCAATGGGTGGCAATACAACCAAAGAACAGCAAATTAGAAAGTTAATAAGATTAAGTAAAAGGAAGCATTCACAGGAGTTTAGTAAGTCAAGGCTAACAATGCTAAGGCTAAACAAAAACAACCATAGCCAATGATTTAGTTTTGGCTTCACAAAAACAGTACAAGAAGCTAACGAGAAGGTATGAACAAAAGGATGCTGGCCTAAAAATGTCTAATGGTATCAACCTATTAGATGCCTAAATTGTGACGACCCACCTCTCCCTAGGGCGTACCCTAGAGTATCAGCGGCCGCCTGCCTTGCTCTCGCCAGGACTCATTCACTCAACAATCATATAACTTATTAACTAAAACTCCGAACACAATATAAAAGGAATAATATCTTACAATTCCATAACTTCATATTACAAACTCAGAGTACATTCATTCTCTATCAATACATTCAAGTTTCATATTACAAAAGCTTTCAATAACCATAATTCAAAGCTCTCAAAACATTAAACATAAGCAAACCCTAATTCTATGGGTTGACTTCTCCACTTAGATACTCATTTCCTACTAAGGAAAACAAATAGAAAAGAGTGAGTTAAAAAGCTCGTGAGTTCCCAAAAACATGCAAGACACTTAGCACATAGTACAATTCACTTCAAACTTGAATTTAACAGTAAACACATAAGAAAGCTTTTAACATTCAAAGAAGGATATAGGGGCTCTCAGGAGCCAAATTCCACGAAACTTGTCCACGAGCCATGTAGTTGACACTCCGTCAACTTTCTCTAGTACAATCCATATAGACCATCACTTATCCCTTACTCTGCCAAAACCCCCACCGGGCCCGACTCCAAACACTTAACATTTTATAACACTTTATAATACTTCACTTCACTTCACTTTGTTTGTACATCGTACATTTCTCTTTTTCTGGGACGAGTCCAAATGCCAAGTCCCGAGTGCACTTCACTTCACTTATGGAACCCTATGGCTCGTACCTTTCTTTTCGGCCTTGGCCTAGCCTCCGGCTCGAATCGAAGGTCTCACCGATAGGTCTCAGGAATTCCCGACATTTCACAAATACACATAAGTCATTACACTACACTTTTACAATCAATCATTTCAAAACACTTTCACAATTATTTTCACTCAAATGGGGTAGGTACGATAAAGTACACACCACCCCCATCGGAGGGTTCAAAAACCATGTTTTACGTCACATTCACTTCATTAAACACATTTACAATCATTTGCATGTAAACACGTAACAAGCATGGAAACTCACCGAAATAGTAGGGTTCAGCTTCCACTTAAGAATCAAATTCAGTCCCTTGCACACTCCCTAAAACAATTTAAAAGCAATGGTTGAGATTCACTCCTTCACTCATTAACTAAAACATTTCACATTCACTTCTTAATTTCAATCGATATTTTTTCCCAAAAACCCCTCAAGGAAAAACATTCATTTTGCATGATACACGTTTCAAATGAATCTTTTGAAAATCACTATATCATTTCAAATATGACACGTCACCGATGTACTCACTAAGCACTATTTTCACATTTTCTTTAATAAGACACTTAAGTGAGGTTTATCACCTTAAAATCACTTTTATCACAAAACTCAACACTTACTTTTTGTCAATACTTTAACATAACTTTAAAATACTTCAAACCATATCCTTATTTTCAAAATTCATTAAATTTAGCCACAATACTGTAAAACCCTCAAATTCCCTCAAATGACATTTTTCACTCAAAAGTTCACGAGAAATTTCACTTTTCATCTTTTAAAATACATGCACTCATAAATGAACATAAAATGAATTTTCTTAGATAGAAATTCATCAAGGATAATCACAAAATCTCGAAATCAAACATGGAAATTACCATGCATGGGTTTGGCCGTCTCATACATTTTTCTATCAAAATTTCCAACAACAAAACCCTACTTTCTAACCATATCACGAAAAATTTCACGAATATCATTCAAATCCCAATCAAGTCCTCAAGTCCGCTACCTAGAGGCCACCTCAAGTCCGCTACCTAGGTTGGGATTTCAAGAGCCCAACTTCATCATTTCAAATATACTCAATACTAGTAAAATAAACCGTAAATCTTTCATAATTAACTCTAATCAAGCTATAGCTAAGGGTTTTGGACCTTATACCTTCAGATCTATCAAGATCTAGCAAGATCCAACAAGATCTTGCGAGCTCCTCTTTAAGCAAGTTGCTTCCAAACTTAGAAACACCCAAAAGCTTCGATCTTAGTCCAAGATCTTCGTGCATTGATGATGATTTCCAACACCAAGCTCAAGAACAAGCACAAGACAACCCACTCAAACTTTCCTTCTCTTTCTTTTCTCTCTCTCCAATTCGGATCTTCCCCCCCTCTTCTTCTCCCTTCACACGGCTGCCATGATGGAGGAAATATCACCCAAAATCCTTCACCAAAGATCCAAACTTCAAGTGGCTAGATGGAGAAGAAATTGGAAGTTCAAGCCTCAAGCTTTTCCTCTCTTTTCTTCCTCAAGAAAATTGGACCACTCCTCTCTCTCTCCTCTCTCTCACGGCTGCCAAGATGAAGAAGATGATGGTCTTCAATGGTGGCTTAATGAATCAAAACAAGAAGAAAGAAGAAATGGAAGAACTTGGAGCTTTTCTCTCTCTCTCTCTCTCTCACTTCCTCACTCTCTCGGCACTCTCTCTCTCTATCTCTCAAGGTTGTAGCTGCAAATGAAGTCCACAGGTGCAAGAAAGTCAAGGCAAAAAGGTAACAAAAAGAGCATTTTTCCTTATTTTAAGGAAAAGTGCTTTTTGGGCACTTTATGTCACGTCACACGCGACGGTCTAACTTACACTATTTTACTCCATTCCAACACTGTCCAATCTTAATAATATTTTCATAATATCACTACACATGCTCGATTTCAATTTAAAGTCACTAATCACGCTCCGGTAGAAAATTAAACACTTAATTCGGCCAAAACCGCACATTGGCAAATAATTCGTATAAAATTCTCTAAATTGAAAAATATTCACTTTAAACATGTATTCACTCATATTTCAATAATAATCACAATATAAACAAATTTAGGCATTTTTAAAATAATTCTGAATTTTTGAGGCCCTCACATCCTTCCCCCCTTAAAAGAATTTTGTTCTCAAAATTCTTACCTTTTTAGGTAAACAGCTCTGGATGATTCTTCTTCATCTCTCCTCTAATTCCCAAGTCGTTTCCTCTATAGCATGATTTCTCCATAAAACTTTAACCAAAGGGATCTTCTTGTTCCTCAAATCTTTCACTTCTTTGTCGAGGATTTTCACCGGGCACTCTTCGTAGGATAAAGACTCGTCCACTTCAATCTCCCCTAATGGTAACATATGGCTTGGGTCTGGATGATACTTCTTGAGTATGGAAACATGAAAGACATTGTGAATCTTTGACATGATAGGGGGTAAATCCAACTGGTAAGCCACTTTGCCAACTCGCTTGAGAATTTCAAATGGACCTACATACCTCGGTTTCAACTTCTTCCCTTTCCTGGACTCTACTCCTCCTTTCAAGGGTTTAACTCTTAGAAAGACGTTATACCCTATTTCAAACTCCAAATCCTTTCTTCGGTTATCGCATAGCTCTTTTGCCGACTCTGAGTTGTCTGAAGTCTCTCACGAACTAACTTTACTTTCTCAAAGGCCTCCTCAACCCAAGGAATGGTGGTTGGATCCAGAATTTTCTTTTCCCTTACTTCGTCCCAGTGAATCGGTGATCTACACCTTCTCCCATAAAGTGCTTCATAAAGGGCCATCTGAATTGAAGCATGATAACTGTTGTTGTAGGCAAATTCAACTAGAGGCATGTGTTGACTCCAACTTCCTCCAAAATCCAATATACATGACCTCAACATATTTTCCAAAGTCTGAATTGTCCTCTCAGACTGTCCATCCGTTTGAGGATGATATGCCGTACTCAAATTGACCTTAGTCCCAAATTTTCTTGATCGGAGACAAATGCTCACAGGTACACCATGTAATCTAACAATTTCGTCCAAGTACAACCGAGCCAACTTCTCCAAAGGACATTTCATACTCACCGGTAGAAAATGAGCAGTCTTAGTAAGTCGATCCACTATCACCCAAACTGCATCATCTCCTTTTTGACTCCTAGACAACCCAGTCACAAAATCCATAGTGATGTGATCCCATTTCCATTCTGGTATCTCTAAAGATTGCAAAAGTCCCGAAGGTTTTTGGTGCTCAGCTTTAACTTGTTGACACACGAGACAAGCTTGAACGAATCTTGCCACATCTCTTTTCAAACCGTCCCACCAATACATCCCTTTCAAATCTTGATACATCTTATTGCTCCCAGGGTGAATTGTGTACTTAGTTCGGTGTGCCTCTTCCAAAATGTCTTTTCTCAATCCTTCATTGTCCGGAACAACTAAGCGATCTCGAAATTTCAGGACTCCCTCAGGCCCTAGTTTAAAATCCAGAGTTTCTCCCTTATTCACCTTTTCAACCCATTTTTGCACCATAGGATCTCCTTTTTGGGTATCTTTGATACGTTCTAATATGGAAGATTTCAACACTATATTCCCAAATATGACCTTCTATTTTTCCAAGTGAGGATTCCATTCACCAACCCTTTCTAACATTTCCCACTCCTTAACCATCAAGCTCGCCACTTGAGCCTTTTGACTTAGTGCAACTGCTACCTTATTAGCCTTTCCAGGGTGATAGCTTATGGTACAACCATAATCCTTAAGAAATTCCACCCATCGCCTCTGTCTCAAATTTAGTTCCTTTTGAGAGAACAAATACTTAAGGCTCTTGTGATCAGTGAAAACCTCAAATGTCACCCCATATAAGTAATGTCTCCACTTTTTCAATGCAAAGATGACTGCGGCTAACTCCAAATCATGTGTTGGATAATTTTGCTCATGAGGTTTTAATTTCCTAGAAGCATAGGCAATAACTCTCCCATCTTGCATCAAAACACACCCTAATCCTTCTTTCGAGGCATCTGAATAAACTACAAACTCATCCTTTCCATTTGGCAAGGTCAACACATGGGCCGTCGTCAGACGCTTCTTTAGTTCTTGAAAACTAGCCTCACATTTCGGGTTCCATGCAAATTTAACATGCTTCTTTGTCAAATCTGTTAGTGGCCCCGCAATCTTTGAAAAATCCTGAATGAATCGACTGTAATACCCTGCCAATCCCAAGAAACTTCTAACCTCGGTAGGGTTTCTCGGTTGTCTCCATTGAGTCACAGTTTCTACTTTTGAGGAATCTACAGCAATCCCGTCCTTAGAGACTTTATGCCCTAGAAAGGGCACTTCCTCTAACCAAAACTCACACTTGTTGAACTTGGCATACAATTGATGTTCTCTTAGAGTTTGAAGCACTATCTTCAAGTGTTGAGCATGATCCTCTCGAGTCTTTGAGTATACCAAGATGTCATCTATAAATACAACCACAAATTGATCTAGGTAGGGTTTAAAAACCCGTTGCATCAAATCCATAAATGCCGCAGGAGCATTAGTCAATCCAAAGGGCATTACCACAAATTCAAAATGTCTGTACCTCGAGTTAAAAGCAGTTCTTGGTACGTCTTCTTTTCTAATCTTCAATTGATAGTACCCTTGCCTAAGGTCCAATTTAGAAAAGACCACTGATCCTTGTAACTGATCAAATTCATCAATAAGCAGCAAAGGATACTTATTCTTTATCATCACATCATTGAGCCCTCGGTAATCAGTGCACAACCTCAAACTTCCATCCTTTTTCTTAACAAATAGCACAAGTGCTCCCCAAGGTGAGTCACTTTCCCTAATGAAACCCCGCTCCAACAAATCTTGTAATTGAACTTTCAACTCCTTAATCTTAGCCGGAGCCATTCGATACGGGGCTTTAGAAATTGGGGCTGTCCCCGGTAACAGATCAATCTTAAATTCTACCATCCGCTCAGGAGGAAGATTCTCTTGCTCTTCAGGAAAAACATCGGGGAAATCCTTTACAATAGGCACCTCTTCTAACTTCATTTTATCACTAGGAGGGTTTATCAAAAAGGCTAAAAATCCTTGAGCCCCTTTACTTAACAATTTTCTCGCTTTAATCCCCGAAATAAGAGCAGATGATGCTAACCTCCCTTTTACGTCTAATCTCAAGGTAGCCTCTCCAGGAATAGAAAATTCCACAGTCTTTACCCTACAATCCAATTTAGCATGGTAACGAGCTAGACAATCCATTCCTATGATAACATCATACCCTTTTATGTCCAAACTAATTAGATCCACCACTAGGTTCCTTTCTCCTACCCAAACATCACAATTCTTGTATATCCAACTAGTAATTAAACTTTGTTCCCCTGTGGGTGTCCTAACTTCCAAATCATAAGGTAATCTAGCAGGCTTTATATCTACTCCATTCAAAAAGGAAGAATTCACAAAAGAATGTGATGCACCAGGATCAATTAGAATCTTAGCTAAGCGATGAAAAATAGGGATGGTACCTTCAACCACTTCAGTAGGGTCAGAAACTTGCTGTTGGTCAATTGCGTAGACTCTGGCTGGCACCCTTAGCCGGTTCCCCACTACACTAGCTTGACTGGAATTGGGTTTATTAGTTGGCCGAGTCACACCTTCACTTTGAATCACTGGACAAGCAGATAACTGACGGCACTTCCACACTTAAGACATGCCCCGCTCTTCTTCCAACAATTGTTCTCTATGTGGTTTGGCTTTCCACAGAAGCCACAGGGTACGTTAGGGGTAGTGGTCTGACTTCCTTGGGAAACTCCCCTTGATTGTCCTCTTCCACTTGCGGTCCCTTTGGACACCCCTCCTCTACTGTATATTCCCCTTGAATTTGATCCCCTTGATGATTCAGAGGGGTTTGTCCTACCCATTCGCCTTCCAAACTTAGGAGTTAGGGCACAATACTGTAAAATACATCAAACCATATCTTTATTTTTAAAATTCATTAAATTTAGCCACAATACTGTAAAATCCTCAAATTCTCTCAAATGACATTTTTCACTCAAAAGTTCACGAGAAATTTCACTTTTCATCTTTTAAAATTCATGCACTCATAAATGAACATAAAATGCATTTTCTTATATAGAAATTCATCAAGGATAATCAAAAAATCTCAAAATCAAACATGGAAATTACCAAGCATGGGTTTGGCCGTCTCATACATTTTTTTATCAAAATTTCCAACAACAAAACCCTACTTTCTAACCATATCACGACAAATTTCACGAATATCATTCAAATCCCAATCAGGTCCTCAAGTCCGTTACTTAGTGGCCACCTCAAGTCCGCTACCTAGGTTGGGATTTCAAGAACCCAACTTCATCATTTCAAATATACTCAATACTAGTAAAATAAACCGTAAATCTTTCATAATTAACTCTAATCAAGCTATAGCTAAGGGTTTTGGACCTTATACCTTCAGATCTATCAAGATCTAGCAAGATCCAACACGATCTCGCGAGCTCCTCTTCAAGCAAGTTGCTTCCAAACTTAGAAACACCCAAAAGTTTCGCTCTTAGTCCAAGATCTTCGTGCTTTGATGATGATTTCCAACACCAAGCTCAAGAACAAGCACAAGACAACCCACTCAAGCTTTCCTTCTCTTTCTTTTCTCTCTCTCCAATTCGGATCTTCCCCCCTCTTCTTCTCCCTTCACACGGCTGCCATGATGGAGGAAATATCACCCAAAATCCTTCACCAAAGATCCAAACTTCAAGTGGCTAGATGGAGAAGAAATTGGAAGTTCAAGCCTCAAGCTTTTCCTCTCTTTTCTTCCTCAAGAAAATCGAACCACTCCTCTCTCTCTCCCCTCTCGCACGGCTGCCAAGATGAAGAAGATGATGGCTTTCAATGGTGGCTTGATGAATCAAAACAAGAAGAAAGAAGAAATGGAAGAACTTGGAGCTTTTCTCTCTCTTCCTCACTCTCTCGGCACTCTCTCTCTCTGTCTCTCAAGGTTGCAGCTGCAAATGAAGTCCAAAGGTGCAAGAAATTCAAGGCAAAAAGGTGACAAAAAGGGCATTTTTCCTTATTTTAAGGAAAAGTGCTTTTTGAGCACTTTATGTCGCGTCACACGCGATAGTCTAACTTACACTATTTTATTCCATTCCAACACCATCCAATCTTAATAATATTTTCGTAATATCACTACACATGCTTGATTTCAATTTAAAGTCACTAATCACGCTCCGGTAGGAAATTAAACACTTAATTCGACCAAAACCGCACACCGGTAAATAATTCGTATAAAATTCTCTAAATTGAAAATATTCACTTTAAACATGTATTCACTCATATTTCAATAATAATCACAATATAAACAAATTTTGACATTTTTAAAATAATTCTAAATTTTTGAGACCCTCACATAAATGACTAGAACTGAGGACGAGATGAGCCACGACGCCTGCTAACAAGTCGATAACCCTCTGAACTTTCCTCCATATCAGTGTCCATTTCTTGAGGAGGAGTGTGAAATTGAGAATGTCTAGGATCTTGAGATGTGGCCTATTGAGATGTGCCCCGCATTTCCACCAGACCTTCAGCAACTTGTTGGTCTTGTGCAGTTTCTTCATGGTTGAGGTCAGTTTGATCAATCCTTGCTTGTGCTTGTACTTCAGTGGTGTGTGGACTATTTCTTCATGAATATGAGTTTGGGCTTCCGTTTCTTGATCAGTAGGCCTTTGGACTTGAGAGGGTAAGAGAGTCTCCTTGAGTTGGAGAAAGGCTTCTTTTTGCTCTGAATTCATAATCATTTGAAGACCTTCCTCAAGAAGAAGATGCCTTGGTTTGAGTTCAAGTAAAAGAGTAAGAATTGGGTCCGAGGTAGAAGAAGAAGAAGAAGGCTAGGATGTCATAGGAGTAGAGAAATCAAGGCGTGGGCATTTAAAACGAGGAGTCACTGGAGTTTGAGGAGAAGAGAGTGGATCATGGACTATTTTAGTACGAGTCTCCAAGGTAGTCTCCTTGTACATCCATTCATCACCAACAAAACGAATGTTTTTCTTTTCAAAATATGCTTTGGGGAAAAAACAGTTTGGATTTTCAGTGGTTGGTGTTCCAGTCAAAGGAATGTTGAAATGATTGAAAATGGAAGTCAAGAACTTTCCATATGGAATTTTTCTACGACTATCTGACTTAACTTTGTTCATAAAATGACACATGATAAATCCAAAATCCACCCTTATATCTTCCATAAAACAATAGAAAAGATAAAGCTCCATTTTGTTTGCTGTGGTACGATGGCCAGAAGTGGGAATTAAAAGATTGACAATCATAACCCACAAGATTTGTTGTAAGGGTGTCAACTCATTTAAATCAGCTTCAGCCGAGACTTGGAAACGTGTTTGAAAATATGATAGAAACTTGGTGCCACTGAAATGATTATATGAAGTTGGCTATTCTTCATATGAGAAAAAAGTTGCAACTTTACTAGTGCAGTCAGGTTCTATAGCAGTATTGAAAATTTCATTGACAATATTAGGATCAAGGGTGATATCAATACCATTGACTCTAGACACAACCTCAGAGGGGGTTCTACCTTGCCTAATATTGGCATAGAATTGATGCACCATAGGAGAATAGATAATGTGAGGAAAAGTGAGAAGATGTCTCCATTTTTGAAAAGAAAATTTTTCAAGAACCCAATCCAACTTGTAAGTATGAAAATCAGAAAGAGAAATAGAGCGTTGAGTTATAAAGCCTAAACTATGGAAAATCGTGCTTCGGCTTCAGCATCAATGAAGGTGGGTAGAACATTTCTTGTTCGCTTCTCTGTTTCTTGCTGATCAGACCTTCCAGTTTCAGCCCGGGTTCTCCTCTGAGAACCTCTAGTTGGTCTAGTGTCAGACCTTCCAGTGCTTCTTCTAGCAGAAGAAGTGCTTCCTCTAACTCGAACCATTTTGGAGTGAATACAGTGGAGTGTATGATGCAGTGATAGTAATACAGTGCTGAATGACCATTCTAAACACTACTGATGTCGTGAATCAGTTCGGAGAGGAGAGATTGTTGACCTGGGGTTTTAAGAGAAGATTTGGGGGTTTTCCTGATTTGGATGTAAGATGAAAATGTGGAATATCAACCACTGGAAATAAAGTTTAGAAGCCAAATATGGAAGCAATTTGAGAAAATCTATTCTTGAAAGGGATGAAATTTCAAATTTTTAGGGGAAGGGATGAGATAGCTTTCTGTCCGAGAAAGAGAAGAACAATAGCAAATGACCGTCCAAAATCCCTTTTAAAAAGAGTTTTAAGAGTGTCGGACGTCCAAACGTTAGGTTGCATCCGACATCTACATCCAATCCCCTGTTTTGTGAAAGGATAACTTTTTAGGACTGTCAGACGTCGATCCTTATGTAGGACGTCCGAAAATAATTGACACAAAGCATTAAAGCTTTCAGACGTCCGAAGTCTGTAGAACGTCCGATCCCCTGTTATTTCAAAAAAAAATTTCTAAAATCCCCAGTTTGTTTCTCAAATACACAAATTGCTCCAAGGGCAATGCTTTTGTAAAAAGATCAGCAATTTGATCTTTTGAACACACGTAATTAACACAAATTTCTCCTCTTTGAACACGATCATGAATGAAATGATGCTTAATATCTATATGTTTTGTCCTAGAATGTTGGATGGGATTTTTGGTCTAATTTATAGCACTAGTGTTATCACAAAACATAGGCACACAATCATATTTCAAACGAAAATCATATAAAGTATGTTTCATCCAAATCAACTGAGCACAGCACGCACCGGCTGCAATATACTCGGCCTCCGTCGTAGATAAGGAAATGGCATTTTGCTTTTTGCTAAACCAAGAAACTAAGCATTCACTTAGAAAGTGACATGTACCACTTGTACTTTTTCTATCTATTCTACAACCAGCAAAATCAGCATTCAAAAAACCAGCTAGAGCAAAGTTAGACCATTTTGGATACCATAAGCCATAGTTAATAGTTCCTTTTAAATATCTGAAAATGGGTTTTATAGTTAGCAAATGAGATTCTTTTGAACATGATTGAAATCTAGCACATAAGCAAACAGCAAACATAATATCAGGTCTACTAGCTGTTAAATAGAGCAAACTTCCAATCATACTTCTATAGTACTTCTCATCAACTTTGGTGCCTTCTTCATCCTTGTCAAGTTTCATGGATGTGCACATAGGAGTACCAACTTGTTTTGAATCCTCCATACCAAATCTCTTGAGAAGCTCTTTTGTATACTTGATTTGATTGATAAAAGTTCTATCTTGACATTGATGCACTTGAAGTCCAAGAAAGAAATTCATTTCTCCCATCATGCTCATCTCGAATTCCTTTTGCGTGACATTTGAGAATTCTTTGCACAAGTGTTCATTAGTAGCACCGAAAATGATATCATCCACGTAAATTTACACAATTAATAGGTCATTCAAGTTATTTTTGGTAAAAAGTGTGGTATTAACATCACCTCTTTTAAAACCATTTTCCACCAAGAAACCACTTAAGCGTTCATACCACGCTCTTGGTGCTTGTTTCAAGCCATATAAAACTTTTGAAAGTTTGAAGACATAATTTGGAAGCTTTTCATTCTCAAATCCAGGGGGTTGATCAACATAAACTTCTTGGTCAATGAAACTATTTAGAAAGGCACTCTTAACATCCATTTGAAAAAGTTTAAAGCCTTTAAAGCATGCAAATGCAAAAAACATACGAATGGATTCTAATCTAGCTATGGGAGTAAAGGTTTCCTCAAAATCTATCCCTTCTTCTTGTGCATAACCTTTTGCTACAAGTCTAACCTTATTTCTAACTATTTCTCCTTTATCATTTAGCTTGTTCCTAAACGCCCATTTTGTACCAATCACGGGATGATCTAATGGTCTTTCTACCAAAATCCATACTTTATTTCTTTCAAATTGGTTTAGTTCTTCTTGCATGGCCACAATCCAACTATCATCTTTGAGTGCATCATTGACATTCTTGGGCTCAAAATGAGAAAGCAATGCAAGATTATCTACTAAAACATTCTTATAAGAACGAGTTTTTACCCTTTCGAATGGATCACCTATTATAAACTCCTTTGGATGATGTTGAGTGAATTTCCAAGATTTTGGAAGATCTTTTTGAGTTTCTTCACCTTCCTCTTTCTTCTCTTGTTCATCTTCATCTTGAGGTGAGTCATCTTTGATGTCATCCTTCACCTCTTCATTTTGCTTTTCACCAATGGTTAGTTCCTTGAGTGTTTCATGTACACCTACATCATCATCTTCACAAACATCTTGGGAAACAATATCATTAGTTTTATCAAAAGTAACATGTATGGCTTCTTCAATGACAAGAGTCCTTCTATTGTAGACTCTATAAACACGTTTATTTTCACAATATCCCAAGAAAATGCCTTCATCCGTTTTCTTGTCAAACTTTCCAAGATGCTCTTTAATATTTAAAATGAAGAATTTACAACCAAATACTCTAAAATAACCAACAATAGGCTTTTTGCCAAAAAGAAGTTCATATGATGTTTTATTCAAAATAGGTCGTAAAAGAATTCTACTCATCACATAACATGCCGTGTTGACCGCCTCAACCCAAAAATATTTTGGCATGTCACATTCACTAAGCATAGTTCTTGCGGCTTCTTGAAGAGTCCTATTCCTCCTTTCAACAACTCCATTTTGTTGTGGAACTCTTGCTATTGAAAAATCATGAGAAATCCCATTGTGATCACAAAACTCCGGAAAATCACAATATTTAAATTTGGTCCTATTGTCACTTCTAATCTTCACAATACTCAAGTTTAGCAAATTTTGAACTTTTACAAATAAGGACACAAAATTTTTGAAAGCATCATTTTTATGCGCTAAAAACACAACCGAAGAATATATAGAAAAATCATCAACTATTACAAAGCAATAGCGTTTGCCACCTAAACTAGCAACTTGAGTAGGACCAAATAGATCAAGATGTAAAAGCTCCAAAGGTTTTGATGTGGGAACGCTATTTTTTGGTTTAAAGGAAACTTTTGTTTGTTTTCCAAATTGACATTGTGACGACCCCACCTTCCCCTAAGGCGGACCAAAGGGGTCGGCGGACCGCCTGCCCAGCTCTCGCCAGGACTCACTCACTTACTCACTTGTTCAATATAACTTAACGAACTAAAACCCTGGATACAATAATGAAGGATACAACATCTTACGTTTACACAACATCCAAGTTACAATTCAATAATACATAGCTCCATTATACATGAGTCCACAAAAGGGCAATATTCAAAATTCTCCAAAATACATATCAAAATATATGAAAACCCTAATCTCAAGGGTTGGCACCACCACTTGGTTGCTCATTTCCTGCTAAGGAAAACAAATGGAAAGGGTGAGCTAAAAAGCCCGTGAGTTCCCAAAAACATGCAAGTCACTTAACACATAAACAATTTCACTTCACAAGAACACTTGGAATATAAACAGATAGAAAAGCAATTAACAATACAATGTAGAATACGGGGGCCCTCAGGGGCCAAATTCCACGAAACTTGCCCACGAACCACGAACCAGGTAGTTGACACTCCGTCAACTGTCACTATTACCATGTAGGACTTCTCTTTCTCCTTACTCCTCCAAACCCCCATCGGGCCCGCACGCCAAACACTTTTCACTTCACTTTGATAGTGCACACTGCACTTTCACTTTTCGAGACAAGTCTCGAGTACACTTCACTTTAAAACACTTCACTTTATTTGGGTACTTTCCATTAGGGACGAGTCCATACGCCAAGTCCAGAGTACATTTTCAATTCACTTCACTGGGTTGTTGCTCTTTTGGAGACTGGTTCAAAAACCAAGTTCCGAGCATATATCACTGGTCTGAGTCACTGTGCTTTGTGACGTTTAGGTAACCCTATGGCTCTTCCCTTTCTCCTCGACCTGGGCCTAGCCTCCGGTTCGAGTTGACGGGTTCACCTATAGGTCTCAGGGATTTCCTGACCTTTCCAAACACATCCAATCACTATAATACACTTTAAAGCACTTTACAATCAATCACTTCAAGTCATTTTTACTCAAATGGAGTAGGTGCGATAAAGTACACACCATCCCCATCAGAGGGTTCAAAGATCAATTTTCACATAACAATCACTTCATTGCATTCATTTTCAAACATTTGCATGTAAACACGAAACAAGCATGGAAACTCACCAAAGTAAGGTTCAGCTTCCTCGTAGGGGTCAAAGTCACTGCCTTGCACACTTCCTAAAATAATTTAAAACAATCCATGAGATTCACTTCATTTTTCAGTCACTAACACAATTACTTTCACTTGTTAGCCTCAAATGACATTTTTCCAAAATTTCTTCGAGGAAAAACTCTCATTTCACATGGCACAATATTTCAAATAAATCCTCTTTGAAAAATCATTTTTCCATTTCAAAAGAGCATCCCACCGATATACTCATTGGCACTACAAGCACGTTCTCTTTCACAAAACATTTAAGTGAGGTCTCACACCTCAAAATCACTTTTTATATAACACGTTCAACATTCATTTTTGGCTGAAACTTCTATTTTGACATAAAACGCTTCATATCAAACCATTATACTCAAAATCCCCAAAATTTAGCCAAAATACCGTAAAACCTTCAAATTCAGTCAAATAGCACTTTTCACTCAAATTTCATGAAAACTCCACTTTTTACCCTTTTAAAATCCAAACACTCACACACACACACATACACTCAAAATTAGAACAATATACACATTTTTCTCAAAAAGTAAAACCCTTCGAGAACATTCACGACATTCCAAAATCAAACATTGAAAACACTAGGCATGGGTTTGGCCATAACATACATTTTCCTTCAACTTTTCACAACCAAAAACCCTAATTTCTAACCATATCAAGACAAGTTCATAATTAACAATCAAATTCCCAATCAGGTCCTCAAGTCCGCTACCTAGAGGCCACCTCAAGTCCGCTACCTAGGTTGGGATTTCAAGAGCCCAACTTCATCTTTTCAGATGAGATCATTTTTATCAATATTAACCACAGATCTACACTAATCAACACTAATAAAGCTAGATCTACAAGATTCGAGGTTTATACCTCCGGACCTATCAAGATCCAACGAGATCCGACAAGATCCAATGAAATCCCTCGAGCTTTCCTTCAAGAAAGTCACTTCCAAGCCCAGTAAACCTCTCAAGCCTCGATCTTTACCCAAGATCTACGGATTTTGACGATGATCTACAACTCCAAGCCTACGATCAAGCAACACACCACTCGATCAAGCCTCGTTTCTTCACTTTTCTCTTTCTTTTTCCTTCAAGAACTTCGGCCCTCACTCTCTCTCCTCTCTCCTTGGTTCGGCTGAAATAGGAAGGAAGAAATCAAGCCCACAATCCATCATTCAAGTTTCATAGAGTCAAGTTCTTGTGGGAAGAAAAGAAAATGGAAGATCAATCTCAACTTACCTCTTGTTTTCTTCCAAGAATTTCAGCCCAAAGCTTCTTCTCTCTCTCCTCTTTCTCGGCTGCTAGGAAGGAAGAAGATGATGGTGTTTTTAATCTCCAAGAAGATTGAATCAAGAGTGGAAGAAATTTGAAGGCAATTCTCTCTCTTTCTCAAGCTCTCTCTCTCGGCTCTAGCTCTCTCTCTATCTCACAAATTGCAGCTGAAAATGGAAGCTTGGTGTTGCAAGAAGTCAAGGCTTTTAAAGCGTAAAAAGTGCTTTGCCTTGTTTTGGGGAAAAAAGTGCTTTTTGGCACTTTATGTCGCGTCGCGCGCGGCTGTCTAACTTACACTGGTTTCTTTCATCCCGACACTGTCTCGCCATAATATTATTTCCAAAATATTACTACATATGCTCGATTTCAAGTCCAAGTCACTATTCACACGTCGGAACAATTTCTAATGCTAAATTTTGGCCAAAACCACACACCGGCAAACAATTCGTATAAAATTCTCTAAATTGAGAAATAATCACTTTAAACATATTTTTACTAATATTTTAATAAATAAACTCAATATAAATATTATTATGTATTTTAGAAATAAATTCAAATTTTTGAGGCCCTCACAGACATGCATCACAAATACGATCCTTTTCAAATTTAATTTTGGGTAATCCTCTAACAAGCTCCTTTTTGGAGACTACATTGAGTAAATCCATTGTTAAAGTGACAAAGTCTTCTATGCCATAACCAAGGATCATCGTTAGTAATCTTAAGGCATTGAAAACTAGTTGAATTGATTTTTTCAAGAAAAACAACATAAATGTCATTGTATCTTTTTCCTTTAAACACAATATTAAATTTTGAATCAAGAATCAAGAACTCATGCTTCTTAAAAAGCACATAAAGATTCCTATCACATAATTGACTAACACTCAACAAGTTGTAACCCAAATTATCAACTAAAAGAATATTATGAATAAAAGTTTCACCATTTTTGCCAACGTCTCCAATCCCAATTGTCTTAGCTTTTGTGTCATCTCCAAATGTGACTTTTCCACTACTTTTTGACTTAAGCTTGACAAAGTGAGATAGATCACCGGTCATATGTCTTGAGCATCCACTGTCAATAAACCATTTTGAGGCTTTGCTTTTCTTCTTCAATTGTACCTACATAAGAAATAATGAGAAATAATCTTTGGTACCCTTTATATCTTTGGGTCCTTAGGAGTTAGTTACAATCTCTAACTATCCAAGTAGTTTTTAAGCCATTTCTCATATTTTTCTTTACATAGTAATGACTTTTCATATGTCCATATTGACAACAAAAACTACAAATTTTGCTAGTGTCCTTGACACTAATGGGTTTTAGATACCTAATACCCATTCTCCTAAGAATGGAAAATTTATTTTCACCAAAAGTAGCTCTTCTAACATTCATTTGAAGACACTTTTGTTTTTCATTTTGAAGAAACTCATTTAAAACATCCATTCTTTTCTTCAAGCTATTTTGTTCCTCTTGAAGTTTTTTACAAAACATTTCTTTTGCATCTAGTTTCTTTTGCAAATCCAAGTCAATCTCAAGCTCTCTCAATTCAACATTTTCATTTTTCAATCTCTTATTTTCTTGGAAGAGCTTTGAATTTTACGGAGTAAGAAATTGATTTTCATTTTCAACTCTTTGTTCTTGGCATAAGACTCTTTTAGACTTTCATGCAATTTTTCAATAAAAGATTCAATATCATCATCATACTCATCATCACAATCATGAATAGAGTTACTAGTTGATACCTCATTTTCACCTATGGCCATGAATGCCATTTGAGCGAATTCTTCTTCTTCCTCTATTTCACCATCGGAGTTACACTCATTCCAAATTATTTGGAAATTGTTGTATTTTTGTTTTCTTTCTTCTCTTCCTTCCTTTTTCTTCTTCATTGGACATTCATTAGCATAGTGCCCGATTTGTCCACATTCGAAGCATTTATCTCCTTGTTTCTTGTTGATCTCTTGCTTCCCTTTTCCTCTTTGATTGGGGTTGTAGTTGCTTGGGCCTCCCCTCCCTCCTAAACCTTCTTCTATTGAAGATTCTTTTGAAACTCTTGGAGAGAAGTCCCAAATCATTGTCATTTACTTCAACATCTTCATCATCTAAGGAGAATGTGTCATCCTCCTCTTTTGAAGTTTTGAGAGCTATATTTCTCTTCATCTTTGCATCCTCTTCCTCTTATACCTTAGACTTGAGTTTCAATTCATAAGAGGTTAGAGAATTTATAAGAGTTTCAATAGATATGGAATTTAAATCCTTGGGTTCCTCTATAACTGTCACTTTGCTTTCCCAATCCTTAGATAAAGTATTCAAAATCTTTCTATTCTTCTCACCTAATGTATACTCTTTTCCCAACACTTCTAGATCCTTTATAATATCATTGAATCTACAATACATTTTGTCAATGTTTTCATGAGGCTCCATTTTAAAGGATTCATATTTAGTGACAAGAAGTGATTTCTTTTGCTCTCTAACATTGTCAATACCCTCATGTATTTCTCTAAGTTTGTCCCATATTTCCTTTGCCGTTTTACATCCTTTCACTCTTGTAGATTCGGTAGCATCTAAAGCATTGTATAGCACATTTACAGCTTTTACATTCAAGGTGAGATTTATCCTATCTTGGGGAGTTAATTCCATTCGAGTCTTTGGTCTTGGCTGATGAGTAATTTCATCTACAACAATTGATTCAAATGAACCTTCATTTACTATATACCATAACTCTATATCTATTGATTATAAGAAGATTTACATTCTATCTTTCCAACTCACATAATTGACCCCATTAAACATAGGTGGCCTAGTGATAGATTGTTCCTCTAAGAATAATGCATTGTTAGTTGCCATGATCACTCCAAAGCTGATTGAGCTTAATCTCAAGGAGACCAAACTCTGATACCAATTGTAGGTCCCGAAAGCAACCTAAGAGGGGGAGTGAATTAGGTTTATGGAAAATTAAAACTTGATGAATGATAATAATACACAATTTGAGTTAATCAAGTTTTCTTGGTGATACAAATGCTTGAGCATAGGATATAGAGATCACACCAAGTGAATAATCACAAGTAGAATTCAAGCTAAAGAATAAACAGTAGAGATGAAATCAAATGGACTACCAAGTTGCACCCAACTTGAAGTCCAATACCTCAATTGCAATTGCTACTTCAATTTGATGAAGTTACACCAAGTTGTACATGGAAGGATCACCTCTTACTTGCCTCAATCTCTTCTTGATCAAGCCAAAAGGTTTTACAGCAGCCTTGCTAACCCTCACTATACTACACACTTGAGCCTTGTCTCACAATTGAAAAGCAATGGTAGTTTACACACACACTTACACTACAAGTACTAAGAAAGACACAAATTCTTGCTAAATTTGCTCTTGGAAGCTTGTAAGTAATGGTTGTCAAAAGTTCTGAACATATCCAGCCTTTAAAGTATTTATAGGGTCCAAAGATAACTGCCCAAACTTCTCCAATGGTCTTGAATTAAATGCAGGAAAAAATAGCCGTTGGGTGTGTCGGACGTCCGACACTTTGTTCTGCGTCCAAAACTATCGTCCGACAGTTTGCTGAATTACTGTGTCGTAAGCTGTCGGACGTCCGAACCAAAAATTCACCGTCCGACAGAACCAGTAGCTAAAGTGAACAGCCTCTCAACCTATCGGACGTCCGAAACTTGGGTCACCGTCCGAAAGCATCGTCCGAAAGCCTTGTCAAAAATTGTCGGACATCCGAAATGATCGTCCGATAGAACCAGTGGCCATCCAATCTTTCATACCAACCTGTCGGACGTCCGAACCCCTGCCTTGCGTCCGATAGTATCGTCCGACACATATGAGTGAGGTGTTTTGTGAAATAACCTGTCTCACTACAATTTGACTTGAAAGAGAATTAGTAAAAATCATCATGTTGGTTTGTTAATCATCAAAATAGCCAACATAGTCTAATCCAACCCTACTAGTGTAAAAAAAGATATACATTGACAGTGTATAAAAAATTATCTTATATACACACACAGAGATGCACATATATATAATATACTATATATAATTTAATTAGTTATAAACTTATAATAATGATATTATTAGTTATAAGTATTATATAATGTATATTAGTATATATAATGTAATTAATATTATCAATTATACTAATGATTATGAATGTATACTAATAGAAATAATTGACTAGTTATGCTAAATTTACTAATACATTTATGCTAAATTCCTAATTACGCTCAACACAATAACACTTTTATTCTTTTACACTTAACATTTCAATTGTGACATATAATGATTTGGTATTGTGTTGTATTTTAAGTACTTGATTTTTTTACTAAAATTTGAGTAAAATACATTTATAGAACATTTTTATTCTTTTACATTTAACATTTCAATTATGAAAATAATTTGGTGGTGTGTGATATGCTAAGTACTTGATTTTTTTACTAAAATTTAACTAAAATACATTTATAAAACAAACTTCTGTTAACCCTGCGGTTATACTTAACATTTCAATATGAAATTATAATGGACAATAATTTGATGCTGTGTTGTATTTTAGTACTTGAATTTTTTGCTAAAACTTGACTAAAATACATTTATAGAACAAACTTCTATTAACCCTTGTGGATGCCCCTGTGGGGGTAACTTGTAGGTGACGCGGACGGAGCGGGGTCCGCCGCCCCATTGCTATTCCTCCCCCGCCCGTTGCCATTCCTAAACTTGGTTCAATTTGCCTGCAATTTGCCACTCGCAAATGCTCCTAACCTTGAACCAATTGTTTTTGATGAGGTGAGTTGTGCTGCTCAGTTTTGCCATAGAAATCATTTGCATTAGGCTTTCCAGTTTTAATCTTGTTTGTCTGCAGAGGTGATTTTGGACCACAACACTAAAAGCAGGGCGTTTTTTAGTATCTCTTTCTAGATGTTTTCCCAGTATTATTCATCGAATGTCTCAAGGAAATAAAAATCACAAATTTTAATGAGGAATGCTCAATGAATCTAGTTGAGTTTCTTTTGCAATATGGAAAAGCTCGAAAGAAGGTGACTCTTGGTGTATTCAGCAGCATGTAACAGGATCCTCATTCAAGAAATGCTCTGAAAACCTGCCGGATTTTGATTCAAGAGAAATAAAGATGGTACTTGAATCTATTACAGTTGTTCGAAATTCCTCACACAGAATTTTCTGGTAATAGTACTCTCATTCTCTTTCATTCAAATTTTCCTTCTCTCCCTTTTATTTTTTGTTTTTTTTTCCTTATCTTTTTGCACAAAGGTGGATGGGAGTTGGGGAAGGAGGAGGATTGGGCACCTGAGGAATTCTTATTTTGCTGCCTATCAAACTTGAAATGTGATTTTTCTGAAATTGGATGTGGTTGTTAGGTCAAATCACTTCTGCGGTAAATTCATTGAAGGACACACTATACTTCTACATCATTTTTCATTTTATTAAGATCATTCTAGACAAGGGCTCTGATCCATTCAGGCAGTTTTCTAGTGCTTTAATGGATATGGCTTTTTCAATGTAGTGTCTAATGCATAACATCTTGAATATCAGTTGTCATGCCTTCATTCTTTAATCTTCTCTCTTCAAAAGTATGATTGCTTTTCTTCTACTACATTAGGACCCTTTTGATTTTACCTTTGTTAGAGGCTGTGAATTATAAAATACTGAGTATATGGACCCCTTCATGAGGCATGCGCTCCGTCCTCTCCAAGCCCTCAAATGGAGTGACTGAGTTTTAAATATGTCTTACAATACCTAGTCCTCTACTGCCCCTTTTCCTTTTCAAAGGTTCATAATTATGTTTCATGTCCAGAATTATGACTTTGACATTCCCAGTTAGCAGGCTTGAAACCTAATGCTCTCATCTGTTTGTGCATAAAATATGTAATGCTTATATTGTCACACTTTTCACTCCAAAATTCATCTCGTAATAGCTTATTTCTTTTGCTGAGTCCATTTCTTCTTACGTGCAGTCACCGTATTCGAGATCACACACAAAAAAGAACATTCCTACCTTCATCAGATTCAACATTGGCCTCCTTCACTGTTCGACCTCTACATGGAGTGACATTTCCAGCAGTATCAGAAATCATAAACGTATCTTGCTTAGTTAAACATGGTGAACTCCAAAGGCTAATCCTAAATTGCTGCACAAATAATCATGTCTACGTTTTCCTATGAGAGTTCCATTATCCTAACATATCAACCACCTGAATATGCAATCATTCTCTTCTTCTTTGCCTCTATACTTGAAGAATTTTGTGGCTGATACTGCAGTTGTTTGACTTATAATTTCTTGAGAAGGTCATGTTTGGTGTTTTATTGGGAAGCTTGAAATTGATAAGCAATTTTAGCAGAATATAATCAAAGAATAGCATAAGAAGCTTGTATAGCTGTTAGCCTCTTACAGTCAACAGTATCTGGATACTACAAGAAAAGTACGGAATTCTCCTGTATAGACTAGATGTGCAGCTTGCTGAAGTTATTACCGAACTGAGATGACAGTAACAAGCTGGTCGAACATGTGCTGTAACCACAAGAGTTGGAAAAGCACTTTCTTTTTGTTAAGTGCAGAAATGCTTTCTAAGACCATCTAAGCATTTTAATTTAGTGGACATATATTGCACATTTTCCTGTCTTGTTGCTTAGAGTTGACAGCTTAATCCTGTTTAGTGCATTAAGTTTCTTTCTGATGTACTTATTGTCAGGCATCGCCAATCACATATACTCTCCATTTAGAAAAAAGTTAGCTGCTCATTTGAGAAGATAAAACCAAGTTTTTCATGAAATTTGTTAACCGTTTTGCTGCAATATGAATGTCTTGTTTGTCATATGACATACTCCCAGATCTCTATTGACTCTAACTTTGTATTCATTTCAGTGCAATGGAAGGTGCACCAAGCTAGGTTTCATTAAAACTGCAATCAGTAATTCGCCTTGTACAAGTCTTTTAAGGCACCAGCTTCTGAAAACTGGTGATTTTTGTAATGTAACGAGCCCTTTTGCTTGTGTTTCATGAACTGTATAATTGGTTGTTTCCACTTGTAAGAAACGGTTCTTGTTATGTCATTCAGGCATCTTCTGGCCAACAAGGCAACACGTCTGCAAGAATTAAAACTGTATAGCATATAGCTGATTGTACTTTTCATGCTATAACCTGAAGCAAGGTGTCTACCCTGCAGTCTGTAGTGCCTAGCAACAGACCATACATGCATTCAGTTCTTATGTAGACATGTGATTTATGAACCATCTCTGACTAAGCTTTCAGCTATTCTGATGAGAGGCCACATTTTTGGACAGTTATGCTTGCAAAACTACACTCATTTCAAATCAGTCTTTCGAGTACAAATGAACAAGTGGAAAAATGTCAAGATTATTGTCTTTTTTTGTTTGGTAAGAATACGCCAGTGTCCTAGTTTTGTAGTTTCAGGTTTTTTGTCTATGAACAGTTTTATCTTGGAGCAAAGTAATGAAAAAACCGATGAATTTCACACTTGAAATTACACCTAATAGGCACCTTTTTGTGAGATACACACATAGACACCTTAACAAGAATTGGCTGTGGAACCTAATATAGTTTTCAGTTGAGGGGGCACGCCTAGACTTTGCCAAGTTCATCTTTCATTTCACTGCACTGCAATTAATGGTAAACTGCAAAAGTTTCATGTGATATTCCAGTTTTTCTTTTTTCTTTTTTCTTTTTTTGGCTTTGGTTGTTTACCAAGTTAATAATGCTCTATGATAAATGGAACACTATTTTTCAAGAAAGCATATATACTATTAGAGTTGAATCTATCTATCTTCTTTTCCAAATTATGTGCCACCAAACGTGATTGTCGACAAAATTTGCATGAATGAAAACAAACCTAATCTCTCCCTTTTGGGTTGTAAGTTTTGAAGTTCTGATAGAAAAATATAGTGTAACAATATGATGTATATGAAATCAAGTGGTGATTGAAAAATATTTCAAGAGAATACTTTAAAATTTTTATACGAAAGCTTGCAATCCAAACATGACCGAAAATTCGTAAGTAACGCAAACAAACACCAAGGGACTTTCAAAATCACTACAAAGCCAACAGGTTGTGTCATAAGATTTAATTCTTCTAGCAGCAGAACGAAGACATGAAATGCATTATTGAAAGACATTCTGGTGAAGAGAATAAGAAGTAGGAATCTGGGACACAAAAACTAGGTAGTATATGTGGATTTGGATGGTATAAGATTCCGGCCCAAGACCAAAGCCGTGGACACCACAGCCTAACTTTTAAGCAGCACATTTTGATTGATTACTGACCCCAAAAAAGGCCTATTTGCTGAGAAACGGGGGAAGAAAAAACTGACGGAGAAAAGGGTTAGAGATGAAGACAAAAGACGGCGGATTAAGCTTGTAAAAGCTGCTGCTGATGATGATAACGATGGCATCTCAATGCCCCCAAAATCCCTTAATCACGGGTAGGTACGCTTTCTTTTCTGACTTAGAAGAGCTTCATCTGTCTGAAAGTTGAATGAAAGAAACGAGAGAATCAGTGGTGTTGGGTGGTAAAATTGAAGAGCTTCATCTGTCTATCTATCTGAATTTTCTTGCTAGCTAGTCACTCTTAAGCAAAGATCCCTTTTAGTTTTTTAGTTATCTTGACATCAGTGCTTGAAAGTTGAAACCCAATCTGGGTAATTAGTACCAGTAATCAAGAAATAAGAAAGTCAGTGATGTTGGGTCGTAAATTGAAAGCTGTTAAAACAATCCCGAACCCAGATGATCATGTTAAGGCTGATAGGATCAGTGGCCTTCCCGATGATCTTCTCTGTCACATTCTATCGTTTCTCGGTGGTACAAGAGAAGCTGCTGCCACCTCTGTTTTGTCCACTAGATGGAGATACGTTTTTGCTTTGGTTCCTGATATTGAGCTGGTATTTGAGGAACGGGAAAGGGATGAGAATGACAACGTCCGTAAGCTGGGTGATTTTGTAGCTCTTGGCTTAAGAGTATTTTCGCTGCGAAATGGGGCTCCGCTTAGAAGCCTGAAACTGTCCGTTGGGTTAGTGTATAAAAGGTTTGAGACATCACTGGACTTTATCATATCATCGGCACTTCGATGCCAAGTCCAAAAACTTGAAATTGTTATAAGAAGTCGTTATTATACAGAAAAATCAAATATTCCAAAAACATTCACCTGCCAAAGCTTAGTCTGTTTGAAATTAATGCAGCTTGAGGATCAGGATCTCCCCAATTTTATTTTTTTACCGAATCTCAAGGTATTGCAGTTAGAGTGCAAGAAATTAGTTGGGGACTGGGTCCAACGGCTTTTTCATGGTTGTCCTGTGCTTGAAGACCTGACTTTATGGTTCTCATCTTCTGGTACTACTATATCTGAATTATTTCATGTTTGGAGTCCTTCAGTGAAAAAACTAGATATGCACTTCTGGGGAGGTCAGTGTACAGTTTTTGTGGATTCATCTAATCTTGAAAGTCTGGAGTACTGGATTCATGAGGGCGAGCATAAAGCCATGATCAATGCCCCAAATCTTGAATACTTTTCCTACAATGCTCCTGCACATGAAGTTGTGTTTATCGAAGGCTTTAACTCTCTTGTCAGAGCCAGATTAGCAGTTGGATTCCTCGATGTTGACCTATCAGGTTGGGATGCCATTCAGCACCTTGACAGGGTGCAGAAAGTGAAATGCCTTTCTTTGAACCAGCACATTCTGGAGGTACTCCTTTTTTTTTTCTTTTTTTTTTTTGGGAACTCTAATGTACTTTGGTGATTTTATACTTGCAACCAATACATTGTCTTAATTCTCTCTCTTGTGCCCAAAGGCTGTGTATGATTTGCAATACGTGTTACCAACTTTCAACAATTTGATCACCCTGGAGCTTCAAGCAGTCAACTATCCTGGTGGTGTTGATAGTGCCTATTCCTGGAGAGTATTACCCAGTTTATTTGCGAAGGCTCCTAAACTTGAAGTACTTGTTTTCGATCAGGCGAGTTACCACGCACTGTTTTACCATAAAAATTATTGCATTAGGCCTTTCAGTTCTAATCTAGTTTGTTTGGGCAGGTGGTTATGGACAGCATCTCTGAAAGCAGTGTGTTTGAGTTTCTCTTTCCAGAGCTTTTTCCAACATGCTTCATCGAACGATTAAAAGAAATAGAAATTAAAAGATTTTACAAGAAGGAATACGAATTCAAGCTAGTTGAGTATTTGTTGCAGAATGGAAAAGGATTAAAGAAGATGACTCTTGGTACAGTTCCAGAGCCTGCCGGTTGCGAAACCATATTGTCATTCAAGAGATGCTCTGAGGATTGCCAAATTGTGTTAGATATAGCTAATGATTTGATCTCAATGCATGATCTATCCAAATAAAAAATAAAGAACAGATAATTTCTCTTTTGTCAGATAAGCTGATTGTTAAATACTATTTCTTACTTCGATGTGTACTGAAATGATTTACCAAATGTAGTTCTGTATTTTGTGTTGTATTATTCTTACTGTGCCCATCCTGTGTGCTTGCGCAGGAGGAACCAATGGTAATCTAAACCAATCTTTCGCTTCATGCTGGGTTGTTTTTTTTTTCTCTTGTCTGCTAGTCTGTAGCTTACTCTTGTGAAATTTTTGGAGCAAAGCTATTAACTATAAGAACCAAAACAATGAAACAGAATAGTAGATGCCAGAGAAAGCTGTCCATTTATGTAATTTGATTTTAAAGTTTCTACCATGGTTCTCACATTGGTGTTTCAGTTTTTATTGTTTAATGTGATACTCTGCAACCTGTTTGGGGATGCGAAACATTATAACTTGGTCAGGTGAATTCTTCTGAAAGAAAATTAGATTCTTGGTTGACAACATTGTGCTAGCTAGATAAGAGTAATCATTCCTGCACATGTTCCATCATCCTTATATATAGAATACATGACTTTGCACACAATCTTCTTTTCTCTTTGCCTGAAGACTTCGAAGAATTTTGTGGCTGATCCTATACTTGTTTGATCTTTAATATCTAAAGAAAGGTCATTTTAGGTGGTCTATTAACAATAAGTGGTTTTACTAGAATATACCAGAGAAGGCTCATCAACAGTATCTGGTAAGAAATTTATGGATTTCTCCTGTATAGAGTTCGTGTTTTATGACGTGGAGCTAACAGTGGTTTGTTGGTGGAATATTCGCTTAATTGGAAAAGACTCTGTTTCTTCTTGCTAAGGGCAGAAATGGTTTCTGAGATCCCTTAAGAATGTTAATTGAGCAGAAATGTTTTGGCAATTTTGAATATTCAGCATAGCTCTGGATTGAACATAATTCTGCTTTCCCTTGTACTTTTGCAATGCCTGTGCGCCTGACTTATAGTTTCTGTTTGCAAATCAGTGAGCTGCTCATTTAGGAAGGTTTGATGAAGTTTTTACTAATATTGGTCAGAGTAGAGCAGATCTTGTGGTTTTATCTTTAGTTTCAAGAAATGTGTTAAATTTGGCTTCAATGTGAACGTCTTTGCTTGGTTTTTCATTTGGTGCAATGGGGAGCTTGCTAGGTCCTCAGCATTCAGCAGTTTACAGTCCGTGTTGTCCCGTCTTTTGAGTCATTGGCTTTTGGAAAATTGGTCATTTTGATTGTAGCAGCACTTGCTCCTAGTCCTTCAAGAACTAGATAGGTGATGGATTTTTCCTGTAGGGCAATGGTTTTGTAACAGCACTTTCTCCTGGTCCTTTAATTAGACAAGGTGATTGATTTTTCCTGTAATGCAGGCTTTTTGTTGTTCTCTCAGAATATGGGATATCTCTCATCCAGCTACAAGGTTTTACAACTCCTACAAGATTAGTACTACATGGTAGATTGTGCTTTCTTGGAGCAAGTGTGTGTATTTCTTGGGGTTCTTTTTTTGGGAAGCATATTTAGCTCTGTTTATTTTTAATTGGGTAAGTATTATCTGTCTATTTGTGTTTGGCCTCGACTAATGATTGATGAAAATGTTGACGTATGTATTCTCCTTGTAGTGCCCCATAACCTACAAGCTTTCAGTCCTTGTGCTGATTCTAATTTATGAACCGTCTTTAACCATGCGCTATTCTTGCACCAAGTGAAAGATACCAATTTTGCCCGAATTCAAATAATTAGAAGTGATAAACCTAGAAAAAAAAAATTTTGCACTGAGAACTAGGACACAAAAATAAGAAACTGGAAATAGTTCCATTTTTTTAGATAACAAGAAAGTGCTTCAAATCGGTTGTCTCCGATTTCGTCTCTGTCTTGTCTATTCTATCCTTGTTTAACTCTCATGTGTATTATGCGACTGGAAGAGTTATTAATCAGTATACGTAGCAATTAAACAAAGACGGGATAGACGGAACAATACACGTAACAGTTAAATAAGGACGGGACAGAGCTACAAAAAACTAAGAATAGTTCCGTCTTCTGGGTAAATTGTTGAAATTCATTAATAGACAGGAAAGAGTTTGCAAACAGTAAAACACTGCAATTCACTAATACGAAGCATCGCAACTGACTCTCTAAAAGGTAAATAAATGATGAACTGACTAGCTGTGTCAAGATAGAAATTGGATGAAGACACAAAATCAGTTGACTACAGATCATCCCAACTCTCGTTGGTTCCAAATAGTACAATACAATCTCGGGAAGGATACATTTGTGTTGAAAAAATCTCTGTTTCTGTCCTTCCAAGCTGAAGGAAACTGCAACTCAAGAGCATTAATCTTTCTACTGAGATTAACCAAACAATTTTCAATCTTCAATTGCCACATCAGACATCTGACATCGTCTTGTTATCCAAAAACACCTACAGCCAAGAATGCTAACTCCTGGCCCAAATATATCAAGGAGGTGTTTGGTAAGTGCGTTTGAAGACAAGAAATGGGTTTCAATTTAAATCCCACTTGTATATAATTTAAGATCAATTGAATCCGTTAATAGGTTTTATAGATCTCTTTTATATAGATTTCATGATTTTTCTTAATACTAAAACTCATTATTGTAAAGTTACAAAACACTCTATTGATTTATAAACTGTTATTTCCCCATTTATCATAAGAATAGTGACTGTAATTTGTGAAACTTTAACCAACCGCTCCTAAGAAGTGGATAATCTCAGGCAAAGAATGGATGCTCCGCTGGCAACAACTATACCAATGATTGATTTGTTACAGTGCACCATCTTATCCACTCTGCTTGATAGTTAGCCTTGATCTGCACAATAACCATAGAATAAAAGCATGTTAATTAAGAAACTTTTTTAAATTATCACATCAAAAAAGTGCTACAGTGTTTTATTTCAAATTATTATTTCAAATACTCTCTATCCAAACAAATTAACTTGGTCAGGTGAATTCTTTTGAAAGAAAATTAGATTCTTGGTTGACAACATTGTGCTAGCTAGATAAGAGTAAGCTACCCTTTTGGAAGGATACATTTGTGTTGAAAAAATCTCTGTTTCTGCCTTCCAAGCTGAAGGAAACTGCAACTCAAGAGCATTAATCTTTCTATTGAGATTAACGAAACAATTTTCAATCTTCAATTGCCAAATCGGACATCTGATATCGTCTTGTTATCCAAAAACACCAACAGCCAAGAATGCTAACTCCTAGCCCAAATATATCAAGGAGGTGTTTGGTAAGTGCGTTTCAAGACAAGAAATGGGTGTCAATTTAAATCCCACTTGTATATAATTTAAGATCAATTGAATCAGTTAATAGGTTTTATAGATCTCTTTTATATAGATTTCATGATTTTTTTATTAGTAAAACTCATTATTGTAAAGTTACAAAACACTCTATTGATTTATAAACTGTTATTTCCCCATTTATCATAAGAATACTGACTGTAATTTGTGAAACTTTAACCAACCGCTCCTAAGAAGTGGATAATCTCAGGCAAAGAATGGATGCTCCGCTGGCAACAACTATACCAATGATTGATTTGTTACAGTGCACCATCTTATCCACTCTGCTTGATAGTTAGCCTTGATCTGCACAATAACCATAGAATAAAAGCATGTTAATTAAGAAACTTTTTTAAATTGGAAACAGTTGGATACTATTAAATCACACAACACAAGTGGTTTAATTAAAGAAGTAAAAGGGAGATGACATTGTAAATATGTTATATTGGAGATATGTTATTTCTAATGCATGTTTCATCTGTTATTATTGCAGTTTTTTGGAATGCAAATGAAACAGTGGTGGATGATTTTCAACAATTTGTTAATGAATTTTAAATTTTATCAAATAGAAAAAGAAAATAAAACAAAGGAAATACTATTAAAGAAATAGTTCAAAGAGTATTAGTAAATAGTTTGGAGTTAGTAAATGGGTCTGGATTTGTTAACTTATCCGAACCAAACCCAAGCCCGAACTCGTTGACAGCCTAGCTCTACCTTTGTTACACTTAGCACAGGAAGGCTATGCTTTGTAAGAGAACTTCTACATAGGAGAACTTCTACATACTATTAAGATAAATAAAGATGATGGATTGGTTTAAGCTCCCAAAAAGCCCTTATCACTGGTACCATTTCTTTCAAACCTAGAAGAGCTGTCAAATTTCTTAATATCTACCTCAAATTTCTTATTTCTAGTTACTAGCAAAATAAAAATCTTTTCTGTTTTCTCCGGTTAGCTGTTTTGACAAAACTTATTGAAACCCATTTGGCTATTGATAATCAGGAAAAAAGAAAATTCATGATGTTGATCATACATTCATGGCTGTTGCTACCACCCCAAGCCAGATGATCATTTTACTGTTAACTAGTAATGTTTTACGTGCATTGCACGTGGTTGGATAATATGTAGTTTAATCTTTTTTATTTCTTTAATATATTTACCTCTATAATATAGAGTTGGGAATAGAATTAAAAGTGGGAAAAAGGTGTTACAAAATTTTGAATAGTAAACAATGTAAATCAATGTTATTGAATGTAAAATGGACACATAGAGAAGGCAATAAACATGAAAGAATAATAATTAGTGTTTTATTCTTTCTCGATTTTTTGTAAGAAGGTTTGGTTTGCAAGACATGTTGTTCAGAGCACACTGATACATAAGATAGTTCCCATTAAAAGATTAAATAAGTGAACTTATTATTTTTTCAATATATGTGCGACTTGCATATAAAAAATTTAGTTAGGCATAGATTTACTCCTACCATTATTTTCTGATGGCTTTTGCAATGCCTCAAGTAGTCAAGACCTTTTGCTTGTTTTCCTATTTTGAATGCAACTCTAATTGTATACATGCTTTCTTTTCTTGTTTAAGGAGCCATACCAATCCTTTTTTGCTTTTGTTTGCATAATTTGACTTGCATCTAGAATACATTATCAAACCTAACTTTATAAGAAAAATATTGTATTCATAAGAGTTCCCAAACTTCTTAAAAATACCATGATCGATTAATTTGAGAAAAAATAAAAAAAGGGAAAATTAATACTTATACTATATAATTGACCACATAATTTTCCATCAAAGAATAGCTGTAGAGAAAAGTCGACAACCTTATGATTTGGATTTTGTTGTTGGATACATAGAGGCAGCCTTTTGTGCCTTGTTTAACTGTGCATCTTTCATTGTACTACTTTCATTGTTCATCAATCAATAAAGCATACCAATTGCTACCTTGTCCTCTTTTATCACCATGTAATTTTCGTTCATCTTTCTTTTCACCAATCATTCTGAGTACAAACAAAGACGGGCTTATTTTGATGTGGTATTGCTTTGTGCTAATCCTTCTATTTGAATAATTTAATTGAATATCTTCAGTACCAAATGAAAAGCAAAATTTGTTGAGTCATAATAATTTTTAGGTTTCCGACTTACTTAGAGCTTTCAAAATCAAATTAAAGAAATAATCAAATTTTTGCTACAGAAGTTGCCATAAACTTCTCATTTGCAAATTCATACATAGTTAAAAGATTGCAACTTTTTCAAGCCGTCGAGGTATGTAAGACTCATTTTCCTCAAACTGTTTAGATGTTATGGCAATATTATTTCCATTTATTGTGTGTATTAGTAAATTGGTTGTAATCAACATCTTGAAGAGTTTGAGTCTGCCTATATCTCATTCCAGGGACGGACCCAGAAATATATTTTGGTGGGGGCTGAACTACATTTAATTTTTTTTTTCGAAATAAATATATTTAATAAGTAAAATTTTGAAGCAATAATTATAAAAACAATAAAAACATATAATTATACATACCTAAAAATTTGTTATTGATTAACACTTGAAGTAGTGGCATTTGTTGCACTTGAATGACGAAGGGGAGGCAATAAAAGACTGAATTAGTAGCTTCTTTTGTTAGGTTGCCATCGTCTTTACATGGAAACAAACACAAATGTTTGAATAGCTCTAATTCTTGACTCTGGAGTCCATGGACATAGACTGTAGAATGAATGCCCTGGACAAAATAGTGACGTGTCTTTGTAAGAGAATGAATGCCATAGACTAGTACAAGACCCATACTACAGGAACCCTCTTTTCCGGCAGCTTGGTGGGGGCTTAAGCCCCCACCTGACCCCGCTTGGGTCCGTCCCTGTCTCATTCTGTGTTATGACTATTGCAAAGCTTGTGAAAAAATATTAATGTATTCCTAGATTTAGGTGCGTACATTAACTATTGATTATAGATCACAAGTAGATTCATTTTCTCTTTGAATTACAGCAAAATACCCTCTAATAGAATTTTGCAGACACCAACAATAATACTATAGACGTATCTTACAGGCTAAATTAAGCATAATTTTGAGCACAGTTAGTTTCTATACACAAGATACGAAATGTGGTTAACAAATAAGAATATTATATATACTTACCTTTTCCTTTTGTCCTTTTCCTTGCCCATTGGACATGGCTTCTGCATGGTTTGCTGGATGGACTTGATTTGCTCAAAGTGAAATAAAGGGTAAACAATAGAAAATCTCCCTATGTTTAGCCTAATATACAGAAAAACCCCCTGTGTTTTTAGATCATATATTTTGAAACCTCATGGTTTGAATTAAGGTGAAAACTAGATGGAAACCGTAAAATATAATGGTTTTGAGTAAAATGACAGATTTACCCTGATGAAGACATCATCAATTATTTCCCTAATTTATTTTCACTAAATGCACAGAAAAAGTGTTGAATTTTTATTTAAATCCTTACAATACATAATCTAAGAAAATATTTCAATTGTAAATTTTTATTTTAAATCTTTACAATATACACTAAGAAGATATTAAAATTGTAAATTTCAAAATTAAAGGTATCAATTATTTTCCCAATTTTTTTCACCATATAAAGGTATTATTATTTTCCTAATTTTCTATTTTAAATTATTACAATAGGCCCTCTAAGAAAATGTGGCAATTGCAAACCTTTTTTTTTTTATTTCTATTGATATTTTTCAGTTTTTATCTAATTTGTTTCCTACAAATTTGGGGACAATTTAGAGTTTTATTAAGGTTTGAGGGGAAAAATAGGCATATTAGGTTAAATTTTGTGTTAAAAAACTATTTTTTAGAGCTAACGCTTGCTTTTGAGATGCTCAAAACCATTACTTTTATCGATTTCCGTCCAATTTTCACTTTAGTTCAAATCATGAGTTTCTGAAAGGTATGATTTGAAACCATAAGGGGCTTTTCTATATATTAGTCTAATCACAAAGCATTTTTTCTGTTTTTTACCTTTAAGGTAAATCTGTCATTTTACTCAAAACCGTTAGTTTTAACGGTTTCCAGCCAGTTTTCACCTTAATTCAAACCATGAGGTACTGAAATGAAACCATAGGGGGCTTTTTTTTGTATATTTGCCTAACCACAGGAGGTTTTTCTGTTGTTTACAATGAAGCACTACCTTGTTGCTACCAATAAAAATGTTTGTCTTCCCTTTGATCTTGGTGTGAATTGGGATTTGAGTGATTTGGATCTTTGGTATCATTTCAATTGTATTTTCAACTTTTTAATTCATTTTCCATTCACTTTATGGATTTTTATGAATAGTTTTTAGTTTTTTTATTCATTTGTCATTCACTTTATATCATTTTATGAATAGTTTTTAGGTTTTTTCAATTTTTCTTGTATTAATGATAGGCAGTATGATAAAGATTTGGTTTGCTCAAAGTAAAACAAATGAAGCACTACTCTACTACTATCAATAAAAATGTTTACCAAATGAAGCACTACTCTGTTACTACCAATAAAAATGTTTAATAAATGAAGCACTACTCTGTTACTACCAAAAAAAATGTTTGTCTTCCTTGGTCTTGCTGTGAATTGGGATTTGAGTGATTTGGATGTTATCTTTGGTATCATTTCAATTGTATTTTCAACTTTTTAATTCATTTGCCATTCATTTTACGGAATTTTATGAATAGTTTTCAGTTTTTGTATTCATTTGCCATTCACTTTATATCATTTTATGAATAGTTTTTAATTTTTTTCAATTTTTGTTGTATTAAAGGATTGCTATTAATGATAATGATGGGCTGTATGATAATGACAGGTTGCTTTTTTCCGTTTCTTTTTTATTTTCAATTTTTCATCAAATATATATACAATTAGTTTTGGTCATTAAAAATTCGTAATGAAACTTTAACCCACAATTAATATTATAGGAAACTTTAACATCAAATTAAGAAGGGTATAATTGAAATAACAAAAAGTAAGATCATAACAATGCTTACACTTACGTTCCGAAATACCAAAACTCATGACCCTTTTATATAGAGTATAGATATAGATAGATAGATGTTGATAGGATCAGTGGTCTATTGATCTCCCCAATTTGAAGTACTTATTTCAGTTCATTTCTTACTTTTCCTTGTACCACATCATGTCTTTTGCATGGTCATCCAACATCTTTCACTAGTGTATACCGTTGGGATGAGATGGGATGAAAAGTCTGTGAAGGGATCAAAATTCAGATTTTATTTTAAAAATGCAAAATAATATTTACATTGTGTTTATTCTTTGAAATATGAGTGAACTTATGTTTTAAGTGAATATTTTCTAATTTAGAGAATTTTTCAAGAATTATTTGCCGGTGTGTGGTTTCGGCCAAATTAAGCGTTAAAATTTGTTCCGAAGTGTGAATAGTGACTTTAAATTGAAATCGAACATATGTAGATATATATTTAAGATTGGATAGTGGTGAAATGAAATAAAATAGTGTAAGTTGGAGTGTCGCACTCGACGCGACATAAAGTGGTCATAAGACCACTTTTCCGTAAATTAAGGAAATGTCACCTTTTTGTCTTATAAAGCTTGACTTTTTGCTTCTTGGAGCTTCACATTTTCTGCCACAATTTAGAGTTTAGAGAGAGAGGGAGGCCGAGAGAGTGAAGAGCAAGAGAGAGAGAGAAAGTTTGCAATTCTTCTTCCATTCCTTCTTCCTCAAATTTCTTGAAGTTGTGAGACTCCGTTGGAGGACTTTAGCTTGTTTCTTCTCCACTTCTTGGCAGCCGTGTGAGGGTGAGAGAGAAGGGGAGAGGTCCGAACCTTGAGGAAAGAGAAAAGAGAAGAAATAAAGCTTGTTTGAGGTGTGTGTTTCTTGATCTTGAGATTTTGGCGGAAATCATCATCGAATCAAGCGGATCGTGGGCTAAGGTTGGATCTTTTAGAGTTTCCAAGCTTGGGAGTGTCATTCTTGAGAGAAGCTCACAAGATCTTGTTCGATCTTGTTAGATCTATTCAGATCTGAAGGCATAAGACTCAAACTCCCTAGATCTAGCTTGATTAGTGTTAAATATAGTAGATCTATGGTTCATTTTGCTAAGAATGCTTATATATGAAGCATTTGAGTTGGGCTCTTGAATTCCCAACTTAGGTAGCGGACTTGAGGTGGCTTTTAGGTAGCGGACTTGAGGACCTGATTGCGGATGTGTTTGATATATGGAAAATGAGTTGGTTCTATGGTTAGAAAGTAGACTTTGTTGTTGAAAATTTTGAAAGAAAAAGAGGTGAGATGGCCGAACCTATGATTGGCATTTTTTATGTTTGATTTCGAAATTTTTACAATAATTCTTGATGAGATTTTGCTTAATTGTATATGTATTACATTTATTTATAAGTATGTGTTTCAAAAGAGTTAAAATCTGGAACTTTTATGGTGAGAAATTGGATTTCACTAAGCTTTGAGGGAAAAGTGTTATTTTGGACAAATTTGTGGAGTTGAAATACTTTAGCCGATTTTCATGAAATCTGTGCATTTAAAACTTACTGAAAGTTGTTTGAAAGATGTGTTAGAATTCTGGTTAAAAGTTTGAAGTGAACTTGAACTTAAATGAGTGACTTTGAGATGGAAAAACCTCACTTTATTTCAATGTGTTATAAGTCTAGAAGATGTTTGGAAGGAGTACATCGATAGAGTGGTTTAGTTATTTGAAAATTTGATTTGAAAATGGAATCTTGTAAAATGAGTTTCGACTCGAGTGATAACTTTTCATTTGAGTAGAGTTACTGGAATTTTGGAAAGAACTTTGATAAGACAAGTAAATGAGTTATTTGAGTTTAGTTTCGCTATTTGTAAAGTGAAACTTATTTCTTTCTTTTTCGTGATAATAGGAGGTGAGGAAGGACTTGAACCAGATCCCACCTTGGAAAACGAACTTTATTACTGTGGTGAGTTTCAATGCTTGTTATGTGTTTATGTGAATATGAGTTGAATTGTGTCTGTTAAGTGATTTGATGTGAAATTGGGTTTTTAAAACCTTCAAGTAGAGTGGTGTGTACTTTATCGCGCTTACCTCTATTTGAACGGAAAAGTTATCAGAATGTTTTGATATGATTTACGGGCATTTGATGTGACTTATGTGTGTGTGAAAAATTTTGGGAATTCCCAAAACCTATCGGCAAGTCATTCAACTCGAGCTGTAGGCTAGGCCTAGGCCGAGGAGAAAAGGATGAGCCATAGGGTTAATTGTGTGATGTGATGATGTGAAATGTGCTCGAGACTTGGCATATGGACTCATCTCGAAAAAAGGACAATAAACATACTATGTGATGTGATGTGATGTGTTTGGAGATGGGCCCGACGGGGGTTTTGGTGGAGTAAGGAGTAAGTGAAGGTCTACATGATCTATGTGTATGAAAGTTGACGGAGTATCAACTACCTGATTCGAGATCGAGCATTGTGGATCCTGGCTCTTGAGAGCTCCTGTATCCTCCTTTTTAATGTTACTTGCTTTCCTTATGTGTTTATTACTAAATCCGAATTGGAAGTGAAATGTCATAAGGGCTATGTACTTTGCATGCTTTTTGGAACTCACTGGGCTTTTTGCTCATTCGTTCCAATTTGTTTTCCTTAGTAGGGACTGAGAATCCAAGTGAAGGAGCCAACCAATAGACTTAGGGTTCACTTTTATATTTGGTATGACAAACTCGAATTGTGATTTTGTGAGTTTTGTAGTATGAGGATCTGGATGTGTGTTTAAGTACTTTGTGTAATTTGAGTTGTGAGTGTGGAACAATGTATTAATAAGTTACCCTTTGGTTTGATTTGAGAATGGTATTCTAGTTCGGTATATTTAGTGATTGTTGTGTGAGTGAACCCTGGTGAGAGTTAGGCAGGCAGTCCATAGATACCTTAGGGTACGCCCTAGGGAGAAGTGGGGCTGTCATAGGTGGTATCAGAGCCTAGGTTTGAATGATTTGGGTATAGTGAGAGGTACAATGCGTTTGGATTGCTCATGTTTAGCTAAAAAATTTTACTTACATCATCGACACAAATTCCAATCACCTTTTTATCTCAGATACATCACATCAAAAAAGTGCTACAGTAGTGCTACAGTATTCTTTTCAACAAATTATCCCAAAAAATCAACTATCCAAACGTACTCTTAGTAAGTTATTTGAGAGTTCAGTAGATTAAGAGAGGAATGCTAAGTGATGGTTATCGTTTATGATTAAGTGTTAATGAGATTTAAGTTCGAATAAGTTCTAATGGGGTCCATTTTGTAAGTTATGGCTTCTGGTGATCTTGATGACGCCATCCCGAGAGATCAACAGCCTATAGTGACTTATTGACCCGGGCCGACGGGTGGCCGTAGAGCCTATAGCCCTAGGACTGGACCTAGGCGTGATTGTGATTGTTGGAGGATTCATGCCTACTCTGATAGGGTAGTTTTGGCGATCTATCATGAGAGGAAGGTCCTGACTAGGGTTACTAGAGAGTTTCGAGAGGAGGTGGACCAACTGTTGATGGAGACACAGGATCAGGCTGAGCGGATCCGTGAGCTTGAGAAGGAGGTTCGCTTGGCCAATGAGCGAGCAGTTAGAGTGGTGAGAGTGGCACGAGAGTGAGCTAAGGGCATAGCAGCTGAGTACGGGCCTTGATGGAGGGAGTGGTCGAGGCCAATTGAGTTGAGGAGGCTTCTGTTGATCAGCCACCTACCGATGCAGACATGGGAGGTGATCATCGGAGAGGAGGCCGTTATGGTTGAGGGAGATCCCCAATATATGGAGTTCGACCTGTCGGAGAGTGCTTCCACGGAGTCTTCCTCTTTTGAGGCTTGATGGTCTAGTTTAGCATGAAATTAGGTTTTTGTGTAATCTTCTGTGAGAAAGACCAGTAGAGTGGGTTCTTAATCCCTGTAGTGCATGCTTACCAACTTTTCAAGTACTGTGCTTTTGTCTAGTTGTACATATGAAATTGATGTGTTCTATGCATATCTTTTGTTATAAAGAGCATGCTCTTTTGATGTACTCCTGACACTTTCTTATTATGAGATGTGATTATGAAGTACTTTGTCTATTTTTCGAAATGACTCCTCTGATAGTGTATTGACTTTCTTGTGTTTATATTAATTTGTTTGCCTCTAAAGAGCTATGGAGGGTAGGAGAGGTCGAGATCGAGGGTAAGGAACTAGGCTACTCCTAGATATTAGAGGTGACCGTGAGTCGGCCGTAGATCAGAATCAAGGGGCTGGGATTAATTTTGTGGAGCAAATGGCTACGGCCATGAACCGAATGACTGAAATATTAGACCGTATGGCTGGCCAACATGGCCCTGGTCCTGAACAACAGTCTATTTACCTTGGGGTTGGCAAGGATAGAACTCTTGAGAGATTCCAAAGGTCTAATCCCCCGAAATTCTTTGAGGAACCCAGCCCTGAAACTGCTAAGAGTTGGCTAGAAAGAATCTTAGATATCTTTACTGCCTTGGATTATACAGAGAAAAGGCAAATAACATTTGCTACATTTCAATTTGAGGGAGCTGCCCGATCATGATGGATCATGGTAAGGGCTAAATGAGATAGAGAGCATACCCCTAGGATTTGGGTGAATTTTACTAGGGAGTTTAATGCTAAGTTTCTCCCTCCAATAATGCAAGAGAAAAGAGAGAATGACTTTATTAGGTGCAAGCAAGGGTTGTTAAGTGTTGCGGAATATGAGGCACAATTCACTAAACTGTTAAGGTTCGCCCCTGAGCTAGTAGCAACTGAGTAAAGGAGAATAAGGAGGTTTGTTCAGGGATTGAATGCAGAATTGTAAGAAATCTTAGCGGTTACCCAAGTTAACAGTTTTAGTGAGGCTGTGGAGAAGGCGCAAAGAACTGAAGGGGCCAAGGCTCAAGTAAGGACTTTTAATGCCAAAAAAAGGAATGCACCCAACAGTAGTCGTGGGCCAGTAGATATGGGTGCTTCAGCCCCTAAGTTTGAAAGAGGAATGGGTAGAGCAAATATTCCTAGAGCATCAAGAGGATTTATATCAAGAGGAGCACACTCTAGAGGTGCAATGTCAAGGGGAACTGTAAGTGGAAGGGGGCCATCGAGGAGTGTTTCTCAGGGACGTCAAGCCTCCACTCCTAGTGTCTCCTGTGGTTTCTGTGGGAAACCCAATCATACTGAGGACAGTTGTTGGAGGAAAACTGGAAGATGTTTCAAGTGCGGAAGTAGCGAACATCAGTTGACTGCATGTCCTATGATCCAAGGGGAAAATGTGACTAGGCAAGCGAATAGACCTAATTCCAGTCAAGCTAGTGCAGCGGGGAATCGACCAAAGGTTCCAGCTAGGGTCTACGCTATTTATCATCAGCAAGTCCCCGACTCCACTGCGGTTGTTGAAGGTACCATACCCGTCTTTCATCACTTAGTTAAGATTCTAGTTGATCCTGGTGCATCACATTCATTTGTAAATCCTGCCTTTTTGAATGGAGTTGATATTAAACCTGCTAGATTATCTTATGATCTGGAAGTTAGAACACCCACGGGAAAACAAAGCCTAATTACAAGTTGGGTATACAAGAATTGTGACATTTGGGTAGGGGAGAGAAAGTTAGTGGTAGATTTAATAAGTTTGGATATAAAGGGGTATGATATTATTATAGGGATGGATTGCCTAACCCATTATTATGCTAAATTGGATTGTAGGGCAAAGACTGTGGAATTTTCTATTCCTGGGGAGGCTACCTTGAGGTTAGATGTAAAAGGGAGATTAGCGTTATCTGCTCTTATTTTGGGGATTAAAGTTAGGAAATTGTTAAGTAAGGGAGCTCAAGGTTACCTAACTTTTCTTATAAACCCTCCAAGGGATAAGACGAAATTGGAAGAAGTACCAATTGTGAAAGACTTTTCTGATGTTTTCCCTGAAGAACTGGAAAATCTACCTCTTGAGCGGATGGTGGAATTTAAGATTGATCTGTTACTAGAGATAGCCCCAATCTCTAAAACTCCGTATCAATTGGCTCCAACAGAACTTAAGGGGTTGAAAATTCAAATGCAAGATTTGCTAGAGCGGGGTTTTATTAGGGAAAATGATTCACCATGGAGAGCACCTGTGCTATTCGTTAAGAAAAAAGATGGGAGTTTGAGGTTGTGTATAGTTACCGAAGGTTTAATGATGTGACGATAAAAAACAAGTATCCTTTGCCGCTTATTGATGAACTGTTTGATCAATTACAAGGATCAGTAGTGTTTTCTAAGTTGGACCTTAGGCAAGAATATTACCAGTTGAGGATTAGAAAGGAAGACGTACCAAGAATTGCTTTTAACTCAAGGTATGGACATTTTGAATTTGTAGTAATGCCCTTTGGGTTGACTAATACCTCGCGGCGTTTATGGATTTAATGCAACGAGTTTTCAAGCCCTATTTGGATCAATTTGTGGTTGTATTTATAAATGACATCTTGGTATATTCAAAGACTCAAGAAGATCATGCTCAACACTTGAAGATAGTGCTTCAAACCCTAAGAAAACATCAATTATATGCTAAGTTTAACAAGTGTGAGTTTTGATTAGAAGAGGTGTCCTTTTTAGGGCATAAGATCTCTAAGAATGAAATTTCTATGGATCCTGCAAAAGTAGAGACTGTGACCCAATGGAAACAACCGGGAAACCCTACCGAAGTTAGAAGTTTCTTGGGTTTAGCAGGGTATTACCGGTGATTTATTCAGGACTTTTCAAAGATTACGGGGCCACTAACGGATTTGACCAAGAAGCATGTTAACTTTGCTTGGAATCCTAAGTGTGAAGCCAGTTTTCAAGAGTTAAAAAAGGCGTCTGACGACGGCCCCTGTGTTGACATTGCCAAATGGGAAAGACAAATTTGTAGTTTACTCAGATGCCTCTAAAGAAGGATTATGGTGCGTTTTAATGCAAAATGGGAGGGTTATTGCCTATGCTCTAGGAAATTAAAGCCTCATGAGCAAAACTATCCAACACATGATTTGGAATTGGCCGCAGTTATCTTGTCTTGAAAAAGTGGAGACATTATCTGTATGGGGTGACATTTAATATTTTCACAGATCATAAAAGTCTAAATTATTTGTTTTCTCAAAAAGAGCTAAATCTGAGACAACGGCGATGGATGAAATTTCTTGAGGATTATGACTGTACCATAAATTATCACCCTGGGAAGGCTAATAAGGTAGCAGATGAGCTAAGTCGAAAGGCTCAAGTAACAGGGCTGATGGTTAGAGAATGAGAAATGTTAGAAAGGGTTAACGAGTGGAATCCTCGTTTGGAAAAACAGAAGGTCATATTTGGAAATATAGTGTTGAAATCTCCGATTTTAGAACGTATCAAAGAGGCACAAAAGGGAGATCCTATGGTGTAGAAATGGACAGATAAGGTGAATAAAGGTGAAACTCTAGATTTTAAATTAGAGCCTGAGGGAGTCCTGAAATTTCCAGATCGCCTAGTTGTTCCGGGCAATGAAGGATTGAGGAAAGAAATTTTGGAAGAAACACACTGAACTAAGTACACAATCCACCCTGAGAGCAATAAGATGTATTAAGATTTGAAGGGGTTGTATTGGAGGGATGGTTTGAAAAAGGATGTGGCCAAATTTGTTCAAACTTGTCTCGTGTGCCAACAAGTGAAAGTTGAGCATCAGAAACCTTCTGGACTTTTGCAACCTCTAGAGATACCTGAATGGAAATGGGATCATATCACTAAGGATTTCATGACTGGGTTGCCGAGAAGCCAAAAGGGACATGACGCAGTTTGGGTGATAGTAAACCGACTTACTAAGACTGCACATTTTCTGCCAGTGAGTATAAAATGTCCTTTGAAGAAATTAGCTCGACTGTATTTAGATGAAATTGTGAGACTACATAGGATTCCTGTGAGTGTTGTCTCTGATAGAGATCCGAGATTTGTCTCGCGGTTCTGGTAGAAATTACAAGAGATTTTGGGGACTAAGGTGAATTTGAGTACCGCATATCATCCTCAAACGGATGGACAGTCTGAAACGACAATTCAAACTTTAGAGGACATGTTGAGGTCATGTATATTGGATTTTGGAGGAAGTTGGAATAAGCATATTCCATTAGTGGAGTTTGCCTACAATAATAGTTATCATGCTTCAATTCAGATGGCTCCGTATGAGGCGCTTTATGGAAGGAAATGTAGGTTACCAATTCATTGGAATGAAGTGGGTGAGAAGAAGAGTTTGGATCCGACTACGATTCCTTGGATTAAAGAAACTTATGAGAAAGTAAAGTAGTCCAAAAAGACTCCAGACCGCTCAAAGTAGACAAAAGAGCTATGCCGATAACCGAAGAAAGGATTTGGAATTTGAAGTAGGAGACAAGATATTCTTGAGAGTTAAACCCATGAAAGGAGGAGTTGTATCCAAGAAAGGGAAGAAATTGAAACCAAGGTACATTGGACCTTTTGAGATCCTTAAACGAGTGGGAAAAGTGGCCTACCAGTTGGATTTACCCCCTAGTATGTTTAAGATCCACAAAGTTTTTAACGTTTCCATACTTAAGAAGTATCATCCAGATCCAAGTCATGTGCTACAGTTAGGAGAGATTGAAGTGGATGAATTGCTGACCTATGAAGAACAGCCTGTGAAGATTCTTGATAAGGAAGTGAAAGATTTGAGAAATAAGAAGATTCCTTTGATTAAAATTCTTTGGAGAAATTATGAGAGGAAGTGACTTGGGAATTAGAGGAGGAAATGAAGAAGAAATATCCAGAGCTGTTTACCAAGAAAGGTAAGAAATTTTGAGGATAAAATTCTTTTAAGGGGGGAAGGATGTGAGGGCCTCAAAATTCAGATTTTATTTTTAAAATGAAAAATAATGTTTACATTGTGTTTATTCTTTGAAATATGAGTGAACTTATGTTTTAAGTGAATATTTTCTAATTTAGAGAATTTTTCAAGAATTATTTGCCGGTGTGTGGTTTCGGTCAAATTAAGCGTTAAATTTTGTTCCGAAGTGTGAATAGTGACTTCAAATTAAAATCGAGCATATGTAGAGATATATTTAAGATTGGACAGTGTTGGAATGAAATAAAACAATATAAGTTAGAGTGTCGGCTCGACGCGACATAAAGTGGTCATAAGACCACTTTTCCTTAAATTAAGGAAATATCACCTTTTTGTCTTATAAAGCTTGACTTTTTGATTCTTGGAGCTTCACATTTTCAGCCACAATTTAGAGTTTAGAGAGAGAGGGAGGCCGAGAGAGTGAAGAGCGAGAGAGAGAGAGAAAGCTTGCAATTCTTCTTCCATTCCTTCTTCCTCAAATTTCTTGAAGTTGTGAGACTCCATTGGAGGACTTTAGCTTGTTTCTTCTCCACTTCTTGGCAGCCGTGTGAGGGTGAGAGAGAAGGGGAGAGGTCCGAACCTTGAGGGAAGAGAAAAGAGAAGAAATAAAGTTTGTTTGAGGTGTGTGTTTCTTGATCTTGAGATCTTGGCGGAAATCATCATCAAATCAAGCGGATCGTGGGCTAAGGTTGGATCTTTTGGAGTTTCCAAGCTTGGGAGTGTCATTCTTGAGAGAAGCTCACAAGATCTTGTTCGATCTTGTTAGATCTATTCATATCTGAAGGTATAAGACTCAAACTTCCTAGATCTAGCTTGATTAGTGTTAAATATAGTAGATTTATGGTTCTTTTTGCTAAGAATGCTTATATATGAAGCATTTGAGTTGGGCTCTTGAATTCCCAACTTAGGTAGCAGACTTGAGGTGGCTTTTAGGTAGCGGACTTGAGGACCTGATTGTGGATGTGTTTGATATATGGAAAATGAGTTGGTTCTATGGTTAGAAAGTAGACTTTGTTGTTGAAAATTTTGAAAGAAAAAGAGGTGAGATGGCCGAACCTATGATTGGCATTTTTGATGTTTGATTTCAAAATTTTACAATAATTCTTGATGAGATTTTGCTTAATTGTATATGTATTATATTTATTTATAAGTATATGTTTTAAAAGAGTTAAAATTTGGAACTTTTATGGTGAGAAATTGGATTTCACTAAGCTTTGAGGGAAAAGTGCTATTTTGGACAAATTTGTGGAGTTGAAATACTTTAGCCAATTTTCATGAAATCTGTGCATTTAAAACTTAGTGAAAGTTGTTTGAAAGATGTGTTAGAATTCTGGTTAAAAGTTTGAAGTGAACTTGAACTTAAATGAGTGATTTTGAGATGGAAAAACCTCACTTTATTTCAATGTGTTATAAGTCTAGAAGATGCTTGGAAGGAGTACATCGATAGAGTGGTTTAGTTATTTGAAAATTTGATTTGAAAATGGAATCTTGTAAAATGAGTTTCGACTCGAGTGATAACTTTTCATTTGAGTAGAGTTACTGGAATTTTGGAAAGAACTTTGATAAGACAAGTGAATGAGTTATTTGAGTTTAGTTTCGCTATTTGTGAAGTGAAACTTATTTCTTTCTTTTTCGTGATAATAGGAGGTGAGGAAGGATTTGAACCAGATCCCACCTTGGAAAACGAACTTTATTACTGTGGTGAGTTTCAATGCTTGTTATGTGTTTATGTGAATATGAGTTGAATTATGTCTGTTAAGCGATTTGATATGAAATTGGGTTTTTAAAACCTTCAAGTGGGGTGGCGTGTATTTTATCGCGCTTACCTCTATTTGCGGAAAAAGTTATGAGAATGTTTTGATGTGATTTACGGGCATTTGATGTGAATTATGTGTGTGTGAAAAATTTTGGGAATTCCCAAAACCTATCGGCAAGTTGTTCAACTCGAGCTGTAGGCTAGGCCTAAGCCGAGGAGAAAAGGACGAGTCATAGGGTTAATTATGTGATATGATGTGATGTGAAATGTGCTCGAGACTTGGCATATGGACTCGTCTCGGAAAAAGGATAATAAACATACTATGTGATGTGATGTGTTTGGAGACGGGCCCGACGGGGCTTTTGGTGGAGTAAGGAGTAAGTGAAGGTCTACGTGGTCTATGTGTATGAAAGTTGACGGAGTGTCAACTACCTGGTTCGAGATCAAGCATTGTGGATCCTAACTCCTGAGAGCCCCTGTATCCTCCCTTTTTAATGTTACTTGCTTTCCTTATGTGTTTATTACTAAATCCGAATTGGAAGTGAAATGTCATAAGGGCTATGTGCTTTGCATGCTTTTTGGAACTCACTGGGCTTTTAACTCATTCTTTCCAATTTGTTTTCCTTAGCAAGGACTGAGAACCCAAATGAAGGAGCCAACCAATAGACTTAGGGTTCACTTTTGTATTTGGTATGACAAACTCGAATTGCGATTTTGTGAGTTTTGTAGTATGAGGATCTGGATGTGTGTTGAAGCACTTTGTGTAATTTGGGTTGTGAGTGTGGAACAATGTATTTATAAGTTACCCTTTGGTTTGATTTGAGAATGGTATTATAGTTTGGTATATTAAGTGATTGTTGTGTGAGTGAGCCTTGGCGAGAGTTAGGCAGACAGTCCACAGATACCTTAGAGTACGCCCTAGGGAGAAGTGGGGCTGTCACAAAGTCAGTCATGCAGCATGTACATGTTAGTCCTTTTATGCTTCTTAACAGTTAAGGGTTGTCTGATAATGCTTTTATGCTTTATGCATTGATAATTTTTCTTAAAAAGTAGGCAAATTCAAAGCATTCTTAATGTAGTAGAATCACTATTAATGAGGAATATTAAGATTGTTACATAATGGAAACAGAACAATGTATCACTCAAGGGGACTATAGTAGAATCAATCTTAGTATCAATGTCATATATTTCGATGATTACTTTCTTTGCTCTTGAACCCTTTGATGGTAAATGAGCTTTTGATGGAAAAGTAACAGTTTAAGGCTATTTTGTAACGGATGTACAAGCATACATTTGCATTGTGCCCCAGGATTGATTTTTAGAATTGAACCATAGAAAGTTGCAACGCCTTCAAATAATTTTCTAATGAGAAGCAGGGTATAAAGTTTTTAGTTCAATTTTTTTATGAAAAAAAGAAAAAAATGAAGGAAGGAAAACAGTACTGAAAAAAGTAAAGTAGTGAATGTGACTAATAGTAGATGGTCTGGATTTGGATACTAGTCAACCATCTGGATTGAGGTACAAGCATATATTTTTAGATGATGTGATGTATATGAAATCAAATGGAGGTTAGAAAATAGAAAAGTAGTTGAAGAGCGTTAGGAAACATTTCAAAATGTTTTTCCAAAACTTGACTGTCCAAGTTCCCAAGCCCAGACACTACGCTTGACAGCTTAACTTTACCTTGATTACTGACCCATGATCGTTGATCTTCCCCCAAAAGACCTAATTTCTGGGAAAAGGGAAGATAAAGATGATGGATTGAGACTGGAGCTGCTGCTGATATCTTTTAACCCCCAAAATCCCTGTCCCTCTCTTTTCAAACTTAGCAGAGCATTTACCTATCGTGATTTTGTTACTTGCTACCACTAATAATGATACTTCTTTTCTATAGCTGTTTTGACAGCTTTTTGTGGAAACTGTATTTTTCTTTTAATATTCATAAGAAACATAAAATTCACAGATGTTAAGTACTTAAATCATAAGCAAAAGGCTGTCAAAACTGGCCCCAACCCAGATGATCATATTGACAGGATCAGTGGCCTTCCTGGCCATCTTCTCTCCTACATTCTATCATTTCCCTACAGTACCAAAGGAGCTGCTGTAACCTCTGTTTTGTCCACCAGGTGGAGTTACCTTTTCATTTCACTTGCTGCTTATTGATCTGGATTTCAACTTTGTTCATAAATACCTCTTCCTTGATTTCATATGCTTCTACTTTAGTGTGTTTTGACTATGAAATTAGGCTCTGGTTAGAAGATTTAAACTCTCAGTTTGTCCTTAGTCGCTCATTAATAGGCTTGTTTATATCATTGCACTTTTATGTGAAGTTCAACACCTTAAAATGGATACATTCTGGATGATAGTGACGCATTAACTACTCGGAGAATTTTTACTTGCCAAACCTTTTTTTGTCTGGAATTGTTTTAGCTTTAGGATTTCAATGCCCCAATTGCTTTACCAAATCTTAAGGTACTGAAAGTAAGTTGCGACAATTTACTAGGTGACTCCGATCGAAGGCTTATTCAGGGTTCTGTGCTTGAAGACCTGAGGTTATACTTCTCATCTTCTCTTGATGACAATGAAGATACTAAAGTTGAAGTTTTTGGTTTTTCTTTTCCTTCAATGTAAAGACCTGCACTATTAGTATCAGATTTCATGAGATGCAAGTTCATCATTGTTGTGAATTCAGCTAAACTTGAACATTTCAAATATTCTGTTCAAGAACATGACGGCGAGCATCAAATCATCATTACCACCCTAAATCTTGAATATTTGGTCTACGATGATGAGCCAGCAGGAGGAGTTAACTTCAAAACCTTAATTAATTCTCTTGTTCAATCCAGATTAGCAGGTGAACGGGGCAATGAGTAATTAAGAAGTCAGTATGCTATTGACCATCTTCTTAATAGGATGCAAAAGGTGAAAATTCTGCCCATAAGACAGCACGTGGTGGAAGTATTTTGTTTTATTTTCTTTTTTTCTTTAAAGAACTTTTAGGCTACTCCTTTTGTAAGTTCACCCTTACATCTGTAAAATTTTCTTAATCCTCTTTCGTTTGCATGCAGGCTCTGTATAGTCTGTGAGATTCATTCCAACTTTCAACAATTTGGCTCTTCTGGAGCTTTAAGCAGACAAATATTTTCCTATAATTGACAGTATACTTTTCTAGAAAGCATTATCCACCTTATTCGTGGAAACTCCTGAACTTGAAACACTTGTCTTTGATGAGGTGTGTTATGCTGCTCTTTTTTACCATAGAAATCATGGCATTACGCTTTCCAGTTTTTTTGTTTGTCTGTACGGGTGAATTTGGACCAGAACACTGAAACCAGGCTGTTCAATTGTCTCTTTCTAGATGTATGCCCAATTTGCTTTATCGAATGTTGCAAGGAAATAAAAATCACAAATTTTGGTGAGGTTTGCGAATTCAAGCTAGCTGAGTATCTTTTGCAATATGAAAAAGCTCTAAAGAAGATGACTTTCAGTGGATTTCTAGATTTTAGCAGCATGTAACAGAATATTTTCATTCAAGAAATGCTCTGAAAACTGCTCGATTTTGTTTCAAGTGAAAGAAAGCTGGTACTGCCAGATTTTACTACAGTTTCTAAAATTCCTCAAACAGGATTTTCTGGTAACAGTGCTCTCATTCCCTTTCAGTCATATTTTCCTTCTCTTTCTTTTTTACCCCTTATTTTTTGTCACGTTTTCCCTCTCTCTCTCTCTCTCTCATCCCTTATCTTTTAGTGCTAGAGTGGAAGGGGGAAGGCAGAGATTGGGCACCTAAGGAATTCTTATTTTGGCTGCCATATCAAACTTGAAATGCCTTTTTTTTTTTTTTTGAAATTTGATGTGGTTGTGTGATCAAACTGCTTCTGTGATAAATTCATTCAAGGCCACTCTGTATTTCTACCTTATTTTTCAGTTTTTTAGACTATTCTGTATGAGGACCTTGATCTATTCAAGTAGTTTTCTATTGTTCAAGTTGATTTTGCTTTTCTAATGTACTGTCTAATGCATGAAAGTATCAGTTGTCACACCATTATTCTTTGTTCTTCTCTCTTGAAATGCTTAGTTGCTTTTCTTCTACTACATTAGCAACCTTTCAATTTCACCTTTGTGAGAAGGTGTGAATTATAAAATACCAAGTATGGAAACCGTCATCAGGTGTGTTCTCCTCCCTCTGCAATCCCCTCAAAAGGCATGATTATTCAAATATGTCCTATAATACCTTGTCCTCCATTATCCCTTTAATTTCAAAGGCTCACATTATGTTCATGTACAGAATTATGGCTTTAACATTCCTAGTTAGCAGGCTTGAATCTTAATGCTTTTATCTGTTTATGCATAAAATATGCACTGCTTATTTTGTCACTGTTTTCACTCCAAACTCCATCTCTTATTAGTTTAATCCTTTTGCTGAGTCCATTTCTTCTTAAATGCATGATACCTTCACCATATTAGAGACCACACACTAAAAAGGACCTTTGTCACATTTAGCATCAGCCTCCTTCATTGTTTGACCACTTTATAGTGTGACACTTCTAGCAGTATCAGAAATCATAAACATATTGTGCCTAGTTCAGCATGATAAACTCTAAAGGTTTGCTGTTTGCCCATGTCATAGTTTCTGATCATATAAGAAGACATGCCTATTGACACTCTTAATAATGCTTGACTTCTTGGTTATCATCTGATTGATTTTTTACACCCTAAATGGTTTGATAACGTTATTTGTTTCATATAAGCAATCCAATTTGAAATAGTATTTGAGTAGTAGTTTTTTTTTAATGTTTATTTCCTGCGTGTCTATTTCTGCTGTACATGTTTTTGTCTCTGTTCATTGCTTGTAAATTTTCATAATTCATATTGAATGACAGTTTGAAAGGATCAGAGGGAACCAAGCAATCTTCGGAAACTTTAATCTTTGCCTTTGGTTTCACTTGGAAGGAGTCATTTTCAGCAAAGATAGTAGCATCCGAAGTGCCAAATGCTAAAGCTTGAGCATCCTAATGACGAAGCTAACGGTGGATCTCTTAATCAATGAATAATTTGGTTTTAGTTTGGTTTTGCTAACTCCTCGTCTAAAAGCCGAAGCTAATGTATTACGCTGTGAAATATGCTGGTCACCTAGTACCTGGAGAAGGATGATGGTTTCTCAAACTGCAAGATACAGTCATGAATGAAAGTGACAATCTTTGTGAACAAAATTCTAACAGTAGCTAATATTTCAAAGGAATGTCTGCTTTTGTAAAAGAAGCTAAAGAAATGGAAAGAACTAATATAGGCCAGAGAAAGCTGTCTTTGCATACGGATTTGACATTAGATTTCTATCATGCTGCTGGTTCTACTGTGTCTGTTTTTACTGCTTGTTCCTTTTAGTGTGATACCTGTTTGGAAATTTGAAACCTTGTATGCTAGTTAACTGAGTTCTTTGCATGAAAATTACATTTTTAGTTGGCAAAATCACACTCATCTTAAATTGCTTCACAAATAATCATGTATAAGTTTCCTACAAGAGTTCCACCATCCTACCATATCAGCTACCTGAATTTGCAACCATTCTCTTCTTCTTTGCCTCTATACTTGAACAATTTTGTGGCTGATACTGTAGTTGTTTGAGTTTTAATATCTTTGAGAAGGTCATATTTGGCGTTTTGTTGAGAAGCTTGAAATTGATAAGTAGTTTTAGCAGATTATACTTAAAGAATAGCCTAAGGAGCTTGTATAGCTATTGGCCTATTACAGTCAACAGCATCTGGATACTAAAAAAAAAAAATACGGAATCTCCTGTATAGGCTAAGATGTGCAGCTTGCTGAAGATTCTACTGTACTGAGTTAACCGTGGAAAGTTGGTCGACTATGTCCTGTAACCACAAGAGTTGGAAAAGACACCTTCTTCTTGCTAAGAACAGAAATGCTTTCTAAGATCCTTTAAGAATTTTAATTTAGTGGATATATGTTGGGCATTTTCCTGTCTTGTTGTTTAGAGTTGACAACTTAGTCCTGTTTAGTGCATTAAGTATCCCTCTGGTGTACTTTGTGAGCCAACACCCATCATATGCACTCTTCATTTAGAATATAGTTAGCTGCTCATTTGAGAAGTTAAAACAAAGTTTTTACTAGCATAGATTGGATCAGATTTTGTGTTCTTACATTTAGTTTAATGGAATTTGTTAAATATTTTGCTGCAATATGAATGTCTTTTTTGTGATTACAACATTCTCCCAGATCTCTATTGCTTGCTATTTTGTTTTCATTTCAGTGTAATGCACAGCGCTAGGATTGATCAAACCTGCAATCAGGAATTCGCCTTGTCCAAGTTATTCAAGGCATTGGCTTCTGAGAACTGGTGATTTTGTTTGTAATGAGCACTTTTTTTGCTTGTTTTTCATGAATTGTATGAGTTATGGTTTCCTCATGTAAGGAAAAGGATTTTTATTATGTCATCCAGAAATCAGATATCTTCTCGCCATGTCTGCAAGAATTAAAGCTGTTTAGTGTCCACCCTCCACTCTGCTTTCCCTCAACTAATGACTGGTTTAAATGCTAGATGCTTATTTCCTTCTTTGTAATGGCTGTGAGTGCCTCAAAATTTAAATTTTTCTTAAAAATGTAAAATAATACTTTTATTATGTTTATTTATTGAAATATGAGTGAAGTTATGTTTAAAGTGAATATTTTCTAATTTAGAGAATTTTTCATGAATTATTTGCCGGTGTGTGATTTTGGCCATTTTAAGTGTTTAATCGTGTACCGAAGTGTGAATAGTGACTATAAGTTGAAACCGAGCATATGTGGAAATAATATAGAGATATATTTAAGGTTGAACAGTGTCGAAATGAGTCAATACAGTAAAAATTGGACTGTCTCGCTTCGACGCGACAAAAAGTGGTCTTTTGACCACTTTTCCTTAAATTGTGGAAAGAACCACTTTTTGTCTTCTTAAAGGCTTCTTTCTTGCTTCTTGAAGCTTCATTTTCAGCTACACTTTGGAACCATAGAGAGAGAGAGGGCCGAGAGTTAGAGAGAGGAAGAAAGAGAGAATTTCCATTGTTGCTTCTTCCATTTCTTCTTCCTTTACTTTCTTGAAGTTTCAAGACTTCCTTGAAGGTCTCATCCTTGTTTCTTCTTCCTTCATAGCAGCCGAGAAAGAGAGAGTGAGAAAGGGGGGAGAGCCGAAGTGAGAGAGAGAGAGAAAAGTGAAGGAAAAGCTTGGGTGAGTTGTGTTGTTCTTGTTTTAGAGCTATTTGTGGGAAAATCATCTTCAAGGCAAGGAGATCACGAGCTAAGGTTGGAGCTTTCGGGATTGTCGAGTTTGGGAGTGTCAACTTTGAGAAGATATCACAAGGCCTTGGTTGATCTTGTCAGATCTAGCCAGATCTGAAGGTATAAAGTTTGAATCTTGTGAATCTAACTTTATTTAGTGTGAAACAAGATAGATCTATGGTTTATTCTATTATGAAATGCTATATTTGGAATGTTGAGTTGGGCTCTTGAAATCCCAACCTAGGTAGTGGATTTGAGGTGACCTTTAGGTAGCGGACTTGAGGACCTGACTGTGGTTTGGTTAAAATTTGTGAAATTAGCTAATTTTATGGTTAGAAAATAGATCTTGTTGTTGAAAATTTTGAAGGAAAAATGAGTGAGATGGCCGAACCTATGCTTGGCAATTTTGATGTTTGATTTCAAAATTTTGTGATATTCTTGAAGAGATTTTTGCTTGAAAATGTATATATGATAAGTTTATTTGTAAGTGTGTGTTTGAGCAGAGTAAAGTCATGAATTTCTTTAAATGCCGAAAATTGAAGCTTTTTATGAACTTTTGAATAGAAAGTGTTGATTGGATAGATTCGAGGGTTTTGCAATATTTTGGTTAATTTTTATGAATTTCGTATAAAAAGACGTAGTGAGAAAATGTTCTAAAGAGTTAAAATCTTGAACTTCTATGGTAAGAAATTGAATTTTATTAAACCTTGAGGGAAAAGTACTATTTTGAACAAATTGGAGGATTTGAGATACTTTAGCTAATTTTCTTGAATTTTGTACATTGAAACCTAGTGAAAATCGTTTGAAAAGTGTGTCAAAGCTTTGGTTAAAGTGTAGGGTTAAGAATGAATTCAAATCAGTGACTTGGAGGTGAAAAACCTCACCTTGATTCATTTTGCTAAATATTAGAAAATCGCCTAAAAGGAGTACATCGATAGAGCTAGTTGGTTATGTGAAACTATGATTTGAAAAGCGAAACTTATTTCTTCTTTTACTTGATAATAGGAAGTGGAGAAGGATTTGAACCGGATCCCAATTTGGAAATCGAACCTTACCACTTTGGTGAGTTTCCATGCATGATACTTGACTACGTGGATTTAATTTGAAAAGTGCCTGATTAAGTGAATTGTTGTGAAAAGTAGATTTTTGATCCATCAAATGGAGTAGTGTGTACTTTATCGCACTTACTCCCATTTGAATGGTACCATTTGCAAAAGTTTTGTCATGATATCTCAAGTATGCTTTGAACCTCTTGAATTGTGATATGAATCCTGTTTTGAATTATATGAAGTGATGTGACGTGTCTTGTATTTCCCGTTCTCGAGAATTCTTAATCCCCTTGGTAAGTTATCGACTTGAGCCGTTGGGAAGACCCAGGTCGAGGAGATTTAACTACCTTGGGCTACGTGAAGTGTTGTGTGCTCTGGACTTGGCAAATGGCCTTGTCCCTGTTGAAGAGCAATACACAAATATAAATTTCCTGTTAGGCTGGCGGGCCCGGTTGGGGGTTTTGGTGGAGAAAGGAGAAAGTGGCGGTCTACTTGGTTTGTATGTGAAAGTTGATGGAGTGTCAACTATGAGATTTGTGAACTAGTTCAAGAACGTGCTTCAGCTTCGAGGACTTTAGCCCCTGAGGGCTACCCGTATCCTACCTATGTGTTGTTAATCGCTTTCCTTATTTGTTTATTTATAAATATGAATTTTGAGGTGAAATCTCATATGTGTTATGTGCTTTGCATGTTTTTGGAACTCACTGGGCTTTTAGCTCATTCTTTCAAATTTGTTTTCCTTAGCAGGGACTGAGAACCCAAGCGGAGGCGCCAACTGTTAGAATTAGGGTTTTCTTTTGTACCTGGTTGGTGAAACTTGAGTTGTGAATTTGGGATATTGTAATGTGGAACTTTGTATGTGTATTTTAAGTACTCTATGTATTTTGAGATTTTAAGATTTGATGAATGAATTGTGAATTATCGTTTAGTTTAAATTGTTATCTAAATTTTGGGTTTGTGGGATTGAAGTAGTTTAATTATGAGTTGGTCATAAAGTTTGGGATTGATGTTGAAATTGTTCCTTTGAGGGATTAGTAATCATTTGTGTGAGTGAGTCCTGGCGAGAGTTAGGTAGGCGGTTCACTGATACCTTAGGGTACGCCCTAAGGAAAGGTGGGGCTGTCACAATGGCTCATAGCAGACCATATATGAATTCAGTTCTGATGTTGATATCTAATCTATGAACCATTTTTGACAAAGCTTTCAGCTATTCTGATAAGAAGCCACATTTTTTGACAGTTACGGTTACAAAACTAGGTACCACTCATTTCAATTTTCAAATGGGTAGTTTGTTTACAAAGATACAAGTTCAAAAATGTGAAGATTATTGTCTTCTCTCGGTAGGTAAGAATCCGTTAGTGTTCTAATTGCCTCTGTAGTTTCAGGTTCTTTGTCTATACAATCCATCCTCTCTCCATATAAAGAGCTAACTAAATGGAATCAATTTTATTTTGGACTAAAGCAATTAAACCCCTGAATTTCAAACTTTAAACCACATCGACAGACTATAGGGACCTTTGTTGTTAGTTACATATCAGAATTAGGCTATGGAACCTAACATAAAATTCAGTTGAGAGCATAATTCATTCAGTGCACTGCTATTAATGGTAAATTGCCAAAAGAAAGTTTCATCTGATATACTAGCAGATTTTTACTGTTTTGGTGGCTCATCAAATTAATAATGCTCTAGAATAGATGAATTACCATATTTTCAAGAATAATATAATAGAAAGCGGAGTCCACACTCCCTTTTTTTTTTTTTTTTTGGTGGCAAATGTTAGCTAAGGTGAGGGGAAAAAATATGTGCAGATAATGGAACTCCCTCCCTAGGTTGAGGGGCAAAAAAGAAATATTTGAGATAATTTCCACTTGTTGGCATTACCAAAAAAAAAAAAAAGAGCTGTGGAAGCAATTTCTAACACATATTTCAAATCAATTCCAAAATGAGTTTTGATTTGCAATTATATTTTTTTATAGTTTATTTTCTGTGGGTAAATTTCGTACACCAATCAATCCAATGGAAAAAGAAAAAATTCATAAGTAACACGTTACATTTGTATAGTTTGAGATAATGAAATCATGTTATGTTTTGGTCACCTAATGCATAATGTTATGTATGACTTTCAAAATCACTACTAAGCCAAGAAGTTGTGTCATAGCAACATGTGTTATTGTTTTAGCAGCAGAACAAAGATGAAATGAAACGCATTGAGCAACGTCATTGTAATGACAAGAACAAGAAGTAGGACGTATGATGGTATTGTAATGAAACGCATTGTATGTGGATGTGAATAGTAGTACATGATTCCGGGCCCAAACCCGAATCTCTTGACGCTATAGCTTGACTTTGGAGGAGCACCGGCTCTAGTTGACTCCCCAAAACGCCTAATTGCGGAGAAACCGAGGAAGAGAAATACCGAGTAGCTGTAGGTAGGAGGAAGGGTTCACAGAAGACACTAGAGAAAATGGATTGAGACTGTAGATGTTGCTGCTGCTGCTGATGATGATGATAATGATGGTATCCTGAATGGCCCCAGATCCCTTGACCGCGGGTACCCTTTCTTGTCTAACTCAGAAGAGCTTCATCTATCTGAAGTTTCTTACTAGCTAGTTACTTGAAAGTTGGAACAAAAATCCTTCTTTTGTTTTTTCGTTTTCTCGTTTCTTGGCTGTTTTCACTTCAAATCCCATCTGGGAATTAGTACTCAAGAAATGAGAAAATCAGTGATGTTGTGTCATGAACTTGGGAGAGCTTGATATATCTGAAGTTTATTACTAGCCAGTCACTCTTAACCAAAGATCCCTTTTCGTTTTTTTGGTTATCTTGACATCATTGCTTGAAAGCTGAAACCCCATTTGGGTATTAGGACCAGTAATCAAGAAATAAGAAAGAAAGTGATGTTGATTCGTAAATTGAAGGCTGTTAAAACAATCCTGAAACCAGATGATAATGTTAAGGCTGATAGGATCAGTGGCCTTCCCGACCACCTTCTCTGCCACATTCTATCATTTCTTGATGATACAAAAGAAGCTGCTGCCACCTCTGTTTTGTCCACTAGATGGAGATACCTTTTCGCTTCGCTTCCTGATATTGATCTGGTATTTGAGGAAAAGGAAAAATATAAGAAAGACAGTGTCCACAAGAAGCGGTTGAATGATTTCGTAGCTCTGGGATTAAGAGTATTTGGGCTGCGAAATGGAGCTCCGGTTAGAAGATTTAAGCTGTCTGTATGGTTGGTCTATGAATGTTTTGGGTCATCACTAGACTCGTTGCTATCATCTGCACTTTTATGCCAAGTCCAGAAACTCGAATTTATGTTGGAGGTGGGCGTTATGCTGTGCAATCAATGATTGCAAGAATTTTCACTTGCCAAAGTTTAGTCTGTTTGAAACTGGTACAGCATCGGGATTGGGATGTACCCGATTTGATTGTTTTACCAAATCTTAAGGTATTGCATCTACAGTGCAGTGTGTTATTGGGTGATTGGGTTCAAAAGCTTTTTCAGGGTTGCCCTGTGCTCGAAGACTTGACTTTAAGCTTCTCGTGTTATGATAATTTTACTGATGCAAGAGTTTTTGAATTTTCCAGTCCTTCAGTGAACAAACTTGATCTAATCTGCCACTGTCATTGTACCATTTACGTGAGTTCAGCTAATCTTCAAAGTTTGGACTATTTTTCTGAGGGCGAGAATCAAATCGACATCGATGCCCCAAATCTTGAATATTTTTTCTGCTTTGCACCTCGAGATCTAGTTAACCTTATTCAAGGCTTTAACTCTCTTGCCAGAACCAGATTATCACTTAGATGGCGTGATTGTGATGTCATTGAGCATCTTAATATGGTGCGGAATGTGAAATTCCTTTCTTTGCGACTCCATATGCTGGTGGCACTTCGTTTTTTTTTTTTTCTTTTTGGGGGGAACTTCTAAACTGTGCCTCTAATGATTTTATAATTGCAAGCAATCATTTGTCTTAATTCTCTCTCTTGTGCTAAAAGGCTGCGTACGGTTTGCAAGGCTCGTTTCCAACTTTCAACAATTTGACCACCCTAGAGCATCTAAAGGCCTACTATCTTGGTGATGTTGATCGTAGTGAACCCTCGAGAGTATTACCCAACTTATTTGCAAAGGTTTCTAAACTCGAAGCACTTATTTTTGAACAGGTGAGTTATCATGCGCCGTTTTACCATAGAAATCATTGCATTAGGCCTTTCAGTTTTAATCTTGTTGGTTTTGGCAGGTGGTTATGGACAGCATCTCCGAAGGCAAGGAGCTTAAGTTTCTCTTTCCAGAGATTTTTCCAACATGCTTCGTCAAACGACTGAAAGAAATCGAAATTAAAAGATTTTACAAGAAAGAATACGAATTCAAACTAGTTGAGTATTTTCTGCAGAATGGAAATGCTTTAAAGAAGATGACTATTGGTATAGTTCCACCCCCTCCAGTTTGCGAAACTATATTGTCATTCAAGAGATGCTCTGAGGATTGCCGAATTGTGTTAGACATAGCTAATGATATGATCTGAATGCATAAGCGATCCCAATAAACAATAAACAATACTAGTTTCTTTTTTGTCAAATAAGTTGTTTGTTACATATTATTTCATACTTGTGATGTGTATCGACATGATGTGCTCAAATCTAGTTCTGTATTTTGTGTTGTATTATGCTTCCCGTGTCCATCCTGTGTGCTTGCATAGGAGGAACCTATGGAAATCCAACCAATCTTTTGCTTCATGCTAGGTTGTTTTTGTTCTCCTTATGTACAAATATTGTCTGTTACTATATAGTAGCTTGCTCTTGTCAATTTTCTTGAGAAAAGGCTGCTACTATAAAGACCAAAACCTTTGGCTGTTGTAAATCAGTTGGCTATAGATCTGCATAAAGTGTTTATTGGAAACTATGTGGCATCGATTATTTGGTTTCATAGCTCGGCAAAATTCCATTTTTTTTTTCTTGAAAAATGTTTTCCCCGTCATCCTTACTGTAGTCTTCTTGGATTCATGTTAATTATAGACTCTAGTTATATATTTTGAGAGTTGCAATATGTATACTGATGAAAAAATAAAGAAATGGTCGTATTCCTAAGATTGGTGTCCTCCATTTGGAATCTCCAGTCGTACAAGGAAGATGTCTGAAAGTAGAACTCAGAGGATCAAGTGAAGGTACTCCTTTCTGCTGCTGGATTTTGTTTTAGCTTTTCTGTCTTAGCATTCTCTCTATCTGTTTCCAGGGCATGGATTGGATCGCATTCTATTTCTCTCCAATGTTGTCATTCAGTTTATCGAAAGTAAGCCTTCGATTATAACTTGATCACCTCTGTTTTTCTGTCCTTCATATTAATCTGCAACTCACCTGAATGAGACCTGTGCATCGAAACATCTGAACTGAGTATGAGTAGGGAAATTCTTGTACTATTACAAGATACTTGGTCTGTCTTGGACCAATCATCAACATGGTTTTTGGCCTGGAATTGAAATCTCTGCAGGTGAAAAGAAGTCTGGAAAGTGAAGAATTCTAATCAATGGATAGGTATTTTCCTTGCATAAATTTCAATATTAGATAGTTAAAAACCATGGAAAATACGATGTTGCAAACATTATTAGATAAGTCCAGTTAATGGCAAAGCAAGAGAGTAGGCAGCAAGGTCTGCTTTAAATGGTCTGCAGTTAGTCAAATTAGCTGCAATTATCATCGTCTGAAGACTAAAATTAGCAATGCTTTGACAACATTGCCAGCAGGTTTAGTAGTTCAATTTTAAAATATACCTTTTCTTTCAATGTTTTGTAAATAATAGTAGCTCCAGATGCTACAGCTAACACACATCTAACAACCGAATTAAAATTTAAGTTATATAAATGTGCATCGCATTTTAAACATGTCTTTGAAATTTTGTCCAACCATAAGAATAAAATTGATTTGGCACAGAGGTAGTACGAAGCAAATCAAAATTCATGCTTTTTGCCTATTTTATCTTGTCAGGGAAATTCACCATTTTGGACCTTGAACATTTTTACTAAAACCGATTTCGTTCCTAATGAATTATTTTAGCCAATTTAGTGCTCGAACTAGGTTTTTTACATCCAATGTAGGACTTTTGACTGAATTTTACTCAATCTCAATGGACCTACAATGACATAATTGTTATAGTGGTCTAACCTTCTGCAATTAATAGATGAAATAGATTGACATAATTGTTATAGTGGTCCAACCTTCTGCAATTAACAGATGAAATAGATTAAAAAGATCATTAAAATCGCTTAATATTAAAAATTGCTTAATGTTCAATTTACTTTTTGCCCCTTTATTTTAGATGTTAAGCAAGTTTAATAATTTTTTAATTTATTTCGTCTGTTAATTGCAGAAGATTAACCCAGTGTGACAATTATACCGCTATAGCTCCATGCGGATTGAGTAAAATTTGGTAAGAAATCTTACATTGGAAGTAAAAAATTTGTTCGAGCATTAAATTGGTTAAAATAATTTATTAGGGATGAAATTGATTTTAGTAAAAATGTTTAGAGACCAAAATGGTGAAATTTTCTATCTTGTCATGGATGTATTCTTTTCTTGGCCGTACAATTCCGCATCTTGATTGGAATGGAGAGGGAACCCACACACAACTATTTTATGTTTTCTTTTTCAATTACTATTTCTTGTCTCAAACAGCAGTATAACATACTTTGTCCCACCTATAACATACTCTATCCTACTCCAACTGAGTATAGAGGGGATTAGAGGACCATTACCAAGAAAATTTTGTAGTGTAGACTTTCGAACACTACATATTTCTAAAACAAGAAAAGAACGGGGGTGATATTTAAGGATAGCAACGAGGCATTCCGATGCAGTTCTTTGTGGGTGAACGCACTCCGGGGTCGGTAATGGGGCGGAGAATGGGACTGGACAGCCTCCCTGCAGTTTTACCTATCCCCTGGCCCATCCCCCTTAAATTTATTAATATAAATAAATATAATATAATACATAGTCTAATAATAATAAAATTAAAATATTGATTAATTGTGTATGTATTTATTAGTTAGCATGTTGGTTATCTTTATTGTTTGTTTTATGTTGTTCTATGTTATATTGGAATGGAGGTTTTACATTTCGTTTTTATTTGGGATGTTTTTCTTTTTTTTTTTCTTAATAACCATTGTTACAACAAATCAAATTGAAATAGAGGTGTTTTGACATTATTAATTCTAAAAACATGAGATTTTGTAGTTGATGATTAGTATAGGCATAGTATGGGCTGCATGAGTATTCCCAGGGGTTATTTGTAAAATTTAATTAAAGTTTGCAATTTTCTTGGTGCTTTCTTGACACTATTATATACTATATATAAAAGTGCCTTGAATGATTTACCCATAGGTGTTTCTTACCTTTTTGATTTGCCTAATATGCCCATCATTGTACACTTAAGACTTAAGAGAACCTAATATGGCCAACATTATACACTTAAGAAAATTGGATATCATGGACAATTAAGAGAATTTGCTTATATATTGATGTTTAGAATTTGGTTACAACTTAAACTTTGTTAGCGGTATATCTTCTTCTATTCAAATACAAATACTCACACTAATGCAAAGACCTAATTAATCCTCCGTACTGATTGCCTATGCACACACAAAAAGAAAACACAAAGAGTACTGGATTGTTATATGAGATTCCTCCTGCTTCGGTTGGCCAACTTAACAAGTTAGTTTAGCCAAATTTCTAGCAATATAATCTTATCAAATATCTCAATTCGTTTGTTGCATTGAGGACATAAGTTCAAGAAGATCATTATGGTATTGATGTCTCGTGGCCAATATTCTCCCATAGATAATTAGTGCCATACTATCCATATCTCTTTGTAAAAAGGATATATACAACTAATTTTGAATGGTGAATTCTAATTTTGGAAGATCTTGAAGTGTAATACCAACTGGTAATTTACATTTGAGCATAAAGGAAAATTGTTTAACATGTAAATAGAACACACATTGAGTCATTATCACAACAATTAATAATTAAATCATTTATATTAAACAAACTGATCGAGATGGAATGTATTCATTTCAGTAATAATTCAGCCACATGTTTTTTTCCCCACACGTTGGTTTTTGCATTGTGACGGGTTTATACTAGCACCGCATTACTTGTGTTCCTGCCAAACTCTTTATACAGATAATAATATGTTTTCTTTTTATCATTTTTTTTAAGTGAAGTATTGTAATTGCGAAATCAAGGTCCGCTTGCGAACATTTTCTTCTCAATGATTTCTAAGTTCCGAACACCTTTGTGTGAGTTTCTTATCCATATCTACGTTTTTCACTTTATTTTGTATTTATTTGTAATTTTTTAAGACTATGAAATTAAAAGCGTGGTTTTGATAGCTAATGTTTTGAAACGATGGTTAAAGCTGCACATTCTACTTAGTTCATCTTTATTAGCAATAAATGTCATATACATTTTCTATTCACTATCATTGTTCTTTAGATAAAGGTAATTGCATAATATAGACTAAAAAGGTATTTATTTTCTATTTACCGGACAATTTGACTCCAATTTACTTTTACTTTAATTAGAAAAAATAGAAGTACAAAGTCAATTCTCCCACTAATTGTAGCTTTATGTCAAATCTCCCACTTCACTTCCTATTTTAGAATCATTAGCTATTACTTCTAACCTCCATAATGACACCTAACATACCTAGGGAACGAAAATTCAAAAAGTAATATCTGGAGATAGAATCAAGCAATTTGATAGTACACTCTTCCCAAATAACACATATTTTATATCGAATGCTAACGTCAATCTAATAAACAAGCAATTTATCAATGTTTACCCCCAATTTGATCTGCACTTAAAGCGAAACACAATTGTAACCAAGGCAGAAGAAGCTATAAGCAAACTCAATGTTGTTTCTTCATATAGTACCAAAGCATTTCTCAGTTGCAAATGGAAGCACCAGCGCCATTCCACTCTCCCACAGGGATTACCCTAGGGTGCTCGGTCCTTTGCCGACTCGCCGGGACTCACTACAGTCCTCCACCATCAAACAACTTACCAAACTAAAACTCTGAGTACACTACAAATGGAATGATAGTTTACAATCCACAACATCAAATTACAACTTTGGATCCATAAATCTTCCACCTTACATCCAAAATTATTACAAAAAAAAACTTGCAACAATCACACTCCAAAGTTCTCAACTGTTCAACATAATAAACCCTACTTCTAAGGGTTGGCTTCTCCACTTTCACGCATTACATTAAGGAAAACAAATTTAAGGGTGAGCTAAAAAGCCGTGAGTTCCCAAAACATAGAAAACATAACACATATGATTTTTCACTTCAAAATTCATACCTGAATATAAACAAAGAAGGAAAGCCAGAATCACACAAGAGTGGATTAAGTTCATCCGCGTAAGCAAGGTTGTCATACCAAGGGATTAAGTTCATCAAGCGGTAGTCATACCAAGGATTGAGTTTATCACGTAGCCAAAGGTTATCACACCAAGGGGATTAGATATATCACGTAGCCAGGTTATCATTGCCAAGGATTCAAGATATCAATGCGTAGCCAAGGTTATCGTACCAAGGGATTAAATTCTCAAGAACAGGGAATACAGGACCGCGTCACATCACTTCATGCAATTCAATACAGGAATCATGGCGCAAGACAAAGACTCAAGTATACTCAAAATATCGGAAAACACTTTTGCAAGTAGGTACCATTCAAATGGGAGTAATTGCGATAAAGTACACACTACTCCATTTGATGGATCAAAACCTATCTTTCACATTAATTCACATTTCAAGTTAAAACACATTTCAAGTCAAGTAAGTCACGACTTGAGAGTGTCTTTACTTAGAAATCATTTCAATAGTAAATTATTTCACTTATAAACACTAATAAACCATTTAGCAAGCGAAAATTATTCCCTTTGAAATCGCTAGTAAAGTCGTTCATTTGTAAATAGTTTGAAACATAGTCTAAAATACTCACAAAAGTGGGAAAACATTTCATTGGTAAAGAATAGTAGTAAAACATTTCCTTTGAAAACAAGTTAGAACTAGGTTGAAAACAGGTTAAAACACTCACACATGTGAGTCATTGCAAAACCCTTTCACAATTTCTTTTATTTACGATAAGGTAAGTGTGATAAAATACACTCCCATCGAGGAGTTCGAGAACTAGCTTTCACTTCAAAATCACTTCACTAAACACCATTGCGATCATTTTCACATAATCATGTAACAAGTATGGAAACTCACCAAAGTAAGGTTCAGCTTCCTCGTAGGGTCAAAGTCACCGCCTTACACACTTCCTAAAATAATTTAAAACAATCCATGAGATTCACTTCATTTTTCAGTCACTAACACAATTACTTTCACTTGTTAGTCTCAACGACATTTTCCAAAATTTCTTGAGGAAAAACTCTCATTTCACATGGCACAATATTTCGAATAAATCCTCTTTGAAAAATCACTTTTCCATTTCAAAAGAGCATCCCACCGATATACTCATTGGCACTACAAGTTCTCTTTCACAAAACATTTAAGTGAGGTCTCACATCAAAATCACTTTTACACAATACGTTCGACAATTCATTTTTTTGGCTAAAACTTCTATATTGATATAAAGCGTTTCATATCAAACCATTGTATTGAAAATCCCCAGAATTTAGCCAAAACACTGCAAAACCTTCAAATTCAGTCAAATAGCACTTTTCACTCAAATTTCATGAAAACTACACTTTTTACCCTTTTTTAAAATCCAAACACTCACTCACACACACATACACTCACAATTAGAACAATATACACATTTCTCTCAAAATAAAATCCTTGAGAACATTCCGACATTCCAAAATCAAACATTGAAATCACCAGGCATGGGTTTGGCCATAACATACATTTTCCTTCAACTTTTCAACAACTGAAAACCCTAATTTCTAACCATATCAATGCAAGTTCACAATTAACAATCAAATTCCCAATCAGGTTCTCAAGTCCAGCTACCTAGAGGCCACCTCAAGTCCGCTACCTAGATTGGGATTTCAAGAGCTAACTTCATCTTTTTTCAGATGAGATCATTTTACCCAAAATCAACCATAGATCTAAGCTATTTAACACTAATAAAGCTATCTCTACAAGGTTCAAGCTTTATACCTTCAGATCTGACCAGATCGACAAGATCCGACAAGATCTACACCGAGACTTTGTGATATCTTCTCAAAATTGACCCCTTCCAAGCTCAACAACCATGAAAGCTTGATCTTTATCTAAGATCTTGAACTTTGAGGGTGATCTACAACTCAAGCTCACGATCAAGCAACCCACCACTCAAACAAACTTTATTTCTTCACTTTTCTCTTTCTTTTCCTTCAAGATTTTCGGACCACACTCTCTCTCTCTCTCCTTGGTTGGCTGCCATGGAAGGAAAGAAATGAAACCCACAACTCATCAATCAAGTTTCATAGGTTCAAGTTGCTTGGGTAGAAAGAAAATGGAAAATCAAGCTTCAAACTCACCTCTTTTCTCCTCAAGAAATGGGACCAGCCCTCACTTCCTTCTCTCTCCTTGACTGCAATAAGGGATGAAGATGATGAGCTTCAATGGTGTCTTGAAGAAGCAAACAAGGAAGAAGAAGAAATGGAAGAAACAAGGTTCAAGCTTTTCCCTCCTTTCTCTCTCAAGTCTCGGCCTCTCTCTCCCTCTTTCACTCTCTCATGGCAGCCAAGAAATGAAGAGGAAACCAAGATTAAAACCCTCCAATGGTGTCATGAAGCTTCAAGAAATGGAAGAAGAAGATGAGCTTATTTTCTCTCTCATTTCTTGCTCTCAATTCGTCCTCCCTCTCTCTCTCTCTAAGCTCAAAATAGCAGCTGAAAATGAAGTATAAAGGTGCAAGAAGTCAAGGCTTTTATGGTCAAAAGTGCATTTCCTTATTTTAAGGCAAAAGTGCTTTTTTGGCACTTTATGTCAGCGCTGCAGTCTAACTTACACTGGTTTCTTTCACCCGACACTGTTTCACTTAATAATATTTTCAAAATATCACTAATTGTAGCTTTTGTCAAGTCCAAGTCACTATTCACTTCCTATTTTAGAATCATTAGCTATTACTTCTAATCCATAATGACACCTACATACCTAGACAAACAATTCAGATAAAATTCTCTAAATTGAGAAGAATAAGCAATCACTTTCCCAAATAACATATTTTATTCACTCATATGCTAACGTCAATTAATAAACACAATATAAATAATTTTATGCATTTTAAAATAAATTCTGAATTTTGAGGCCCTCAAAGCACCAATATGTAATTTATACGATAAGATTTTCAAGGATTCAAGTTTTTTTTAAATATATACACCCAGATATTTTAGGTTTTGTATATAAAGTGAAATCATGCTATTAGAAGGAAAGGCAGCCAGAAGGAATTACCTACAGACGAGCTCTAATCATTATGAATGAAAAGTTAGTTCTAGCACATTAACTAATTATTTAATCCTTCAACAATTATGTTATACCTTACATTTATGTTGTTTTATTTTATTTTCAATTTGGAAACATCTACCATAACTATGTGGGATGATCTGGCAATTAATGAAGGAAATATACTACAAAACCAAGTTCATGAAAGACCCATCGTTGCCTTCTCAAGACTTAGAAAAATGTGTACCAAGATACAAATCGTACATCAATACAAGAAACAAAATCAATCTAAATGATTCATATACCCATATAGACCCTTATTTTCTTATACAGGAAAGGATGATTTACCAATCACTCATGTTACAACACTGGATATTGATCCCATTTTGCAAAGAAGCAAAAGATTTGAAAAACTGGTAAGCCTGTGAGGGCCTCAAAATTTGCAATTATTTTAAAAAGTATAATAATGTTTATATTATGTTTATTCATTAAAATATGAGTGAATTTATGTTTTGAGTGATTATTTTTGAATTTAGAGAATTTTTTGAGTATTATTTGCCGATGTGTGGTTTCGGCCAATTTAAGCGTTTAATTTTGTTCCGAAGTGTGAATAGTGACTTTAAGATGAAACTGAGCATATGTAGAGATATTACAGGGATATATTTAAGGTTAAACAGTGTCAGAATGAGATAAAGTAGTAAAAGTTAGAATGTTGGGTGCGATGCGACAAAAAGTGGTCAAAAGACCACTTTTCCTTAAAATGGGGAAATGTCACCTTTTTGTCTCATAAAGCTTGACTTTTTGGCTTCTTGAGCTTCACATTTTCAGCCACAAATTAGAGCATAGAGAGAGAGGGAGGCCGAGAGCTCCAAGAGCAAGAGAGAGAGAGAAAGCTTGCATTTTCTTCCATTTTCTTCTTCCTCAAATTTCTTGAGGTTGTGAGACTCCATTGGAGGGCTTTAGCTTGTTTCTTCTTCATTTTTTTGGCAGCCGTGTGAGGGTGAGAGAGAGAGGCAGAGGTTCAAACTTTGAGGGAAGAGAAAAGTGAAGAAATAAAGCTTGTTTGAGTTGTGTGTTGCTTGATCTTGAGTTCTTGGCGGAAATCATCATCAAAACAAGCGGATCGTGGGTTAAGGTTGGAACTGTTGGAGTTGCTAAGCTTGGGAGTGTCATCTTTGAGAAGAACTCACAAGATCTTGATTGATCTTGTTAGATCTATACAGATCTTGAGGTATATCACTTGAATCTCTTAGATTTAGCTCTAGTAATGATAAATCTTGTAGATCTATGGTTCATTTTGTCAAGAATGCTTATGTATGGAACAATGGAGTTGGGCTCTTGGATTCCCAACTTAGGTAGCGGACTTGAGGTGACTTTTAGGTAGTGGATTTGAGGACCTGATTGTGGATGTGTTTGATATTCGTGAAATAAGTTTGTATTGTGGTTAGAAAGTAGATTTTGTAGTTAAAAAATTTGAAGGAAAAAAGATGTGAGATGGCCGAACCTATGCTTGGCAACTTTGATATGTGATTTTGAAATTTTATGATATTTTTAATGAGATTTTGCTCAAGTAAATATGTATTATGTTCGACTATGAGTATGAGCTTTACTAGAATGAAGATCTTGAACTTTAATGGTGAAAAAATTGTATTTCACTAAGTTTTGAGGGAAAAGTGTTATTTTGGACAATTTGTGGATTTGAAATACTTTAGCTAATTTTCATGGAATTTGTTCATTAAAACCTAGTGAAAATCGTTTGAAAATGTGTTAGAATTTTGATTATGTGAAATTTTGGTTTGAAAATGGAATCTTGCAAAATGAGTTTCGACTCGAATGATTACTCTTCATTTGAGCAGAGTTAATGGAATTTTGTGAAGAATTTTGATAAGACCAGTGAATGAGTTATTTAAGTTTAGTTTCGCTGTTTGTGAGGTGAAACTTATTTAATCCTTTTCGTGATAATAGGAGGTGAGGAAGGACTTGAGCCAGATCCCACCTTGGAAAATGAACTTTACTACTGTGGTGAGTTTCCATGCTTGTTATGTGATTATGTGAAGTTGGTTAGATTTGTATGCAATTATGTGATTCAATGTGAAAACTTAGTTTAGCAAACCATCAAATGAGGTAGTGTGTACTTTATCGCACTTACCTACGTTTGAATGGAAAAATTTGTAACAAAGTTTTGGATATGAATTGAGAGTATGTGATGTGACTTATGTGTGTATGAAATTTCGGGATTTCCCGAGACCTATCGGCAAGTCATTCAACTTGACCTGTAGGCTAGGCCTAGATCGAGGAGAAAGTGACGAGCCATGGGTCACTATGTGGTGTGATGTGTGCTCTAGACTTGACGTAAGGGCTTGTCCATTATGAAGAGCAAAACTCAAACTATGTGATGTGATGTGATGTGATGTGTGCTTTGAACTTGACGTAAGGGCTTGTCCATGATGAAGAGCAAAACACAAATTATGTGATAAACTATGTGACCAACTATGTGACAAACTATGTGTGGAGTCGGGCCCGAAGGGGGTTTTGGTGGAGATCTACATGGTTCATACCCAAGAAAGTTGACGGAGTGTCAACTATTTTGTTCATGATAGAGCTTTGTGGATTTTGGCTCCTGAGAGCCCCCGTATCCTATTTATGTGTTGTTAATCGCTTTCCTTATTCGTTCATTTTTGGATATGGATATTTGAAGTGAAATGTCAAATGTGTTACGTGCTTTGCATGCCTTTTTGGAATTCACTGGACTTTTAGCTCATTCTTTTCAATTTGTTTTCCTTAGCAGGGACTGAGAACCCAAGTAAAGGAGCCAACCGTTAGACTTAGGATTTGTTTTTGTATTTGGTATGGCAACCTGGAATCTTGATTTTGAGAGTTTTGTATTATGAAGATCTGAATGTTTGTTAAGTACTTTATGTAATATGGGATTGTAAGTTGGAGCAATGTATTTATGAGTTATCATTTAGTTTGGTTTGAGAATGGTATTTTAGTTTGATATGTTAGCGACTGTTGAGAGTGAGTCCTGGTGAGAGTTAGGTAGACGGTCCACGGATACCTTAGGATACGCTCTAAGGAGAAGTGGGGCTGTCACAAAGCCAAAATTATTTATACAAGAATACATAAACTAAAGATTTTAAACTTATCATATTATTTCTCCCATAGGTTGAAGAGCTCACCAGAGGCAAAAAACTTGGAAGAGCTTTCAATGAAAAAGCAAATTCAAAAAATCATAGAAGTTGCCCTTCATGACATCATAGAGAAAAGAGAAACACTAGACGAGGTAAACAAACATTTCATTATCAATTCTGATTTAATACATAAACACCTAAATCTATGCACCCACATAATATGAATTATTATTTGAAAGCAACTGTGGACTCGGTGAAAATAAATCAAGACCGTGGTATGATGCATGTCAGTAATGTACAAGATCAGTGGTTAAAACAAAAGATAGTGTACAATGCCTCAAATTTTCAAATGTCACATCAGTTCCTAGGTAACATTTTCTTGAGGCACAATAAAATACAAATTTTTCAAATTTCAAGCTGTTTAACAAAAATCTAACTACACATACACATATGAAATAGATATTGTTTGAATTTAATTGTTATCCAAGATGAATACACGGCCAAAATTATATTGTCTGAGAATGTGGTAGCATTTTACATTGGATGCCCCGTGGAAGATTACATTGACTCAATTAAACAGGTATAAAAATAATTAATTTCCATATCAATAGTCAATATACATGATGTCTAAAATCATTTTTTTCTATTTGAAATGGCAAGATACTGGCACATCAAATTTCATTGATAGGCTAGAGACAATAAGTACAAAAGAGTATGGGTTTCTCATCAACTTAGACCAAAAGACAGAAATATGTTGTGAGGGCCTCAAAATTCAGTATTATTTTAAAAATATATAATATTATTTATGTTGTGTTTATTTATTGAAAAATGAGTGAATATGTGTTTAAAGAGAATATTTTTTAATTTAGAGAATTTTAAACGAATTATTTGCCGGTGTGTGGTTTTGGCCGAATTAAGTGCTTAATTTTCTACCGGAGCGTGATTAGTGACTTTAAGTTGAAATTAAGCATAAGTAGTGATATTTTGGAAATATTAATAAGTTTGGACAGTGGTGGAATGGAGTAGAACAGTGTAAGTTAGACTGCCGCACGCGACGCGACATAAAGTGCCCAAAAAACACTTTTTCCTTAAAACATGGAAAAGTGCAGTTTTACCCCTTTAAGCTTTGACTTCTTGCAACCTTAAGTTTCATTTTCAGCCACTCTTCAAGCCCAAAAAGAGGGAGAAAACTGTGAGCTTGAGAGAGAGAAAGAGAGGAATTTCTTCTTCATCTTCTTCATCCACCATTTCCTAGAGCTTGAAGGTTCCATTGAAGCCATTTTTCCCTTGTGTCCTTTCCCACTTCTTGGCTGCTATGTGAGAGTGAAAGAGAGAGAGAGGGGGCCGAGACATAGAGAGAGAAAAAGGGAGAAAATTTTGGGAGATTTTTCTTCATCTTTAATTTCTTGAAGCTTGAAGACTTCATCGAAAGTTGGGCCCTTGTTTCTTCTTCCTCCTTGGCTGCCGTGGGTGAGGAATTGAGAGAGAGGGCTGGACCGAAGTGAGAGAAAGAGAAGAAAGTGAGGGAAAGCTTGGGGTGAGTTATCTTGTTCTTGTTTTAAGCTAGTTGTAGGAGAATCATCGTCAAAGCAAGAGAATCAAGAGCTAAGGTTGAAGCTTTCGGAGTTACTAAGCTTGGGAGTACCATCCTTGAGAAGATCTCCTAAGGCCTTGGTTGATGTGAGGGCCTCAAAATTCAGATTTTGTTCTAAAAATACGTAAATGTATTTATATTGTGTTTATTCATTAAAATATGAGTGAATATGTGTTTAAGTGAATATTTTCCAATTTAGAGAATTTTATACGAATTGTTTGCCGGTGTGTGATTTTGGCCAAAATGAGCGTTAAAATTTGTTCCGACGTGTGAATAGTGACTTGGACTTGAAATCGAGCATATGTAGTGATATTTTGGAAATATTATTATGGCAAGATAGTGTTGGGATGAAAGAAACCAGTGTAAGTTAGACTGTTGCGCGTGATGCGACATAAAGTGCCCAAAAGTGGCTTTTTCCCTTAAAATATGGAAGTGCACTTTTTAGGCCATAAAAGCCTTGAATTTCTTGCACCATTGGACACTATTTTCAGCTGGAAATTTTGAGAGGAAGAGAGAGGAAGGAGTCGAGAGAGAGAGCAAGGAAGAGAGAGAAAGTTTTCTTCCAAACTTCTTCCATTCTTGATCCATTCTTCTTGAAACTTCAAAAACCATCAACCACCATCATCTTCTCCACTTCTTGCAGCTGAGAAAGAGGAGAGAGAGAAGGGGCTTTGGTCCGAAATCTCGGAGGAAAAGAGAGGTAAGTTTGAGGTTGATCTTCCATTTTCTTTTCTTCCCACAAGTAACTTGATCCTATGAAACTTGAATGATGGATTGTGGGTTTGATTTCTTTTCTCCATTTCAGCCGAACCAAGGAGAGAGGAGAGAGAGTGAGGTCCGAAATTCTTGAAGGAAAAGAAAAGAAAAGAAAAGCTAGAGTGATTGTTTTAAGCTTGAGATTGAGCTTGGGCTTGCACTTGGAGACGAAATTATCAACAAATCTTGAAGATCTTGGGCGAGGATCGAAACTCTTGGAAGCCAACAAGTTTGGAAGCGATCTCCTTGAAGAAGAGCTCGAGAGATCTTGTTGGATCTTGCTGGATCTTGTTGGATCCTGATAGATCCGGAGGTATAGGACTTGAAACTCATATATCTAACTTTATTAGTGTTAATTAGTGTAGATCTATGGTTAATATTGATAGAAATGATCTCATCTGAAAAGATGAAGTTGGGCTCTTGAAATCCCAACCTAGGTAGCGGACTTGAGGTGGCCTCTAGGTAGCGGACTTGAGGACCTGATTGGAATTTGAATGTTATTTGTGAATTTATCATGATATGGTTAGAGATTAGGGTTTCAATTGTTGAAATGTTCGAAGGAAAAGTGTATGTGATGGCCAAAACCATGCTTGGTAATTTTAATGTTTAATTTTGAAATGTTGTGAACGTTCTCGAAGAGTTTTCTTCTGGGGAAAACATGTATATTGTTCAAATTGTGAGTGTGTGTGTGTGTGAGGGAATGTTTGAAATTTAAAAGGTTAAAAGTGAAGTTTTTCATGAAATTTGAGTGAAAAGTGCCAGAAATTTGAGTGAAAAGTGCCATTTGATTGAATTTGAGGGTTTACTATATCTTGGCCAAATTCTGGGGATTTTGAATATAATGGCTTGGAATGAAGTGTTTTATGTTAATATGAAAGCTTTAACTAAAAGTGAATGTCGAACGTGTTGTGCAAAAAGTGATTTTGAGGTGAGAGATCTCACTTAAATATTTTGTGAAAGAAAACATGCTTGTAGTGCCAATGAGTACATCGGTGGAGTGTTATTTTGAATTGATAACGTGATTTCTAAAGGATTTATGTGGAACATTGTATCATGTGAAATGAAAGTTTTTTCCCTTGAGGGGATTTTGGAAAATGTTCTTTGAAATTAAAAAGTGAGAGTGAAGTGTTTCAGTGATTTGAGAGATGAAAGAAATCTCAACCATTGTTTCTTTTTAAATTTGTTTTAGGAAGTGTTCAAGGAACTGAGTTTGATCCCTACGTGGAAGCCGAACCCTACTTCGGTGAGTTTCCATGCATGATACTTGACTATATGTATTTAACTTGAAATGTGAAATAATGTGAAAAATAGATTTTGATCCATCAAATGGAATAGTGTGTACTTTATCGCACTTACTCCCATTTGAATGGTACTACTTGCAAAAGTGTTTTCATGATATTTTGAGTATACTTTGGATCTATTGTCTTATGCCATGAATCCTGTTTTGAATTATGAAGTGATGTGACGTGTCCTGTATTTCCTGTTCTCGAGAATCTTAATCCCCTTGATATGTTATCGACTCGAGCCGATGGCAAGACCCAGGTCGAGGAGATTTAACAATCTTGAGCTACGTGATTAACTTAATCCCTTTGGTAAGTTATCAATTTGAGCCGTTGGGAAGACCCAGGTCGAGGAGATTAACTACCTTGGGCTACGTGACGTGTTGTGTGCTCTGGACTTGGCAAATGGCCTTGTCCCTGTGAAAGAGCAATACAAAAATATAAATTTCCAGTTAGGCTGGCAGGCCCGGTTGGGTTTTGGTGGAGAAAGGAGTAAGTGGTGTTCTACTTGATTAAGTCTGAAAGTTGACGGAGTGTCAACTACGAGAATTGCGCACCGGTCTAGGAATGTGCTCCAGCTTCGAGAACCTTAGCCCCTGAGGGCTACTCGTATCCTACTCTTGTGTGATTATTGGCTTTCCTTACTTGTTTATTTCCAAGTGTGAATCTTGAAGTGAAAAATCATATGTGTTATGTGCTTTGCATGTTTTTGGGAACTCACGGGCTTTTTAGCTCAACCTTTCAAATTTGTTTTCCTTAGCAGGGACCGAGAACCCAAGCGAAAGTGCTCACCATTAGCCTCGAGGTTTACTTTTGTATTTGTCTTGAGAGATTTGAACTGTAAATTTGGAATGTGGTTAAGGAAATGAGTACCCAAATGGAGAAGCCAACCCTTAGAATTAGGGTTTACTTATGTTGAATATTTTGAGAACTTTGGATTATGGTTATTGAAAGTTTTGTAATATGGAACCTAATTGTATGGATGGAGGATTTATGTATTCAAAGTTTGTAATTTGAAATTATGGGTTTGTAAGTTATTATTCGATTTGTATTGTGTTTAGATTTTTAGTTTGATAAGTCATTAGTTGTTTGAGTGAGTGAGTCCTAGCGAGAGTTAGGCAGGCCTCTACTGATACCCTAGGGTACGCCTTAGGGAGAGGTGGGTCGTCATAGTTGATCTTGTCAGATCTAATCAGATCTGAAGGTATAAGATTCGAATCTTGTGAATCTAACTTTATTAGTGCTAAATAAGGTAGATCCATGGTTTATTTTGTTAGAAATGTTTATATCTGAAATGATGGAGTTGGGCTCTTGAAATCCCAACCTAGGTAGCGGACTTGAGGACCTGATTGGGATTTGTATGATATTTGTGAAATTTATCATGATATGGTTAGAAAGTAGGGCTTTGTTGTTGGAAATGGTGATAGAAAAATGTATGAGATGGCCAAACCCATGCTTGGTAACTTTTATGTTTGAATTCGAGACTTTGTGGTTATTTGTGATGAATTTCTGATTAAGAAAATATATGTTATGTTCATTTATGAGTGTATGAGTTTTAAAAGATGAAAAGTGATTTTGAGGTGATAAACCTCACCTAAGTGTTTTATTAAAAAAAAATGTGAAAATAGTGTTTGGTAAGTACATCGGTGACATGTCATATTTGAAATGATATAAAGATCTTCAAAAGATTTATTGAATTGTGTATCATGTAAAATGAATGTTTTTCCTTGAGGGATTTTGGGAAAAATATTGATTAGAAACTATGAAGTGAAAGTGAAATGTTTTAGTTAATAAGTGAAGGAGTGAATCTCAATTACTGTTTTTAAATTGTTTTAGGGGGGTGTGCAAGGAAGTGAATTTGATCCTTACGTGGAAGCCGAACCCTACTATTTCAGTGAGTTTCCATATATGTTATGTGATTTCTGAATATGATTCAAAGTGTATTGGTCAAGTGATTTGAAGTGATTTTGGATTTTAAACCGATAAGTGGGGTAGTGTGTATTTGATCGCACTTACCTTTATTGGAAATAATTTATGAAGGAGTTGTGAGTGTTCTAACTCTCTTTTAAATGAAAATCTTTCCATGGTTTGCAAACGAATGATTTGTGAAATGATTTGCTAGTAGTCACAAAGAAATGATTTGTAGAAATGATTTAATGTCACTTCCAAGTACAATGCTTTGGCCGGTGAAATGATTTTTGAAGAGTATATGAGTTTCCAAGTATGTTTTTTGACGTAATGTTCAAAAGTGATTTGAATTGTGACTTGAGATGAAGTTGGATTACTTGAAAGACTTGAACTTCATGAGAAATATGATCGATTTGTTTTATGACTTGAACTACGATGTGAGTGTATACTCCTTTTCATGTGATTTTGGAAATTAACAGAATAGTGTGTTATCTTGTGACAAATGTGACGTCGTTGGGCAAAGACCCTCGACTAGTTTCAGTGAAAGATTGTGATGTCGTTGGGTGAAATCCCTCGACTAGTCTATTTCGTTGGGTGAAATCCCTCGAGTAGTTTCAATGAGAAGTATTGTGACGTCGTTGGGTGAAGTCCCTCAACTAGTTTCAATGAAATAAAGTGACGTCGTTGGGCGAAGTCCCTCAACTAGTTTCAATGAGATAATGTGACGTCGATGGGCGAAGTCCCATGACTAGTTTCCGTGAAATAAAGAGACGTCGTAGGGCGAGTACCCTCGACTAGTATGTGACGTCGTAGGGTGAATACCTTCGACTAGCTTCAATGAAATAAAGTGACGTCGTAGGGCGAGTACCCTCGACTAGTTTGTGATGTCTTGGGTGAAGTCCCTCGACTAGTCTATTGTGATGGGAAATGTCCCTCAAGTAGTTCATACGAGTAATATCCATTTAAGTGTCTATCTACTTGATTTGAATTGTATACTTGAAGTATGATTTGAACTGTTTTACGTGAATTGTATGCATTTTTGGAACTCACTAGGCTTTTTACCTCACTCTTTCCAAACTTTTTCTTTAACAGGGATCGAGAACCCAAGTGAAGGAGCCAACCTTTAGAGTTAGGGTTTGCTTTTGTATTATGAGAATTTGAACGTTTGAGAAGTATTTTATGTAATTTGGGGAATTTAAGAATGGTGTAATGTGATTGTAAGTTATTGTTGAGTTTAGATTTGAGATTTGAATGTTAGTCTAATGCTTTAGCGATATTTATGTGAGTGAGTCCTGACGAGAGTTAGGCATGCGGTCCACGAATACCTTAGGGTACGCCCTAGGGAGAAATGGGGCTGTCACATATGTAATGGCCAATTATCAGTTGTTGCAGAAACTACTGAATGGGTTGATCAAAAATCAATTACAAAGACTAAAGAAAGTACCATCAACATGAAGACAAAGAAGAAAGCTAAAACTTCAATAAAAAGAAAGACAAACACTATAGAGGACAATGAGGATGAAGTATCGATCATGGAAGATGATACAAAATTATCTCACTATCTCAAGAATTCAACAATCAAAAGAAATGCAACCCATGACAAAACTCTCAGGAAAAAGATAAAAAAGGAAAATAACTAGACACTGGCGATTGTTAGATACATTTTCATAACACTGTGTATTTAATTCTTTCAAGAACAAATATTGATACTATGGCATGATCACAAATTATTTATTATTCTTTCATTTATTAGTGCGTGATACATTAACTTCCTCCATGAAATATTCAACCATTACTTTCCCTTATATTCATATATTACAAAACATTCATATATTACTAATGAGATATTCATCCACCAAATTACATGTGCAACGCACGTGCATCTATCTAGTTATTTAGAAATGTGCCTAAGTAATAAGTTAGAAGATTAGCAACAAAAGGGTTGTAACTAGCAATTTACCAAAGCTAGATTAAAGAGATCTAAGCCACACTTTCTTAAAGCTCACAGTCTGTGCATGTGATTTTCATTGTTCAAACCTAAGAATCCTTCTAGCAAACTTTTGAAGTTTCTACTTTCTAGAATATCCAAAGAGACTTAAGGGTTTACTCATTTTACATTATAAATGTCCATGGATAAATTTGTGAATGAGTTATGCATAATTTATTCCTTTCGGTTAATAGAAACTGTTTCTCTTATAGTCTTGGACACTTAGGGCGTAGGCCTCCACAATCGTATGTAACAGTTGTGCCATACAAACATCAAATATATGCCTTAACATTATAGATATAAATACTAGAATAACAACTACAAACACCATAACAAGACAGCAAAACACAATTATTAATGTAGTGAATCCACACTTCTAGAGTTGCTGTCAATAGTTGTGTCATTTAATGTATGATTTAGCATTACTTACGCAAAACATATGTAAACACTAAGATAACAATTAAATCACCACAATAAAGTGCAGAAATAACTTATATTGCATATACAAAACAACTATTTGCATTTTAAAGTCATGTCCGAATTTGGCATTCAGTATTAAGAATTTCTGTATTAGTTCGGGTGCAATTATCAATTCCGATTTAGCAAACCAAACCCCAACCTTGAATTTATATAAACTTTAAACTTATTTTTGTGTATGGGACATTAAATTTATTAAAATTTATCACCTTATTACTTAAATATGTATAAATACATTTATTATGATATATATATATATATATATATATATCGCTCTTATTTCATATATAACTCAGAATCATGTTATTATCCTTACTCAAAATTGAAAACATTTTTTTAAAAATTTTTGAAGTATAATTCACAAAGTATAATACATTAAACTTTTATTATGTATGTTATACGATTAATTGAAAAGTACAAGTATTCTTTAAACATATTTTAAAATACATGAAATACAATTTTTTTGAATGATACATATTAATATGTGCTATACAGGTACAATATGAGTATTTACTAATTAGGATCGTAAGAAAAATTGGCATCCCCTTGATGTTCGTGGATACATTTACTCACTTAAACATATTTTTAAGAAAGAAAGAAAGAAAGAAAATGTTAAACCACGTGATTAAGGTCAACGGATAAAACTAGGCAAGGACACTTCCATAAGTCGTTAAGTCCATGTTTTTATATACCATTTTTGTTCAGTATAATTGTTGCCATTCCTGGCTTGAATATCAGAAAATGCAGGAAAATAGAGCTGGTTGGGGGCTGGTTGCTAGAAATAACACAGGAAAATTAATAGCCAGTTGGGCCTGCCCAAGAGAGGGTTGCTCAGAAGCCAGACTAGAAGAGGCCATGGCACTCAGGGAAGCAATGCTCAGAGCTAGCAATGAAGGATGGTCAGAGGTGGAGTTTGAATCAGATTGCAAGACATTGATCAATAAAATTAATGCAAATGAAGTAGATGTGCAGATAGACATTATTTTGCAGGACATCAATTTGTTAAGACAAAAGTTTAGTCATTGTTGCTTTTCTTTCACTCGAAGGGAATTCAACACTGTGAGCCATAGGCTAGCAAAGTTAGCTTTAGGAATGAAAAATTGTACAGAATGGGAGAACAGCTTTCCAATCTGGATGCTTGATTCTGCTCATGTAGATTTCTTGGGGGCAGTAGCTCCAAACTTGTAGTTTGCTCTTATGTTTCTTTAATGAAAGTCAGTTGCCGTTTGGAAAAAAAAAAAATTGATGCCATTCCTTGGATGTCCATCACAACAACCTAGCCTAAAATTTCAGAAAGCTAGATAAAAGTAACAACAAAGTAGCAGAGTGTCGTGCCATTTTTTTTTTCTCAATTTCAGAAGCTTATATTCGTTCTCATTTTCTAGAGGTTCTTGCACTATCTTTTGAGGATCCAAAACTTAGTGATTGTCAAAATATCAACGGTATGAGACTATATATATAGCTAGCTGCTACTAAGATAGTAACTAGGGATACTTTTAGAAACCTCCCCTGAGGTTTCATGAAATATCACTTAGCTCCCCTGACGTTTTCAAAATCTCTCTTACCACTCTTGGAATTGACATTTTGTTAACAGTGTCACCCCCTCTTAGCAAAAGTAATATCAAAAAATACATGTTGGAGGAGAGAGAAAATTTTAGTTCCCTTAATACCGTTAGACTATCCAAAATAATAACAAAGTAGAAACATAATATTAACAAGTCATGGAATTTCTAATAATGTTAATAACAACAGTAGACAAAGTGACATTGCCTAATTTGCAATTCCCAAATAAACAAAAAACACCATCTGAAAGTAGTTCACAAATGGAAGGAATGCATATAAATACTTGGCATTAACTATCTATTTGTATAACCTGATCAGGAAAAATTTCTCACAATCAACCAATAAAAATTATATCACTCTTTTACTTTTATGACTATTTTGACTATGGAACTTACATCATCTCCTATTACTTATTGATCATTTAAAGTATGAGTTTATAATTTTTACCTGTTATGCAGTTTATTTTAAAAATCACACATTCACTCCTAAACTTAGGGAATCATCTTAGTGAAGTTGTAATTTTCTCCTCCTCTACTCCAAGTTCTTGTATTGTTTATAGGAAAAAAAAAATAAAGTAGAGAAAAAGGGATGGTTACAACATACAAATAAAAGTCATATTGCTTTGAGTATTTCTTCTAACAAGCAGTTGTGTACTTTTGAAAGTCTTGTCAGATAATTTCATGCCTTTGTTGGTATAGAAAAAGAAGAGTGGTGCCAATTGTTTTCTGGGGATTTTGCTATTACATGCTTATGAGTTTTGTCAAACCTTTTTTTCTAGGTCTTTAGAAGCTAAATAATTGCTGGAAGAAATGAGGGTATTATTGGCAATTGATCCCTTCTAATAGTAATATGTGGACCCACAATCTTTTCAGGGGTGGTAAGAGAGATTTTGAAAATATCAAGGGAGTTAAGTGATATTTCATGAAACCTTAGGGGAGGTTTCCGAAATTATCCCTAGTAACTAATATAAATAGTAAACCTATAATTTAAAATACGTTTCTACATAATTGTTGGAATATGCAATTTTTTCTATAGATTTTTCTATATTTTATTAGGTAGTTTTTTTGTATTAGAATAAAGTTCATTAGTTGCTGAATAAATGTTGTTGTTATGTTATTTGTTAAACAAAAATCATGTTGGTTGTTAACAAATATTTTAGTTCGTATTTGCTAAGAATAAGATCATGTTATCAAGTAAATCTATTAAAATTTTTTAGGATAATTGTTGGTTGGATTTCCATTTGGATTCCCTTGTTTTTTACCTATTTTTGAAAAACTATAATTCACATTCCAAATGTTACAATAATACACTAATTAAAAAATGTTATTTATTTCATGTAAACACTATAAATAGGATGTTTATGAATGAATAATATAAGTTGACATAACCTCATTTTCAGTTTCAATACAAATCTTTTGTAAGTCATTTTTTTTACAACACCAAGTAAGGTGTTGTTTCTTAGTTTATACCCTAAAAAAATGAATAAAGTGGTATCTAGAGCCTATGTTTTAAGCGCCTGTGTTGTCTTTATTGGATCCCGTCATTTATACACAGGGACGAGAGAACTTGATTACTCTAGCTTTATAGAATTGCAAAACTTAATCGCTCATTTTTATTTCATCAAGTGTTACCACACCTGAGTTCTCACTTCTCAGGCTCTCTCAATCCAATTTTTTTTCCCCTCCTCCCGTACGAATGAATTAAAATCACTGCTGGATTTTTCTTATTATAATCACCACTAGACGCACAAAATATTAGGAAAAAAAAAAAAAACATGTAGGATGCACGCTTTGAACTTTTCTGACAGGGCACAGCAATCTGGACACTAAAATCAAGTCAATCTCTTGCACCTTTTTTGCTATTTTGTGAATGCCTACGATTTAAAATTTAGAGTTAGATGTAAAATAGAAAATATGAGATGCACTTTTTAAACCCTCCACCTTCAACTAGATCAAATCTAAATCTTGCCTTAGTAGCTAACTTGTCAAGGGTCAGCTTTTAATATGTCATTTTGGGAAGGATACGTGAGATGGTTTGTGTAGGCATGTAAGTCCTAAATTGTTGAACAATGTCAGAAGCAATTATTCAATCTCAATTGACAGAAAAGAACGGATACTGGTGAAAAGATGATCAGCAAGTATTTTCTGCGGACTCGAAAGTTGGATACTATTAGTGTGAATAATGATGAGCTTAAAGCGCCTGCTGCAGAATCATCCATTACTTTGAGTCTGTAACCAACTTGAAAAGAGTTGGGGTATGAATCTCAAGGCCTGATTTTTGCTTCCCTTTTGAGTTCTGATTTTAGCTCTGGCTTTTTCAAGTTTAATGCTTTTACTAAAGTTAGGATCACGGTTACCAATTTTCAGCTTATCTAGTGAGAAACATTGGAATTAAAATCTCAGGTGGCCAAAACTCGTCGCCCATAGCCAAAACCAAAACTTTGTTTGATAGTCTCTCCAGTGGATTACGATCTCAATTAGAAACTATGTTGTTTCATGAAGGTCTTTCCAGCAGGTGATTTTTTTTTCCCCTTTTTTGGCTTGTTCCTAGTGTTTTTTTTTTTTTTTTCATAGTCATGCTGCAAATGAAGTATGTAACTTAAAAGTCTATAGTCAAAATGATTCCAGCATCAAACTTGTTTCAATTGGCGGTCAATTTGCCTGCCAGGGCCGGTTGCAGACACTCACGAAGTACCCCAAAGGGATTCATGCAGATGTTTTCAATGCAAGAAACTTCGCACCAAATGGCCCAATTTGAAGCTGGTATTTCCTTGCATGGGTTCAGGTCAGAAATATATCTTCGAACTTTTTCCTTCATGAGCATGCATGGAAATAGAATCCCCTCATCTTTTTTTCTTTTTTTTTGGTTGCTTGAAATTTGTTCAACTTTGCTTCATGTTATCTTTCTTCAGTAAGCAGCACTTTCAAGTGATGGACCTCAATCGATAAACAACCATAAATCCATAGGAAAAATTCACAAGAGATCAATTAAGAGGCAAAGAAAATTTACTTCTTCTATTTCACAAAGGGCTATAGCTCTCATATAAAAGATGACAGACAGAAGCTCTGATTTACACATACTAATACACAGCCTGAGATTAGGCGTGCAAATGAGTTGGGTTTAATTGATTAACTCGCAAGCTTACTTGGTTAAATTTAGAGCTCGAACTCCGTCAAATTGAGTTCAAGCAGCTCGAGTTGCTCGACGAGTCGAGCACAAGTTTAATGTGTGAAGCTCAAACTCCTGTCAAACTTAATCGAGCACAAGCTTAATTTTTGACCTGGAATTGAAATCTCTGTGGGTGTGAAAGAAATCTAGAAGGTGAAGAATTCTAATCAATTGGTTGGTGTTTTCCTTGCATAAGTGTCAATGGATTGTTAAAAACCAAGAAAATACAATCTTACATCATGATAAGAAAGTCCAGTTCATGGCAAAGAAAGAGAGGAGGCAGCAAGGTCTGCTTTAAAGGGTCTGCAGTTAGTCAAACTAGTTGCAATTTATCATCGTCTGAAGATTAAAATTAGCAACGCTTTGACGACATTGCCTGCAGGTTTTAGTAGTTCAATCATAAAATATACCTTCTCTTTCAACATTTTGTAAATAACAGGTTTAGTAGTTCCACATGTTACGTCTTACAACTGAACTAAATTTAAGTTGTAGAAATGTGCGTTGCATTTTAAACATGTCTTTGAAATTTTGTCCAGGCATACGAATTAAATTAATTTGGTACCGAGGTAGTATTAAGAAAATCCAACTACATGATTTTTGCATATTTTATTTCGTCATGGATGTACCCTAGTTGTTAGGATCGTATGATTCTAGTGTGATCCTATGGTTCTAGTACTACTCAATTAGAACAAATGCGACTCTATAAGAACTGCAACCCTACTATTGATTCAAATTGATGATTGACGGTGCGTTTGATAAAACAAAAGTTTGAAAACTGAAATTTAAAATCTAAAATCTAAAATATAAATCCATTAAATGATTGAATTGAACTAAGGGTGCGTTTAATAAAACTAAAGTATGAAAATTGAAATTTGAACTCAAAAATCTAAAATCTAAATCTATTAAGTTACTGAATTATTGAGTACTAAATCTTATATATTTGAGTTTATATGACATCCAGACTTATCACGTATTTTTGAGAGCAAGTTTTGCTAAAAAATTGAATTCCGTTTAATTAATTCAGATGATCTAACTTTAGTTATTAAACACATTTGAATGTATTAAAATGTAAACTATTAAATTTAAGTGTTGAATTGGGTTATCAAACAAGGTATGAATCTAATGCATTTGAATGTATGTCACATTAAGTAATAAGTGAATAACTTCTTATTTTTTAGACTAAGTTTTTCCTAGAAAATTTACCACTTAATTAATTCAGTTGTCCTACTTTTTGCTATCAAATGTGTAACAGCCTCACCTCTCCCTAGGGCGTATCCTAAGGTATCAGTGGACCGTCTGCCTAACTCTTGCTAGGACTCCCTTACATAAAGCTCACTAATATGTCAAACTAAGATTCCAATCATAAATCTAAACCACACAATAATTTACAAATACAATACTCCAGTCTGACAATCCCAAATCACATAAAGTACTTAATCAATCATTCAAATTCTCATAACACAAGCACTCTCAAAACCATAATTCAAATTTGTCATACCAAACACAAAAGTAAACTCTAAGCCTACTGGTTGGCTCCTTCACTTGGATTCTCAGTCCCTGTTAAGGAAAACAAATTGGAAAGAATGAGTTAAAAGCCCAATGAGTTCCAAAAGCATGCAAAGCGCATAGCACATATAACATTTCACCTCAAATTTGAATCTATTAATAAACACATAAGGAAAGCAAGTAACATTAAAAAGGGAGGATCAGGGGACTCTCAGGAGCCAGGATCCACAATGCTCGATCTCGAATCAGGTAGTTGACACTCCTTCAATTTTCATATTCATAAACCATGTAGACCTTCACTTACTCCTTACTCCTCCAAACCCCCGTCGGGCTCGACTCCAAACACTTTATATCACTGGTTTAATCAATGGTTTATCACTGCACTTTATATCACTGGTTTACTGCTCTTCATCAGAGACAAGTCCATGTACCAAGTCTCGAGCATATATCACTGCACTTCACTGTATATCACTGGTTTATTGCTATTCATCGGAGACAACTCCATATGCCAAGTCTCGAGCATATATCACTGCACTTCACTTTACTTAATTAACCCTATGGCTCATCCCTTTCTTCTTGACCTAGGCCTAACCTCCGGCTCGAATCGAAGGGCTCACCGATAGGTCTCAGGAAATTCTTGACCTTTGACATACACACATAAGTCACTATAAGTCACTATAATTCACTTTTCTTTTATTTCAAATAGGGGTAAGTGCGGTGAAGTACACACCACCCCACTTAATAGTTTGAAAACTCAATTTCACATCACATCACTTGTCTAACACATTTCATATCATATTCACATAAGCATATAACAAACATTGAAACTCACCACAGTAGTAAAGTTCATTTTCCAAGGTGGGATCTAGGTTCAAGTCCTTCCTCACCTCCTATTATCACGAAAAGGAAGAAATAAGTTTCGCCTCACAACAGCGAAACTAAACTCAAATAATTCATTCACTTGTTTTATCAAAGTTCTTTACAAAATTCCATTAACTCTGCTCAAACGAAGAGTAATCACTCGAGTCGAAACTCATTTTACAAGATTCTATTTTCAAATCAAAATTTCACATAAACAAACAACTCTATCAATGCACTCCATCCAGACGATTTCTAATCTTTAGCACATTGAAATAAAGTGAGGCGTTTCACCTCCAAATCACTCATTTGAGCTCAAACTCAACACCACTCTTTTAACCAAAGTTCTAACACATTTTTCAAAAAATTTTCACTAGATTTAAATGCACAAAATTCATGAAAATTAGATAAAATATTTCTAATCCACAAATTTGTTCAAATGGCACTTTTCCCTCAAAACTTAGTGAAATTCAATTTCTCACCATTAAAGTTCAAGATTTTAACTCTTTTAAACATATACTCATAAATAACCGTAATACGTATACACTTAAGCAATAATCTAATCAAGAAACATCATAAAATTTCAAAATCACACATCAAAATTGCCAAGCATGGTTCGGCCAACCCTTATCATTTTTTTCCAAAATTTTCAACTACAAAATCTGCTTTCTAACCATAGAATGAACTCATTTCACATATATCAAACACATCCACAATCAGGTCCTCAAATCCACTACCTAAAAGTCACCTCAAGTCCGCTACCTAAGTTGGGAATCTAAGAGCCCAACTCCATTGTTCCATACATAAGCATTCTTGACAAAATGAACCATAAATCTACAAGAATTATCATTTCTAGAGCTAAATCTAAGAGATTCAATTGAGATACCTCAAGATCTGTATAGATCTAGCAAGATCAACCAAGATCTTGTGAGTTCTTCTCAAGGATGACACTCCCAAGTTTAGCAACTCCAAAAGTTCCAACCTTAGCCCACGATCCACTTGATTTGATGATGATTTCTGACAATAACTCAAGATCAAAAAGCAAACAACTCCCACAAGCTTTCTTTCTCTTCTTTTCCCTCTCCTCAAGCTCGGATCACTCCCTCTCTTTCTCATTCTCACACGGCAGCCAAGAAAGGAGGAAGAAACAAGAACCAAAGCCCTCCAATGAAGTCTCACAACTTCAGGAAAGTTGAGGAAGAAGAAATGGAAGAAACAAAGTTGCAAGCTTTCTCTCCTTTCTCTCTCAAGGCTCTCGGCCCCCCCTCTCTCTCTCTCATGGCAGTCCAAGGAAGAAGATGAAGCAAAAACCAAACCTTCAATGGAGTCTTCAAGCTTGAGGAAGAAGATGAAGTTGAAGAACAACTCTCAACCTCTCTCTATTCTCTCTCTAAGGTTGGCTGCAGCCTCTCTCTCTAAACCCAAGTGTGGCTGAAAGTAATGAAGAAACAAGAAGCAAGAAAAGGGGCTTTAAGGAGACAAAAAGGTGCCTTTCCCCTAAATCATGGAAAAGTGGTCAAATGACCACTTTTTGTCGCGTCGAAATGTGATACTCTAATTTTTACTGTTTTATCCCATTCCGACACTGTCCAACCTTAAATATATCTCTGTAATATCTTTACATATGCTCGGTTTCATCTTAAAGTCACTGTTCACACTTCGGAACAAAAATTAACGCTTAAATTGGCCGAAACCACACACCGACAAATAATTCTCAAAAAATTCTCTAAATTTGGAAAATAATAATTCAAGGCATAAATTCACTATTGTTTTAGTGAATAAACATAATATAAATATTGTTATACATTTAAGATAAAATTAAAATTTTGAGGCCCTCACAAAATGCTTCTGAACATATTAAAATCTAAAATTATTAGATTTGAGTGTTGATCTGAATTTTCAAACTGGACCTTAATTATGGATCGTAGGATTGCTCGATCGTGATTTTTGATAACATTGGATGTACTATTTGCAGGAGAATTCCGCATCTTGATTGGAATGGAAAATTGATCGATACAACTATTTTATGTTTTCTTTTTCAATTACATTTTCTTTGTCCTCATACAGCAGCATTCACAACATACTTCATGTGAGGGCCTCAAAATTTTAATTTTATTTTAAAATGCATAATAATATTTATATTATGATTATTCACTAAAATATTAGTGAATTTATGCTTTGATTTATTAATTTCCAATTTAGAGAAATTTTTGAGAATTATTTGCAGTGTTTGATTTCGGCCAGTTTAAGCATCAATTTTTGTTTCGAAACTTGAATAGTGAGTTTAAGATGAAACCGAGCATATGTAAAGATATTACAGAGATATATTTAAGATTGGACAGTGTCAAAATGAGATAAAATAGTAAAAGTTAGAGTGTCGCACTTCGATACGATAAAAAGTGATCGTTTGACCACTTTTCCCTAAAACAGGGAAGACCACACTTTTTGTCCCTTAAAAGCCATCTTTCTTGCTTCTTGTTGCTTCATTTTCAGCTACATTTAGAACTCAAGAGAGAGAGGGAGGCCGAGAGCTTAGAGAGAGAAAAGAGAGAGAGTTTGATCTTTGTTTCTTCCAACTTCATCTTCTTCCTCAAGTTTGAAGGCTTCATTGAACGTTTGGTTCTTATTTCTCCTCCATCCCTTGGTTGCTGGGGAGAGAGAGAGAGAGAGAGAGAGAGAGAGAGAGAGAGGGTGGTCCGTGAGAGAGAGAAAGCAAGGAAGAGGGAGGAAAGCTTTTAGTATTTGATTTCTTCTTGTTCTTGAATTTTGGCAAAGAAAGCAAGTAAATCCTTGGAAAACTTGAAGGATCTTGAGTGTCTAAGTTTAGAACATCATCCGTGGGTGGAACTCCATTAGAACTTCCTTGATCTTGCTAGATCTGAAAAGATCTTGAGGTAAAATACTTAAAACTCTTAGCTTTAGCTTTATTAGTGTAAGATTTGTAGATTCTACAGTTAATTTTTCTAGAAATGGTTATGGTTGGAATATTTGAGTTAGGCTCTTGAATTCCCAACTTAGGTAGTGGACTTGAGGTGACTTTTAGGTAGCGGACTTGAGGACCTGATTGTGGCTATGATTGATATTTGTGAAATGAGTTCATTTTATGGTTAAAAAGTAAATTTGTTGTTAAAAATTTTGAAGGAAAACAGTGAAGGCTGGCCGAACCTGTGACGACCCCACCTTCCCCTAAGGCGGACTAAAGGGGTTGGCGGACCGCCTGCCCAACTCTCGCCAGGACTCACTCACTCACTTGTTCAATATAACTTAACGAACTAAAACCCTGGATACAATAATGAAGGATACAACATCTTACGATTACACAACATCCAAGTTACAATTCAATAATACATAGTTCCATTATACAAGAGTCCACAAAAGGGGGCAATATTCAAAATTCTCCAAAATACATATCAAAACGTATGAAAGCCCTAATCTCAAGAGTTGGCACCACCACTTGGTTGCTCATTTCCTGCTAAGGAAAACAAATGGAAAGGATGAGCTAAAAAGCCCGTGAGTTCCCAAAAATATGCAAGTCACTCAATACATAAACAAATTCACTTTACAAGTACACTTGAAACTTAAACAAATAAGAAAAGCAATTAACAACACAATGTTGGATACGGGGGCCCTCAGGGGCCAAGCTCCACGATGCTTGTTCCACGAATCAAGTAACTTGTCCACGAACCAGGTAGTTGACACTCCGTCAACTGTCACTATTCCCATGTAGAACTTCTCTTTCTCCTTACTCCTCCAAACCCCCACCGGGCCCGCACGCCAAACACTTTTCACTTCACTTTGATAGTGTTCATTGCACTTTCACTTTTCGAGACAAGTCTCGAGTACACTTCACTTTAAAACACTTCACTTTATTTGAGTACTCTCCATTAGGGACAAGTCCATATGCCAAGTCCAAAGTACATTTTCAATTCACTTCACTTCACTGGGTTGTTGCTTTTTTGGAGACTGGTTCAAAAACCAAGTTCCGAGCATATATCACTGGTCTGAGTCACTGTGCTTTGTGACATTTAGTAACCCTATGGCTCTTCCCTTTCTCCTCGACCTAGGCCTAGCCTCCGGTTCGAGTCGACGGGTTCATCTATAGGTCTCAGGGATTTCCTGACCTTTCCAAACACATGCAATCACTATAATACACTTTAAAGCACTTTACAATCAATCACTTCAAGTCACTTTCACAATCACTTTCACTCAAATGGAGTAGGTGTGATAAAGTACGCACCATTCCCATCAGAGGGTTCAAAGATCAATTTTCATATAACAATCACTTCATTGCATTCATTTACAAACATTTGCACATAAACACGAAACAAGCATGGAAACTCACCGAAGTAAGGTTCAGCTTCCACGTAGGGTTCAAAATCACTGCCTTGCACACTCCCTAAAATAATTTAAAACAATCAATGAGATTCAATTCATTCTTTTTCATTCACTAATCACAGTTCACTTCCACTTTTAGTTTCAAACTATAATTTTCTAAAACTCTCTCGAGGAAAAGCTTTCATTTCACATAGTTCAAAGTTCCAAATAGATCCCCTTGGAAAATCACTATATCATTTCAAAAGGAAACATCTCACCGATATACTCATTGGCACTACAAGCACGTTCTTTTTCACAAAACATTTAAGTAAGGACTCACACCTCAAATCACTTTTTACACAACACGTTCGACATTCATTTTTGGCTGAAACTTCCATTTTGACATAAAACGCTTCATAGCAAGCCATTATATTCAAAATCCCCAGAATTTAGCCAAAATACCGTAAAACCTTCAACTTCAGTCAAATAGCACTTTTCACTCAAATTTCATGAAAACTACATTTTTTACCCTTTTAAAATCCAAACACTCACTCACACACACATACACTCACAATTTGAACAATATACACATTTTTCTCACAAAGTAAAACCGTTCGAGAACATTCACGACATTCCAAAATCAAACATTGAAATCACCAGGCATGGGTTTGGCCATAACATACATTTTCCTTCAACTTTTCAACAACTGAAAACCCTAATTTCTAACCATATCAAGGCAAGTTCACAAATAACAATCAAATTCCCAATCAGGTCCTCAAGTCCGCTACCTAGAGGCCACCTCAAGTCCGCTACCTAGGTTGGGATTTCAAGAGCCCAACTTCATCTTTTCAGATGAGATCATTTTTATCAATATAAACCACAGATGTACACTAATCAACACTAATAAAGCTAGATCTACAAGATTCGAGGTTTATACCTCCGGATCTATCAAGATCTAGCGAGATCCGGCAAGATCCAATGAAATCCCTCGAGCTTTCCTTCAAGAAAGTAGCCTCCAAGCTTGATGACTTCCAAAACCCTCGATCCTAGCCCAAGATCTTCAAGATTTGTTGATAAATTCGCCTCCAAATGCAAGCCCAAGCTCGATCTCAAGTTTTTTTAAACAATCACTCTAGCTTTTCTTTTCCTTTCTTTTCCTTCAAAAATTTGGACCTCACTCTCTCTCCTCTCTCCTTGGTTCGGCTGAAATGGGAAGGAAGAAATCAAGCCCACCATCCATCATTCAAGTTTCATAAGCTCAAGTTACTTGTTGGAAGAAAAGAAAATGGAAGATCAAACCAAAATCTTACCTCTCTTTCCCTCTAAAAATTCAGACCATCCCCTTCTTTGCTTCTCTCTCCTTCATCTGCAAGAAGGGAAGAAGATGATGGTGGTTGATGGTGTTTGAAGCTCCAAGAAGATGGATGGAAGATTGGAAGAAGTTTGAAGACAATTTCTCTCCTTTTCTCAAGCTCTCTCTCTCGGCTGCCTCTCTCTCTAACTCCCCAAATTTGCAGCTGAAAAATAAGCTCCAAGGAACCAAAAAGTCAAGGCTAAAAGGTGCCAAAAAGTGCATTTCCTTATTTTAAGGGAAAAAGTGCTTTTTGGCACTTTATGTCGCGTCGCGCGCGGCTGTCTAACTTACACTGGTTTCTTTCATCCTGACACTGTCTCACCATAATAATATTTCCAAAATATCACTACATATGCTCTATTTCAAGTCCAAGTCACTATTCACACGTCGGAACAATTTTTAACGCTAAATTTTGGCCAAAACCACACACCTTCAAACAATTCGTATAAAATTCTCTAAATTAAGAAATTATCACTTTAAACATATTTTCACCAATATTTCAATAAATAAACTCAATATAAATATTATTATGCATTTTAGAAATAAATTCAAATTTTTGAGGCCCTTACAGAACCTATGCTTGGAAATCTTGACGTTTGATTTCAAATTTTTATGATATTTCTTGAAGAGATTTTGCTTAAGTATATATGTATTATGTCTGTTTATGAGTATATGCTTTAATAGAGTTAAAATCTTGAACTTTAATGGTGAAAAGTTAAGTTTTCACTGAATTTTGGGGTAAATGTGTTATTTGGACAGATTTGAGGGTTTGAAATGTTTTAGCTAATTTTCACGAATTTTGTGCATTGAGACCTAGTGAAAATTGTTTGAAAAATATGTTAGAACCTTGGTTAAAAAGTTTGGTGTTGAGTTTGAACTCAAATGAGTGATTTTGAGGTGAAATACCTCATTTTATTTCGTTGTACTAAAAGATTAGAAGTCACTTGGATGGAGTACATCGGTAGAGTGGTTTGGTTATTTGAAGTCTCGATTTGGAAATGGAATCTTTTAAGATGAGTTTCGATTCGAATGACTATTTTTCGTTCAAGCAAAGTTAGAGGAATTTTGTGAAGAATTTTGATGAAACAAACGAATAAGTTATTTGAGTTTAGTTTCACTATTTGTGAGGCGAAACTTATTTCTTCCTTTTATTTGATTATAGGAGGTGAGGAAGGATTTGAACCAGATCCCACCTTGGAAAATGAACTTTGCTACTGTGGTGAGTTTCCATACTTGTTATGTGATTATGTGAAGTTAACTTGAATTGTATTTGGTTATGTGATTTAATGAGAAAACTTGGTTTATCAAACCATCAAATGAGGTAGTGTGTACTTTATCGCACTTACCTATATTTGAATGGAAAAATTTATAAGAATGTTTTGATGTGAATTAAGAGTATTTGATGTGATTTATGTGTGTATGAAATTTCGGGATATCCCGAAACCTATCGGTAAGTCGTTCAACTCGAGCTGTAGGCTAGGCTTAAGTTGAGCAGAAAGTGACTAGCCATAGGGTTATTATGTGATGTAATATGTGCTCTGAACTTGGCGTAAGGACTTGTCCATTATGGAGAGCAAAACACATACTATGTGACAAACTATGTGATGTGATTGTGCTCTGGACTTGGCGTAAGGACTTGTCCATTATAGAGAGCAAAACACAAACTATGTGACAAACCATGTGATAAACTATGTGACCTACTATGTGACCAACTATGTGACACATTATGTGCGGAGTCGGGCCAGATGGGGGTTTGGTGGAATAAGGAGAAGTGGAGGTCTACATGGATTCTATGAAAGTTGACGGAGTGTCAACTACTCGGAACGTGATCGAGATTCATGGATCTTGGCTCTTAAGAGCCCCCGTATCCTACCTTTGTGTTGTTAATTGCTTTCCTTATTTGTTTAATTCTAAATTTCAATTTGAAGCGAAATATCATATGTGTTATGTGCTTTGTATGCCCTTTTAGAACTCATTGGGCTTTTAGTTCATTCTTTCCAATTTGTTTTCATTAGCAGGGACTGAGAACCCAAGTGAAGGCGCCAAACATTAGAGTTAGGGTTCACTTTTGTATCTGGTTTGTGAAACTTGAATTTATGAATTTGAGAACTTTTGTATTTTGAGACTTTGACTGTATGATAAAGTACCTTGTGTATTTTGGGATTGTAAGGTTGAAGTAAGATGTTTGTGAAATATCGTTTGGTTTGGATTTATGATGGTATTTTAGTTTAATTTAGTGACCTTTGTATGAGTGAGTCCTGGTGAGAGTTAGTCGGACGGTTCACTAATACCTTAGGGTACACATTAGGGAGAGATAGGGCTGTCACACTTCATCCCATCTATAACGTAGTCTACCCTACTCTAAAGAAAAGCAAAAGAAAGAGCCCAACTGAGTATACAAGGGATTAGATGGAGAAGATTAGAGAACCATTACCAAAGAAATTTTGTACATTTGTGGAGTTTCGAACACCGAACACCCAACGTTCATACCAACTTACCCAAGTGTTTTTTTTTTTTTTTCCCTTTGCAATTACAAGTCATGGGCTCTAGCACATTACATATTCTAATAAGTACAAAGAAAGAATAGGGATGATATTTTCTATTCGGAAACGTGCTCAAGTCACATGTGAGAAGATGACCAACACCAGAGTGGTAACTCGCAATTTACCAAAGCTAGACTAAAGAGATCTAGACTATACTTTCTTGAAGCTCACAATCGGTGCAAGTGATTCTCATTAATTGTTCCAACATAATAATTGCTCTAGCAAGCTTTTGAAGTTTCTAGAATATCCAAAGTGGCACTCAACGTGCATATTAAAATGGAGAGATTTCTAATGATGGCTAGTGGCACTCATTTTGTATACTTAAATTACATCTAATTTGTTAAATGAATGCATACATTTACAATTACTTCAAAAAAAAAAATCTAATTTGGTAACTACTCTCCCAACTGTGAGGGCCTCAAAATTATAAATTTATTTTAAAATACATAATAATATTCATATTATGTTTATTCACTAAAATAATAGTGAATTTATACTTTGAGTTATTATTTTTCAATTTAGAGAAATTTTTGAGAATTATTTACTGATGTTTGGTTTCGGCCAGTTTAAGCGTTAATTTTTGTTCCGAACCATAAATAGTAATTCTAAGATGAAACTGAGCCTATGTAGAGATATTACAGAGATATATTTCAGGTTAGACAATGTCGAATGAAATAAGATAGTAAAAATTAGAATGTCGCGCTTCGACGCGACAACAAGTGGTCGTTTGACCGCTTTTCCTTAAATTATGGACGACTACACTTTTTGTCCCTTATAAGCCATCTTTTTGCCTCTTGTTGCTTCATTTTAAGCCACTCTTAGAACTCAAGAGAGAGAGGGAGGCCAAGAGCTTGGAGAGAGAAAAAGAGAGAGAGCTCAACTTTGTTTCTTCAATTTCTTCTTCCTCAAATTTCTTGAAGTTTCAAGACTTCATTGAAGGCTTTGTTCTTGTTTCTTCTTGCTTCTTGGAGCTGCCGAGAGAGAGAAAGAGGGGGAAAGAGTGGTCTGTGAGAGAGAGAGGGAAAAGGAAAGGGTAGAAAGCTCCCTTGGCTTGTCAACTTCTTGTTCTTGAGCTTGGAGGAAGAAACCAACTTCAAACAAGTAGATCTGTGGAAAAACTTGAAGGATCTCGAGGTGTCGAAGTTTAGGACATCATCTGTGGGTGGAACTACCTTAGAACCTCTTTGATCTTACTAGATTTGAATAGATCTTGAGGTATGACACTCAAAACCCTTAGGCTTAACTTTATTAGAGCTAAATTTGTCAGATCTACGGTTTGTTTTGCTAGAAATGTTTATATTTGAAATATTGGAGTTGGGCTCTTGAATTCCCAACTTAGGTAGCGGACTTGAGGTGACTTTTAGGTAGCGGACTGGAGGACCTGATTGTGGTTGTGGTTGTTGTTTTTGAGATGAGAGATTATTTTGTAGTTAGAATATAGGATTGTTGTTGAAAATTTTGAAGGAAAATAGTGAGAGCTGGCCGAACCTATGCCTGGAAATTTTGACACTTGATTTCAAAATTTTGTGATATTTCTTGGCTAGATTTTGTCTAAAATAAATATGCATTATGTTCATTTATGAGTATGTGTTTAAATAGAGTTAAAATATTGAAATTTAATGGTGAAAAGTCAAGTTTTCACTAAATTTTGGGATAAATGTGTTGTTTGGACAGATTTGAGGCATTTGAGGGTTTGAAATGTTTTATCTAATTTTTCATGAATATTGTATATTGAGTTTTGGTTAAAATTGTTCTAAATATGTGTTAAAATCTTAATTAAAGTTTAGTGTTGAGATTAAATTCGAATGAGTGATTTTCGAGGTGAAATGCCTCACTATACTTCCTTGAACTAAAAATTTAGAAGTCGCGAGAATGGAGTACATCGATAGATTGGTTTGGTTATTTGATGTCTCAATTTGAAAATAGGACGTTTTAAGATGATTTTCGACTCGAATGACTACTTTTCATTCGAGTAAAGTTAGAGGAATTTTGTGAAGAATTTTGATAAAACAAATGAATAAACTTTTGAGTTTAGTTTCGCTATTTGTGGGGCTAAACTTATTTCCTCTTTTTACTTGATTATAGGAAGTGGGGAAGGATTTGAACCAGCTCCCAACTTGGAAACCGAACCTTACTATTTTGGTGAGTTTCCATGGATGTTACTTGATTATGTGAATTTGATTTGGAATATGATTGATTAAGTGATTTGATGTGAAAATTTGATTTTTGACCCATCAAAGGAGTAGTGTGTACTTTATCGCACTTACTGCTATTTGAATGGTAAACTTTGTAAAAGTGTTGTGGTGGCATTTCAGGTTTGTTTTGAACCTCTTGACTTATGATATGATGTGAATTCTGTTTTGAGTAGATGATGTGATGTGATATGTTTTGTATTTATTATTCTCGAGAATACTTAATCCCCTTGGTAAGTTATCGACTTGAGCTGTTGGGAAGGCCCAGGTCGAGGAGATTTAACAACCTTGGGCTATGAGATAAGTTGTGTGCTCTGGACTTGGCATATGGTCTTGTCCCTATTGAAGAGCAATACACAAATATATAAGTTTATGTGAGGTGGACGGGCCTGTACGGTGGTTTTGGTGGAGAAAGGCGTAAGTGGTTGTCTACTTGGATTTGTATGTGAAAGTTGATGGAGTGTCAACTACGAGAATTGTGCACTAGTTCATGAACGTGCTCCAGTTTCGAGGACCTTAGCCCCTGAGGGGTACTCGTATCCTACCTTTGTGTTGTTATTTGTTTTCCTTATTTGCTTATTTCTAAATATGAATTTGGAGTGGGAATCTCCTATGTGTTATGTGCTTTGCAAGCCTTTTTGGAACGCACTGGGCTTTTAACTCATTCTTTCAAATTTGTTTTCCTTAACAGGGACTGAGAACCCAAGCGAAGGCGCCAACTATTAGAACTTGGGTTTACTTTTGTATTTAACTTGAGAGACTTGAATTATGAATTTGGGATATTGTATTGTGGAACCTTGAATGTATATTTAAGTACTCTATGCATTTTGGGATTTTAAGGTTTGATTAATGAATTTGTGAGTTATCGTTTGGTTTAAATTGTTATTGCAAATTTTGGGTTCGTGAGATTGAAGTAGTTTGAGTATGAGTTGATTGTAAGTTTGGGATTGGTACTTAAACTTTGAAGAATTAGTAATCATTTGTGCGAGTGAGTTCTGGCGAGAGCTAGGCAGGTGGTCCACTGATACCTTGGGGTACGCTCTAGGGAGAGGTGGGGCTGTCACAGGTGATATCAAAGTTTAGATTTCGGATCCCTGTAGTGTATCCTAGGCTAAATGTTTAGGATACTGGCCTGTGGAAAGTAGGGTTAGAGTGTTTCTAGTGCATGATGGTTGGTAAGTGTTGCTGATTGAGAGTTTCTTATATGAATTGATTTGATCGAGAGTTTGATGTTACTGTGATCGAGGCATAAGAATGACTCTTAGTGTTTGATTGACTTTTGAGGATTGTCTTGACCCTGATTAGTATGAGTTGGAATGTCGAGGACGATACCCTTTAGGGGAAGAGATTGTATTGCCCCAAAAGTTAAAAGTATTTTCAAAATGTATTCTCAAAGTTTCTACTTTGAATAAAAATTATTTCTTAGTGATTGGAAAAATAATTTATATATGTATACAATTTCATATCTTCCTGTTTCCGTTCAAATATCTTACGAACATTTGCAAGGGTTCAACTGAACTAGTCAAGTTTATGTGAGTATGTAAACTATATTTGAATGTAAAAGAAGGGTTTATTGGCAAAGTTTCAAAGATATTTTAGAGGAAAATAATGAAAGCTTGACATTTGTCACAAAACTAATAGCTAAAGTTTCAACCAAACAACATAAGTAGCCAAGCTTCCAAACCTTCCATCATCTTTCATTTTTCTTGGACGAAATTTTTAGGAAAAAGAGAAAAGAAACTCCACTTGTGTGGCTTCACTTTCTTGTCCAAAACTTGAGAGAAAAAGAGACAAAATTGATTTTTCCTCCATGAAGTTACAAATTACCCTTGGAAGGAAACCCTTAGTGGAGGACCCTTGGTTTCATTTTCGTAGGATGCCAGACTGTGGGATTAGATTGTGTGTTAAGCATAAGGTGATTTTATCACTTGATGATTGACTGAGAATTAGAGTTATTAAGTATTTGAAAGTTTAGTAGGGTAGAAAGAAATGTAAGAAATAGCTACTATTTATGCTTAAGTGTTAATGGTACTTAAAGTTTGATAAAGTTCTAAGAGAGTTGAGGAGAATGCAGTAGCAAATGATGAGGATATGGGAGGGAATGTTGTTGTGGCCGAGGCAGATCCCCAATATTTGGAGTCTGATCCTTCAGAGACTGCCATCTCTGAGACTTCTACTTCTGAGGTTGGATAGGCTAGCCGAGCATGAAGTTAGGATTTTGTGTAACCTTTTGTGAGAAAAGTCATTCGAGTGGTTCTCAATCCCTATAATTACATGCTTACTAACTTTTCAAACACTGTACTTTTGTTTAGATGTACTTGTGAACTTGATGTGATTTTTGTGTATCTTTTGTTAAAAGCATGCTCATCTGATGTACTCTTGGCACTTCTATTATTATGAATTGTGTATATAAAGTATTTTGGTTCTCTTTAAAGTTTGATTTACTAATGGTTTATCTTATTCTATATTCTTGTACTTATTTCTTTTAATTTGAGACCCCCATAATATTTTTGAATGAAGTTAGTAACCCCTCCCTAACTAGAATTTTAATTATTGGTGAATTGATTTAAGATTAGATCCTTGCCTAAAATGTGTAGGACGCTAGCAATACTGACTGGGGTACTTGTTGAGATCGAGTGAGGTGATAACATGATGAATTGGGAAACAGAGCGTAAAGAGTTGGAGGTTCTTAAAAAGGAGGTGGAATTTTAGATGAAATTAGCCGAATATTGGGAAGGAAGATGGAAACAAGAATATGCAGAGAAAATTGAGCTGCTGAACAAGTATGTGGAGGTGAAAACGAAATATGAAGGGGTATTGGAAAATTTGCATAATAAACTTGAAAAGATGAAGGCACCCACTCTAAGTATGCCCCTTAGTAGCCAACTTGAAGGTGGCGAAGGAAGCTCCCGTGATGCTAACAAGAAATGTAAAGAGATTAGTGGGGACGCACATGCTATGCAAGGATTAAATGTAGAGATACAAGAAGGTTTAGCAGCGACTCAAGTTACTAGTTTTAGTGACGTGATTGAGAGGACCCAAAGAATTGAAGGTGCGAAGGTCCAAGTGAAGGCTTTCAATGCAAGAAAAAGGAATGCTCCTAGTAGTAGCCATGAACCAGTGGACATAGATGCTCCACTCCTAAGTTTAGTAGAGAAATAAGTGAAGCGAACACCCCTGGAACGCCAAGAGAATCTATGATGAGAGGGGTACTCTTTACTAGGTCACCAAGTGAAAAGGGACAATCAAGGAGCGTTCTGCAAGAAAGCCAACCATTAACTCCTAGTGTGCGTTGCAATTTTTGTGGGAAGCTAAATCATACAGAGGATAGGTGTCGGAAGAAAGTAGGAAAATGTTTCAAATGTGGAGGTAGTAAGCATCGAGTGGCTACATGCCCAAGGCTCAAGAGAGAAGTGGAGTCCGGCAGAAAGACAGGCTAAACTAAGCGCTTAGGTTATGCTAAATTTGCTGTAATAATTAAAGTTTGTGACTTGTGGTGATGTAATGGGATTAATTATATCTTTTGGTTTATGGTTGTAACTTTTGGAAGCTATGTGTAGGGAACACTTAATGTAGTAATGTGTATCTGTTGTAAGACCGTTGAACTTGGAATTTGATGTTTCAGTTAGTGGTATCAAATGTTGGTTTTGTTTGAAGTCCATGACTGCAATTTCATAGTTAGGTGTAAATAAGAGGTTCGTTTATGCTATCTTCTTTGCTATTAAGTGATTAAAATATTTGAGAAGTAGTTTGAGAGATGCGTAGTAGGTGAAAGGAAAGTTTGAGTTTTCTCTTTAGAGTGATTATGACAAATATTTGCACTAGCTATTGAGGATTAACAGTAAAACTCTTCTTGTATGTTGAGGTGGAGATGTTATTTATATGGGAAAACATTTGGGGTTTGTACAAACTAGAAGAGTCTTGAGAAATTGTTTTCTTAAAAGGAATTAGGTTTGAAATAGAGGTGTTGGGTAAAGTTTCTTGAAGAAAGTATTGCAAACTTTGAGGAAGTACTATTTGTAGGTTAAAATCCATGGAAGGTAAATTTTGGTGGGAACATAATTGGAGTAAAGTGATCTTTGGGGAAATAATACGCATCTGGAGAGTCTTAAATGATGACCACCTTATAAGAGTTGAATTCATACCATTGTCGATGAAATGAGAGTTGCTATGGAAATTGGAAGATATCAAAGTCGAGGAGATGTTATCTTATGAAGAACATCATGTACAGTTTCATGGTAAGAATGTAAAGGACTTGAGAATCAAGTAAATTCCTCTAGCTAAGGTTTTATGGATAAATCATGATATCGAGGAAGCTACTTGGGAAGTAGAGGAAGAAATACAGAAGAAATACCCAAAGCTGTTTATTTAGAAAGGTAAGGAATTTTGAGGACAAAATTCTTTTAAGGAGGGAAGGATGTGAGGGCCTCAAAATTCTAAATTTATTTTAAAATACATAATAATATTCATATTATGTTCATTCACTAACATAATAGTGAATTTATGCTTTGAGTTATTATTTTTGAATTTAGAGAAATTTTTGAGAATTATTTGCCGATGTTTGGTTTCAGCTAGTTTAAGCGTTAATTTTTGTTCCGAAATGTGAATAGTAACTCTAAGATGAAACTGAGCCTATGTAGAGATATTATAGAGATATATTTAAGGTTGGACAGTGTCGGAATGAGATAAGATAGTAAAAATTAGAATGTCGCGCTTCGACGCGACAAAAAGTGGTCGTTTGACCACTTTTCCTTAAATTATGGAAGACTACACTTTTTGTCCCTTAAAAGCCATCTTACTTGCCTCTTGTTGCTTCATTTTCAGCCACTCTTAGAACTCAAGAGAGAGAGGGAGGCCGAGAGCTTGGACAGAGAAAAAGAGAGAGAGCTCAACTTTGTTTCTTCAATTTCTTCTTCCTCAAATTTCTTGAAGTTTCAAGACTTCATTGAAGGCTTTGTTCTTGTTTCTTCTTGTTTCTTGGAGCTGCCAAGAGAGAGAGAGAGGGGAAGAGTAGTTTGTGAGAGAGAGAGAGAAAATGAAAGGGTAGAAAGCTCCCTTGGCTTGTCAACTTCTTGTTCTTGAGCTTGGAGGAAGAAACCAACTTCAAACAAGTAGATCTATGGAAAAACTTGAAGGATCTCGAGGTGTCGAAACTTAGGATATCATCCGTGGGTGGAACTACCTTAGATCCTCTTTGATCTTGCTAGATCTGAATAGATCTTGAGATATAACACTCAAAACCCTTAGCTTTAACCTTATTAGAGCTAAATTTGTCAGATTTACTGTTTGTTTTGTTAGAAATGTTTATATTTGAAATATTGGAGTTGAGCTCTTGAATTCCCAACTTAGGTAGCGGACTTGAGGACCTGATTGTGATTGTGGTTGTTGTTTATGAGATGAGATTATTTTGTGGTTAAAATGTAGGATTGTTGTTGAAAATTTTGAAGGAAAATAGTGAGAGCTGGCCGAACCTATGCCTGGAAATTTTGACACTTGATTTCAAAATTTCGTGATATTTCTTGGCTAGATTTTGTCTAAAATAAATATGCATTATGTTCATTTATGAGTATGTGTTTAAATAGAGTTAAAATATTGAAATTTAATGGTGAAAAGTCAAGTTTTCACTAAATTTTGGGATAAATGTGTTGTTTGGACAGATTTGAGGCATTTGAGGGTTTGAAATGTTTTATCTAATTTTCCATGAATATTGTACATTGAGTTTTGGTTAAAATTGTTCTAAATATGTGTTAAAATCTTAATTAAAGTTTAGTGTTGAGTTTAAATTCGAATGGGTGATTTTCAGGTGAAATGCCTCACTATACTTCCTTGAACTAAAAATTTAGAAGTCGCGAGAATGGAGTACATCGATAGAATGGTTTGGTTATTTGATATCTCAATTTGAAAATAGGACGTTTTAAGATGATTTTCGACTCGAATGACTACTTTTCATTCGAGCAAAGTTAGAGGAATTTTGTGAAGAATTTTGATAAAACAAATGAATAAACTTTTGAGTTTAGTTTCGCTATTTGTGGGGCTAAACTTATTTCCTCTTTTTACTTGATTATAGGAAGTGGGGAAGGATTTGTGTGAGTGCCTCAAAATTTGAATTTTATTTTAAAAATGCATAATAATATTTATATTGTGTTTATTTATTAAAATATGAGTGAATATATGTTTAAAGTGAATATTTTCCAATTTAGAGAATTTTATACGAATTAATTGCCGGTGTGTGGTTTTGGCCAAATGAAGCATTAAATTTTGTACCGGAGCGTGATTAGTGATTTTAAATTGAAATTGAGCATATGTAGTGATATTATGGGAATATTATTAAGATTGGACAGTGTTGGAATGAAGTAAAATAGTGTAAGTTAGACTGTCACGCTCGACGCGACATAAAGTAACCAAAAGTCACTTCTTCCCTAAATCAAGGAAAAGCCACCTTTTTGTCCCCCTTAAGACTTGACTTTTTGGTTCCTTTAAGCTTCATTTTGCAGCTGCAACTTGAGAGAATAGAGAGAGAGAGAGCCGAGAGAGTGAAGGAGAAAAGAGAGAGAGAAAGCTTGCTAGATCTTCCAATTCTTCTTCCTTCCTTTCTTCAACCTTCAAGCCACCATTGAAGACATCCAATTTCTTGATTGTTGCAGCCATGAGAGAGGGAAGGAAGGAGAGGGGCTGGTCCGAAATTCTTGAGGGAGAAAAGGGAGGAAAGTGTAGCTTGATTTTCCATTTTTTTCTTCATCCTACCACTTGAAGTTGTGAGACTTTAGTGGAAGATCTTGGCTTGTATTTCTTCATCCAAGGCAGCCGTGTGAAGGTGAGAGGAGAGGGGGAAAATTCGAAAGTTTGAAGAAGGAAAAAGAAGGGAAAGAAGGCTTGTGAGGGTGCTTTGTTCTTGTTCTTGAAGTTTTTGTGGGAAATCACTAACAAAGCTAGTGGATCAAGGGCAAAGGTAGAAGCTTGTGGAGTTTGCTAGGCTTGGAAGCATTCTTGGGAAGAGAAACTCACAAGATCTTCTTTAATCTTGTTGGATCTTGATAGATCAGGAGGTATAAGTTTCAAAACTACTAGATATAGCTTTATTAGTGTTAAATATCATAGATCCATGGTTTACTTTGGTAGAAATGATTACATTTGAAATGATGAAGTTGGGCTCTTGAAATCCCAACCTAGGTAGAGGACTTGAGGTGGATTTTAGGTAGCGAACTTGAGGACCTGATTGTGGATTTGTATGATATGCGTGAAAATAGTCTTGATATGGCTTGAAAGTAGGGTTTTATTGTTAGGAATTTTGATAGAAAAATGTATGAGATGGCCGAACCCATGCTTGGTAATTTTAATGTTTGATTTCGAAATTTTGTGATTTTTCTTGAAGAGATTTTGCCTAAGAATATATGTGCTATGTTCATCTACGAGTGTATATTTGAGTAGAGTGAGCTCTTGGATTTTTAAATGATGAAAGGTGAAGCTTTTCATAAACTTTTGAATAAAAAGTGTTGATTGGATAGATTCAAGGGTTTTGCAATATTTTGGTTAATATTTATGAATTTCATATAAAAAGACGTAGTGAGAAAATGTTCAAATGAGTGATTTGGAGGTGAAAAACCTCACCTTGATTCATTTTGCTAAAGATTAGAAAATCGCCTAAAAGGAGTACATCGATAGAGTTGGTTGATTATGTGAAGTTATGATTTGAAAATGGAATTTTATAAAATAAGTTTCGACTTGAGTGACTACTTGTTATTGAGTAGAGTAATGAAATCTTGTAAAGAACTTTGATGGGACAAGTGAATGAATTATTTGATTTTAGTTTCGCTATTTATAAAGCGAAACTTATTTCTTCTTCTACTTGATAATAGGAAGTGGAGAAGGATTTGAACCGGATCCCAATTTGGAAATCAAACCTTGCCACTTTGGTGAGTTTCCATGCATGATACTTGACTATGTGAATTTAATTTAAAAAGTGTCTGTTTAAGTGAATTGTTGTGAAAAGCAGATTTTTGATCCATCAAATGGAGTAGTGTGTACTTTATCGCACTTACTCCCATTCGAATGGTACCATTTGCCAAAGTGTTGTCATGATATTTCAAGTATGCTTTGAACCTCTTGACTTGTGACATGAATCCTGTTTCGAATTATATGAAGTGATGTGACGTGTTCTGTATTTCCTGTTCTCAAGAATTCTTAATCCCCTTGGTAAGTTATCGACTCGAGCCGTTAGGAAGACCCAGGTCGAGGAGATTTAACTAACTTGGGCTACGTGAAGTGTTGTGTGCTCTGGACTTGGCAAATAGCCTTGTTCCTGTTGAAGAGCAATACACAAATATAAATTTCCTGTTAGGCTGGCGGGCCCGGTTGGGGGTTTGGTGGAGAAAGGAGTAATTGGTGGTCTACTTGGTTTGTATGGGAAAGTTGACGGAGTGTCAACTACGAGATTTGTGAACTAGTTCAAGAACGTGTTCCAGTTTCGAGGACTTTAGCCCCTGAGGATTACCCGTATCCTACCTATTTGTTGTTAATCTCTTTCTTTATTTGTTTATTTATAAACATGAATTTTGAGGTGAAATCTAATATGTGTTACGTGCTTTGCATGTTTTTGGTACTCATTGGGCTTTTAGCTCATCCTTTCAAATTTGTTTTCCTTGGCAAGGACTGAGAACCCAAGCGGTGGTGCCAACTGTTAGACTTAGGGTTCACTTTTGTATTTGGTATGATAAACTTGAGTTATGAATCTGTGGGTTTTGTATTATGAGGATTTAAATATATGACTAAGTATTTTATGTATTTTGGGATTTTAAGGTTTGGTGAATGAATGGTGAATTGTTCTTTAGTTTATATTGTTATCTAAATTTTAGGTTTGTGAGAGTGAAGTAGTTGATTATGAGTTGATTGTAAAGTTTGGGATTGATGTTTAAATTGTCTCTTTGAGGAATTAATAACCATTTGTGTGAGTGAGTCCGGACGAGAGTTAGGCAGGCGGCCCACTGATACCTTAAGGTACGCCCTAGGAAGAGGTGGGGTGTCACAATTTGAACCAGCTCCTAACTTGGAAACCGAACCTTGCTATTTTGGTGAGTTTCCATGGATGTTACTTGATTATGTGAATTTGATTTGGAATATGATTGATTAAGTGATTTGATGTGAAAATTTGATTTTTGACCTATCAAATGGAGTAGTGTGTACTTTATCGCACTTACTGCTATTTGAATGGTAAACTTTGTAAAAGTGTTGTGGTGGCATTTCATGTATGTTTTGAACCTCTTGACTTATGATATGATGTGAATTCTGTTTTGAGTATATGATGTGATGTGATATGTTTTGTATTTATTATTCTCGAGAATACTTAATCCCCTTGGTAAGTTATCGACTCGAGCTGTTGGGAAGGCCCAGGTCGAGGAGATTTAACAACCTTGGGCTATGAGATAAGTTGTGTGCTCTGGACTTGGCATATGGTCTTGTCCCTATTGAAGAGCAATACACAAATATATAAGTTTATGTTAGGTGGACGGGCCCGTATGGGGGTTTTGGTGAAGAAAGGCGTAAGTGGTTGTCCACTTGGATTTGTATGTGAAAGTTGACGGAATGTCAACTACGAGATTTGTGCACCAGTTCATGAACATGCTCCAGTTTCGAGGGCCTTAGCCCCTGAGGGGTACTCGTATCCTACCTTTGTGTTGTTATTTGTTTTCCTTATTTGCTTATTTCTAAATATGAATTTGGAGTGAGAATCTCCTATGTGTTATGTGCTTTGCATGCTTTTTTGTAACTCACTAGGCTTTTAGCTCATTCTTTCAACTTTGTTTTCCTTAACAGGGACTGAGAATCTAAGCGAAGGCTGTCACATCAACGAGTTGGACCAAGTCCAACAACAAAATGGAACCTAAATTAATATGGAAACTTCTACGTTAAGCAACATACAATTTAAATGACAGAAACAAATTAATGGATAACCCATCTTGTCGATTTTAGAATTTTAGAATTCCCATATCTGTGTCTGTGACTTGCTTAAGAATGTAGGAATTTATTGTGGCTTAAGACTATAGAGATTTATGACCACTTTTTACAAGTGGACCCAATTAATAAATAGCTAAACTTACTATTATTTAACCGTAGACTGCACTTGAACTTGAAGAGTCGAACTTGGATATAACCCCTCGTTTGGTACAATGGAAAGTGTGAGGGCCTCAAATTTCTAATATTATTTTAAAATGCATAATAATATTTATGTTATGTTCATTCCCTAAAATATTAGTGAATTTATGTTTTGAGTGATTATTTTTTAATTTAGAGAATTTTTCAAGAATTATTTACCGGTGTGTGGTTTCGGCCAGTTTAAGCGTCTAATTTTTATTCCGAAATGTGAATAGTTACTTTAGGATGAAATTAAACATATGTAGAGATATGATAGATATATATTTAAGGTTGGATAATGTTAGAATGAGATAAAATAGTAAAAATTAGAGTGTCGCGCGCGACGCGACAAAAAGTAGTCGTTTGACTACTTTTCCACGATTTAAGGGATTTGCACCTTTTTGTCTCCCTTAAAGCCATTCTTCTTGCCTTTATTGCTTCATTTTCAGCCATACTTCAAGGCCAAAAATACAGGGAGAAACCGTGACTAGAGAGAGAGAAAAGAGAGAGTTGCGAGCTTTTCTTCTACTTCATCTTCTTCCTCAAACTTGAAGACTCCATTGAAGGCTGCTTCATCTCCTTCCTTGGGCTATTGTGAGAGAGAATTTGGGAGAGAGGCTGGACTGAGAGAGTGAGAGAGAGAAGAGAGGGAGCTCAAGCTTTGTTTCTTCAACTTTTCTTCCTCCAACATTCTTGAAGCTTCAAGACTTCATGGAAGGCTTTGTTCTTGCTTCTTCTTGTTGGTTGGGGCTGCTGTGAGAGAGAGAGTGAGAGGGAGAGTGATCCAAGGTTGAGAAGAGAGAAAAGAAGAGGAAAAAAAGCTTTTATGGCTTGTCACCTTTTTGTTCCTGAGCTTGTTGATGGAAAGCATCATCAAAACAAGCAGATCTTGGGCTAAGGTTGGAGCTTCTTGGAGTTGCTAAGTTTGGGAGTATCATTCTTGAGAAGAGCTCACAAGATCTTATTTGATCTTGTTAGATCTAGATAGATCTGAAGGCATAAGACTCAAACCTCTTAGATTTAGCTTGATTAGTATTAAATATGGTAGATCTATGGTTTATTTTGCTAGAAATGTTTATACTTGGAATTTTGAGTTGGGCTCTTGAATTCCCAACTTAGGTAGAGGACTTGAGGCGACTTTTAGGTAACAGATTTGGGGACCTGATTGTGGATGTGATTGATGTTCGTGAAATGAGTTCATTTTATGGCTAGAAAGTAAATTTCGTTGTTGAAAATTTTGAAGGAAAGTGCTATGGGTTGGCCGAACCTATGCCTGGAAATTTTGACTTTTGATTTCGAAATTTTACGATGCTTCTTGGCTAGATTTGCCTAAATAAATATGTTTTATGTTCATTTATGAGTATATGTTTGAATGAAGTGAAAATCTTGAATTTTAATGGTGAAAAGTTGAGTTTTCGCTAATTTTGGTGCAAATGTGTTATTGGGACAAGATTTGAGGGTTTGAAATGTTTTAGCTAATTTTCATGAATTTTGTGTGTTGAAACCTAATGAAAATTGATTGAAAATTGTGTTAGAACCTTGGTTAAAATTTTAATGCTGAGTTTGAAGCTCAAATGGGTGATTCTTGAGGTGAAATATCTCATTTTATTTACTTGTTCTAAAAATCTAGAAGTTGTGTGAAAGGGGTACATTGATAGAGTATTTTGGTTAATTGAGGTATCAATTTGAAAATGGAATATTTTAAGATCGAATGACTACTTTTCATTCGAGCAAAGTTAGAGGATTTCTTGTGAAGAATCTTGATAAAATAAATGAATGAGTTATTTGAGTTGGTTTAGCTAATTGTGTGGCGAAACTTATTTCTTCCTTTTACTTGATTATAGGAAGTGGGGAAGGATTTGAACCGGATCTCAATTTGGAACCGAACCTTGATATTTTGGTGAGTTTCCATGCATGTTATTTGATTATGTGAATTTAATTTGGAATATGGTTGATTAAGTGATTTGATGTGAAAATCTGATTTTTGATCCATCAAATGGAGCAGTGTGTACTTTATCGCACTTATTCCTATTTGAATGGTAAATTTTTGTAAAAGTGTTGTTGTGACATTTGAAGTACGTTTTGATTCTCTTGACTTTTGATATGATGTGAATTCTATTTTGAATATATGATGTGATGTGATGTGTTTTGTTATTATTATTCTCGAGAATACTTAATCCCCTTGGTAAGTTATTGACTCGAGCCATTGGGAAGACCCAGGTCGAGGAGATTTAACAACCTTGGGTTATGAGATAAATTGTGTGCTCTGAACTTGGCATATGGCCTTGTCCCTGTTGAAGAACAATACACAAATATATAAATTTATGTGAGGTGGGCGGGCCCGTACGGGGGTTTTGGTGGAGAAAAGAGTAAGTGGTTGTCTACTTGGTTGTATGAGAAAGTTGACGGAGTGTCAACTGTGTGATTTGTGCACCAGTCCATGAATGTGCTCCAGTTTCAAGGACCTTAGCCCCTGAGAGCTATCCGTATCCTATCTTTGTGTTGTTAATTGTTTCCCTTAATTGTTTATCTCTAAATATGAACTTGGGGTGAGAATTCCATATGTGTTATGTGCTTTACATGCCTTTTGGAACTCACTGGGCTTTTAGCTCATTCTTTAAAATTTGTTTTCCTTAGTAGGAACTGAGAACCCAAGCGAAGGCACCAACCGTTAGAATTAGGGTTTTCTTTTTTATCTGGCAGGTGAAACTTGAGTTGTGAATTTTGGGATATTGTAATGTGGAACTTTGAATGTGTAATTTAAGTACTCTATGTATTTTGAGATTTTAAGGTTTGATGAATGAATTGTGAGTTATCACTTAGTTTAAATTGTTAGCTAAATTTTGGGTTTGTGCGATTGAAGTAGTTTAATTATAAGTTGATTGTAAAGTTTGGATTTAATATTTAATTTGTTCCTTTGAGGAAATTAGTAATCATTTGTGTGAGTGAGTCATGGAGAGAGCTAGACAGGCGGTCCACTGACACCTTAGGGTACGCCCTAAAGAGAGGTGAGGCTGTCACAGAAAGGCCTAGAATGGAAAGGTCTTTCCACGCAAAATTCTTTTCCTACCAGAATGGAGAGGAACAAATTTATCATTCCAGTGTTTGGTAATCAAGTTAGAATGGAATGTTAATTTCTTTTCCCATGTCTGGTATAATTATATTGAGAAGTCAAAATGGAATGGTAAAAACTACTATGTTGACTTAATTGCCCTTATATATAACATTCTATACACATCTTGATTTAGAGACAAATGAATTATTAATTAATAAATAACTTTTTAATAGCATAAAATCACAATAACTTATTAAGTGAAAACATAACTTTTTAATAGCACACAATTATAATAGGTAAATACTAACTGTAATACAATTGCAATAGGTTAATACCAGTTGTAACTAAATTAAAATTTTAAATTACTGTATGTTGAATCCCATGTATTTTTCATGCATGTTAAATCCGTCATTCATGCGTGTTAAATTCTTTACCATTGATTTGTTTTCAGATGGTTTTAAGAACTATTTGTAAATAGAAAAATGTAATTGTGCCTTAACAGATAATCTAGTGGGTTTACTCCTTTTTTTAAAAATTTTTTAATTTCATATGAATGCATTTTGGCATGTTGTTGTTTGTTTAAATTAACAAATGTTATCATATAATCCAATATTGTGAATAAAAATATATTAAAAATGTCAACTGAATATTTTATCTCAAAGTAAAAAGAAAGAAAAGTCATTAAATAGAATTAAAATTATTTCTAAGTAAAAAAGTAATAGACTTATTAACTAAACTCACAAAATAGACCTAATATTTGACAAAGTAAATGACAAATTAATATATATATGAAAGATAAATAGGTACATAGGAACTAGAGATATAGAATATAGAAGGATAATCTTGACTCCTATAATTTTGGTATTTATTGGATAGAGTTGGAATGGCATTTCCCTAAGTTTTTGTGAGGAATGGGATTCCAGGAAAAAGTTGGAATAAGTTTTCTAGGGGGAAAGGATTTTCTAGAGGGAAAAGGCCATACCAAATACTAGAATGGAATGGAAGACCTTTCCATATTAGACAACAAGGGGTTAGATTACTATCCCTTAAATTGGGTCTACAAATTGAAGATTAGCTGCGCCTAGGTTTGGGAAAATCTCCCCTCGACTCTCGACACTTTCGCTTGTGCCTTTAACATCCTTGGTATAACCAAGTATTATAAATCTAGGAGTCGTCATCTTCTAAAACCGCCTCTCCAACTCCCACGGCAGAGGGTGGAAACTGCTGCTGCTACCAATACTACTGATTCTCCAATCCCTTCGAGGCTTCAACCGTTCAACCAGGTTTCTTTCATCTATTGGCCTCCTTATTTGTCAACCTGGAGCTTTGTATCTTCTAGCAAATTTGGGAGTTTCATGGGTGATGATGAATTGAACTGATTTCAGCCCTTGAATTCCAGCTAGCTTACTGAAGATTGCGCTTTGGTGCGTTAAATTTCAATTTTCTTGTGAATAATATCCCTTTCGTAGGCTATAGCTAAACTCCTTTTGGCCTTTTATTATATTAGTGGAGAGGAAGCGCAGAATTTTTTGTGATGATTTCGGGTCATAAGCACAAGGAAGTTGGAGACAACCCCGCCCCAGTCGGTGATACTGTGGTTGATGATGGTAAAGTCGATAGGATCAGTGACCTTCCTGATCCTTTGCTCTGCCATATTTTATCTTTTTTACGAAGCACCAAGGAATCTGCTGCTAGCTCCCTTTTGTCCCGCAGATGGAGACACCTTTTTCTAGCAGTTCCTGATATTTATTTTGAATTCAGATGGCCTCGAGATCGAGATGCTTTTCGAAAAGTTTCTGATCTTATAGATTTTGGCAACAGAGTGTTTCAACAGCGAAATGCAGCTACCATCGCAAAATTTTATTTATATGTCTCCCCCGATTTTGCACCGCGTTGGTTGCCCTTGAACTCATGGATTTCTGCCGCACTTTCATGTCGTGTTCGCGAACTAATTATCTCTGTGGGGCGCAATCATACTAGTCTTATATTTCCTCGGGAAATTTTGATGTGCAAAACTTTAATTTCTCTGAACCTATCCCAAGACGGTGTGCGTGATGTTTTGGATGTCCCAAATCCAGTTTTCTTACCAAATCTTAAGGTACTGCACTTGTGGTCTATTAATTTTTTCCAGGGTGACCTTGAGAGGCTCATCCAAGGTTGTCCCTTGCTTGAAGAACTGTTTTTATTCTTCGACAGAAGTCTCAGAGATGACATTCTGAATTTATCTGGTCCTTCTATGAGAAAACTGACATTCCAATTTGGGGAGTGCGACAGTACTGTTGTCGTGGAGTCCAATTGCGAGAGTTTGGAATATAAACTTTACACACATGATAGTGAGCATGGAGTATTCATAAAAACCCAACGTCTGAAATATTTGACCTGCCATGGACCTGCCATTGGAGTAAACTTCAGCCAGAACCTGAATTCTCTGGTTGAAGCCAAAATATCACTTGGTTGTTACAAAAAATGTCCAGGTGACAATGCTATTGAACATCTCAATAGGGTGAAAGGAGTGAAATCCCTTGGTTTATACGAGAACGTTCTGGAGGTAACTGCCTTTTCTTTTGTTTGTAACTTTGGTTTTTCTTGGCTTCATACTTAGGAGTTGTAACTTGTTGTAATGCTTTCCGTTTTGCATGAAGGCTCTTTACCTTTCCCGACATTTGTTGCCAACATTCAAAAATTTGACCACTCTGGAGATTAAGTTTATGGTGGACTATTGTTATATTGACCGTAAGCTTTCCTGGAAAGCATTGCCAAGCTTCCTTGAAAAAGTCCCTAATCTTGAAGCGCTTGTTTTTGATGAAGTAAGTGACTATTAACTGTTTTATCATAAGAATATCTTGCATCATGATTTAGTTTTAATCTTCTGTGGATGTGCAGGTGATGTGGCCTTTTGGGAATACCAAGGAATATGAGCCTCTCTTTCAAGAGGCTTTCCCAGCATCCATCATTGAACATCTCAGGGAAATAGAGCTCAAAAGATTCAACATGGAGGAACATGAATTCGAGCTAATCAAGTATCTTTTGCGAAATGGAAAGGCTTTAAAGAAAATTACTATTGCTGATTTTCGAGAACCTTCCATTAGTGAAAGGATATTATCATTCAAGAGGTATTCTGAGGATTGCAGATTTTGTAACAGAGAGAGGTTGAATGATTGGGAGATCGAACATATCTGAGGAATGCTTATTAAAATATAGAGATAGGATGGTTTCTCTTTCTTGGACAAGTTGATTTTAGTTATTATATCTCCTTATATTGTTGTCTATTGGTCAAATGATCAACTAGGTATTTCAGGTTGTTTTCTGTTACGGTTTCTATAGGCATAACTTTATGCAAATTCTTTCTGGATGCTAGTTAACTCAAATTGATGGCAGTTTGCCGCTTCACAAATCATATAATCTAATTTCTGTGCGTTGGTTAAATGAGCTACTATCAATATTGAATAAGAGGTGGTTTCTTTATTCTGCTATGCTTGTTGAGCACCTTGCTCCACGCTTTTTCATTGACAAATTAAATATACAAGTAACTTCTTGCTGCATGATAGTTAGCTCAGTTGTAAGCTAGTTAAATTTTTCACTTACTGTATCTTCTTACATTTGTTTATTAATTCAATGATCTAGACTAAATTCAAGATCACTCCTATTTTGTTTTGCTTTCCAGTTCCTCAGCGTGTGCATAACTCATAGACGTTTAAAGTTTTTGATATATGCTTCGTATTTAGGTGTTTGACTTTTGCTGGAATCTAAAGATTGGTTGGCATTAGTTGGCTAAGGCTTGTTGAGGTGGGACAGAAGAATGCATTGCATTGTTTTGGAGGTTTTGTTTTAATTCAAACGCATCCATTATCATTACAAGTCCTTTTGTAGAAATAATTTTTTAAAAAAAAAAGAAAATAATTGTCACTTTAAGAAGGTAAACACATAACTATTTATATTTTAAAAAATTTTTTGGAGGTTCTGAATATAATTACCTATATTCAACTGATTTAGTGACAAGGCTAGAATTACATTCTCTACTGAAGACCAAAATTCGACCAGCGGCCAAGGCCAAAACTATTGCGGTCGCAGTTGAGTCTTTGAATGAGTCGGAGATGACTTGTTCAATTGGAGATGTGGAACGATGATGGCTGCGACCATAACTGCAAACGCAACATATACATGATTTGAATTTTAAATTTAAATTTGTGTTATGTAGTATAATCCAACCCTAAAATTTAAATTTGTGTTATGTAGTCTGTAGGTCCCGAAAGCAATCTAAGAGGGGGGTGAATTAGGTTTATGGAAAATTAAAACTTGATGAATGATAATAATACACAATTTGAGTTAATCAAGTTTTTTTGGTGATACAAACGCTTGAGTACAGGATATAGAGATCACACCAAGTGAATAATCACAAGTAAAATTCAAACTAAAGAATAAACAGTAGAGATGAAATCAAATGGACTACCAAGTTGCACCCAACTTGAAGTCTAATACCTCAATTGCAATTGCTACTTCAATTTGATAAAATTACACCAAGTTGTACATGGAAGGATCACCTCTTGCTTGCCTCAATCTCTTCTTGATCAAGCCAAAAGGTTTTACAGCAGCCTTGCTAACCCTCACTATACTACACACTTGAGCCTTGTCTCACAATTGAAAAGCAATGGTAGTTTACACACACACTTACACTACAAGTACTAAGAAAGACACAAATTCTTGCTAAATTTGCTCTTGGAAGTTTGTAAGTAATGGTTGTCAAAAGTTTTGAACATATCCAGCCTTTAAAGTATTTATAGGGTCCAAAGATAACTGCCCAAACTTCTCCAACGGTCTTGAATTAAATGCAGGAAAAAATAGCCATTGGGTGTGTCGGACATTTGACACTTTGTTCTGCGTCCGAAGCTATCGTCCGACAGTTTGCTGAATTACTGTGTCGTAAACTATCGGACGTCCGAACCAAAAATCCACCGTCCGACAGAATCAGTAGCTAAAGTGAACATCCTCTCAACGTATCGGACGTCCAAAACTTGGGTCACCATCCGAAAGCATCGTCTGAAACCTTGTCGAAAATTGTCGAACGTCCGAAACGATCGTCCGACAGAACCAGTGGCCATCCAATCTTTCATACCAACCTGTCGAACGTCCGAACCCCTGCCTTGCATCCGACAGCATCGTCCGACACATATGAGTGAGGTGTTTTGTGAAATAACCTGTCTCACTACAATTTGACTTGAAAGAGAATTAGTAAAAATCATCATGTTGGTTTGTTAATCATCAAAATAGCCAACAATCTCCCCCTTTTTGACGATGACAAACCAATTGATGATTTGAATAACAAAGAAGGCAAGAACGCATAATTTTGGAGAAAATACTCCCCCTTACTCGCACACCCCACATTGCAAGAAAGCTCCCCCTTACTTAAAGCACCAATCAGTCCAAATCAACCAATCATATTAAAGCCATCAAACATCAAACATTCATTATCAAATAGAACCATCATGCATTATCCATCATCATCAATTAGCAACCAATCATTTTTCTCCCCCTTTTGTCATCAATCAAAAAAAGGAGATTAAACCAAGGGGTGGCAATACAACCAAAGAACAGCAAATTAGAAAGTTAATAAGATTAAGTAAAAGGAAGCATTCACAGGAGTTTAGTAAGTCAAGGCCAACAATGCTAAGGTTAAACAAAAACAACCATAGCCAATGATTTAGTTTTGGCTTCACAAAAACAGTACAAGAAGCTAACGAGAAGGTATGAACAAAAGGATGCTGGCCTAAAGATGTCTAATGGTATGAACCTATTAGATGCCTAAATGACTAGAACTGAGGACGAGATGAGCCACGACACCTGCGAACAAGTCGATAACCCTCTAAACTTTCCTCCATATCAGTGTCCATTTCTTGAGGAGGAGTGTAAAATTGAGAATGTCCAGGATCTTGAGATGTGGCCTGTTGAGATGTGCCCCACATTTCCACCAGACCTTCAGCAACTTGTTGGTCTTGTGCAGTTTCTTCATGGTTGAGGTCAACTTGATCAGTCCTTGCTTGTGCTTGTGCTTTAGTGGTGTGTGAACGGTTTCTTCATGAATATAAGTTTGGGCTTCCGTTTCTTGATCAGTAGGCCTTTGGACTTGAGAGGGTAAAAAAGTCTCCTTCAGTTGGAGAAAGGCTTCTTTTTGCTCTAAATTCATAATCATTTGAAGTCCTTCCTCAAGAAGAAGATGCCTTTGTTTGAGTTCAAGTAAAAGAATAAGAATTGGGTCCGAGGTAGAAGAAGAAGAAGAAGGCTGGGATGTCATAGGAGTAGAGAAATCAAGGCGTGGGCATTTAAAATGAGGAGTCACTGGAGTTTGAGGAGAAGAGAATGGATCATGGACTATTTTAGTACGAGTCTCCAAGGCAGTCTCCTTGTACACCCATTCATCACCAACAAAACGAATGTTTTTCTTTTCAAAATATGCTTTGGTGAAAAAACAGTTCGGATTTTCAGTGGTTGGTGTTCCAGTCAAAGGAATGTTGAAATGATTGAAAATAAAAGTCAAGAACTTTCCATATGGAATTTTTCTACAACTATCCGACTTAACTTTGTTCATAAAATGACACATGATAAATCCAAAATCCACCCTTATAACTTCCATAAAACAATAGAAAAGATAAAGCTCCATTTTTTTTGCTATGGTATGATGGCCAGAAGTGGGAATTAAAAGATTGCCAATCATAACCCACAAGATTTGTTGTAAGGGTGTCAACTCATTTAAATCAGCTTCAGCCGGGACTTGGAAACGTGTTTGAAAATATGATAGAAGCTTGGTGCCACTGAAATGATTATATGAAGTTGGCTGTTCTTCATATGAGAAAAAATTTGCAGCTTTACTAGTGCAGTCAGGTTCTATAGCAGTATTGAAAATTTCATTGACAATATTAGGATCAAGGGTGATATCAATGCCATTGACTCTAGACACAACCTCAGAGGGGGTTCTACCTTGCCTAATATTGGCATAGAATTGATGCACCATAGGAGAATAGATAATGTGAGGAAAAGTGAGAAGATGTCTCCATTTTTGAAAAGAAAATTTTTCAAGAACCCAATCCAACTTGTAAGTACAAAAATCAGAAAGAGAAACAGAGCATTGAGTTATAAAGCCTTTCCTGCAAACTATGGAAAATCGTGCTTCGGCTTCAGCATCAATGAATGTGGGTAGAACATTTCTTGTTCGCTCCTCTGTTTCTTGATGATCAGACCTTCCAGTTTCAGCCCGGGTTCTCCTCCGAGAACCTCTAGTTCGTCTAGTGTTAGACCTTCCAGTGCTTCTTCTAGCAGAAGAAGTGCTTCCTCTAACTCGAACCATTTTGGAGTGAATGCAGTGGAGTGTATGATGCAGTGATGGTAATACAGTGCTGAATGACCGTTCTAAACACTACTGATGTCGTGAATCAGTTCGGAGAGGAGAGATTGTTGACCTAGGGTTTTAAGAGAAGATTTGGGGGTTTTCCTGATTTGGATGTAAGATGAAAATGTGGAATATCAACCACTGGAAATGAAGTTTAGAAGCCAAATATGGAAGCAATTTGAGAAAATCTATTCTTGAAAGGGATGAAATTTCAAATTTTTAGGGGAAGGGATGAGATAGCTTTCTGTCTGAGAAAGAGAAGAACAATAGCAAATGACGGTCCGAAATCCCTTTTAAAAAGAGTTTTAAGAGTGTCGGATGCCCGAACGTTAGGTTGCGTCCGACATCTGCGTCCAATCCCCTGTTTTGTGAAAAGATAACTTTTTAGGACTGTCGGACGTCCGATCCTTATGTAGGACGTCCGAAAATAATTGACACAAAGTATTAAAGCTTTCGGACGTCCGAAGTCTGTAGAACGTCCGATCCCCTGTTATTTCAAAAAAAAATTTCTAAAATCCCCAGTTTGTTTCTCAAATACACAAATTGCTCCGAGGGCAATGCTTTTGTAAAAATATCAGCAATTTGATCTTTTGAACACATATAATTAACACAAATTTCTCCTCTTTGAACAAGATAACGAATGAAATGATGCTTAATATCTATATGTTTTGTTCCTAGAATGTTGGATGGGATTTTTGGTCAAGTTTATAGCACTAGTGTTATCACAAAACATAGGCACACAATCATATTTCAAACGAAAATCATATAAAGTATGTTTCATCCAAATGAACTGAGCACAGCACGCACCGGCTGCAATATACTCTGCCTCTGCCGTAGATAAGGAAATGACATTTTGCTTTTTGCTAAACCAAGAAACTAAGCATTTACTTAGAAAGTGACATGTACCACTTGTACTTTTTCTATCTATTCTACAACCAGCAAAATCAGCATTCGAAAAACCAGCTAGAGCAAAGTTAGAACATTTTGAATACCATAAGCCATAGTTAATAGTTCCTTTTAATTATCTGAAAATGCATTTTACAGTTAGCAAATGAGATTCTTTTGAACATGATTGAAATCTAGTACATAAGCAAATAGCAAACATAATATCAGGTCTACTAGCTGTTAAATAGAGCATGTGAGGGCCTCGAAATTCCAAATTATTTTTAAAATGTATAATATTATTTATATTACGTTTATTTATTTATTTATGAATAAATTATGATTAAATCGAATATTTTACAATTTATAACATTTTATACGATTTGTTTGCCGGTGTGCGATTTTGGCCGTATTAGGTCTCTAATTTTCTACCAGAGCGTGATTAGTGACTTTAAGTTGAAATTAAGCATAAGTGGCAATATTTTGAGAATATTAATAAGTTTGTACAGTGTCGGAATGGACTAGAGCAGTATAAGTTAGACTGTCACGAGCGACGCGACATAAAGTGCCAAAAAGCACTTTTTCCCCTGAATCAAGGAAAAGCACTTTTTGCCATTAAAAAGACTTGACTTCTTGCAATCTTCACACTTCATTTTCAGCTGCACATTTGGGAGATAGAGAGAGAAAGAGCCGAGAGCTCTAAGGGAAAGAGAGAGAGAAATAAGTGCAAGTTTCCTCCATTTCTTTCTTCTTCCTTTCTTCCACTTTCAAGCACTCTTGAAGCCACCATCATCCTCACATTTCCAGCCGAGAAAGAGAGCAAGGAAAGAGAGGGCTGGTCCGATTTTGGAGGAAGGAAGAAAGGTGAGTTTTGTGGTTAAAATCTTCCATTTTTCTTCAACTAGAATCTTGAGCTTATGAAACTTGATGGATGGATTATGGGCTTGATTTCTTCCCTTCATTTCAGCCAAACCAAGGAGAGAGGAGAGAGAGTTGGGTCCGAAATTTTTGAAGGAAAAAGAGAGGAAAGAAAAGCTTGGGTGGTTGTTTTGGGCTCGAGATTGAACTTGGTGACGGAGATCCTTGACGAATCTTGTAGATCGGGAGCTAGGATCGAAGTTCTTGGACGTCATCAAGCTTGGAAGCAACTTTCTTGAAGGAGAGCTCAAGGGATCTTGCTAGATCTTGTCGGATCTTGTTGGATCTTGATAGATCCGGAGGTAGGAGTCCTAAAACTTGTATATATAGCCTTATTAGTGTTAAGTAGCTTAGATCTGTGGTTGATTTTGGTAAAAAGATCTCATCTGGAAAGATGATGTTGGGCTCTTGAAATCCCAACCTAGGTAGCGGACTTGAGGTGACCTCTAGGTAGCGGACTTGAGGACCTGATTGGGAATTTGATTGTTATTTGTGAACTTGCCTTGATATGGCTAGAAATTAGGGTTTTTAGTTGGTGAAAAGTTTGAAGGAAAAATGATTAAAATGGCCAAAACCACACTTGAAAACTTCTATGTTTGATTTTGAAATTTTGTATTCAGTTGTGATGAATTTCTGTTTAAGAAAATATTTGATATGTACATTTATCGGTGTATGACTTTCGAAAAGATAAAGAATAGAATTTCTCATGAAAATTGGGTGAAAAATGTCATTTGAGGGTTTTGTAGTGTTGTGGTTTCCTTTAATGAATTTTGTAAGAAAGGTTATAGTTTAAAGTGTTTTAAAGTTATATTAAAGCATTTTCAAGAAGGAAATGTTGAGTTTGTGTTAAAAGTGATTTTGGGTTGATAATTTTTACCTGAGTGCTTTATTAAAGAAAATGTGGAAAAGTGCTTGGTGAGTACATTGGTAACGTGTGGTTTTTGAAATGAGATGGTGATTTTTCAAAGATTCGTTTGAAATATCGTATTTGAAATGAAAGTGTTCCCTTGAGAGAATTTTTGGGAAAACATTGATTGAAAACTAAAAAGGTGGAAATGAGTTGTGTTGATTAATGAATGAAAGAACAGAATTCTCAACTACTGTTTTTACTTGTTTAGGGTTTGAGGAGGAAAGTGAATTCGACCCTTACGTAGAGGCTGAGCCTTATTACTTTGGTGAGTTTCCATGCCTGTTGTGTGTTTATGTGAAATGACTGTAATGATGTTTCCTGTTGTGATTGTACTGTGAAACCTGGTTTTGAACTCTCAGATAGGGTAGTGTGTACTTTACCGCACTTACTCTTATCTGAGTGAAACGACTATGAAAATGCTTTGAAACGAATGCAAACTGAAATGAATGACTGTTACAGTTCCACTTAGTGACTGCATGTGTTTGTAAAGGTCAGGAAATGCCTGAGACCTATCGGTGAACCCTTCGACTCAAGCCGGAGGCTAGGCCTAGGTCGAGAAGAAAGGGAAGAGCCATAGGGTTATTTCAATGTCACAAAACCCAGTGACTTAGACCATCATCTTGTGCTTTCGAGATTGAGTTCGGAACCAACCTATCTCCTAAAAGAGCAACCAACCACATTCTTGGCCGAATCAAAAGTACTCTGGACTTGGCATATGGACTTGTCCCTCATGGAGAGTCTTGTAAACCCTCTTACCTATTAACCACTGTACCCTCATAACCAACCCACCCACTGTACTATTACCCACTATACTGTTTGGAGAACGGGCCCGGTGGGGTTTTGGAGGAGTAAAGGAGAAGTGGAGTTCTACATGGTAATAGTGACAGTTGACGGAGTGTCAACTACTGGTTCGTGGACAAGCGACGTGGACTTCGACTCTTGAGAGCCCCGTATCCATACTTATATTGTTAAATGCTTTCTTATCTGATTTAAATTTAAGTGAAATCTTGTTGAGTGAATGTTCTTATGCGTTATGTGAATTGCATGTTTTTGGGAACTCAAGAGCTTTCTAGCTCACCCTTTTCCCCATTTGTTTTCCTTAGCAGGAGATGAGATCCTCGATGAAGATGCCTACCCTTAAGATTAGGGTTCCTCTTGTTTTGATGTTTTTGAAGAACTTGGATGTTATCTTTTGAGAACTTTTGTATAATGTCTTTTGAGAACTACTGTATGATGAAACGAGGTTGTAAGGATGAATGGTCTATGAATTATGGATTGTAATTCGAATGTTATGTATTGTAAAGCATTGCCCTCTTTTATTTTGGGCTAAGAGTGTTGTCATGTCAAGTTTGAATTTGAAGAGTGAAGTGATTATAGAGTGAGTGAGTCCTGGCGAGAGCTAGGCAAGCGGCCGCTGATACCCTGGGGTGCGCCCTAGGGAGAGGTGGGTCGTCACAGAGCAAACTTCCAATCATACCTCTATAGTACTTCTCATCAACTTTGGTGCCTTCTTCATCCTTGTCAAGTTTGATGGATGTGCACATAGGAGTACCAACTTGTTTTGAATCCTCCATACCAAATCTCTTGAGAAGCCCTTTTGTATACTTGATTTGATTGATAAAAGTTCTATTTTGACATTGATGCACTTGAAGTCCAAGGAAGAAATTCATTTCTCCCATCATACTCATCTCGAATTCCTTTTGCATGACATTTGAGAATTCTTTGCACAAGTGTTCATTAGTAGCACCGAAAATGATATCATCCATGTAAATTTGCACAATTAATAGGTCATTCAAGTTATTTTTGGTAAAAAGTGTGGTATTAACATCACCTCTTTTAAAACCATTTTCCACCAAAAACCATTTAAGCATTCATACCACGCTCTTGGTGCTTGTTTCAAGCCATATAAAACTTTTAAAAGTTTGAAGACATAATTTGGAAACTTTTCATTCTCAAATCCGGGGGGTTGATCAACATAAACTTGTTGGTCAATGAAACCATTTAGAAAGACAGTCTTAACATCCATTTGAAAAAGTTTAAAGCCTTTAAAGCATGCAAATGCAAAAAACATACGATTGGATTCTAATCTAGCTATGGGAGCAAAGGTTTCATCAAAATCTATCCCTTCTTCTTGTGCATAATCTTTTGCTACAAGTCTAACCTTGTTTCTAACTATTTCTCCTTTATCATTTAGATTGTTCCTAAACACCCATTTTGTACCAATCACGGGATGATCTAATGGTTTTTCTACCAAAATCCATACTTTATTTCTTTCAAATTGGTTTAGTTCTTCTTGCATGGCCACAATCCAACTATCATCTTTGAGTGCATCATTGACATTCTTGGGCTCAAAATGAGAAAGCAATACAAGATTATCTACTAAAACATTCTTATAAGAACGAGTTTTTACCATTTCGGATGGATCACCTATTATAAACTCTTTTGGATGATGTTGAGTGAATTTCCAAGCTTTTGGAAGATCTTTTTGAGTTTCTTCACTTTCCTCTTTCTTTCTTGTTCATCTTCATCTTGAGGTGAATCATCTTTGATGTCATCCTTCACCTTTTCATTTTGCTTTTCATGAATGGTTAGTTCCTTGAGTGCTTCATGTACACCTACATCATCATCTTCACAAATATCTTGGGAAACAACATCATTAGTTTCATCAAAAGTAACATGTATGGCTTCTTCAATGACAAGAGTCCTTCTATTGTAGACTCTATAACCACGTTTATTTTCACAATATCCCAAGAAAATGTCTTCATCCGTTTTCTTGTCAAACTTTCCAAGATGCTCTTTAATATTTAAAATGAAGCATTTACAATCAAATACTCTAAAATAACCAACAATAGGCTTTTTGCCAAAAAGAAGTTCATATGATGTTTTATTCAAGATAGGTCGTAAAAGAATTCTATTCATCACATAACATGCCGTGTTGACCGCCTCAGCCCAAAAATATTTTGGCATGTCACATTCACTAAGCATAGTTCTTGCGGCTTCTTGAAGAGTCCTATTCTTCCTTTCAACAACTCCATTTTGTTGTGAAACTCTTGCTATTGAAAAATCATGAGAAATCCCATTGTGATCACAAAACTCCGGAAAACCACAATATTTAAATTCGGTCCCATTGTCACTTCTAATCTTCACAATACTCAAGTTTAGCAAATTTTGAACTTTTACAAATAAGGACACAAAATTTTTGAAAGCATCATCTTTATGGGCTAAAAACACAACCCAAGTATATTTCGAAAAATCATCAACTATTACAAAGCAATAGTGTTTGCCACCTAAACTAGCAACTTGAGTAGGATCAAATAGATCAAGATGTAAAAGCTCCAAAGGTTTTGATGTGGGAACGCAGTTTTTTGGTTTAAAGGAAACTTTTGTTTGTTTTCCAAATTGACATGTATCACAAATACGATCCTTTTCAAATTTGATTTTGGGTAATCCTCTAACAAGCTCCTTTTTGGAGACTACATTGAGTAAATCCATGTTGAAATGACAAAGTCTTCTATACCATAACCAAGGATCATCGTTAGTAATCTTAAGGCATTGAAAACTAGTTGAATTGATTTTTTCAAGAAAAATAACATAAATGTCATTGTATCTTTTTCCTTTAAACACAATATTAAATTTTGAATCAAGAATCAAGAACTCATGCTTCTTAAAAAGCACATAAAGATTCCTATCACATAATTGATTAACACTCAACAAGTTGTAACCCAAATTATCAACTAAAAGAACATTATGAATAAAAGTTTCACCATTTTTGCCAACGTCTCCAATCCCAATTGTCTTAGCTTTTGTGTCATCTCCAAATGTGACTTTTCCACTACTTTTTGACTTAAGCTTGACAAAGTGAGATGGATCACCGGTCATATGTCTTGAGCATCCACTATCCATAAACGATTTTGAGGCTTTGCTTTTCTTCCTCAATTTTACCTACATAAGAAATAATGAGGAATAATCTTTGGTACCCTTTATATCTTTGGGTCCTTAGGAGTTAGTTACAATCTCTAACTATCCAAGTAGTTTTTAAGCCATTTCTCATATTTTTCTTTACATAGCAATGACTTTTCATATGTCCATATTGACAACAAAAACTACATATTTTGCTAGTGTCCTTGACACTAATGGGTTTTAGATACCTAATACCCATTCTCCTAAGAATGGCAAATTTATTTTCACCAAAAGTAGCTCTTCTAACATTCATTTGAAGACACTTTTATTTTTCATTTTGAAGAAACTCATTTAAAACATCCATTCTTTTCTTTAAGCTATTTTGTTCCTCTTGAAGTTTTTTGCAAAACATTTCTTTTGCATCTAGTTTCTTTTGCAAATCCAAGTCAATCTCAAGCTCTCTTAATTCAACATTTTCATTTTTCAATCTCTTATTTTCTTGGAAGAGTTTTGAATTTTACGGAGTAAGAAATTGATTTTCATTTTCAACTATTTGTTCTTGACATAAGACTCTTTTAGACTTTCATGCAATTTTTCAACAAAAGATTCAATATCATCATCATAATCATGAATAGAGTTACTAGTTGATACCTCATTTTCACCTATGGCCATGAATGCCATTTGAGCGAATTGTTCTTCTTCCTTTATTTCACCATCGGAGTTACACTCATTCCAAGTTATTTGAAAATTGTTGTATTTTTATTTTCTTTCTCCTCTTCCTTCCTTTTTCTTCTTCATTGGACATTCATTAGCATAGTGCCCGATTTGTCCACATTCGAAGCATTTATCTCCTTGTTTCTTGTTGATCTCTTGCTTCCCTTTTCCTCTTTGATTGGGGTTGTAGTTGCTTGGGCCTCCCCTCCTAAACCTTCTTCTATTGAAGATTCTTTTGAAACTCTTGGAGAGAAGTCCCAAATCATTGTCATTTACTTCAACATCTTCATCATCTAAGGAGAATGTGTCATCCTCCTCTTGTGAAGTTTTGAGAGCTATATTTCTCTTCATCTTTGCATCCTCTTCCTCTTATACCTTAGACTTGAGTTTCAATTCATAAGAGGTTAAAGAATTTATAAGAGTTTCAATAGACATGGAATTTAAATCCTTGGCTTCCTCTATAGCTGTCACTTTGCTTTCCCAATCCTTAGATAAAGCATTCAAAATCTTTCTATTCTTCTCACCTAATGTATACTCTTTTCCCAACACTTCTAGATCCCTTTATACTATCATTGAATCTACAATACATTTTATCAATGTTTTCATGAGGCTCCATTTTAAAGGATTCATATTTAATGACAAGAAGTGATTTCTTTTGCTCTCTAATGTTGTCACTACCCTCATGTATTTCTCTAAGTTTGTCCCATATTTCCTTTGTCGTTTTACATCCTTTCACTCTTGTAGATTCGGTAGCATCTAAAGTATTGTATAGCACATTTACAACTTTTGCATTCAAGGTGAGATTTGTCCTATCTTGGGGAGTTAATTCCATTCGAGTCTTTGGTCTTGGCTGATGAGTAATTTCATCTACAACAATTGTTTCAAATGGACCTTCATTTACTATATACCATAACTCTATATCTATTGATTGTAAGAAGATTTCCATTCTATTTTTCCAACTCACATAATTGACCCCATTAAACATAGGTGGCCTAGTGATAGATTGTCCCTCAAAGAATAATGCATTGTTAGTTTCCATGATCACTCCAAAGCCGATTGAGCTTAATCTCAAGGAGACCAAACTCTGATACCAATTGTAGGTCCCGAAAGCAACCTAACAGGGGGGTGAATTAGGTTTATGGAAAATTAAAACTTGATGAATAATAATAATACACAATTTGAGTTAATCAAGTTTTCTTGGTGATACAAATGCTTGAGCACAGGATATAGTGATCATAGCAAGTGAATAATCACAAGTAGAATTCAAGCAAAAGAATAAACAGTAGAGATGAAATCAAATGGACTACCAAGTTGCACCCAACTTGAAGTCTAATACCTCAATTGCAATTGCTACTTCAATTTGATGAAATTACACCAAGTTGTACATGGAAGGATCACCTCTTGCTTGCCTCAATCTCTTCTTGATCAAGCCAAAAGGTTTTACAGCAGCCTTGCTAACCCTCACTATACTACACACTTGAGCCTTGTCTCACAATTGAAAAGCAATGGTAGTTTACACACACACTTACACTACAAGTACTAAGAAAGACACAAATTCTTGCTAAATTTGCTCTTGGAAACTTGTAAGTAATGGTTGTCAAAAGTTCTGAACATAGCCAGCCTTTAAAGTATTTATAGGGTCCAAAGATAACTGCCCAAACTTCTCCAACGGTTTTGAATTAAATGCAGGAAAAAATAGCTGTTGGGTGTGTCGGACGTCCGACACTTTGTTCTGCGTCCGAAACTATCGCCTGACAGTTTGTTGAATTACTATGTCATAAACTGTCAGACGTCCGAACCAAAAATCCACCGTCTGACAGAACCAGTAGCTAAAGTGAACAGCCTCTCAACCTATCGGACCTCCGAAACTTGGGTCACCATTCGAAAGCATCGTTCGAAGCCTTGTCGAAAATTGTCGGACATCCGAAATGATCGTCCAACAGAACCAGTGGACATCCAATCTTTCATACCAACCTGTCGGACGTCCGAACCCCTGCCTTGCGTTCGATAGCATCGTTCGACACATATGAGTGAGGTGTTTTGTGAAATAACCTATCTCACTACAATTTGACTTGAAAGAGAATTAGTAAAAATCATCATGTTGGTTTGTTAATTATCAAAATAGCCAACATAGTCTAATCCAACCCTACTAGTGTAAAAAAAGATATACATTGACAATGTATAAAAAAATTATCTTATATACACACACAAAGATGCACATATATATAATATACTATATATAATTTAATTAGTTATAAACTTATAATAATGATATTATTAGTTATAAGTATTATATAATGTATATTAGTATATATAATGTAATTAATATTATCAATTATACTAATGATTATGAATGTATACTAATAGAAATTATTGACTAGTTATGCTAAATTTACTAATACATTTATGCTAAATTCCTAATTACGCTCAACACAATAACACTTTTATTCTTTTACACTTAACATTTCAATTGTGACATATAATGATTTGGTATTGTGTTGTATTTTAAGTACTTGATTTTTTACTAAAATTTGAGTAAAATACATTTATAGAACATTTTTATTCTTTTACATTTAACATTTCAAGTATGAAAATGATTTGGTGGTGTGTGATATTCTAAGTACTTGATTTTTTTACTAAAATTTAACTAAAATACATTTATAAAACAAACTTCTGTTAACCCTGCGGTTACACTTAACATTTCAATATGAAATTATAATGGATAATAATTTGATGGTGTGTTGTATTTTAGTACTTGAATTTTTTGCTAAAACTTGACTAAAATATAGGGCCTGTTTGGTTAGCAAGTTTTGTAAGGCCTCGATTTTTCTCAATTTTTGGAAAATATTAAATAATGTTAATTATAGTTATTTTTGTTTGCCAAGGTGTTTATACGGTTTGTATTACTTTTAAAAATGTTTGTTTTTAATTATTTTGTTTTACAAGTTTGAAAACCCTAATTTGAAATTTAAACCCTAATTTGCTTCGAAAACCCTAAATTTGGATAAAACCCTAATTTGTATATATGAAAACCCTAGTTTGGATTCGTAAAACCCTAGTTTTGAAAATAAATTTAAGTTTTACGTCCAATTACAAGTTTGTTATTTCTTTGATTTTACGTGTGTTAAAGCATGTGCAAGAAGAGAGATTAGGGTGCCTAGGTGATTAGTAGCCTAAGTAAGTGTGATTAAGCTTTGATAGGCTAAGTTAAATTGAGCACCTATGGACTAGTTTGATAGGAAAGAAAATTACTTGGGCAAGAGTGGAAAATAGCTTAAGTTTTTAGGTTGATTTGGCATGACAACTTTGACTTGGACTTGGACCAAATTTTGACTACCTAAACAAATATCTAAGAGACTTAATCTCTTAGCAAAAGCAAGACAAGAAAGTCGGCCAAGCAAGGAGAAAAGAGGGAGGAAGCATGGCTTATGTTGATAGATTAATGCTTGAACTTGGCTTCTTATGTGAATTGATGGTTAAATTTTGAAGATTTGCAAGCCTTGTATGTTCGGCCAAGAAGGTTGAAGTAAGGGTTTGATTGGTTGAGTTATGGAATGATTGGGAATTAATGATATTGCACTTGTATTGATGCATTGATGTAGTTCGGATGTGGTGGAATTGTTGGAAGGTGAAATGTTGGCTCAAGTTTAGGAACTTTAAGGTTACATGTGTGTGTGTGTTGAGGGTATTGTGGGACGGTGTAAAGCTGCGTTTGCATGTTTGTTGTCGCATTCGAGTCGATGAGTTTGCATGTGTGTGTTTTGGTTGAATGCATTGAGTTTTGGCGCAAAACTGAAAAACAGGAATGACGAACCAGTAACTTTAGCTTCATTTTTCGTGTTGATCCTTTGTGATTTAGCCTTTGGCCAAAACATGAAATTTATAGCCCTTTATTCTAGCTTTTCAACGCCGCTGGAATTTCCTGATTTGGACTTGTGAGCGCTGAGTTATGACAGTTTGAATCTAGCCTGTCGGAATTTCTGACGGGAAAATTTCTGAAACTGTTTCTGCATTTTTCACCTAGAAAGAGAAAATCTGAGCAGAAGTTATCTTCACAGAAGTTGTAGCTTGTTCTCTTAGCTTCGAAACGGCACCTTGTACGCTCAAATCCGACACTTGTAGCCTGAGATATGGGCAATGGCGTATAAGGTGTCAAAACTATTTTTTCTCACCTTTCAGTGTGTGTTTTCCGTTTTCATTTTGTCCTCGTCCGTTTTTAGTCGAACGCCCATGCATGTACCTTATTTGCTGTTTTAAGTGTTTCTAAGTGGTTTTGGCGTCTTTGGCGTCTTAGTGATTATTTGAGTAATCTTCTGGCTCAACTTTTCACAGGAAGTGACGGGGTCGAGGAGACCGGGGAACTTTTCTAACCTCTTTGCTTTTGTACTACTGTTGGTGAGTAATTAGGACTTTATCTGTGAATATAATGTGAAATGTGTTAAGGGGACGTTTGGACGAGGGTGTACTTTATTGCACTCGACCAAAGCTCCATATATGATTCTTGAATGTACGTGTTGTGTGATATATGAATGCGCATGATGAGTGATATATGAACTACACATGTGATATTATTGGTGATGAGTGACCATGTGGATGGTCTGATCCCAAGGGGGTGCCTTTGGGTCTCAATGTCAATATTATTTCTGACCATTTGGGTGGTTTGATCTCAAGGGGTTGCCTTGGGGTCTCATTGGTAAATGTTATTTCTGACCACTTGGGTGGTTTGATCTCAAGGGGTTGCCTTGGGGTCTCAATGGTGAATGTTATTTTTGACCACTTGGATGGTCTGATCTCAAGGGGTTGCCTTGGGGTCTCAATGGTAGATGTTATTTTCCGACCAAATAGATGGTCTGATCCCAATGCTTTTGGGATCTCAATGATATTATTGCTCAAGCTGCTATGTGCTGTAGTCTGGCCAGAGTGGGTGATAAGGTGGACGGTAGAAGTATAAGTGGGGTCTACGGATTATCGGTTGACGGAGTGTCAACGGAAGATCAAGCGTGGAAATTGAAATGGCTTTGAAGCCACCCGTATCCTTATTTGTGGTGTTACTTTTGCTATTGATTTGAAAATTTGTGGCAATGTGATTTACATGTACCCCCTCCCCTCCTGATTATTCACTAAGCATATAGCTTACCCCTTTTCAATTTGTTTTCCTTAGCAGGGGGCTGAAGCGGGAATTGACACGCGGGAGGCATAGTGTAGCCTTTTTGCTTTAGCACTTGTTTTGGGTTGGTGGCCATGTATATTGTATTGTGGATAGCAAGTGTGAGAAACCTTAACGGGAGTTATTCTCTGACTCTTGTGGTCTTGTAGTGGATATTATGTATATATATAATGTACCTATCGTCCTTTGGTGAGAACTTGACGCGTTTATCGTTTTTGTTATGGAGTCCTGGCAAGAGTTAGGCAGGCGATCCGCTAAGCCCTTTGGTACGCCTCTGGGTACGGTGGGGTCGTCACAAGTTTTTTACCTAGTTTGTATAAAACTTATTTTTTTCCTACTTTAGCTACAGGAACCCTCAAAAAATTTTCAAAATTCTACACACCCACAAAACTTCCAAAATTCTTACACATCAAAAAAACTATACAAAAAAACTTTTTTCCTCAATCCCTTTCCTTTTTCTTACACAAAAAATACATACAAAAAACACTCATCGCCGGCACCGGCCATCACTTCCGGTGCCGATGACCCTCTTTCTTTCTTTTTTTTTTTTCCCTTCCTTCTTCTTCTTCTTCTTCCTCTCCCTCTCCTCCCTTCCCCTCCCCTCCCAGGTCGGTCGACTCATGACCAGACCATGAGTTTGGGTCAGTGGTCAGATCAAATCATGGAGGAGGGAGGGGAAGAGGGAGGAGGAGGGGAGGAGGGGAGGGGAGGGAGGAGGAGGAAGGGAGGAAAGGAAAAAAAAAAGTAGTCAGGTGCCATGGTTGGTTGGGGAGGGAAGAAGAAAGAAAGAAAAGGGAAAGGGAAAAGAAAAAGGAAAAGGAAAAAGAAAAGGGGAAAAAAAGGAAAAGGAAAAAACAAAATCTATCACAAAAATTTTTACACATTCAAAATTAAATTTTTACAAACTTCTACAGTAAGTTATACTAAAGTTTTCTACAAAACACCCAAAAAACTCATTACCAAACGAGCCACATTTATAGAACAAACTTCTATTAACACTTGTGGGTGCCCCTGTGGGGGTGACTTGTAGGTGACGCGGACGGAGCGGGGTCCGCCGCCCCATTGCTATTCCTCCCCCGCCCGTTGCCATTCCTAAACTTGGTTCAATTTGCCTGCAATTTGCCACTCGCAAATGCTCCTAACCTTGAACCAATTGTTTTTGATCAGGTGAGTTGTGCTGCTCATTTTTACCACAGAAATCATTTGCATTAGGCTTTCCAGTTTTAATCTTGTTTGTCTGCAGAGGTGATTTTGGACTACAACACTAAAAGTAGGGCGTTTTTTAGTATCTCTTTCTAGATGTTTTCCCAGTATTATTCATCGAATGTCTCAAGGAAATAAAAATCACAAATTTTAATGAGGAATGCTCAATCAATCTAGTTGAGTTTCTTTTGCAATGTGGAAAAGCTCGAAAGAAGGTGACTCTTGGTGTATTCAGCAGCATGTAATAGGATCCTCATTCTAGAAATGCTCTGAAAACCTGCCGGCTTTTGATTCAAGAGAAATAAAGATGGTACTCGAATCTATTACAGTTGTTCGAAATTCCTCACACAGGATTTTCTGGTAATAGTACTCTCATTCTCTTTCATTCAAATTTTCCTTCTCTCCCTTTTATTTTTTGTTTTTTTTTTCCTTATCTTTTTGCACAAAGGTGGATGGGAGTTGGGGAAGGAGGATTGGGCACCTGAGGAATTCTTATTTTGCTGCCTATCAAACTTGAAATGTGATTTTTCTGAAATTGGATGTGGTTGTTAGGTTAAATCACTTCTGCGGTAAATTCATTGAAGGACACACTATACTTCTACATCATTTTTCATTTTATTAAGATCATTCTAGACAAGGGCTCTGATCCATTCAGGCAGTTTTCTAGTGCTCTAATGGATATGGCTTTTTCAATGTAGTGGATATGGCTTTTTCAATGTAGTGTCTAATGCATAACATCTTGAATATCAGTTGTCATGCCTTCATTCTTTAATCTTCTCTCTTCAAAAGTATGATTGCTTTTCTTCTACTACATTAGGACCCTTTTGATTTTACCTTTGTTAGAGGCTGTGAATTATAAAATACTGAGTATATGGACCCCTTCATGAGGCATGCGCTCCGTCCTCTCCAAGCCCTCAAATGGAGTGACTGAGTTTTAAATATGTCCTACAATACCTAGTCCTCTACTGCCCCCTTTTCCTTTTCAAAGGCTCATAATTATGTTTCATGTCCAGAATTATGACTTTGACATTCCCAGTTAGCAGGCTTGAAACCTAATGCTCTTATCTGTTTGTGCATAAAATATGTAATGCTTATATTGTCACACTTTTCACTCCAAAATTTATCTCGTAATAGCTTATTTCTTTTGCTGAGTCCATTTCTTCTTACGTGCATTCACTGTATTCGAGATCACACACAAAAAAGAACATTCCTACCTTCATCAGATTCAACATTGGCCTCCTTCACTGTTCGACCTCTACATGGAGTGACATTTCCGGCAGTATCAGAAATCATAAACGTATCTTGCTTAGTTAAACATGGTGAACTCCAAAGGCTAATCCTAAATTTCTGCACAAATAATCATGTCTACGTTTTCCTATGAGAGTTCCATTATCCTAACATATCAACCACCTGAATATGCAATCATTCTCTTCTTCTTTGCCTCTATACTTGAAGAATTTTGTGGCTGATACTGCAGTTGTTTGACTTATAATTTCTTGAGAAGGTCATGTTTGGTGTTTTATTGGGAAGCTTGAAATTGATAAGCAATTTTAGCAGAATATAATCAAAGAATAGCATAAGAAGCTTGTATAGCTGTTAGCCTCTTACAGTCAACAGTATCTGGATACTACAAGAAAAGTAGGGAATTCTCCTGTATAGACTAGATGTGCAGCTTGCTGAAGTTATTACCGAACTGAGATGACAGTAGCAAGCTGGTCGAACATGTGCTGTAACCACAAGAGTTGGAAAAGCACTTTCTTTTTGTTAAGTGCAGAAATGCTTTCTAAGACCATCTAAGCATTTTAATTTAGTGGACATATATTGCACATTTTCCTGTCTTGTTGCTTAGAGTTGACAGCTTAATCCTGTTTAGTGCATTAAGTTTCTTTCTGATGTACTTATTGTCAGGCATCGCCAATCACATATACTCTCCATTTAGAAAAAAGTTAGCTGCTCATTTGAGAAGATAAAACCAAGTTTTTCATGAAATTTGTTAACCGTTTTGCTGCAATATGAATGTCTTGTTTGTCATATGACATACTCCCAGATCTCTATTGACTCTAACTTTGTATTCATTTCAGTGCAATGGAAGGTGCACCAAGCTAGGTTTCATTAAAACTGCAATCAGTAATTCGCCTTGTACAAGTCTTTTAAGGCACCAGCTTCTGAAAACTGGTGATTTTTGTAATGTAACGAGCCCTTTTGCTTGTGTTTCATGAACTGTATAATTGGTTGTTTCCACTTGTAAGAAACGGTTCTTGTTATGTCATTCAGGCATCTTCTGGCCAACAAGGCAACACGTCTGCAAGAATTAAAACTGTATAGCATATAGCTGATTGTACTTTTCATGCTATAACCTGAAGCAAGGTGTCTACCCTGCAGTCTGTAGTGCCTAGCAACAGACCATACATGCATTCAGTTCTTATGTAGACATGTGATTTATGAACCATCTCTGACTAAGCTTTCAGCTATTCTGATGAGAGGCCACATTTTTGGACAGTTATGCTTGCAAAACTACACTCATTTCAAATCAGTCTTTCGAGTACAAATGAACAAGTGGAAAAATGTCAAGATTATTGTCTTTTTTTGTTTGGTAAGAATACGCCAGTGTCCTAGTTTTGTAGTTTCAGGTTTTTTGTCTATGAACAGTTTTATCTTGGAGCAAAGTAATGAAAAACCGATGAATTTCACACTTGAAATTACACCTAATAGGCACCTTTTTGTGAGATACACACATAGACACCTTAACAAGAATTGGCTGTGGAACCTAATATAGTTTTCAGTTGAGGGGGCACGCCTAGACTTTGCCAAGTTCATCTTTCATTTCACTGCACTGCAATTAATGGTAAACTGCAAAAGTTTCATGTGATATTCCAGTTTTTCTTTTTTCTTTTTTCTTTTTCTGGCTTTGGTTGTTTACCAAGTTAATAATGCTCTATGATAAATGGAACACTATTTTTCAAGAAAGCATATATACTATTAGAGTTGAATCTATCTATCTTCTTTTCCAAATTATGTGCCACCAAACGTGATTGTCGACAAAATTTGCATGAATGAAAACAAACCTAATCTCTCCCTTTTGGGTTGTAAGTTTTGAAGTTCTGATAGAAAAATATAGTGTAACAATATGATGTATATGAAATCAAATGGTGATTGAAAAATATTTCAAGAGAATACTTTAAAATTTTTATACGAAAGCTTGCAATCCAAACATGACCGAAAATTCGTAAGTAACGCAAACAAACACCAAGGGACTTTCAAAATCACTACAAAGCCAACAGGTTGTGTCATAAGATTTAATTCTTCTAGCAGCAGAACGAAGACATGAAATGCATTATTGAAAGACATTCTGGTGAAGAGAATAAGAAGTAGGAATCTGGGACACAAAAACTAGGTAGTATATGTGGATTTGGATGGTATAAGATTCCGGCCCAAGACCAAAGCCGTGGACACCACAGCCTAACTTTTAAGCAGCACATTTTGATTGATTACTGACCCCAAAAAAGGCCTATTTGCTGAGAAACGGGGGAAGAAAAAACTGACGGAGAAAAGGGTTAGAGATGAAGACAAAAGACGGCGGATTAAGCTTGTAAAAGCTGCTGCTGATGATGATAACGATGGCATCTCAATGCCCCCAAAATCCCCTTAATCACGGGTAGGTACGCTTTCTTTTCTGACTTAGAAGAGCTTCATCTGTCTGAAAGTTGAATGAAAGAAACGAGAGAATCAGTGGTGTTGGGTGGTAAAATTGAAGAGCTTCATCTGTCTATCTATCTGAATTTTCTTGCTAGCTAGTCACTCTTAAGCAAAGATCCCTTTTAGTTTTTTAGTTATCTTGACATCAGTGCTTGAAAGTTGAAACCCAATCTGGGTAATTAGTACCAGTAATCAAGAAATAAGAAAGTCAGTGATGTTGGGTCGTAAATTGAAAGCTGTTAAAACAATCCCGAACCCAGATGATCATGTTAAGGCTGATAGGATCAGTGGCCTTCCCGATGATCTTCTCTGTCACATTCTATCGTTTCTCGGTGGTACAAGAGAAGCTGCTGCCACCTCTGTTTTGTCCACTAGATGGAGATACGTTTTTGCTTTGGTTCCTGATATTGAGCTGGTATTTGAGGAACGGGAAAGGGATGAGAATGACAACGTCCGTAAGCTGGGTGATTTTGTAGCTCTCGGCTTAAGAGTATTTTCGCTGCGAAATGGGGCTCCGCTTAGAAGCCTGAAACTGTCCGTTGGGTTAGTGTATAAAAGGTTTGAGACATCACTGGACTTTATCATATCATCGGCACTTCGATGCCAAGTCCAAAAACTTGAAATTGTTATAAGAAGTCGTTATTATACAGAAAAATCAAATATTCCAAAAACATTCACCTGCCAAAGCTTAGTCTGTTTGAAATTAATGCAGCTTGAGGATCAGGATCTCCCCAATTTTATTTTTTTACCGAATCTCAAGGTATTGCAGTTAGAGTGCAAGAAATTAGTTGGGGACTGGGTCCAACGGCTTTTTCATGGTTGTCCTGTGCTTGAAGACCTGACTTTATGGTTCTCATCTTCTGGTACTACTATATCTGAATTATTTCATGTTTGGAGTCCTTCAGTGAAAAAACTAGATATGCACTTCTGGGGAGGTCAGTGTACAGTTTTTGTGGATTCATCTAATCTTGAAAGTCTGGAGTACTGGATTCATGAGGGCGAGCATAAAGCCATGATCAATGCCCCAAATCTTGAATACTTTTCCTACAATGCTCCTGCACATGAAGTTGTGTTTATCGAAGGCTTTAACTCTCTTGTCAGAGCCAGATTAGCAGTTGGATTCCTCGATGTTGACCTATCAGGTTGGGATGCCATTCAGCACCTTGACAGGGTGCAGAAAGTGAAATGCCTTTCTTTGAACCAGCACATTCTGGAGGTACTCCTTTTTTTTTCTTTTTTTTTTTTTTTTTTTTTTGGGAACTCTAATGTACTTTGGTGATTTTATACTTGCAACCAATACATTGTCTTAATTCTCTCTCTTGTGCCCAAAGGCTGTGTATGATTTGCAATACGTGTTACCAACTTTCAACAATTTGATCACCCTGGAGCTTCAAGCAGTCAACTATCCTGGTGGTGTTGATAGTGTCTATTCCTGGAGAGTATTACCCAGTTTATTTGCGAAGGCTCCTAAACTTGAAGTACTTGTTTTCGATCAGGCGAGTTACCACGCACTGTTTTACCATAAAAATTATTGCATTAGGCCTTTCAGTTCTAATCTAGTTTGTTTGGGCAGGTGGTTATGGACAGCATCTCTGAAAGCAGTGTGTTTGAGTTTCTCTTTCCAGAGCTTTTTCCAACATGCTTCATCGAACGATTAAAAGAAATAGAAATTAAAAGATTTTACAAGAAGGAATACGAATTCAAGCTAGTTGAGTATTTGTTGCAGAATGGAAAAGGATTAAAGAAGATGACTCTTGGTACAGTTCCAGAGCCTGCCGGTTGCGAAACCATATTGTCATTCAAGAGATGCTCTGAGGATTGCCAAATTGTGTTAGATATAGCTAATGATTTGATCTCAATGCATGATCTATCCAAATAAAAAATAAAGAACAGATAATTTCTCTTTTGTCAGATAAGCTGATTGTTAAATACTATTTCTTACTTCGATGTGTACTGAAATGATTTACCAAATGTAGTTCTGTATTTTGTGTTGTATTATTCTTACTGTGCCCATCCTGTGTGCTTGCGCAGGAGGAACCAATGGTAATCTAAACCAATCTTTCGCTTCATGCTCGGTTGTTTTTTTTCTCTTGTCTGCTAGTCTGTAGCTTACTCTTGTGAAATTTTTGGAGCAAAGCTATTAACTATAAGAACCAAAACAATGAAACAGAATAGTAGATGCCAGAGAAAGCTGTCCATGTATGTAATTTGATTTTAAAGTTTCTACCATGGTTCTCACATTGGTGTTTCAGTTTTTATTGTTTAATGTGATACTCTGCAACCTGTTTGGGGATGCGAAACATTATAACTTGGTCAGGTGAATTCTTCTGAAAGAAAATTAGAGTCTTGGTTGACAACATTGTGCTAGCTAGATAAGAGTAATCATTCCTGCACATGTTCCATCATCCTTATATATAGAATACATGACTTTGCACACAATCTTCTTTTCTCTTTGCCTGAAGACTTCGAAGAATTTTGTGGCTGATCCTATACTTGTTTGATCTTTAATATCTAAAGAAAGGTCATTTTAGGTGGTCTATTATCAATAAGTGGTTTTACTAGAATATACCAGAGAAGGCTCATCAACAGTATCTCGTAAGAAATTTATGGATTTCTCCTGTATAGAGTTCGTGTTTTATGACGTGGAGCTAACAGTGGTTTGTTGGTGGAATATTCGCTTAATTGGAAAAGACTCTGTTTCTTCTTGCTAAGGGCAGAAATGGTGTCTGAGATCCCTTAAGAATGTTAATTGAGCAGAAATATTTTGGCAATTTTGAATAGGCAGCATAGCTCTGGATTGAACATAATTCTGCTTTCCCTTGTACTTTTGCAATGCCTGTGCGCCTGACTTATAGTTTCTGTTTGCAAATCAGTGAGCTGCTCATTTAGGAAGGTTTGATGAAGTTTTTACTAATATTGGTCAGAGTAGAGCAGATCTTGTGGTTTTATCTTTAGTTTCAAGAAATGTGTTAAATTTGGCTTCAATGTGAACGTCTTTGCTGGTTTTTTCATTTGGTGCAATGGGGAGCTCGCTAGGTCCTCAGCATTCAGCAGTTTACAGTCCGTCTTGTCCCGTCTTTTAAGTCATTGGCTTTTGGAAAATTGGTCATTTTGATTGTAGCAGCACTTGTTCCTAGTCCTTCAAGAACTAGATAGGTGATGGATTTTTCCTGTAGGGCAATGGTCTTGTAACAGCACTTTCTCCTGGTCCTTCAATAATTAGACAAGGTGATGGATTTTTCCTGTAATGCAGGTTTTTTGTTGTTCTCTCAGAATATGGGATATCTCTCATCCAGCTTCAAGGTTTTACAACTCCTACAAGATTAGTACTACATGGTAGATTGTGCTTTCTTGGAGCAAGTGTGTGTATTTCTTGGGGTTCTTTTTTTTGGAAGCATATTTATCTCTGTTTATTTTTAATCGGGTAAGTATTATCTGTCTATTTGTGTTTGGCCTCAACTAATGATTGATGAAAATGTTGACGTATGTATTCTCCTTGTAGTGCCCCATAACCTACAAGCTTTCAGTCCTTGTGCTGATTCTAATTTATGAACCGTCTTTAACCATGCGCTATTCTTGCACCAAGTGAAAGATTCCAATTTTGCCCGAATTCAAATAATTAGAAGTGATAAACCTAGAAAAAAAAAATTTTGCACTGAGAACTAGGACACAAAAATAAGAAACTGGAAATAGTTCCATTTTTTAGATAACAAGAAAGTGCTTCAAATCGTTTGTCTCCGATTTCGTCTCTGTCTTGTCTATTCTATCCTTGTTTAAGTCTATTCTATCCTTGTTTAACTCTCATGTGTATTATGCGACTGGAAGAATTATTAATCAGTATACGTAGCAATTAAACAAAGACGGGATAGACGGAACAATACACGTAACAGTTAAATAAGGACGGGACAGAGCTGACAAAAACCTGAGAATAGTTCCGTCTTCTGGGTAAATTGCTGAAATTCATTAATAGACAGGAAAGAGTTTGCAAACAGTAAAACACTGCAATTCACTAATACGAAGCATCACAACTGACTCTCTAAAAGGTAAATAAATGATGAACTGACTCTCTAGCTATGTCAAGATTGAAATTGGATGAAGACACAAAATCAGTTGACTACAGATCATCCCAACTCTCGTTGGTTCCAAATAGTACAATACAATCTCGGGAAGGATACATTTGTGTTGAAAAAATCTCTGTTTCTGTCCTTCCAAGCTGAAGGAAACTGCAACTCAAGAGCATTAATCTTTCTACTGAGATTAACGAAACAATTTTCAATCTTCAATTGCCAAATCAGACATCTGACATCGTCTTGTTATCCAAAAACACCTACAGCCAAGAATGCTAACTCCTGGCCCAAATACATCATGGAGGTGTTTGGTAAGTGCGTTTGAAGATAAGAAATGGGTTTCAATTTAAATTCACTTGTACATAATTTAAGATCAATTGAATCAGTTAAAAGGTTTTATAGATCTCTTTTATATAGATTTCATGATTTTTTTTTATTACTAAAACTCATTATTGTAAAGTTACAAAACACTCTAATTGATTTATAAACTGTTATTTCCCCATTTATCATAAGAATAGTGACTGTAATTTGTGAAACTTTAATCAGCGCTCCTAAGAGGTGGATAATCTCAGGCAAAGAATGGATGCTCCGCTGGCAACAACTATACCAATGATTGATTTGTTACAGTGCACCATCTTATCCACTCTGCTTGATAGTTAGTGTGAGGGCCTCAAATTCAGTATTTATTTTTTAAAAATGCACGATATTATTTATATTGAGTTTATTTATTGAAATATGAGTGAAAATATATTTAAAGTGATTATTTCTCAATTTAGAGAATTTTATACGAATTGTTTGCCGGTGTGTGGTTTTGGCCAAAATTTAGCATTAAAAATTGTTCCGACGCGTGAATAGTGACTTGGACTTGAAATTGAGCATATGTAGTGATATTTTGGAAATAATATTATGACGAGACAGTATCGAGATGAAAGAAACCAGTGTAAGTTAGACAGCCGCGCAAGACGCGACATAAAGTGCCAAAAAACACTTTTTCCCTTAAAACAAGGAAATGCACTTTTTGGCACCTTTTAGCCTTGACTTTTTGGTTCCTTGGAGCTCATTTTTCAGCTGCAAATTTGGGGAGATAGAGAGAGAGGCTGCTGAGAGAGAGAAGGGAGAGAAAGAGAGAAATTGAGCTTGTTTCTTCCATAGCTTTCCATCCATTCTTCTTGGAGCTTCAAAACCCATCAACCACCATCATCTTCTTCACTTATTGCAGCCGAAGGAGAGAGAAGAAAGTGAGGGGCTGGTCCGAATTCTTGGAGGAGAAAATAGGTAAGTTGAGTTGATCTTCCATTTTCCTTTATTCTTACAAGCAAATTGAACTTGTGGAGCTTGAATGATGGATTGTGGCTTGGGTTCTTCCTTCCCATTCAGCCGAACCAAGGAGAGAGGAGAGAGAGAGAGATCCAAACCTTTGAGGGGAAAAAGGGAGGAAAGAAAAGCTTGGGTGATCATCTTGCGCTCGAGGTTGAACTCGGTGGCGGATATCTTCGACGAATCTTGAAAATCTTGGGCTAGGATCGAGGGTTTTGGAAGTCATCAAGCTTGGAGGCTACTTTCTTGAAGGAAAGCTCGAGGGATTTCATTGGATCTTGCCGGATCTCATTGGATCTTAATAGATCCGGAGGTATAAACCTCGAATCTTGTAGATCTAGCTTTATTAGTGTTGATTAGTGTAGATCTGTGGTTTATATTGATAAAAATGATCTCATCTGAAAAGATGAAGTTGGGCTCTTGAAATCCCAACCTAGGTAGCGGACTTGAGGTGGCCTCTAGGTAGCGGACTTGAGGACTTGATTGGGAATTGATTGTTAATTGTAAACTTGTCTTGATATGGTTAGAAATTAGGGTTTTTGGTTGTGAAAAATTGAAGGAAAATGTATGTTATGGCCAAAACCCATGCCTGGTGATTTCAATGTTTGATTTTGGAATGTCGTGAATGTTCTCGAAGGGTTTTACTTTTTGAGAAAAATGTGTATATTGCTCAAATGTGGATGTGTGTGTGAGTGAGTGTTTGGATTTTAAAAGGGTAAAAAGTGTAGTTTTCATGAAATTTGAGTGAAAAGTGCTATTTGACTGAATTTGAAGGTTTTACGGTATTTTGGCTAAATTCTGGGGATTTTGAATAAAATGGCTTGATATGAAGCGTTTTATGTCAAAATGGAAGTTTCAGCCAAAAATGAATGTCGAACGTATTGTGTAAAAAAATGATTTTGAGGTGTGAGACCTCACTTAAATGTTTTGTGAAAGAAAACGTGCTTGTAGTGCCAATGAGTATATCGGTGAGATGTTTCCTTTTGAAATGATAAAGTGATTTTCCAAGGGGATCTATTTGGAACTTTGAACTATGTGAAATGAAGGCTTTTCCTCGAGAGAGTTTTAGAAAATTATAGTTTGAAACTAAAAAGTGGAAGTGAACTGTGATTACTGAATGAAAAAGAATGAATTGAATCTCATTGATTGTTTTAAATTATTTTAGGGAGTGTGCAAGGCTGTGATTTTGAACCCTACGTGGAAGCTGAACCTTACTTTGGTGAATTTCCATGCTTGTTTCATGTTTACGTGCAAATGTTTGTAAATGAATGCAATGAAGTGATTGTTATGTGAAAATTGATCTTTGAACCCTCTGATGGGGATGGTGTGTACTTTATCGCACCTACTCTATTTGAGTAAAAGTGATTGTGAAAGTGACTTGAAGTGATTGATTGTAAAGTGCCTTAAAGTGCATTATAGTGATTGCATGTGTTTGGAAAGGTCAGGAAATCCCTGAGACCTATAGGTGAACCCGTCGACTCGAGCCGAAGGTTAGGCCTAGGTCGAGGAGAAAGGGAAGAGCCATAGGGTTACCTAAATGTCACAAAGCACAGTGACTCAGACCAGTGATATATGCTCGGAACTTGATTTTTGAACCAGTCTCCAAAAGAGCAACAACCCAGTGAAGTGACGTGAATTAAAAATGTACTCTGGACTTGACGTATGGACTTGTCCCTAATGGAGAGTACTCAAATAAAGTGAAGTATTTTAAAGTGAAGTGTATTCGAGACTTGTCTCGAAAAGTGAAAGTGCAGTGTACACTATCAAAGTGAAGTGAAAAGTGTTTGGCGTGCGGGCCCGGTGGGGGTTTTGGAGGAGTAAGGAGAAAGAGAGGTTTTACATGGTAATAGTGACAGTTGACGGAGTGTCAACTACTTGGTTCGTGGACAAGCATCGTGGAACTTGGCCCCTGAGGGCCCCGTATCCAACATTGTGTTGTTAATTGCTTTTCTTATTTGTTTAAGTTTCAAGTGTACTTGTAAAGTGAATTTGTTTATGTATTGAGTGACTTGCATGTTTTTGGGAACTCACGGGATTTTAGCTCACCCTTTCCATTTGTTTTCCTTAGCAGGAAATGAGCAACCAAGTGATGGTGCCAACCCTTGAGATTAGGGTTTTCATATGTTTTGATATTTATTTTGGAGAATCTTGAATCATGTATGTTGTGAACTCTTGTATAATGGAGCTAAGTATTATCGAATTGTAACTTGGATGTTGTGTAATCGTAAGACGTTGTATCCTTCATTATTGTATCCAGGGTTTTAGTTCGTTAAGTTATATTGAACAAGTGAGTGAGTGAGTCCTGGCGAGAGTTGGGCAGGCGGTCCACGACCCCTTTGGTCCGCCTTAGGGGAAGGTGGGGTCGTCACAGTTAGCCTTGATCTGCACAATAACCATAGAATAAAAGCATGTTAATTAAGAAACTTTTTAAATTGGAAACAGTTGGATACTATTAAATCACACAACACAAGTGGTTTAATTAAAGAAGTAAAAGGGAGATGACATTGTAAATATGTTATATTGGAGATATGTTATTTCTAATGCATGTTTCATCTGTTATTATTGCAGTTTTTTGGAATGCAAATGAAACAGTGGTGGATGATTTTCAACAATTTGTTAATGAATTTTAAATTTTATCAAATAGAAAAAGAAAATAAAACAAAGGAAATACTATTAAAGAAATAGTTCAAAGAGTATTAGTAAATAGTTTGGAGTTAGTAAATGGGTCTGGATTTGTTAACTTATCCGAACCAAACCCAAGCCCGAACTCATTGACAGCCTAGCTCTACCTTTGTTACAATTAGCACAGGAAGGCTATGCTTGGTAAGAGAACTTCTACATACTATTAAGATAAATAAAGATGATGGATTGGTATCACTGGTACCATTTCTTTCAAACTTAGAAGAGCTGTCAAATTTCTTAATATCCACCTCAAATTTCTTATTTCTAGTTACTAGCAAAATAAAAATCTTTTTTGTTTTCTCCGGTTAGCTGTTTTGACAAAACTTATTGAAACCCATTTGGCTATTGATAATCAGGAAAAAAGAAAATTCATGATGTTGATCATACATTCATGGCTGTTGCTACCACCCCAAGCCAGATGATCATTTTACTGTTAACTAGTAATGTTGTACGTGCATTGCACGTGGTTGGATAATATGTAGTTTAATCTTTTTTATTTTTTTAATATATTTTCCTTTATAATATAGAGTTGGGAATAGAATTAAAAGTGGGAAAAAGGTGTTACAAAATTTTGAATAGTAAACAATGTAAATCAATGTTATTGAATGTAAAATGGACACATAGAGAAGGCAATAAACATGAAAGAATAATAATTAGTGTTTTATTCTTTCTCGATTTTTTGTAAGAAGGTTTGGTTTGCAAGACATGTTGTTCAGAGCACACTGATACATAAGATAGCTCCCCTTAAAAGATTAAATAAGTGAACTTATTATTTTTTCAATATATGTGCGACTTGCATATAAAAACTTTAGTTAGGCATAGATTTACTCCTACCATTATTTTCTGAAGGCTTTTGCAATGCCTCAAGTAGTCAAGACCTTTTGCTTGTTTTCCTATTTTGAATGCAACTCTAATTATATACATGCTTTCTTTTCTTGTTTAAGGAGCCATACCAATCCTTTTTTGCTTTTGTTTGCATAATTTGACTTGCATCTAGAATACATTATCAAACCTAACTTTGTAAGAAAAATATTGTATTCATAAGAGTTCCCAAACTTCTTAAAAATACCATGATCGATTAATTTGAGAAAAAATAAAAAAGGGAAAATTAATACTTATACTATATAATTGACCACATAATTTTCCATCAAAGAATAGCTATAGAGAAAAGTCGACAACCTTATGATTTGGATTTTGTTGTTGGATACATAGAGGCAGCTTTTTGTGCCTTGTTTAGTTGCGCATCTTTCATTGTACTACTTTCATTGTTCATCAATCAATAAAGCATACCAATTGCGACCTTGTCCTCTTTCATCACCATGTAATTTTCGTTCATCTTTCTTTTCACCAATCATTCTGAGTACAAAGAAAGACGGGCTTATTTTGATGTGGTATTGTTTTGTGCTAACCCTTCTATTTGAATAGTTTAATTGAATATCTTGAGTACCAAATGAAAAGCAAAATTTGTTGAGTCATAATAATTTTTAGGTTTCTCGACTTACTTAGAGCTTTCAAAATCCAATTAAAGAAATAATCAAATTTTTGCTACAGAAGTTGCCCTAAACTTCTCATTTGCAAATTCATACATAGTTAAAAGACTGCAACTTTTTCAACCTGTCGAAGTATGTAAGACTCATTTTCCTCAAACTGTTTAGATGTATGGCAATATTATTTCCATTTATTGTGTGTATTAGTAAATTGGTTGTAATCAACATCTTGAAGAGTTTGAGTTTGCCTATATCTCATTCTGTGTTATGACTATTGCAAAGCTTGTGAAAAAATATTAATGTATTCCTAGACTTAGGTGCGTACATTAACTATTGATTATAGATCACAAGTAGATTCATTTTCTCTTTGAATTACAGCAAAATACCCTCTAACAGAATTTTGCAGACACCAACAATAATACTATAGATGTATCTTACAGGCTAAATTAAGCATAATTTTGAGCACAGTTAGTTTCTATACACAAGATACGAAATGTGGTTAACAAATAAGAATATTATATATACTTACCTTTTCCTTTTGTCCTTTTCCTTACCCATTGGACATGGCTTCTGCATGGTTTGCTGGATGGACTTGATTTGCTCAAAGTGAAATAAAGGGTATAGAAACTCTCCCTGTGTTTAGCCTAATATACAGAAAAACCCCCTGTGTTTTTAAATCATATATTTTGAAACCTCATGGTTTGAATTAAGGTGAAAACTGGATGGAAACCGTTAAATATAATGGTTTTGAGTAAACTGACAGATTTACCCTAATGAAGACATCATCAATTATTTTCCTAATTTGTTCTTCGCTAAATACACAGAAAAAGTGTTGAATTTTTATTTAAATCCTTACAATACATAATCTAAGAAAATATTGCAATTGTAAATTTTTATTTTAAATCTTTACAATATACACTAAGAAGATATTAAAATTGTAAATTTCAAAATTAAAGGTATCAATTATTTTCCTAATTTTTTTCACCATATAAAGGTATTATTATTTTCCTAATTTTCTATTTTAAATTATCACAATAGGCCCTCTAAGAAAATATTGCAATTGCAAACTTTTTTTTTATTTCTATTGATATTTTTCAGTTTTTATCTAATTTGTTTCCTACAAATTTGGGGCCAATTTAGAGTTTTATTAAGGTCTGAGGGGAAAAATAGGCATATTAGGTTAAAATTTGTGTTAAAAAACTATTTTTTAGAGCTAACGCTTGCTTTTGAGATGCATTTAGCTCAAAACCGTTACTTTTATCGATTTCGTCCAATTTTCATTTTAGCTCAAACCATGAGATTCTGAAAGGTATGATTTGAAATCATAAGGGGCTTTTCTATATATTAGTCTAATCACAAAACATTTTTTCTGTTTTTTACCTTTAAGGTAAATCTGTCATTTTACTCACAACCGTTAGTTTTAACGGTTTCCAGCCAGTTTTCACCTTAATTCAAACCATGAGGTACTGAAATGAAACCATAGGGGGCTTTTTTGTATATTTGCCTAACCACAGGAGGTTTTTCTATTGTTTACCCTAAATTAAATGAAGCACTACCTTGTTGCTACCAATAAAAATGTTTGTCTTCCCTTTGGTCTTGGTGTGAATTGGGATTTGAGTGATTTGGATCTTTGGTATCATTTAAATTGTATTTTCAACTTTTTAATTCATTTGCCATTCACTTTATGGATTTTTATGAATAGTTTTTAGTTTTTTTATTCATTTGCCATTCACTTTATATCATTTTATGAATAGTTTTTAGGTTTTTTCAATTTTTCTTGTATTAATGATAGGCAGTATGATAAAGATTTGGTTTGCTCAAAGTAAAACAAATGAAGCACTACTCTACTACTATCAATAAAAATGTTTACCAAATGAAGCACTACTCTGTTACTACCAATAAAAATGTTTAACAAATGAAGCACTACTCTGTTACTACCAATAAAAATGTTTGTCTTCCTTGGTCTTGCTGTGAATTGGGATTTGAGTGATTTGGATGTTATCTTTGGTATCATTTCAATTATATTTTCAACTTTTTAATTCATTTGCCATTCATTTTACGGAATTTTATGAATAGTTTTCAGTTTTTTATTCATTTGCCATTCACTTTATATCATTTTATGAATAGTTTTTAATTTTTTTCAATTTTTGTTGTATTAAAGGATTGCTATTAATGATAATGATGGGCTGTATGATAATGATAGGTTGCTTTTTTCAGTTTTTTTTATTTTCAATTTTTCATCAAATATATATGATACAATTAGTTTTGGTCATTAAAAATTCGTAATGAAACTTTAACCTACAATTAATATTATAGGAAACTTTAACATCAAATTAAGAAGGGTATAATTGAAATAACAAAAAGTAAGATCACAACAATACTTACACTTACGTTCCGAAGTACCAAGACTCATGGTACTTTTATATAGAATATAGATATAGATAGATAGATGTTGATAGGATCAATGGTCTATTGATCTCCCCAATTTGAAGTACTTATTTCAGTTCATTTCTTACTTTCCTTGTACCACATCATGTCTTTTGCATGGTCATCCAACATCTTTCACTAGTGTATACACCGTTGGGATGAGATGGGATGAAAAGTCTGTGAGGGCCTCAAAATTCAGATTTTATTTTAAAAATACAAAATAATGTTTACATCGTGTTTATTCTTTGAAATATGAGTGAACTTATGTTTTAAGTGAATATTTTCTAATTTAGAGAATTTTTCAAGAATTATTTGCCAGTGTGTGGTTTCGACCAAATTAAGCGTTAAATTTTGTTCCAAAGTGTGAATAGTGACTTCAAATTGAAATCGAGCATATGTAGAGATATATTTAAGATTGGACAGTGTTGGAATGAAATAAAACAGTGTAAGTTAGAGTGTCGCGTTCGACGCGACATAAAGTGGTCATAAGACCACTTTTCCTTAAATTAAGGAAATGTCACCTTTTTGTCTTATAAAGCTTGACTTTTTGCTTCTTGGAGCTTCACATTTTCAGCCACAATTTAGAGTTTAGAGAGAGAGGGAGGCCGAGAGAGTGAAGAGCAAGAGAGAGAGAGAAAGCCTGCAATTCTTCTTCCATTCCTTCTTCCTCAAATTTCTTGAAGTTGTGAGAATCCATTGGAGGACTTTAGCTTGTTTCTTTTCCACTTCTTGGCAGCCATGTGAGGGTGAGAGAGAAGGGGAGAGATCCGAACCTTGAGGGAAGAGAAAAGAGAAGAAATAAAGCTTGTTTGAGCTGTGTGTTTCTTGATCTTGAGATCTTGGCGGAAATCATCATCGAATCAAGCGGATTGTGGGCTAAGATTGGATCTTTTGGAGTTTCCAAGCTTGGGAGTGTCATTCTTGAGAAAAGCTCACAAGATCTTGTTTGATCTTGTTAGATCTATTCAGATCTGAATGTATAAGACTCAAACTCCCTAGATCTAGCTTGATTAGTGTTAAATATAGTAGATCTATAGTTCATTTTGCTAAGAATGCTTATATATGAAGCATTTGAGTTGGGCTCTTGAATTCCCAACTTAGGTAGCGGACTTGAGGTGGCTTTTAGGTAGTGGACTTGAGGACCTGATTGTGGATGTATTTGATATATGCGAAATGAGTTGGTTCTATGGTTAGAAAGTAGACTTTGTTGTTGAAAATTTTGAAAGAAAAAGAGGTGAGATCGCCGAACCTATGATTGGCATTTTTTATGTTTGATTTCGAAATTTTATGATAATTCTTGATGAGATTTTGCTTAATTGTATATGTATTATATTTATTTATAAGTATATGTTTTAAAAGAGTTAAAATCTGGAACTTTTATGGTGAAAAATTGGATTTCACTAAGCTTTGAGGGAAAAGTGCTATTTTGGACAAATTTGTGGAGTTGAAATACTTTAGCCGATTTTCATGAAATCTGTGCATTTAAAACTTAGTGAAAGTTGTTTGAAAGATGTGTTAGAATTCTGGTTAAAAGTTTGAAGTGAACTTGAACTTAAATGAGTGATTTTGAGATGGAAAAACCTCACTTTATTTCAATGTGTTATAACTCTAGAAAATGCTTGGAAGGAGTACATCGATAGAGTGGTTTAGTTATTTGAAAATTTGATTTGAAAACTGGAATCTTGTAAAATGAGTTTCGAATCGAGTGATAACTTTTCATTTGAGCAGAGTTACTAGAATTTTGGAAAGAACTTTGATAAGACAAGTGAATGAGTTATTTGAGTTTAGTTTCGCTATTTGTGAAGCGAAACTTATTTCTTTCTTTTTCGTGATAATAGGAGGTGAGGAAGGACTTGAACCAGATCCCACCTTGGAAAACGAACTTTATTACTGTGGTGAGTTTCAATGCTTGTTATGTGTTTATGTGAATATGAGTTGAATTGTGTCTGTTAAGCGATTTGATGTGAAATTGGGTTTTTAAAACCTTCAAGTAGGGTGGTGTGTACTTTATCGCGCTTACCTCTATTTGAACAGAAAAAGTTATAAGAATGTTTTGATGTGATTTACAGGCATTTGATGTGACTTATGTTTGTGTGAAAAATTTTGGGAATTCCCAAAACCTATCGGCAAGTCGTTCAACTCGAGCTATAGGCTAGGCCTAGGCCAAGGAGAAAAGGACGAGCCATAGGGTTAATTGTGTGATGTGATGTGATGTGAAATGTGCTCGAGACTTGGCATATGGACTCATCTCGAAAAAAGGACAATAAACATACTATGTGATGTGATGTGATGTGATGTGATGTGATGTGATGTGTTTGGAGACGGGCCCGATGGGGGTTTTGGTGGAGTAAGGAGTAAGTGAAGTCTACATGATCTATGTGTATGAAAGTTAACGGAGTGTCAACAATCTGGTTCGAGATCGAGCATTGTGGATCCTGGCTCTTAAGAGTTCCTGTATCCTCCCTTTTTAATGTTACTTGCTTTCCTTATGTGTTTATTACTAAATCCGAATTGGAAGTGAAATGTCATAAGGGCTATGAGCTTTGCATGCTTTTTGGAACTCACTGGGCTTTTAGCTCATTTTTTCTAATTTGTTTTCCTTAGTAGGGACTGAGAACCCAAGTGAAGGAGCCAACCAATAGACTTAGGGTTCACTTTTATATTTGGTATGACAAACTCGAATTGTGATTTTGTGAGTTTTGTAGTATGAAGATCTGGATGTGTGTTTAAGTACTTTGTGTAATTTGAGTTGTGAGTGTGGAACAATGTATTTATAAGTTACCCTTTGGTTTGATTTGAGAACGGTATTCTAGTTCGGTATATTAAGTGATTGTTGTGTGAGTGAGCCCTGGTGAGAGCTAGGCAGGCAGTCCACAGATACCTTAGGGTACGCCCTAGGGAGAAGTGGGGCTGTCACAGGTTGTATCAGAGTCTAGGTTTGAATAATTTGGGTATAGTGAGAGTTAGTGAGTTATTTGAGAATTCAGTAGATTAAGAGAGGAATGCTAAGTGATGGTTATCGTTTATGATTAAGTATTAATGAGATTTAAGTTCGAATAAGTTCTAATGGGGTCCATTTTGTAAGTTATGGCTTCTGGTGATCGTGATGATGCCATCCCGAGAGATCGACAGCCTATAGTGACTTATCGATCTGAGCCGACGGGTGGCCTCAGAGCCTATAGCCCTAGGACTCGACCTAGGCGTGATTGTGATTGTTGGAGGACTCATGCCTACCCTGATAGGGTAGTTTTGGCGATCTATCATGAGAGGAAGGTTCTGACTAGGGTTACTAGAGAGTTTCGAGAGGAGGTGGACCAGCTGTTGATGGAGACACAGGATCAGGCTGAGCGGATCCATGAGCTTGAGGAGGAGGTTCGCTTGGTCAATAAGCGAGCAGTTAGAGTGGTAAGAGTAGTACGAGAGCGAGCTGAGGGCATAGCAGCTGAGTGCGAGGCCCTGATGGAGGGAGTGGTCGAGGCCAATCGAGTTGAGGAGGCTTCTGTTGATCAGCCACCTACCGATGCAGACATGGGAGGTGATCATCGGAATGAGTCTGAGGGGGAGGCCGCTATGACTGAGGGAGATCCCCAATATATGGAGTTCGACCCGTCAGAGAGTGCTTCCACGGAGTCTTCCTCTTTTGAGCCTTGATGGTCTAGTTTAGCACGCAATTAGGTTTTTGTGTAATCTTTTGTGAGAAAAACCAGTAGAGTGGGTTCTCAATCCCTGTAGTGCATGCTTACCAACTTTTCAAGTACTGTGCTTTTGTCTAGTTGTACATATGAACTTGATGTGTTCTATGCGTATCTTTTGTTATAAAGAGCATGCTCTTTTTATGTACTCCTAGCACTTCCTTATTATGAGATGTGATTATGAAGTACTTTGTCTATTTTTCGAAATGACTCCTCTGATAGTGTATTGACTTTCTTGTATTTATATTAATTTGTTTACCCTCTAAAGAGTTATGGAGGGTAGGAGAGGTCGAGGTTGAGGGCGAGGGACTAGGCTACTCCTAGATATTAGAGGTGACTGTGAGTCGGCCGCCAATCAGAATCAAGGGGCTGGGATTAATTTTGTGGAGCAAATGGCTACGGCCAAGAACCGATGATTGAAATATTAGACCGTATGGCTGGCCAACATGGCCCTGGTCCTGAACAACAATCTATTAACCTTGGGGTTGGCAAGGATAGAGCTCTTGAACGATTCCAAAGGTCTAATCCCCCGAAATTCTTTGGGGAACCCAGCCCTGAAACTGCTGAGAGTTGGCTAGAAAGAATCTTAGATATCTTTACTGCCTTGGATTATACAAAGGAAAGGCAAATAATGTGATGACCCCACTTCTCCCTGGAGCGCACCCCAAGATATCTGTGGGCCGCCCAACTCTCGCCAGGACTCACTCCATAACAATCATTAATACTTCAAGCTAAAACACCATTTTTAATCCAAACCTCAAAAGATAATTCATAAGTGCATCATCCAAACTTACAATCTCACACTTCAAATTACAAACCCAAAGTACATAAAGAACTTCCCACATACGTTCTAGTTTCTTAGAACAACAATCCAAAGTCACATAATTTCCATTTCCACAAAACATATACAAAAGAAAACCCTACTTCTAAGGGTTGACACCTCCACTTGGGTTCCTAGTCCCTATTAAGGAAAACAAAATGGAAAGGGTGAGCCAAAAGCTCAGTGAGTCCCCAAAAGAGCATGCAGAACAACTAGCACACATCGCATTTCACTTGAAATGCAAACTTGGAAATAAATAGATAAGGAAAGCATTTAACATCACTGTGACAGACACACTTCTCCTTAGGGCGTATCCTAAGGTATCCGTGGACCGCCTGCCTAACTCTCGCCAGGACTCACTCACTCTATTATCACATCACTTATCAAATTCAAACTTGACATAACAACACTCTTAGCACAAAGTAAAAGAGTACAATACTTTACAATACATAACGTTCAAATTACAACCCATAATACATAAACCATCCATCCTTACAATCTAGTTTCATCATATATGAGTTCTCAAAAGACATTATTCCAAGTTCACCAAAACGTTAACACAAGAGTAACCCTAAGCTTAAAGGTTGGCATCTTCATCGGGGATCTCATATCCTGCTAAGGAAAACAAATGGGGAAAAGGGTGAGCTAGAAAACTCGTGAGTTCCCAAAAACATGCAATCCACATAACACATAAGAACATTCACTCAATGAAGGGCGCTTGAAATTAAATCATGTAAGTAAGCATTTCACAATACAAGTATGGATACAGGGCTCTCAGGAGCCAAAGTCCACGTCACTTGTCCACGAACCAGTAGTTGACACTCCGTCAACTGTCACTATTGCCATGTAGAACTCCACTTCCCTTTTACTCCTCCAAACCCCCCACCGGGCCCGCACTCCAAACAGTTCAGTGTATTTTGAAACAGTCTGTAACAGTTCAATTTGTTTAAGTACTCTCCATGAGGGACAAGTCCATACGACAAGTCCATACGCCAAATCCAGAGTACTTTTCGTTTCAGTCCAGTCAGTATCAGTGGTTGGTTGCTCTTCTAGGAGACAGGTTCAGTTCCAGAACTCAGTCTCGAGCACAGTACAGTGGTCTAAGTCACTGGGTTTCGTGACATTGAAATAACCCTATGGCTCTTCCCTTTCTTCTCGACCTAGGCCTAGCCTCCGGCTCGAGTCGAAGGGTTCACCGATAGGTCTCAGGCATTCCCTGACCTTTTCAAATACATGCAGTCACTAAGTAGCACTGTAACAGTCAATCATTTCAGTTTACATTTACTTTCATTCACTTTAAAGCATTTTCATAATCGTTTCACTCAGATAAGAGTAAGTGCGATAAAGTACACACTACCCTATCTGAGAGTTCAAAACCAGATTTCACAGTACAATCACAACAGTAAACACCATTGCAGTCATTTCGCATAAACACATAACAGGCATGGAAACTCACCAAAATAGTAGGGCTCAGCTTCCACGTAAGGATCAAATTCACTTCCTTGGGCACTTCCTAAAACAATTTAAAACAATGGCTGAGATTCACTTCTTCTCTCATTCATTAAAACAATTCACTTTCACTTTTCTAGTTTCAATCAACATTTTTCCCAGGATCCCCTTGAGGAAAAAACTTTCACTTCATATGATATCGTATTTCAAGTTCCTCTTTGGAAATCACTTAATCATTCCAAATACCATGTTTCAAATGGATCTTTGGAAGATCACTATCTCATTTCAAATACGACACGTCACCGATGTACTCACCAAGTACTATTTTCACATTTTCTTTAATAAAACACTTAGGTGACGTTTATCACCTCAAAATCACTTTTAACACAAACTCAACACTCACTCTCTGATAGTACTTTACTATAACTTGAAAACACTTCAAACCATATCTTTATTTTTCAAATCATAAGATTTGGTCACAATACGGTAAATCCGTCAAATTCATTTAAATGACATTTTTCATTCAAAAACTCACGAGAAACTTCACTTTTATCTTTCAAAAGTCGTACACTCACAAATGAGCATGACATGTAGTTTCTTAGGCAGACATTCATCAAGAACAATCACAAGATTTTGAAATCAACCATTAAAATAACCAAGTATGTGTTTGGCCATCTCATACATTTTTCTATCACAATTTCCAACAACAAAACCCTACTCTCTAACCACATCATGATAAATTTCACAAATATCATACAAAGCCACAATCAGGTTCTCAAGTCCGCTACCTAGAGGCCACCTCAAGTCCGCTACCTAGGTTGGGATTTCAAGAGCCCAACTTCATCTTTTCAGATGAGATCATTTTACCAAAATCAAACATAGATCTAAGCTATTTAACACTAATAAAGCTATATCTACAAGTTTCAAGGCTTATACCTCCGGATCTAACACGATCCGACAAGATCAAAGATGATCTCGTGAGTTTCCTCTTTCCAAGAGTGCTTCCAGGCCTAGCAAGCTCCTCAAGCTTCGATCTTTACCTAAGATCTTCGAGTTTTGACAATGATTTTCAACACCAAACTCACGATCAAGCAACCCACCACTCAAACAAGCTTTGCTCCTTCACTTTTCTCTTTCTTTTTCTCTTCCAAACTTTCGGATGGTACCCCTCTCTCTCTTTCTTCAATCGACTGCCATGGAGGGTGAAACTCAAGTCAAAACCTTCACCCAAGTTCACAAGTTCAAGATACTAGTTAATGAAGAAATTGGAGAATCAAACTACCAAACTTACCTCTCTTTCTTCCTCCAAGAAACCGGACCAGCTCTCTCTCTCCTATCCCTCTCTCTCGGCTGCAAGAAGTGGAGAAGATGATGGTGATTAAGGATGCTTGAAGCTTGTTGGAAGCAAAGAAAAAGAAGAAGGAAACCAAGAAGACAAATCTCTCTCTTTTCTCTCTCTATGGCCGCCTGCTCTCTCTCTCTCTAAGCCCAAATTGCAACTGGAAAAAATGAAGCTTCAAGAGGCCAAAAGTCAAGTCTTAAGGGGGACAAAAAGTGCCATTTCCCTATTTTAAGGAAAAAGTGCTTTTTGGGCACTTTATGTCGCGTCGCGCGCGGCAGTCTAACTTACACTGTTTTACTCCATTCCAACACTATCCAACCTTAATAATATTTCCACAATATCACTACATATGCTCGATTTCAACTTAAAGTCACTAATCACGCTCTGGTAGAAAATTAAACACTTAATTTGGCGAAAACCGCACACCGGCAAATAATTCGTATAAAATTCTCTAAATTGGAAAATATTCACGTCAAACCTATATTCACTCATTTTTCAATATATAAACATAATATAAATAATATTATACATTTTTAAAATAAAATCCAAATTTTGAGGCCCTCACAATCACAAGAGTAGGATATGGGGGCTCTCAGGAGTCAGGGTCCACGACGCTTGATCACGATCTTCGTAGTTGACACTGCGTCAACTTTCACATAATCCATGTAGAACTCCACTTCTCCTATCTCCACCAAACCCCCTTCGGGCCCAACTCCACACATAATTTGTCACATAATTTATTCACATAAGTGATCACATAGTTTATCACATAATTTGTGTTCGGCTCTCCATAATGGACAAGCCCTTTCATCAAGTTTAGAGTACATCACATCACATAGTATTCCCTATGGCTAGTACTATTCTCCTCGGCCTAGGCCTAGCCTACAGCAGGAGTCGAACGACTTGCCGATAGGTCTTGGGAATTCCCAAACTTTTCATTCACATACAATTCACATCAACACTCTTAAGTCACATCATAGAAATCTTAAAATTTTCCACTCAAATAGGAGTAAGTGCGATAAAGTACACACCACTCCATTTGATGGATAAAAAGAATCGTATTTTCACATCAAATCACTTACTACACATAATTTGAATTAAATTCACATAAACACATAACAGGCATGGAAACTCACCAAAATATCAAGGTTCGGACTCTAAAGTTGGCTTAGTTCCAAAGTTTTCAGCACTTCCTAAAATGAATAAGGGGAAATTGATAAGTTTCACTTTCTCATTTCAAGTCTAAATACACTTATTCACTCATGTAATCGAGGTTTTTTTTTCCAAAATCCCCTTGAAAACAATATTCATCTCGAATGATAAAATATCATACATGATTCTTTTCAAAAAGTGTCATATTAATTAATGTAAAGTGCTCCATCGATATACTTCCTAGACATTACTTCCAAATTCACTTTACTGTAAAACTTATACGAGACTTGTCATATCAAAATTACTCTTCCAAGTCTAACTCAAACTTTAAAACAAATCTCACCAAATCTTTATAGATACTAAATTCATGAAAATTAACTAAAGTATTTCAAAACTTCCAAATCTAACCCATTGACACTTTTTATTCCAAAGTTCATGAAGAGCTTTACTTTTCTTTATTTAAAATCCACGTTTTTAATTCACAAAGACACATATTCACAAATGAGCATATTACAAATAGACTTAAGCAAAATCTCTTCAAGAAATATCACAAGATTTCGAAATCAAACACCCAAAATTTGCCAAGCATAGGTTCGGCCATTTCACATGCTTTTCCTTCAAGATTTTCAACAACAAAATTCTATTTGGTAAACTAATTTCATAAATATTAACCAAGCCACAGTCAGGTCCTCAAGTCCGCTACCTAAAGGGCACCTCAAGTCCGCTACCTAGGTTGGGATTTCAAGAGCCCAACTCAACATTCCAAATATAGCATTTTCTAGCAGAATAAACCATAGATCTATCTTGTTTAACACTAATTAAAGTTAGATTCACAAGATTCAAGCTTTATACCTTCAGATCTGACTAGATCTGACAAGATCCACCGAGGCTTTGTGCTATCTTCTCAAAGTTGACTCTTCCAAGCTCAACAACCCCGAAAGCTCCAATCTTAGCTCGAGATCTCCTTGCCTTGAAGATGATCTTCCCACAATTAGCTCTAGAACAAGATCAACCCAACTAACCTAATCTTTTTCTTCACTTTTCTCTCTCTCTCTCTCTTCGGCTCTCCCTCTTTCCTCACACACTCTCTCTCGGCTACTATGGAGGAAGAAGAAACAAGGATGAGACGTTCAAGGAAGCCTTGAAGCTTGAAGAAAGTGAAGGAAGGAAAAATGGAAGAAGCAACAAATGGAATTTCTTCTCTCTTCCTCTCTCTAACTCTCGGCCCTCTCTCACTCTTGTGCTCCAGGTGTAGCTGAAAATGAAGCTTCAAGAAGCAAGAAACAAGCTTTTATAGAAGACAAAAAGTGGCATTTTCCTTAATTTAAGGAAAAGTGGTCAAAAGACCACTTTTCGTCGCGTCGAAGCGCGACAGTCCAACTTTTACTGTATTGACTCATTTCGACACTGATTAACCTTAAATATATCTCTATATTACTTCCACATATGCTCGGTTTCAACTTAAAGTCACTATTCACGCTCCGGTACACGATTAAACACTTAAAATGGCCAAAACCACACACCGACAAATAATTCATGAAAAATTCTCTAAATTTGGAAATAATCATACAAAATATAAATTCACTCATATTTTAATAATTAAACACAATTTAAAACATTAATATGCACTTTAAAAATAAATTAAAATTTTGAAGCCCTCACAAATAACATTTGCTACATTTCAATTTGAGAGAGCTGTCCGATCATGATGGATCATGGAAAGGGCTAAATGGGATAGAGAGCATACCCCTAGGACTTGGGTGAATTTTATTAGGGAATTTAATGCTATGTTTCTCTCTCCAATAGTGCAAGAGAAAAGAGTGGATGACTTTATTAGGTGCAAGCAAGAGTTGTTAAGTGTTGCGGAATATAAGGCACAATTTACTAAACTGTCGAGATTCGCCCCTGAGCTAATAGCAACTGAGCAAAGGAGAATAAGGAGGTTTGTTCAGGGATTGAATGTAGAATTGCAAGAAATCTTGGCAGCTGCCCAAGTTAACAGTTTTAGTGAGGCTGTGGAGAAGGCGCAGAGAATTGAAGGGGTCAAGGCTCAAGTGAGCACTTTTAATGCCAAAAAAAGGAATGCACCCAACAGTAGTCGTGGGCCAGTAGATGTGGGTGCTTCAGCCCTTAAGTTTGGAAGAGGAATGGGTAGAGCAAATATTCCTAGAGCATCAAGAGGATTTATATCAAGAGGAGCACACTCTAGAGGTGCAATGTCAAGGGGAACTGTAAGTGGAAGGGGGCCATCGAGGAGTGTCTCTCAGGGAAGTCAAACCTCCACTCCTAGTGTTTCCTGTGGTTTCTGTGGGAAACCCAATCATACTGAGGACAGTTGTTGGAGGAAAACTAGAAGATGTTTCAAGTGCGGAAGTACCGGACATCAGTTGACTGCATGTCCTATGATCCAAGGGGAAAATGTGACTAGGCAAGCGAATAGACCTAATTCCAGTCAAGCTAGTGCAACGGGGAATCGGCCAAAGGTTCCAGTTAGGGTCTACGCTATTTATCATCAGCAAGTCCCCGACCCCACTGCGGTTGTTGAAGGTACCATACCCGTCTTTCATCGCTTAGCTAAGATTCTAGTTGATCCTGGTGTATCACATTCATTTGTAAATCCTGCCTTTTTAAATGGAGTTGATATAAAACCTGTTAGATTACCTTATGATCTGGAAGTTAGAACACCCACGGGAGAACAAAGCCTAATTACAAGTTGGGTATACAAGAATTGTGACATTTGGATAGGGGAGAGAAAGGTAGTGGTAGATTTAATAAGTTTGGATATAAAGGGGTATGATGTTATTATAGGGATGGATTGCCTAACCCATTATTATGCTAAATTGGATTGTAGGGCAAAGACTGTGGAATTTTCTATTCCTAGGGAGGCTACCTTGAGGTTAGATGTAAAAGGGAGGTTAGCGTCATCTGCTCTTAAAGTTAGGAAATTGTTAAGTAAGGAAGCTCAAGGTTACCTAACTTTTCTTATAAACCCTCCAAGGGATAAGATGAAGTTGGAAGAAGTACTAATTGTGAAGGACTTTTCTGATGTTTTCCCTAAAGAACTAGAAATCTACCTTTTAAGCGAATGGTGGAATTCAAGATTGATCTGTTACTAGGGACAGCCCCAATCTCTAAAACTCCGTATCGATTGGCTCTAACAGAACTTAAGGGGTTGAAAATTCAATTGCAAGATTTGCTAGAGCGGGGTTTATTAGGGAAAGTGATTCACCATGGAGAGCACCTGTTCTATTCGTAAAAAAAAAAGATGGGAGTTTGAGGTTGTGTATAGATTACCGAGGGTTTAATGATGTGACGATGAAGAACAAGTATCTTTTGCCGCTTATTGATGAACTGTTTGATCAATTACAAGGATCAGTAGTCTTTTCTAAGTTGGACCTTAGGCAAGGATATTACCAGTTGAGGATTAGGAAGGAAGACGTACCAAGAACTGCATTTAACTCAAGGTATGGACATTTTGAATTTGTAGTAATGCCCTTTGGGTTGACTAATGCCCTCGCGGCGTTTATGGATTTAATGCAACGAGTTTTCAAGCCCTATTTGGATCAATTTGTGGTTGTATTTATAGATGACATCTTAGTATATTCAAAGACTCGAGAAGATCATGCTCAACACTTGAAGATAGTGTTTCAAACCCTAAGAAAACATCAATTATATGCTCAGTTCAACAAGTGTGAGTTTTGGTTAGAAGAGGTGTCCTTTTTAGAGTATAAGATCTCTAAGGATGGAATTTCTGTGGATCCTGCAAAAGTAGAGACTGTGATCCAATGGAAACAACCGGGAAACCCTACCGAGGTTAGAAGTTTCTTGGGTTTAGCAGGGTATTACCGGCGATTTATTCAGGACTTTTCAAAGATTGCGGGGCCACTAACGGATTTGACCAAGAAGCATGTTAACTTTGCTTAGAATCCTAAGCGTGAAGCCAGTTTTCAAGAGTTAAAAAAGCGTCTGACGACGGCCCCTGTGTTAACATTGCCAAATGGGAAAGATGAATTTGTAGTTTACTCACATGCCTCTAAAGAAGGATTAGGGTACATTTTAATGCAAAATGGGAGGGTTATTGCCTATGCTCTAGGAAATTAAAGCCTCATGAGCAAAACTATCCAACACATGACTTGGAATTGGCCGTTGTTATCTTTGCCTTGAAAAAGTGGAGACATTATCTGTATGGGGTGACATTTAAGTTTTTCACAGATCATAAGTGTCTAAAGTATTTGTTTTCTCAAAAAGAGCTAAATCTGAGACAACAGCGATGGATGGAATTTCTTGAGGATTGTGACTGTACCATAAATTATCACCCTAGGAAGGCTAATAAGGTAGCGGATGCGCTAAGTCGAAAGGTTCAAGTAGCAGGGCTGATGGTTAGAGAATGAGAAATGTTAGAAAGGGTTAGCGAGTGGAATCCTCGTTTGGAAAAACAGAAGGTCATATTTGGGAATATAGTGTTGAAATCTCCGATTTTAGAACGTATCAAAGAGGCACAAAAGGGAGATTCTATGGTGCAGAAATGGACGGATAAGGTGAATAAGGGTGAAACTCTAGATTTTAAATTAGGGCCTGAGGGAGTCCTGAAATTTTGAGATCGCCTAGTTGTTCTGGGCAATGAAGGATTGAGGAAAGAAATTTTGGAAGAAACACACCGAACTAAGTACACAATCCACCTTGAGAGTAATAAGATGTATTAAGATTTGAAGGGGTTGTATTGGTGGGATAGTTTGAAAAAGGATGTGGCCAAATTTGTTCAAACTTGTCTCGTGTGCCAGCAAGTGAAAGCTGAGCATTAGAAACCTTCTGGACTTTTGCAACCTCTAGAGATACCTGAATGGAAATGGGATCATATCACTATGGATTTCGTGATTGGGTTGCCGAGAAGCCAAAAGGGACATGACGCAGTTTGGGTGATAGTAGACCGACTTACTAAGACTGCACATTTTCTGCCAGTGAGTATGAAATGTCCTTTGGAGAAATTAGCTCGACTGTTTTTAGATGAAATTGTGAGACTACATAGGATTCCTGTAAGTATTGTCTCTGATATAGATCCGAGATTTGTCTCGCGGTTTTAGCAGAAATTACAAGAGATTTTGGGGACTAGGGTGAATTTGAGTACCGCATATCATCCTCAAATGGATGGACAGTCTAAAAGGACAATTCAAACTTTGAAGAACATGTTGAGGTCATGTATATTGGATTTTGGAGGAAGTTGGAATCAGCATATGCCATTAGTGGAGTTTGCCTACAATAATAGTTATCATACTTCAATTCAGATGGCTCTGTATGAGGCGCTTTATGGAAGGAAATATAGGTCACCAATTCATTGGAATGAACTGGGTGAGAGGAAGAGTTTGGATCCGACTACGATTTCTTGGATTAAAGAAACTTATGAGAAAGTAAAGTTAGTCCAAGAAAGACTCTAGACCGTTCAAAGTAGACAAAAGAGCTATGTTGATAACCGAAGAAAGGATTTGGAATTTGAAGTAGGAGACAAGATATTCTTGAGAGTTAAACCCATGAAAGGAGGAGTTGTATCCAAGAAAGGGAAGAAATTGAAACCAAGGTACATTGGACCTTTTGAGATCCTTAAACGAGTGGGAAAAGTGGCCTACCAGTTGGATTTACCCCCTAGTATGTCTAAGATCCACAATGTTTTTAACGTTTCCATACTCAAGAAGTATCATCCAGATCCAAGTCATGTGCTACAGTTAGGAGAGATTGAAGTGGATGAATTGCTGACCTATGAAGAATGGCCTGTGAAGATTCTTGATAAGGAAGTGAAAGATTTGAGAAATAAGAAGATTCCTTTGGTTAAAATTCTTTGGAGAAATTATGATATTGAGGAAGCAACTTGGGAATTAGAGGAGGAAATGAAGAAGAAATATCCAGAGCTATTTACCAAGAAAGGTAAGAAATTTTGAGGACAAAATTCTTTTAAGGGGGGAAGGATATGAGGGTCTCAAAATTCAGATTTTATTTTAAAAATGCAAAATAATGTTTACATTGTGTTTATTCTTTGAAATATGAGTGAACTTATGTTTTAAGTGAATATTTTATAATTTAGAGAATTTTTCAAGAATTATTTGCCGGTGTGTGGTTTCGGTCAAATTAAGCGTTAAGTTTTGTTCCGAAGTGTGAATAGTGACTTCAAATTGAAATCAAGCATATGTAGAGATATATTTAAGATTGGACAGTGTTGGAATGAAATAAAACAATATAAGTTAGAGTGTCGCGCTCGACGCGACATAAAGTGGTCATAAGACCACTTTTCCTTAAATTAAGGAAATGTCACCTTTTTGTCTTATAAAGATTGACTTTTTGATTCTTGGAGCTTCACATTTTCAGCCACAATTTAGAGTTTAGAGAGAGAGGGAGGCCGAGAGAGTGAAGAGCAAGAGAGAGAGAGAAAGCCTGCAATTCTTCTTCCATTCCTTCTTCCTCAAATTTCTTGAAGTTGTGAGACTCCATTGGAGGACTTTAGCTTGTTTCTTCTCCATTTCTTGGCAGCCGTGTGAGGGTGAGAGAGAAGGGGAGAGGTCCAAGCCTTGAGGGAAGAGAAAAGAGAAGAAATAAAGCTTGTTTGAGGTGTGTGTTTCTTGATCTTGAGATCTTGGTAGAAATCATCATCGAATAAAGCAGATCGTGGGCTAAGGTTGGATCTTTTGGAGTTTCCAAGCTTGGGAGTGTCATTCTTGAGAGAAGCTCACAAGATCTTGTTTGATCTTGTTAGATTTATTCAGATCTGAAGGTATAAGACTCAAACTCCCTAGATCTAACTTGATTAGTGTTGAATATAGTAGATCTATGGTTCATTTTGCTAAGAATGCTTATATATGAAGCATTTGAATTGGACTCTTGAATTCCCAACTTAGGTAGCGGACTTGAGGTGACTTTTAGGTAGCGGACTTGAGGACCGGATTGTGGATGTATTTGATATATGTGAAATGAGTTGGTTCCATGGTTAGAAAGTAGACTTTGTTGTTGAAAATTTCGAAAGAAAAAGAGGTGAGATGGCCGAACCTATGCTTGGCGTTTTTTATGTTTGATTTCAAAATTTTACTATAATTCTTGATGAGATTTTGGTTAATTGTATATGTATTATATTTATTTATGAGTATATGTTTTAAAAGAGTTAAAATCTGGAACTTTTATGGTGAAAAATTGGATTTCACTAAACTTTGAGGGAAAAGTGCTATTTTGGACAAATTTGTGGAGTTGAAATACTTTAGCCGATTTTCATGAAATCTGTGCATTTAAAACTTAGTGAAAGTTGTTTGAAAGATGTGTTAGAATTCTGATTAAAAGTTTGAAGTGAACTTGAACTTAAATGAGTGATTTTGAGATGGAAAAACCTCACTTTATTTCAATGTGTTATAACTCTAGAAGATGCTTGGAAGGAGTACATCGATAGAGTGGTTTAGTTATTTGAAAATTTGATTTGAAAATGGAATCTTGTAAAATGAGTTTTGACTGGAGTGATAACTTTTCATTTGAGCAGAGTTACTGGAATTTTGGAAAGAACTTTGATAAGACAAGTGAATGAGTTATTTGAGTTTAGTTTCGCTATTTGTGAAGCGAAACTTATTTCTTTCTTTTTCGTGATAATAGGAGGTGAAGAAGGACTTGAACCAGACCCCACCTTAGAAAACGAACTTTATTACTGTGGTGAGTTTCAATACTTGTTATGTGTTTATGTGAATATGAGTTGAATTATGTCTATTAAGCGATTTGATGTGAAATTGGGTTTTTAAAACCTTCAAGTAGGGTGGCGTGTACTTTATCGCGCTTACCTCTATTTGAATGGAAAAAGTTATGAGAATGTTTTGATGTGATTTACGGGCATTTGATGTGAATTATGTGTGTGTGAAAAATTTTAGGAATTCCCAAGACCTATCGGCAAGTCATTCAACTCGAGCTGTAGGCTAGGCCTAGGTCAAGGAGAAAAGAACGAGTCATAGGGTTAATTATGTGATGTGATGTGATGTGATGTGATGTGAAATGTGCTGGAGACTTGGCATATGGACTCGTCTCAGAAAAAGGATAATAAACATACTATGTGATGTGATGTGATGTGATGTGTTTGGAGATGGCCTGATGGGGGTTTTGGTGGAGTAAGGAGTAAGTGAATGTCTACGTGGTCTATGTGTATGAAAGTTGACGGAGTGTCAACTACCTGATTCGAAATCAAATTGTGGATCCTAACTCCTCAGAGGCCCTGTATCCTCCCTTTTTAATGTTACTTGCTTTCCTTATGTGTTTATTACTAAATCCAAATTGGAAGTGAAATGTCATAAGGGCTATGTGCTTTGCATGCTTTTTGGAACTCACTGGGCTTTTAGTTCATTCTTTCCAATTTATCTTCCTTAGCAGTGACTGAGAACCCAAGTGAAGTAGCCAACCAATAGACTTAGGGTTCATTTTTGTATTTGGTATGACAAACTCGAATTGTGATTTTGTGAGTTTTGTAGTATGAGGATCTGGATGTGTGTTTAAATACTTTGTGTAATTTGGGTTGTGAGTGTGGAACAATGTATTTATAAGTTACCCTTTGGTTTGATTTGAGAATGGTATTCTAGTTTGGTATATTAAGTGATTGTTATGTGAGTGAGCCCTGGCGAGAGTTAGGCAGACAGTCCACAGATACCTTAAGGTACGCTCTAGGGAGAAGTGGGGCTGTCACAAAGTCAGTCATGCAGCATGTACATGTTTGGTCCTTTTATGCTTCTTAATAGTTAAGGGTTGTCTGATAATGCTTTTATGCTTTATGCATTGATAATTTTTCTTAAAAAGTAGGCAAATTCAAAGCATTCTTAATGTAGTAGAATCACTATTAATGAGGAATATTAAGATTGTGACATAATGGAAACAAAACAATGTGTCACTCAAGTGGACTATAGTAGAATCAATCTTAGTATCAATGTCATATATTTCGATGATTACTTTTTTGCTCTTGAACCCTTTGATGGTAAATGAGCTTTTGATGGAAAAGTAACAGTTTAAGGCTATTTGTAACGGATGTACAAGCATACATTTGCAATGTGCCCCAGGATTGATTTTTAGAATTGAACTATAGAAAGTTGCAACGCCTTCAAATAATTTTCTAATGAGAAGCAGGGTATAAAGTTATTAGTTCAATTTTTTTATGAAAAAAAGAAAAAAAATGAAGGAAGGAAAACAGTACTGAAAAAAGTAAAGTAGTGAATGTGACTAATAGTAGATGGTCTGGATTTGGATACTAGTCAACCATGTGGATCGAGGTACAAGCATATATTTTTAGATGATGTGATATATATGAAATCAAATGGAGGTCAGAAAATAGAAAAGTAGTTGAAGAACATTAGGAAACATTTCAAAATGTTTTTCCAAAACTTGACTATCCAAGTTCCCAAACCCAGACACTACGCTTGACAACTTAACTGTACCTTGATTACTGACCCATTATTGTTGATCTTCCCCCAAACGACCTAATTTCTGGGAAAGGGGAAGATAAAGATGATGGATTGAGACTGGAGCTGCTGCTGATATCTTTTAACCCCCAAAATCCCTGTCCCTCTCTTTTCATACTTAGCAGAGCATTTACCTATCGTGATTTTGTTACATGCTACCACTAATAATAATACTTCTTTTCTATAGCTGTTTTGACAGCTTTTTGTGGAAACTGTATTTTTCTTTTAATATTCATAAGAAACATAAAATTCACAGATGTTAAGTACTTAAATCATAAGCAAAAGGCTATCAAAACTGGCCCCAACCCAGATGATCATATTGACAGGATCAGTGGCCTTCCTGGCCATCTTCTCTCCTACATTCTATCATTTCCCTACAGTACCAAAGGAGTTGCTGTAACCTCTGTTTTGTCCACCAGGTGGAGTTGTGACAAACCCACCTCCCCCTTAGGGTGATCCCAAAGGGTTCGGTGGTCCGCCAGCCTAGCTCTCGTCAGGATTCACTCACATACAAACACTATTACATCAAACTAGAATACAAATCTCCAAATTTCATAAAATACATAATCGTACATCCAAATTCTCATCATACAAAACTCATAGATTCTTAATTCAAGTATATCATACCAAATACAAAAGTAGACCTTGAGCCTAATGGTGGATTCCTTCACTTGAGTTCTCAGTCCCTGTTAAGGAAAACAAATTTGAAAGGGTGGGCTGAAAGCTTAGTGAGTTCCCAAAAGGGCAAGCAAAGCAACTAGCACATAAAGCATTTCACTTGAAATACAGACTTGAAATAAACACATAAGGAAAGCATTTAACATCACAAGAATAGGATACGGGGGCTCTCAGGAGCCAAGGTCCACGTTGCTTGATCACGAACCTTGCAGTTGACACTCCGTCAACTTTCACACAGTCCATGTAGAACTCCACTTCTCCTTACTCCACCAAACCCCCTTCGGGCCCGACTCCGCACATAATTTGTCACATAGTTTGTTCACATAGGTGATCACATAGTTTATCACATAGTTTGTGTTTTGCTCTCCATAATGGACAAGCCAATTCGTCAAGTCCAGACCATATATCACATCACATAATATTCCCTATGGCCAGTACTGTTCCCCTCGGCCTAGGCCTCGCCTACAGCACGAGTCGGACGTCTTGCCGATAGGTCTTGGGAAGTCCCAAATTTTCATGCGCATACAATTCACAATGACACACTTAAGTCACATCATAGAAATCTTTAAAGGTTTCCACTCAAATAGGAGTAAGTGCAATAAAGTACACACCACTCTATTTGATGGCTAAAATGATCGTATTTTCACATCAAACCACTTACATCACATAATTCCAATTAAATTTACATAAGCACATAACAGGCATGGAAACTCACCAAAATAACGAGATTCGAAATCCAAAGTTTGCTTGGCTTCAAAGCCTTCCACACTCCCTAAAATGAATAACGGGAAAATTTGATAAGTTTCACTTTCTCATTTGCAAATCAAGTCGAAATACACTTATTCCTTCATGTAATCAAAGTTTTCCCAAAATTCCCTTGGAAACACTATTCATCTCGAATGATAAAATATCGCATTTATTTCTTTTCAAAAAGTGTCATACTAAATAAAGTAAAGTGCTTCGTCGATATACTCCCTAGACACTTATTCCAAAGTTCACTTTTCCAGATCTAACTCAAACTTTAAAACAAATCCCACCAAATCTTTATAGATGCTATATTCATGGAAATTAACCAAAATATTTCAAAAACTTCCAAATCTAGCCATCGATACTTTTATTCCAAATTTCATGAAGAGCTTTACTTTCTTTATTTAAAATCCACATTTTTAATTCACAAAGACACATACTCACAGATAGTGCTGTTATTCGAGTCGAGCCGAGCCCGAGCTCCCGGAGCTCGCTCGATAACATTATCGAGCTGAAAATCGAGCTCGAGCTCGGCTCGACTAAAACACTGTCAAGCTCGAGCTCGAGCTCGACTCGACAGAATCGAAGTCGAGCTCGGCTCGACTTCGAGAGCTCGAGCTCGAGCTTCGATTCGATTAATAAATTCTAAATTAATAAAATGAACTCTAAATTAAGTTTGGATCGATTTAAGCTCTATAACAATTCTCCAGTTAAATTTAGTTGCTATAGCACTATCTTTCATGTATTAAGTTAGCCAATGATTCATATATTCTTCATTAGTTCATAAGGTTCTAACCAATTCTTAGTCACCTTAATGTTCAACAACTTGTAACTATAAAATTATTTGTTTGACAACAAACGGAACCTAAGAATGTTCAATTATTAATGACTTGATACTGGTATTAGATGAAATTCACAATTTGAAATGAACAATATATGCAATCAATCATTGGATACGAGCTATTCTAACTTAGTGATGTGCTTCAAAAATAAATGGAATCAATTATACCCCAATAGATGAAAAGGATTTCACTAATATCAACTTGACTTTATATTGATAGTTGGGAAAATCATGGTCATATACTTTTTTTACAATTAAAAACTAAAATAACAAATTTGCCCCTCAAAATCGAGCCTATCGAGCCACTATCGAGCCGAGCTCGGCTCGACTCGTTAATAAAACGAGTATTTTTAGAGCTCGAGCGCGACTCGTTTTCGAGCCTTAACGAGTCGAGCCGAGCCGAGCTCACGAGCTACTCGATTCGCGTAACAGCCCTACTCACAGATAAGCATATTACATATATACTTAAGCAAAACCTCTTTAGGAAATATCATAGGATTTCGAAATCAACATCCAAAATTTGCCAAGCATAGGTTCGGCCATTTTACATGCTTTTCCTTCAAGGTTTTCAACAACAACATTCTATTTTCTAACCATAGAATAAACTAATTTCACAAATATCAACCAAGTCACAACCAGGTCCTCAAGTCCACTACCTAAAGGTCACCTCAAGGCCGCTATCTAGGTTGGGAATTCAAGAGCCCAACTCAATCATTTCAAATATTAACATTTTTAACCAAATAAACCGTAGAACTACAGTATCTAACATTAATCAAGGTAGATCCAAGAGTTTTAAGTTTTATACCTTTAGATCTGTCCAGATCTAACAAGATCTTGCGAGTTCCTTTCAAGAATGACACACCCCAAGCTTAAAAACTCCAAAAGCTCCGACCTTAACCCACGATCCGCTTGATTTGATGATGATTTCCGCCAAGAACTCAAGATCAAGAAACACATGACTCAAACAAGTTTTATTTCTTCTCTTTTCTCTTCCCCCAAGGTTCGGACCTCTCCCTCTCTCTCTCACCCTCACATGGCAGCCAAGGAATGGAGGAGAAGCAAGCCAAGTCTTCAATGGGTCTTCAAGTTTAAGAAAGAAAATAGAGTTGGAAGAAAATCTCTCAAGCTGTGAGGGCCTCAAAATTTTGAAATTTATTTCTAAATTGCATAGTAATATTTATATTGAGTTTATTTATTGAATTATTAGTGAAAATATGTTTAAAGTGATTATTTCTCAATTTAGAGAATTTTATACAATTGTTTGCCGGTGTGGTTTTGGCCAAATTTTAGCGTTAAAATTGTTCGCTAAATAGTGACTTGAACTTGAAATCGAGCATATGTAGTGATATTTTGGAAATATTATTATGGTGAGACAGTGTCGGGATGAAAGAAACCAGTGTAAGTTAGGCATGTGTGCGACATAAAGTGCCAAAAGCACTTTTCCCTTAAAATAGGGAAGTGCACTTTTTAAGCATTAAACACCTTGACTTTTTGGCTTCCTCAAGCTTCATTTTGCTGCTGCAAACCAGTGAGAAAGAGAGAGGGACTGCCGAGAGAGAGAAGGGAGAAAAAGAGAGAGATTGAGCAAGTTTTCTCCATAGATCTTCATCCATTCTTTTTGAAGTTTCAAACACCATCAACCACCACCATCCTCACCACCTCTTGCAGCCGAGAGAGTGAAGAGAGAGAGGGAGATTGGACCGGTTTTGGAGAAGAAAGAAAGAGGTAAAGCTTGCACCTTGAACTTCCATTCTTTCTTTTAACTTGCATCTTGAACCTATGAACTTGATTGATGGATTGTGGGCTTGGTTTCTTCCTTCCCATTCCAGCCGAACCAAGGAGAGAGGAGAGAGAGAGAGATCCGAACCTTTGAGAGGAAAAAGGAAGGAAAGAAAAGCTAGAGTGATTGTTGTAAGCTTGAGATCGAGCTTGGGCTTGGAGACGAAATCATCTACAAATCTTGAAGATCTTGGGCTAGGATCGAAGTTCTTGGAAGTCATCAAGCTTGTAAGCAACCTTCTTGAAGAAGAGCTCGAGAGATCTCGTTGGATCTTTCCAGATCTTGTTGGATCTTGATAGATCCGGAGGTATAAGCCTTGAAACTTGTAGATCTAGCTTTATTAGTGTTAAATAGTTTAGATCTGTGGTCGATATTGGTAAAAATGATCTCATCTGAAAAGGATGAAGTTGGGCTCTTGGAATCCCAACCTAAGTAGCGGACTTGAGGTGGCCTCTAGGTAGCGGACTTGAGGACCTGATTGTGAATTTGATTGTTATTTGTGAACTTGCCTTGATATGGTTAGAAATTAGGGTTTTCAGTTGCTGAAAAGTTGAAGGAAAATGTATGTTATGGCCAAACCCATGCCTGGTGATTTCAATGTTTGATTTTGAAATGTCGTGAATGTTCTCGAAGGGTTTTACTTTTTGAGAAAAATGTGTATATTGTTCAAATTGTGAGTGTATGTGCGTGTGAGTGAGTGTTTGGATTTTAAAAGGGAAAAAAGTGTAGTTTTCATGAAATTTGAGTGAAAAGTGCTATTTGACTGAATTTGAAGGTTTCACTATATTTTGGCCAAATTTTGGGGATTTTTGAATATAATGGCTTGATATGAAGTATTTTATGTTAATATCAAAGTTTTAGCCAAAAGTGAATGTCGAACGTATCGTGTAAAAAGTGATTTCGAGGTATGAGACCTCACTTAAATGTTTTGTGAAAAAGAACGTGCTTGTAGTGCCAATGAGTATATCGGTGAGATGTTTCCTTTTGAAATGATAAAGTGATTTTCCCAAGGGGATCTATTTGGAACCTTGAGTTATGTGAAATGAAAGCTTTTCCTCGAGAGAGTTTTGGAAAAATTGCCGTTTGAAACAAAAAAAAATGAAAGTGAACTGTGTTAGTGAATGAAAATGAATGAATTGAATCTCATTGACTGTTTTAAATTATTTTAGGGAATGTGCAACGCGGTGATTGTGAACCATACGTAGAGGCTGAGCCTTATTACTTTGGTGAGTTTCCATACTTGTTATATGATTATGTGAAAATGATCGTTATGGTGTTTAGTGAAGTGATTTTGAAGTGAAACCTAGTTCTTGAACCCTCTGATGGGGTAGTGTATTTTGTCACACTTACCCTTATTGTAAATAAAAAGAAATTGTGAAAGGGTTTTTGCAATGTCTCACATGTGTGAGTGTTCTAACCTGTTTTCAAACTAGTTCTAACTTGTTTTCAAAAGAAATGTTTTACTACTATTCTTTGCCAATGAAATGTTTTCCTACTCTTGTGAGTATTTCAGACTATGTTTCAAACTATTTACAAATAAACGGCTTTACTAGCGATTTCAAAGGAAATAATTTACTCGTGCTTGCTAAATGATTTATTAGTGTTTATAAGTGAAATAAATTACTATCGAAATGATTTCTAAGTAAAGACACTCTCAAGTGCGTGACTTGCTTGACTTGAGATGTGTATTTAACTTGAAATGTGAATTAATGTGAAAGATAGGTTTTGATCCATCAAATGGAGTAGTGTGTACCTTATCACATTTACTCCCATTTGAATGGTACTACTTGCAAAAGTGTTTTCCTGATATTATGAGTATACTTGAATCTCTTGTCTTGTGCCATGAATCCTGTTTTGAATTGCATGAAGTGATGTGACGTGTCCTGTATTCCCTGCTCTGATGAATTTAATCCCCTTGGTGTGATAACCTTGGGCTACGTGATATACTCAATCCCCTTGGTATGACTACCTTGGGCTACGTGATGAATTCAATCCCCTTGGTGTGATAACCTTGGGCTACGTGATATACTCAATCCCCTTGGTGTGATAACCTTGGGCTACGTGATATACTCAATCCCCTTGGTATGACTACCTTGGGCTACGTGATGAATTCAATCCCCTTGGTGTGATAACCTTGGGCTACGTGATATACTCAATCCCCTTGGTGTGATAACCTTGGGCTACGTGATATACTCAATCCCCTTGGTATGACTACCTTGGGCTACGTGATGAATTCAATCCCCTTGGTGTGATAACCTTGGGTTACGTGATAAACTTAATCCGGTATCCTACTCTTATGTGATTATTGGCTTTCCTTACTTGTTTATTTCCTAGTATGAATTTTTGGAGTGAAAAATCATATGTGTTATGTGCTTTTGCCTATTTTTTGGGAACTCACGGGCTTTTAGCTCACCCTTTAAATTTGTTTTCCTTAACGGTGTGGGTACCCGGTGGAGAAGCCAACCCTTAGAAGTAGGGTTTATTATGTTGAACAGGTTGAGAACTTTGGAGTGTGATTGTTGCAAGTTTTGTAATTCGAATTTTGAATGTAAGGTTGGAAGACTTATGGATCCAAAGTTTGTAATTTGTTGTTGGGGATTGTAAACTATCATTCCATTTGTATTGTACTCAGAGTTTTAGTTTGGTAAGTTGTTTGATGATTGAGGACTGTAGTGAGTCCCGGTGAGAGTTGGGCAGGCGGTCACTGATACCCTAGGGTACGCCCTACGGAAAGGTGGGTCGTCACAGGTGGTATCAGAGCTTAGGCTTTAGATCTCTGTAGTGTATCCTAGGCTTAAAGTTTAGGATACCGGCCTGTGGTGTTAGAGTGTTTCTTGATTGAAAAAGATGAGATTGGTACCATGATGGATGAGAGAAATGGAAAAGCTGATAGGAATTGACATGGTGGGATTAAGACTCTAATTCTGGATGTGTGCTAGTAAGAGATTTTCTTAAGAGTGTGAATAGCTATAATTCCCTCCTAATTGTGGTTGGTGTTTAATCGAGAACTCTCCAATGTGGTTAGCATTTAAGGAATCTTAGACTAGGGAGATATAAAATTTTCGGTGAACTAATTGATGGATGAATAAGAAATGCTCCTCTTAAGCTCTATTCGCCATTAAGTGATGTGCGATTTTGAGATCTAATGAGAATCAGAGTTATTAAGTGTTTGAAAGTTTAGTAGAGTGGAAAGAAATGTAAGAGATAGCCATCATTCATGTTTACGTGTTAGCGAGATCTAAAGTTCGAGTAGGTTCCAAGTGGATTGAGAAGAATGCAGTGGATAGTGATGAAGATATGAGAGAGGATACCATTGAGGCTAAGGGAGATCCCCAATACCTAGAGCCTGACCCGACAGCGAGTGCTTCCATGAAGTCTTTTTCTTCTGAGACTTGATGGATTAGCCTAGCTTGAAATTGGGGTTTTGTGTAACCTTCAGTGAGAAAAGCCAATAGAGTGGGTTCCCAACTTTTGTAAATTGCGTGCTTGCTAACTTTTCAAGTATCATATTTTTGTTAAGCATACTTGTGAACTTGATGTATCTATGTGTGCCTTTTGACAAAAACATGCACATCTGATGTACTCCTGGCACTTTATTCTTATGAAATGTGAATATGAAGTGTTTTGTTTACCTTTCAAAGTGAATGTTCTAATAGTGTATTTACTTTCTTATGATTGTGAAAATTTGATGGCCCTCTAAAGAACTATGGAGGGTAGGAGAGGCCGAGGTCGGGGGCGAGGGACTAGGCTACTCCACAACATTGGAGGTGATCGAGAGTCAACCGCCGATCAAAATCAAGGGGCTGGAGTTAATTTTGTAGAGCAAATGGCGACAGCCATGAATCGTATGACTGAGATACTAGACCGTATGGCTGGCCAACAAGGCCCTGGACCTGAACAGCATATCCATTTTGGGATTGGTGAGGATAGAGCCCTTGAGCGATTTCAAAGGTTTAACCCACCTAAATTCCTTGGGGAACCCAACCCTGAAGTTGCTGAAGGATGGTTAGAGAGAATTTCTGATATTTTTGCTGCCTTAGATTACACGGAGGAGAGGCAAGTGTCATTTGCCGTCTTTCAGTTTGAGGGGGCCGCAAGAGCCTGGTGGAACGTGATAAGGGTGAAATGGGAAAGAGAGCAAATCCCTAGAACTTGGGTGAACTTTACTAGAGAATTTAATGCTAAGTTTCTTCCCCCACTAGTCCAGGAGAAAAGGGAAGATGATTTTATTAGATGTAAGCAAGGAACGCGTTGAGTGTCACGTATCAGAGGCACTATTTACTAGATTGTCGAGGTTTGCTCCGAAGTTAGTGGCAACCGAACAAAGGAGAATTAGGGAGATTTGTGCAAGGGTTGAACGCATGGAGATACAAGAAATTTTGGCTGCCCAAATCAATAGTTTTAGTGAAGTCATTGAGAAAGCCCAAAGGATTGAAGGGCAAAGGCTCAAGTTAGAACTTTCAATGCAAGAAAAGAAATGCCCCTAGCAGTAGTCAAGGACCAGTGGATGTGACTGTTCCGACCCCTAAGATTGGAAGAGACATAGGAAAAGAAAACCCTTCTAGAGCATCGAGAGGATCTATGGTAAAGGGAACATTTTTTAGAGGAGTGGGGTCCGAAGGAACTTTGGATGGAAAAAGACAATCAAGGAATGTCATGCAAGGCAGTCAGGTATCTACTCCCAGTATAACATGTAATTTCTGTGGGAAGTTGAACCATACTGAGGAAGAATGTTGGAAGAAGGCAGGAAAGTGTTTCCGATGTGGTAGTACTGAACACCAATTATCTGCATGCCCGAGGCTTCGGGGAGAAGTTGTGACCCGACAAGTGAGTAGACCTAACTCCAGTCAGGCTAGTGCACAAGGAAGTCGATCAAGAGTTCCAGCCAGGGTCTACACCATTAACCAACAACAAGTGTCCGGTCCAACTGAAAATGTTCAAGGTACTACCCCTGTCTTGTTTAGTAAAGTTTTAGTGGCTTTTGATACTTTCCATTTAATTGTTAACCCTGCTTCCTTGTATGGAGTAAATATAGACCCTGTCAGAGTACTTTATGATCTTAAGGTTTGAACGCATACCATTGTCGATGCAATAAGCACTATCTTGGAATTTGGAAGATATCGAAATAGAGGAAATGCTATCTTATGAAAGACTTTATGTGCAGACTCATGATAAGAAGGTGACGAACTTGAGAAGTAAGCAAATTTTCCCAAGTTGAGGTTATGGAGAAATTGAAGGATTAAGGAAGTAACCCGGAAAGTTGAAGAAAAGATCTGAAAGGATTATCCAGAGTGGTTCATAAATCGAGGCTTGAATTTTGAGGACAAAATTCTTTTAAGGGGGGAAGGATGTGAGGGCCTCAAAATTTTGAATTTTATTTCTAAATTGTATAGTAATATTTATATTGAGTTTATTTATTGAATTATTAGTGAAAATATGTTTAAAGTGATTATTTCTCAATTTAGAGAATTTTATACGAATTGTTTGCCGGTGTGTGGTTTTGGCCAAATTTTAGCGTTAAAATTGTTCACGTAAATAGTGACTTGAACTTGAAATCGAGCATATGTAGTGATATTTTGGAAATATTATTATGGTGAGACAGTGTCGGGATGAAAGAAACCAAGTGTTAGACTGTGTGACATAAAGTCCAAAAAGCACTTTTTTCCTTAAAATAGGGAAGTGCACTTTTAAGCATTAAACACCTTGACTTTTGGCTTCCTCAACCTTCATTTTGCTGCTGCAAACCAGTGAGAAAGAGAGGGACTGCGAGAGAGAGAAGGGAGAAAAAGATAGAGATTGAGCAAGTTTTCTCCATAGATCTTCATCCATTCTTCTTGAAGTTTCAAACACCATCAACCACCACCATCCTCACCACACCCTTGCAGCTGAGAGAGTGAAGAGAGAGAGGGAGATTGGACCGGTTTTGGAGAAGAAAGAAAGAGGTAAAGCTTGCACCTTGAACTTCCATTCTTTCTTTTAACTTGCATCTTGAACCTATGAACTTGATTGATGGATTGTGGGCTTGGTTTCTTCCTTCCCATTCCAGCCGAACCAAGGAGAGAGGAGAGAGAGAGAGATCCAAACCTTTGAGAGGAAAAAGGAAGGAAAGAAAAGCTAGAGTGATTGTTTTAAGCTTGAGATCGAGCTTGGCTTGCTTGGAGACGAAATCATCTACAAATCTTGAAGATCTTGGGCTAGGATCGAAGTTCTTGGAAGTCATCAAGCTTGTAAGCAACCTTCTTGAAGAAGAGCTCGAGAGATCTCGTTGGATCTTGCCAGATCTTGTTGGATCTTGATAGATCCGGAGGTATAAGCCTTGAAACTTGTAGATCTAGCTTTATTAGTGTTAAATAGTTTAGATCTGTGGTCGATATTGGTAAAAATGATCTCATCTGAAAAGGATGAAGTTGGGCTCTTGGAATCCCAACCTAGGTAGCGGACTTGAGGTGGCCTCTAGGTAGCGGACTTGAGGACCTGATTGTGAATTTGATTGTTATTTGTGAACTTGCCTTGATATGGTTAGAAATTAGGGTTTTCAGTTGTTGAAAAGTTGAAGGAAAATGTATGTTATGGCCAAACCCATGCCCGGTGATTTCAATGTTTGATTTTGAAATGTCGGAATGTTCTCAAGGGTTTTACTTTTTGAGAAAAATGTGTATATTGTTCAAATTGTGAGTGTATGTGCGTGTGAGTGAGTGTTTGGATTTTAAAAGGGTAAAAAGTGTAGTTTTCATGAAATTTGAGTGAAAAGTGCTATTTGACTGAATTTGAAGGTTTCACTATATTTTGGCCAAATTCTGGGGATTTTTGAATATAATGGCTTGATATGAAGTATTTTATGTTAATATCAAAGTTTTAGCCAAAAGTGAATGTCGAACGTATCGTGTAAAAAGTGATTTCGAGGTATGAGACCTCACTTAAATGTTTTGTGAAAAAGAACGTGCTTGTAGTACCAATGAGTATATCGGTGAGATATTTCCTTTTGAATTGATAAAGTGATTTTCCCAAGGGGATCTATTTGGAACCTTGAGTTATGTGAAATGAAAGCTTTTCCTCGAGAGAGTTTTGGAAAAATTGCCGTTTGAAACAAAAAAATGAAAGTGAACTGTGTTAGTGAATGAAAATGAATGAATTGAATCTCATTGACTGTTTTAAATTATTTTAGGGAATGTGCAACGCGGTGATTGTGAACCATACGTAGAGGCTGAGCCTTATTACTTTGGTGAGTTTCCATACTTGTTATATGATTATGTGAAAATGATCGTTATGGTGTTTAGTGAAGTGATTTTGAAGTGAAACCTAGTTCTTGAACCCTCTGATGGGGTAGTGTATTTTGTCACACTTACCCTTATTGTAAATAAAAAGAAATTGTGAAAGGGTTTTTGCAATGTCTCACATGTGTGAGTGTTCTAACCTGTTTTCAAACTAGTTCTAACTTGTTTTCAAAAGAAATGTTTTACTACTATTCTTTGCCAATGAAATGTTTTCCCTACTCTTGTGAGTATTTCGGACTATGTTTCAAACTATTTACAAATAAACGGCTTTACTAGCGATTTCAAAGGAAATAATTTACTCGTGCTTGCTAAATGATTTATTAGTGTTTATAAGTGAAATAAATTACTATCGAAATGATTTCTAAGTAAAGACACTCTTAAGTGCGTGACTTGCTTGACTTGAAATGTGTATTTAACTTGAAATGTGAATTAATGTGAAAGATAGGTTTTGATCCATCAAATGGAGTAGTGTGTACCTTATCACATTTACTCCCATTTGAATGGTACTACTTGCAAAAAGTGTTTTCCGATATTATGAGTATACTTGAATCTCTTGTCTTGTGCCATGAATCCTGTTTTGAATTGCATGAAGTGATGTGACGTGTCCTGTATTCCCTGCTCTGATGAATTTAATCCCCTTGGTGTGATAACCTTGGGCTACGTGATATACTCAATCCCCTTGGTATGACTACCTTGGCTACGTGATGAATTCAATCCCTTGGTGTGATAACTTGGCTCACGTGATATACTCAATCCCTTGGTGTGATAACCTTGGGCTACGTGATATACTCAATCCCCTTGGTATGACTACCTTGGGCTACGTGATGAATTCAATCCCCTTGGTGTGATAACCTTGGGCTACGTGATATACTCAATCCCCTTGGTGTGATAACCTTGGGCTACGTGATATACTCAATCCCCTTGGTATGACTACCTTGGGCTACGTGATGAATTCAATCCCCTTGGTGTGATAACCTTGGGCTACGTGATAAACTTAATCCGGTATCCTACTCTTATGTGATTATTGGCTTTCCTTACTTGTTTATTTCCTAGTATGAATTTTTGGAGTGAAAAATCATATGTGTTATGTGCTTTGCCTATTTTTGGGAACTCACGGGCTTTTTAGCTCACCCTTTTAAATTTGTTTTCCCAATTGTAATGAGTACCGGTGGAGAAGCCAACCCTAGAAGTAGGGTTTATTATGTTGAACAGGTTGAGAACTTTGGAGTGTGATTGTTGCAAGTTTTGTAATTCGAATTTTGAATGTAAGGTTGGAAGACTTATGGATCCAAAGTTTGTAATTTGTTGTTGGGGATTGTAAACTATCATTCCATTTGTATTGTACTCAGAGTTTTAGTTTGGTAAGTTGTTTGATGATTGAGGACTGTAGTGAGTCCCGGTGAGAGTTGGGCAGGCGGTCACTGATACCCTAGGGTACGCCCTACGGAGAGGTGGGTCGTCACACAAGCTTCCTCTTTTTCTCTCTCTCTCTCTACCAATTCGGACCACACACACACACACACACACTCTCTCTCAAGGCTGCCAAAAGATGGAGATGAAACAAGATTGATACCCTCCAATGATGTCTTGAAGCTTCAAGAACTTTGAGGGAGAAGAAATGGAAGGAAGAAAGTTGCAAAATCCCTCTCTTTTCTCTCTCAAGACTCACGGCCCTCTCCTCTCTTTGGCTCTCAAGTGTTGTTGAAAAATTGAAACCACAAGAAGCAAGACATAGGACTTTAAGGGACAAAACATGTGGCTTTCCTTGATTTATGGAAAAAGTTGTCAAATGGCCACTTTATGTCGCGTTCCGCGCGACAGTCTAACTTACACTGGTTTACTCCATTCCAACACTGTCCAATCTTAATAATATCTTCGTAATATCTCTACATATGCTCAATTTCAATTTATAATCACTAATCACTCTTCGGAGTATTAATTAGGGCTTAAATAGGCCGAACACGTACACCGGCAAATAAATCTTGAAAAATTCTCTAAATTGGAATCACCCTAGGTTCTACGTATGACTTACAAAGGGGGGTTCTAGAGGATTACCTTAATCCGCAGATGGGGCCTCTGACTCGTTTGAGAAGGATGAGAATCCCCTGAGTAGCAGTCCAAATGTCCTGCCTCTACTGTAATCCGCGCGAGAGTGCTTCTGGATTACTCTTGATCGTCTCTACGATCTATGTGTGTGTGTGTGAGTGAAGAACAGGTGCTAGCCTTTCTCACTCTAACTCACAGACTCTCTTTTTCTCTCTGCGTAAGGTTTCAGAAACTTGGCCTCTCTCTGTATTCTGACTATCAGAAGTGTTCAACCACCTATCGTAATATCTGATACTATTAATAGGAGCGAGAGAGAGAGATAAGAAGAGAAATAGAAGGATAGAGTCAGGTGACTATAACATCTGATGAGATTCTATCCTTTCTGTTATCTGACAGATAAGAGATAACTATTTTATCCTATCTGTCAGATGACCCCAAGATTTACTTATCTTTATAATTAAACCCCAGAAGTATTTATTTCCAAGTCCCTACTTGGACACACAATTTAATCCAGAATCCAATCTCTAAGCGTGTGATCCAATAGGTTCCAAATATACTGGTAATAATTATGAATTATAATTCTCAAAAGAATTAGATAAAATAAACACATTTATTTTATCATTAATTACAATAATTAATTATTCATAATTATAAATTGTGAGCGGTGTCTAGCAATACATCACAACCACCCAGGTATTCGGAATTGGTCAAGGGGAATTCCGACCTAACCTTTCCATAGAAAATTACCGTGTAATTATTATCCTTTCACCATTGATATCCTATTAGTCAGGGAATAAGGAACAAGTGCCAATTCCCTAATGACAAATTAATTTTCTAGTTCCCGGAATTAACTTTAGATTAGGTTAATTTGAAGATACTTTTCAATTAACATAATGCAGTCGACTACTAAGGTTACATTCCAACTAGTGGCCTTACTGGATATCAGCTCCCACTATCGGAGTGGTGAATCCTCTCTTGATCACTCACTATCTTTTCATGTTTCACACTACCCCCAATTTCTATTCTTTAAGTTACTCCTGGTGAGTAACTAAAAACAGAATCAAAAGGTAGTGATTCACACTCAAGATACTATGGTGATCTCAAGTCTAGGATCACTTACACAATTTTCTATAAGAGATTCAACCATTGGCACTAGATAGATATCCTAATGGGATCTCTGTGTGGATCACTCCAATGAATTTGTACTCTACAATCCATCTACACATTAGTCTAGGTATCCCTATACCATGGTTGATGAGAACAACCACTACTTACACTAAATAGGGGCTAACTTTGTACTAGTCTGTCCGTATTAATGATGTCCTGTCTCATTAATACTATGACTAGGGAAATTTAAGAATATTTATTATAAATATAATTGATATCTCATAGTCAACAACTCTTGTGACTACCATCACATTAATAAATATTCTAAGGACTTTATCAGTTATATCAAATATTAAACAGATAAAATTGGAAGTTCATAAAATACAAAACTTAATTAGGAATGTATTTAAACAATATAATTGTTTTAGGGCATACATTCCAACAGATGAGCCAGCAGGAGGAGTTAACTTCAAAACCTTAATTAATTCTCTTGTTCAATCCAGATTAGCAGGTGATCGGGCCAATGAGTAATTAAGAAGTCAGTATGCTATTGACCATCTTCTTAATAGGATGAAAAAGGTGAAAATTCTGCCCATAAGACAGCACGTGATGGAAGTATTTTGTTTTATTTTCTTTTTTTCTTTAAAGAACTTTTAGGCTACTCCTTTTGTAAGTTCACCCTTACATCTGTAAAATTGTCTTAATCCTCTTTCGTTTGCATGCAGGCTCTGTATAGTCTGTGAGATTCATTCCAACTTTCAACAATTTGGCTCTTCTGGAGCTTTAAGCAGACAAATATTTTCCTATAATTGACAGTATACTTTTCTTGAAAGCATTATCCACCTTATTCGTGGAAACTCCTGAACTTGGAACACTTGTCTTTGATAAGGTGTGTTATGTTGCTCTTTTTTACCATAGAAATCATGGCATTACGCTTTCCAGTTTTTTTGTTTGTCTGTACGGGTGAATTTGGACCAGAACACTGAAACCAGGCTGTTCAATTGTCTCTTTCTAGATGTATGCCCAATATGCTTTATCGAATGTTGCAAGGAAATAAAAATCACAAATTTTGGTGAGGTTTGCTAATTCAAGCTAGCTGAGTATCTTTTGCAATATGAAAAAGCTCTAAAGAAGATGACTTTCAGTGGATTTCTAGATTTTAGCAGCATGTAACAGAATATTTTCATTCAAGAAATGCTCTGAAAACTGCTCGATTTTGTTTCAAGTGAAAGAAAGCTGGTACTGCCAGATTTTACTACAGTTTCTAAAATTCCTCAAACAGGATTTTCTAGTAACAGTGCTCTCATTCCCTTTCAGTCATATTTTCCTTCTCTTTCTTTTTTACCCCTTATTTTTTGTCACGTTTTCCCTCTCTCTCTCTCTCTCTCTCTCTCTCTCATCCCTTATCTTTTAGTGCTAGAGTGGAAGGGGGAAGGCAGAGATTGGGCACCTAAGGAATTCTTATTTTGGCTGCCATATCAAACTTGAAATGCCTTTTTTTTTTTTTTTTGAAATTTGATGTGGTTGTGTGATCAAACTGCTTCTGTGATAAATTCATTCAAGGCCACTCTGTATTTCTACCTTATTTTTCAGTTTTTTAGACTATTCTGTATGAGGACCTTGATCTATTCAAGTAGTTTTCTATTGTTCAAGTTGATTTTGCTTTTCTAATGTACTGTCTAATGCATGAAAGTATCAGCTGTCACACCATTATTCTTTGTTCTTCTCTCTTGAAATGCTTAGTTGCTTTTCTTCTACTACATTAGCAACCTTTCAATTTCACCTTGTGAGAAGGTGTGAATTATAAAATACCAAGTATGGAAACCGTCATCAGGTGTGTTCTCCTTCCTCTGCAATCCCCTCAAAAGGCATGATTATTCAAATATGTCCTATAATACCTTGTCCTCCATTATCCCTTTAATTTCAAAGGCTCACATTATGTTCATGTACAGAATTATGGCTTTAACATTCCCAGTTAGCAGGCTTGAATCTTAATGCTTTTATCTGTTTATGCATAAAATATGCACTGCTTATTTTGTCACTGTTTTCACTCCAAACTCCATCTCTTATTAGTTTAATCCTTTTGCTGAGTCCATTTCTTCTTAAATGCATGATACCTTCACCATATTAGAGACCACACACTAAAAAGGACCTTTGTCACATTTAGCATCAGCCTCCTTCATTGTTTGACCACTTTATAGTGTGACACTTCTAGCAGTATCAGAAATCATAAACATATTGTGCCTAGTTCAGCATGATAAACTCTAAAGGTTTGTTGTTTCCCCATGTCATAGTTTCTGATCATATAAGAAGACATGCCTATTGACACTCTTAATAATGCTTGACTTCTTGGTTATCATCTGATTGATTTTTTACACCCTAAATGGTTTGATAACGTTATTTGTTTCATATAAGCAATCCAATTTGAAATAGTATTTGAGTAGTAGTTTTTTTTTAATGTTTATTTCCTGCGTGTCTATTTCTGCTGTACATGTTTTTGTCTCTGTTCATTGCTTGTAAATTTTCATAATTCATATTGAATGACAGTTTGAAAGGATCAGAGGGAACCAAGCAATCTTCGGAAACTTTAATCTTTGCCTTTGGTTTCACTTGGAAGGAGTCATTTTCAGCAAAGGTAGTAGCATCCGAAGTGCCAAATGCTAAAGCTTGAGCATCCTAATGACGAAGCTAACGGTGGATCTCTTAATCAATGAATAATTTGGTTTTAGTTTGGTTTTGCTAACTCCTCGTCTAAAAGCCGAAGCTAATGTATTAGGCTGTGAAATATGCTGGTCACCTAGTACCTGGAGAAGGATGATGGTTTCTCAAACTGCAAGATACAGTCATGAATGAAAGTGACAATCTTTGTGAACAAAATTCTAACAGTAGCTAATATTTCAAAGGAATGTCTGCTTTTGTAAAAGAAGCTAAAGAAATGGAAAGAACTAATATAGGCCAGAGAAAGCTGTCTTTGCATACAGATTTGACATTAGATTTCTATCATGCTGCTGGTTCTACTGTGTCTGTTTTTACTGCTTGTTCCTTTTAGTGTGATACCTGTTTGGAAATTTGAAACCTTGTATGCTAGTTAACTGAGTTCTTTGCAAGAAACTTACATTTTTAGTTGGCAAAATCACACTCATCTTAAATTGCTTCACAAATAATCATGTATAAGTTTCCTACAAGAGTTCCACCATCCTACCATATCAGCTACCTGAATTTGCAACCATTCTCTTCTTCTTTGCCTCTATACTTGAACAATTTTGTGGCTGATACTGTAGTTGTTTGAGTTTTAATATCTTTGAGAAGGTCATATTTGGCGTTTTGTTGAGAAGCTTGAAATTGATAAGTAGTCTTAGCAGATTATACTTAAAGAATAGCCTAAGGAGCTTGTATAGCTATTGGCCTATTACAGTCAACAGCATCTGGATACTAAAAAAAAAAAATACGGAATCTCCTGTATAGGCTAAGATGTGCAGCTTGCTGAAGATTCTACCGTACTGAGTTAACCGTGGAAAGTTGGTCGACTATGTCCTGTAACCACAAGAGTTGGAAAAGACACCTTCTTCTTGCTAAGAACAGAAATGCTTTCTAAGATCTTAAGAATTTTAATTTAGTGGATATATGTTGGGCATTTTCCTGTCTTGTTGTTTAGAGTTGACAACTTAGTCCTGTTTAGTGCATTAAGTATCCCTCTGGTGTACTTTGTGAGCCAACACCCATCATATGCACTCTTCATTTAGAAAATAGTTAGCTGCTCATTTGAGAAGTTAAAACAAAGTTTTTACTAGCATAGATTGGATCAGATTTTGTGTTCTTACATTTAGTTTAATGGAATTTGTTAAATATTTTGCTGCAATATGAATGTCTTTTTTGTGATTACAACATTCTCCCAGATCTCTATTGCTTGCTATTTTGTTTTCATTTCAGTGTAATGCACAGCGCTAGGATTGATCAAACCTGCAATCAGGAATTCGCCTTGTCCAAGTTATTCAAGGCATTGGCTTCTGAGAACTGGTGATTTTGTTTGTAATGAGCACTTTTTTTGCTTGTTTTTCATGAATTGTATGAGTTCTGGTTTCCTCATGTAAGGAAAAGGATTTTTATTATGTAATCCAGAAATCAGATTTCTTCTCGCCATGTCTGCAAGAATTAAAGCTGTTTAGTGTCCACCCTTCACTCTGCTTTCCCTCAACTATCGACTGGTTTAAATGCTAGATGCATATTTCCTTCTTTGTAATGGCTCATAGCAGACCATATATGAATTCAGTTCTGATGTTGATATCTAATCTATGAACCATTTTTGACAAAGCTTTCAGCTATTCTGATAAGAAGCCACATTTTTTGACAGTTACGGTTACAAAACTAGGTACCACTCATTTCAATTTTCAAATGGGTAGTTTGTTTACAAAGATACAAGTTCAAAAATGTGAAGATTATTGTCTTCTTTCGGTAGGTAAGAATCCGTTAGTGTTCTAATTGCCTCTGTAGTTTCAGGTTCTTTGTCTATACAATCCATCCTCTCTCCTTATAAAGAGCTAACTAAATGGAATCAATTTTATTTTGGACTAAAGCAATTAAACCCCTGAATTTCAAACTTTAAACCACATCGACAGACTATAGGGACCTTTTGTTGTTAGTTACATATCAGAATTAGGCTATGGAACCTAACATAAATTTCAGTTGAGAGCATAATTCATTCAGTGCACTGCTATTAATGGTAAATTGCCAAAAGAAAGTTTCATCTGATATACTAGCAGATTTTTACTGTTTTGGTGGCTCATCAAATTAATAATGCTCTAGAATAGATGAATTACCATATTTTCAAGAATAATATAATCGAAAGCGGAGTCCACACTCCCTTTTCTTTCTTTTTTTTTGGTGGCAAATGCTAGCTAAGGTGAGGGGAAAACATATGTGCAGATAATGGAACTCCCTCCCTTGGTTGAGGGGGAAAAAAGAAATATTTGAGATAATTTCCACTTGTTGGCATTAAAAAAAAAAAAAAAAAAGAGCTGTGGAACCAATTTCTAACACATATTTCAAATCAATTCCAAAATGAGTTTTGATTTGCAATTATATTTTTTTATAGTTTATTTCATACACCAATCAATCGAAAGGAAAAAGAAAAAATTCATAAGTAACATTTTACATTTGTATAGTTTGAGATAATGAAATCATGTTATATTTTGGTCACCTAATGCAAACAACATAATGTTACGTATGACTTTCAAAATCACTACTAAGCCAAAAAGTTGTGTCATAGCAGCATTTCTTATTGTTTTAGCAGCAGAACAAAGACATGAAATGAAACGCATTGAGCAACATAATGTTACGTACTGTAATGAACCGCATTGTATGTGGATGTGAATAGTAGTATATGGTTCCGGGCCCAAACCCGAATCTCTTGACGCTATAGCTTGACTTTTGAGAAGCACCGGCTCTACTTGATTGCCAGAACGCCTAATTGCGGAGAAACCGAGGAAGAGAAATACCGAGTAGCTGTAGGTAGGAGAAAGGGGTCACAGAAGAGTGAGAAGACACTGCAGAAAATGGATTGAAACTGTAGATGTTGCTGCTGCTGCTGATGATGATGATAATGATGGTATCTTGAATGGCCCCAAATCCCTTGACCACGGGTACCCTTTCTTGTCTAACTCAGAAGAGCTTCATCTATCTGAAGTTTCTTACTTGCTAGTTACTTGAAAGTTGGAACAAAAATCCTTCTTTTGTTTTTCCGTTTTCTCGTTTCTTGGCTGTTTTCACTTGAAATCCCTCTGCGAATTAGTACTCAAGAAACGAGAAAATCAGTGATGTTGTGTCATGAACTTGGGAGCGCTTGATCTATCTGAAGTTTATTAATAGCCAGTCACTCTTAACCAAGGATCCCATTTTGTTGTCTTGACATCATTGCTTGAAAGCTGAAACCCCATTTGGGTAATCAAGATACAAGAAAATTAGCGATGTTGAGTCGTAAATTGAAGGCTGTTAAAACAATCCCGAAACCAGATGACAATGTTAAGGCTGATAGGATCAGTGGCCTTCCGACCACCTTCTCTGCCACATTCTATCATTTCTTGATGATACAAAAGAAGCTGCTGCCACCTCTGTTTTGTCCACTAGATGGAAATACCTTTTCACTTCGCTTCCTGATATTGATCTGGTATTTGAGGAAAGGGAGAAAGATAAGAAAGACTGTGTCCATAAGCAGCAGTTGAATGATTTCATAGCTCTGGGATTAAGAGTCTTTGGGCTGCGAAATGGAGCTCCGGTTAGAAGATTTAAGCTTTCTGTATGGTTGGTCTACGAATGTTTTGGGTCATCACTAGACTCGTTGCTATCATCTGGACTTTTATGCCGAGTCCAGAAACTTGAAATTTATGTAGGAGGTGGGCGTTATGCTGTGCAATCAATGATTGCAAGAATTTTCACTTGCCAAAGCTTAGTCTGTTTGAAACCGGTACAGCATGGGGATTGGGATGTACCCGATTTGATTGATTTACAAAATCTTAAGGTATTGCATTTACAGTGCAGTGTGTTATTGGGTGATTGGGTTCAAAAGCTTTTTCAGGGTTGCCCTGTGCTCGAAGACTTGACTTTAAGCAATGATAATACTGATGCAACAATTTTCCAGTCAAAAAACTTGATCTAATCTGCAGGGTCATCCAACGTGAGGTCAGCTAATCAAAGTTTGACTATTTTTCAAAATCAACACATACATACAAGTCTTGAATATTTCCCTTCTTCTTTGCACCCTAAACCTTATTCACTTTACTCCACCACCACACTTAGATGGCGTGATTGTGATGTCATTGAGCTCTCTCTCCTCCCTCCACCTTCCCTCTTGCTTCCCCTCTCTTTTCTTCCTTCCTCCCCTCCTCTCTTTGACCCCCCTCTCCTCTAATGATCAAATTTAAGCTTATTTGCAATTTATTTGAGGTTATTTTTGGTTTTTAGAAATTAAAATTATTTAGTTTTAGGTTTTGGCAGGCACTTTTGTTTCTCTTTCCGGAGGCATTTTTTGCTTCGTCATTAAAATTTTATTTGGAATAATTTTTTTTTCTGCAGAATGGAAACGCTTTTAAAATTAAAATTACATTCAAGGATGCTCTGAGGATTTTTTGGGACATTTCTAAAAATAAATCAGTTGTCAAATAAGTTGTTTGTTACATATATTTCATACTTGATCTGTATCGACATGATGTGTTCAAATCTAGTTCTGTATTTTGGTGTTGTATTATGCTTCCCGTGTCCATCCTGTGTGCTTGCATACTATGAGGCATCGATTATTTGGTTTCATAGCTCAGCAAAATTCTGTCTTTTTTTTTTTTTTCTTGAAAAATGTTTTCCCGTCATCCTTACTGTAGTCTTCTTGGATTCATGTTAATTATAGACTCTAGTTATATATTTTGAGAGTTGCAATATGTATACTGATGAAAAAATAAAGAAATGGTCGTATTCCTAAGATTGGTGTCCTCCATTTGGAATCTCCAGTCGTACAAGGAAGATGTCTGAAAGTAGAACTCAGAGGATCAAGTGAAGGTACTCCTTTCTGCTGCTGGATTTTGTTTTAGCTTTTCTGTCTTAGCATTCTCTCTATCTGTTTCCAGGGCATGGATTGGATCGCATTCTATTTCTCTCCAATGTTGTCATTCAGTTTATCGAAAGTAAGCCTTCGATTATAACTTGATCACCTCTGTTTTTCTGTCCTTCATAGTAATCTGCAACTCACCTGAATGAGACCTGTGCATCGAAACATCTGAACTGAGTATGAGTAGGGAAATTCTTGTACTATTACAAGATACTTGGTCTGTCTTGGACCAATCATCAACATGGTTTTTGGCCTGGAATTGAAATCTCTGCAGGTGAAAAGAAGTCTGGAAAGTGAAGAATTCTAATCAATGGATAGGTATTTTCCTTGCATAAATTTCAATATTAGATAGTTAAAAACCATGGAAAATACGATGTTGCAAACATTATAAGATAAGTCCAGTTAATGGCAAAGCAAGAGAGTAGGCAGCAAGGTCTGCTTTAAATGGTCTGCAGTTAGTCAAATTAGCTGCAATTATCATCGTCTGAAGACTAAAATTAGCAATGCTTCGACAACATTGCCAGCAGGTTTAGTAGTTCAATTTTAAAATATACCTTTTCTTTCAATGTTTTGTAAATAACAGGCGTAGTAACTTCAGATGCTACAGCTAATTCACACATCTAACAACCGAATTAAAATTTAAGTTATATAAATGTGCATCGCATTTTAAACATGTCTTTGAAATTTTGTCCAACCATAAGAATAAAATTGATTTGGCACAGAGGTAGTACGAAGCAAATCAAAATTCATGCTTTTTGCCTATTTCATCTTGTCATGGATGTATTCTTTACTCTGCTGTAGAATTCCGCATCTTGATTGGAATGGAGAGTGAACCCATACAACTATTTTATGTTTTCTTTTTCAATTACTATTTCTTTGTCTCAAACAGCAGTATAACATACTTTGTCCCACCTATAACATACTCTATCCTACTCCAACTGAGTATAGAGGGGATTAGAGGACCATTACATAGAAAATTTTGTAGTGTGGAGTTTCAAACACCCGACCTATATGCCAACTTACTCAAATTTTTCTTTTCTTTTTTTCTTTTTCCCAACTACAATTCATGGGCTTTGGCACATTGCATATTTCTAATACAAGAAAAGAACAGGGGTGATATTTAAGGATCGCAACCAGGCAGTCCGATGCAGTTCTTTGTGGGTGAACGCACTCCGGGGTCGGTAATGGGGCGGAGAATGGGACTGGACAGCCTCCCTGCAGTTTTACCTATCCCCTGGCCCGTCCCCCCTTAAATTTATTAATATAAATAAATATAATATAATACACAGTTTAATAATAATAAAATTACAATATTGATTAATTGTGTATGTATTTATTAGTTAGGATGCTAGTTATCTTTATTTTTTGTTTTATGTTGTCCTATGTTATATTGGAATGGAGGTTTTACATTTCATTTTTATGTGGGATGTTTCTCTTTTTTTTTTTTTAATTATAACAAATCAAATTGAAATAGAGGTGTTTGGACATTATTAATTCTAAAAACATGAGATTTGTAGTTGATAAATTAGTATAGGCATATTACGGGCTGCATGAGTATTCCCAGGGGTTATTTGTAAAATTTAATTAAAGTTTATAATTTTCTTGGTGCTTTCTTGATACTTTTCTTGTCTCATGTTTTCCTTTTTCAGTTTTTCTAACTCTCTTGTTTATTCTGTTCATTGAATTTAGCCTTGATCTACTGAGAGGGGTTTGGGAGTTGGGCTAGGTTTCGTTCTTTTATAGTGGAATAAGTTTAGGACAATTTAGAGAAAAAAAAAACAAAATTTTCAGCTACGGGAGATAGGGCGAGGCGAGGCCGGGGCTTGGGGTTGGAGGAATGCGTGGATGGGTTGGGTCAGGGGCAGGGGGAGTTTTTTAGCCCCAACCCAAACCCATCGGGAATGGGTGCAGAGGATAGGAGGGGCAGTTTTTTAAGCAATGGGTCCTCCACTCCAAATACGCCCTATTACCATCCTTTAATGATGGTTAAGTAATAAGTAAGAAGATTAGCAACAAAAGGGTTGTAACTAGCAATTTACCAAAGCTAGATTAAAGAGATCTAAGCCACAATTTCTTAAAGCTCACAGTCTGTGCATGTGATTTTCAATGTTCCAACCTAAGAATTCTTCTAGCAAGCTTTTGAAGTTTCTACTTTCTAGAATATCCAAAGAGACTAAGGGTTTACTCAATTTACATTATAAATGTCCATGGATAAATTTGTGAAGGAGTTAGGGCGTAGGCCTCTACAATCGTATGTAACAGTTGTGTCAAACAAACACCAAATGTATGCCTTAACATTTTAGATATAAATACTAGAATAACAACTATAAACACCATGACGACGCAGCAAAACACAATTATTAATGTTAGTGAATCCACGCTTCTAGAGTTGCTGTCAATAGTTGTGTCATTCAATGTATGATTTAGCATTACATAATGCAAATAGATGTAAACACTAACATAACAATTAAATCACTACAATAAAGTGCCAAAATAACTTATATTGCATAGACGAAACAAGTAATTGCATTTTAAAGTCGTGTGGCATTTTCGGGTGCAATTATCAGTTCCGATTGTAGCAAACCAAACCCCAACCGTAAATTTATATCAATTTTAAACTTATTTTGTGTATGAGACATCATATTTATAAAATCTATCACCTTATTACTTAAATATGTATAAATACATTTATTATGATATATACATATACATATATATATATATATATATATATATGTATGTACCGCTCTTATTTCATATATAACTCAGAAGCATGTTATTATCCTTACTCAAAATTTAAAACTTTTTCTTTTTTAAAAAAAATTTGAAGTATAATTCACAAAGTATAATACATTAAACTTTATTCTGCATGTTATATGATTAATTGAAAAGTACAAGTATTTTTTAGAGATATTTTAAAATACATGAAATATAATTTTTTTGAATGATACATATTAATATGTGCCATACAGGTATAATATGAGTATTTACTAATTAGGATCGTAACACAAATTGGCATCCCCTTGATGTTGGTGGATACATTTGCCCACTTAAACATATTTTTAAGAAAGAACGAAAGAAAGAAAATGTTAAACCAAGTGATTAAGGTCAACGGATAAAACTAGGCAAGGACACTTCCATAAGTCGTTAAGTCCATGTTTTTATTTACCATTTTTGTTCAGTATAATTGTTGCCATTCCTTGGATGTCCATCACACAGCCTAAAATTTCAGAAAGTTAGATAAAAGTAACAACAAAGTAGCAGAGTGTTGTGCCATTTTTTTTCTCAATTCCAAAAGCTTATATTCGTTCTCATTTTCTAGAGGTTCTTGCACTATCTTTTGAGGATCCAAAACTTAGTGATTGTCAAAATATCAACAGTATGAGACTATATATATAGCTAGCTGCTGCTAAGATATTAACTAATATAAATACTAAACGCATAATTTCAAATATATTTCTATAGAATTGTTGGAATATGCAACTTTTTCTATAGATTTTTCTAAATTTTATTAGGTAGTTTTTTGTATTAGAATAAAGTTCAGTAGTTGCTGAATAAATATTGTTCGTAGGATATTTGTTAAACAAAAATCATGTTGTTTGTTAACAAATATTTTAGTTCGGATTTGCTAAGAATAAGATCATGTTATCAAGTAAGTCTATTAAAATTTTTTAAGATAATTGTTAGTTGGATTAGGCTCCGTTTGGATTCCCTTGTTTTTACCCATTTTTGAAAAACTATATTTTACATTCTAAATGTTACAATAATACACTAATAAAAAATGTTATTTGTTGCATGCAAACAATATAAATAGGATGTTTATGAATGAATAATATAAGAAGACATAACCTCATTTCAACTTCAATACAAACCTTTTGTAAGTCATTTTTTTTTTTACAACACCAACTAAGGTGTTGTTTCTTAGTTTATGCCTTAAAAAAAACCAATAAAGTGGTATCTAGAGCCTATGTTTTAAGGGCCTGTGTTGTCTTTATTGGATCCAGGCATTTATACACAAGGACGAGAGAACTTGATTACTCTAGCTTTATACAATTGCAAAACTTAATAGCCCATTTTTATTTCATCAAGTGTTACCACACCTGAGTTCTCACTTCTCAGGCTCTCTCAATCCAATTTTTTTTTCTCCTCCTTCCGTACGAATGAATTAAAATCACTGCTGGATTTTTCTTTTTATAATCACCACTAGACGCACAAAATATTAGAAAAGAAAAGGATGGAGGATGCACGGTTTGAACTTTTCTGACAGGGAACAGCAATCTGGACACTAAAATCAAGTCAATCTCTTACTCCTTTTTTGCTATTTTGTGAATGCCTACGATTTAAAATTTAGTGTTAGATGTAAAAAAAGAAAATATGAGATGCACTTTTTAAACTCTTCACCTTCAACTAGATCAAATCTGAAATCTTGCCTTAGCAGCTAACTTGTCAAGGGTCAGCTTTTAATATGTCATTTTGGGAATGATACGTGAGATGGTTTGTGTAGGCATGTAACTACTAAATTGTTGAACAATGTCAGAAGCAATTATTCAATCTCAATTGACAGAAAAGAACGGATACTGGTGAAAAGATGATCAGCAAGTACTTTCTGTGGACTCTAAAGTTGGATACTATTAGCGTGAATAATGATGAGCTTAAAGCGCCTGCTGCAGAATCATCCATTACTTACTTTGAGTCTGCGACTAACTTGAAAAGAGATGGGGTATGAATCTGAAGGCCTGATTTTTGCTTCCCTTTTGAGTTCTGATTTTAGCTCTGGCTTTTTCAAGTTTAATGCTTTTACTAAAGTTAGGATCATGGTTACCAATTTTCAGCTTGTCTAGTGAGAAACATTGGAATTAAAATCTCAGGTAGCCAAAACTCGTCCCCGATCGCCGAGACCAAAACTTTGTTTGATAGTCTCTCCAGTGGATTACGATCTCGATTAGAAACTAAGTTGTTTCATGAAAGTCTTTCCAGCCCCCCTTTTTTGGCTTGTTCCTAGTATTTTGTTTTTTTCATAGTCATGCTGCAAATGAAGTATCTATATTCTATATAAAAGTATCATGAGTCTTGGTACTTTGGAGTGTAAGTGTAAGCACTATTGTGATCTTACTTTTATTTCTTACCATTATGCCCTTATTAATTAATCATTAAGTTTTATACTGTGCCCTTATTATTTAATGTTGATTAAAGTATACTATATTATACATAGTGGTTTAGAAGAAAATAATGGTGAAGCAGAAAACAAATAGTCATCAATCAATGTTTAATGAGAAGACAAAAAGTTAAATTAATAATTAAATTCACCATACTGCACCATTTTGATTAAGAAAAATAATATGCAAAAATGATTTCAAAATACTTGGATGCAAGGTTGACAAATATTGAAACTAATGAATATTTATTGACAAATACTGAAACTAATGAATATTTATTCTATGTACATTTTTTATTGTATTTAACTTTTCAAGATTGTGTTTATATGCACATTCTCTCCCATTTTCCTCACTTCTTAATATTTTAAACTCTAAAAAGTCATCAAAATATTGCTCACAAATTTTTTTCTCAAATTTATCTTAATTTTTGATTTACAAATTATGTTTTTGAGGAGTATGTCATTGGCAAAAAGAATCATTGCTTCATTTTTTCTAATGAAATTTTATCAAGTCATCAATGAAGGCTTGCTAAATTATGCATAAATATAAAAGCACCATTAGTCTTGGTATTTTGGAGGGTAAGTATAAGCACTATTGTGATCTTAGTTTCACTTATTTCGTTATGCCTTTATTAATTAATCAATAAGTTTTATATTGTGCCCTTATTATTTAATGTTGATTAAAGTACACTATATTATACATAGTAGTTTAGAAGAAAATAATGGTGAAGGAGAAGACAAATAGTCATCAATCAATGGCTAATGAGAAGACAAAAAGTTAAATTAATAATTAAATTCACCATACTACACCATATTAATTAAGAAAAATAATATGCAAAAATGATTTCAAAATACTTAGATGCAAGGTTGACAAATACTGAAATTAATGAATATTTATTGACAAATACTGAAACTAATGAATATTTATTCTATGTACATTTTTTTATTGTATTTAACTTTTCAAGGTTGTGTTTATATGAACCTTCTCTTCCATTTTCCTCACTTATTTATGTTTTAAACTCTAAAAAGTCATCAAAATATTGCCCGCAAATGTTCTTCTCAAATTTATCCTAATTTTTTATTTACAATGCTAAATTATGCACAAAACTTGGGAATGAAATAGTCATATGAATTACAGGGGAAATTAAAAAAAAAAAAAGGTTGCCCACATGGAGTGTGACGACCCCACCTTCCCCTAAGGCGAACCAAAAGGGGGTTGGCGAACCGCCTGCTCTCGCCAAGACTCACTACAATTCTCAGTCAAATTGAAGTGCCAACTTTAAATAATTATAGTAAAACTCCAACATTTACATCCAAGTACTTCCCAATAATAACATAACCATACATCTTACAATTTAAACTCCATTACATATAATCCAAGTATTTCAAAATCATGTTACAATCATGAAATGTTACTTCCATACTTCAATACAATAAGCCCATTGTCCAAGACACCAGGAATAATATACACAAATGAACTAGAGTTAATCTAGCTAGTCTCTTTAGTAAGTCTCTTCAAGTGCTTCCTTTGCCCCGAGTCCCTGTGGGGGGAAAATAAAACATTTTTGGGGTGAGTTTAAAAGCTTAGTGAGGTTCCGAAAATTAAGCAAATACATATTTAGTCAAAATATTAACATTTGAGTCAAATAGTATTCTTCCAAAAGTTTCACCATTCAACTTAAACCATGAGCAAAGCCTTTCATGTAGAACGATAGTGAATCACGTCTGATTTAACTCGAAACAAGAGTAAATCTTTTAGAGAAACTCATTTCACTCAATTGAGCATTTGAACAATAGTTAAACAAACTATTCACTTCAATCAAATCAAAAGTACTGATACGGGATGAGAGGTGCCTACCACCCTGATTTGGTGTGACACATACTTCCGTTCAGATTCAATTACACTTAAAATATTGAGATGAAATGAGAGGTACCTTCCACTCACTCAAGTGTGGTACATACTATCTCTCAATACGTATGGTCGATGAGACAACACTCCAATCGACATATTCACAGCTAGGATTAAGGCGGGATGAGAGGTACCTACCACTCATGGAGTGTGGCACATACTGCCGCTCATCACATAGGATCGACGAAACAATGCTCCAATCGACTTATTCAAAGTTAAGATTCAAGCGGGATGAGAGGTACCTACCACTCATCAAAGTTAAGATTCAAGCAAGATGAGAGGTACCTACCACTCCGTAGAGTGTGATACATACTTCCGCATAACACATATGGCGGGATAAGAGACACCTACCACTCACTCGAGTGTGGTACATACTTCCGCTTATCAACACAAATCAAATTTCAAGTCACAGCACATATTCAACATATAACTCATCTCTAATCACAGTCTCAAAATCACATAAACAAATCACCATCTTATTTAGTATTTGTAAATCAAGACAAGTAACATACATAGAAGCTCACAAACTCTTCATAATTTTACTTGTAAAGCATTTCAATGGGAAATAGTAGTAAATCACTTCAATAAAACATTCCTTTGTAAATACTAGCAATTCATTTCACAAATCATTCATTTGCAAACCATGGCAAGATTTTCATTTAAAAGAGAGTTAGAACACTCACCAACTAATCACAGCTGACAATTCAAGTTAGGATCTGGTTCAAACTCTCCCCCACTTCCTATGATCAAGTAAAAGGAGAATTAAGTTTCACCCCGTAGATAGCGAAACTAAACCCAAATAACTCATTTTTCAAACGATTTTCACTGGGTTTCAATAAACACAATTCGTGGAAATTAGCTAAAATATTTCAAATCCTACCAATTTGTCCAAAATGGCATTTTTCTCTCAAAGCTTTGTGACACTCAATTTCTCACCATAAAAGTTCAGGATTTTAACTCTTTTAAGACATATACTCATAAATGAATATAATACATATATACTTAAACAAAATCTCATCAATAACATCATAAAGTTTCGAAATCACATTTCAAAGTTGCCAAGTATGGTTCGGCCATCACTTATCACTTTCCTTCAATATTTTCAACTACAAGATCTAATTTCTAACCATAGAATGAACTCATTTCACGAATATCAATTAATCCACAATCAGGTCCTCAAGTCCGCTACCTAAAGGTCACCTCAAGTCCGCTATCTAAGTTGGGATTTCAAGAGCCAACTTCATCTTTTCAAATGTAATCTTTTCTACCGATCTAGACCATGGATCTATGATATTTAATGCTAATAATGCTACATCTAAGAGTTTTGAAGCTTATACCTCCGGATCTATCAAAATCCAACAAGATCAAGGAAGATCTTGTGAGTTTCTCTTCTCAAGAATGCTTCCAAACCTAGCAAACTCCACAAGCTTCCACCTTTGCCCTTGATCTACTAGTTTTGTTGGTGTTTTCCCACAAAAATTCCAAGAACAAGATCAAGGCTCACCACAAGCTTTCTTTCTCTCTTTTTCTTTCTTCCAATTTTCGGACTTCACCCCTCTCTCTCTCACCTTCAATCGGCTGCCAAGAAGGAGGAAATACAAGCCAAAATCCTTTACTCAAGTTTTACAAGTTCATGTTGCTAGATGAAGGATGAAATGAAAGATCAACCCACAAGCTTTTTCCTCTCTTTTCTTCCTCCAAAATCGGACCAGCTCTCTCTCTCTCACCTCCCTCTCTCTCGGCTGCAAAGTTGAAGAAGAGGATGGTCTTCAATGGTGCTTGAAGCTTGTTGGAAGAAAGGAAGAAAAATGAAGAAAACAAAGATGACAACTCTCTCTCTCTCTCTTCCTTGTTGCTCTCGGCCTCCCTCTCTCTCTTCACTCCAAATGTGCAGCTGAAAAAGTGAGCTTCAAGGATACAAGAAGTCAAGGATTCAAGAGACAAAAAGGTGCCAAATCCTTAATTTAAGGAAAAGTGCTTTTTGGGCACTTTATGTCGCGTCGCGCGTGGCAATCTAATTTACACTGTTTTACTCCATTCCAACACTGTCCAATCTTAATAATATTTCCACAATATCACTACATATGCTCGATTTCAATTTAAAGTCACTAATCACGCTCCAGTACAAAATTAAACACTTAATTCGGCCAAAACCACACACCAGCAAATAATTCGTTTAAAAATCTCTAAATTAGAAAATATTCAAGTTAAACATAAATTTACTCATATTTCAATAAATAAATATAATATAAACAATATTATCCATTTTTGGACTAAAATTGAATTTTTGAGGCCCTCACATGGAGTTATGAAGGTGATTAATTTAATGTAATGCGCCAATCTAAAACGTTCATTGATTACTTCATTTCCTTTTATTTCATCCTATTTTTCCACTATTCCTAATTCCCTCCAACTCCTCGGGCAACCATTGCTAAAATGGAAAAATGGAACAATAAAGAGATAATATTAATCATGAATTGAGCCATTCATATCCCATAAAATTGCTTAAATCAAGATTTATTAGAGAATCAAACTACAAATATACTTTTCAAGTTGCATGAAAAATAAGGCCTAATTATGAAGAGGGCAAATATAATGAAGGTTTCAATTTGAAACTTTAATTTGCATATATACTTGAGAGTGGCCCTTAAAATATTATTTTAACTATGTCTAAATTTTTTATGAAACTATACGAATTTAAATTTAAGAAATTCTTGAATTCTTACATCGATTTTAGAGGTTATGACTTCCAACATATTTTACTTGGAACTAAAGGAGGTTATCCTAGATATCACTTTTACAATGGCTAAAATGAGCATATTTCAATAAATATTTTGTTCAATTATGATTGTATGCATGGGGTTAAAACATGATAGAATATTTCCTATTCTTGATGTTGTAACTACAATAAAATATATAGTAATTTATTTTAGTTATGATAACTTTCTGTTTTTAAAGTTTTTATAATGGTAGAATGCACAATAACCATTTAGTTTTGGCTTTAATGCAATAAAGATTGTATATGACTTGCAATTATTATATTTATCTGTCACAAAATTTTTTTGTCAATATTATGTTATCAATCAAAATTTTTGAAAAGAAAGTTAGTGCGTGTGATGTATTTTAAAAAATTAGTATATATTAAAGATGTTATATTTTGAGAAAATATATTCACGTGCAAAAGCACGTGAGGTATTACTAGTGTAACTTAAAAGTCTATAGTCAAAATGATTGCAGCATCAAACTTGTTTCAATTGGCGGTCAATTTGCCTGCTAGGGGCGGTTGCAGACACTCACGAAGTACCCGAAAGGGATTCATGCAGATGTTGTCAATTGCTTTGTAGCTAAACTGACTGTCAATGCAAGAAGCTTCGCCCCAAATGGCCTAATTTGAAGCTGGTATTTCCTTGCATGGGTTCAGGTCAGAAATATATCTTCGAACTTTTTTTTTCATGAGCATGCATGGAAATAGAATCCTCTCATCTTTTTTTCTTTTTTTTTTTTTTCGTTGCTTGAAATTTGTTCAACTTTGCTTCTGTTATCTTTCTTCAGTAAGCAGCACTTTCAAGTGATGGACCTCAATCGATAAATCCATAGGAAAAATTCACAAGAGATCAATTAAGAGGTAAAGAAAATTTACTTCTTCTACTTTCACAAAGGGCTGTAGCTACTCTCATATAAAAGATGACAGACAAAAGCTCTGATTTACACAGCCTGTGACTAGGAGTGCAAATGAATCGAGTTTAATTGATTAACTCACACGCTTACTCGGTTAAAGTTAGAGGTCAAACTCTGTCAAATTGAGTTCAAGCAGCTCGAGTTGCTTGATGAGTCGAGCACAAGTTTAATGTGTGAAGCTCAAACTCTTGTCAAACTTAATCATGCACAAGCTTAATTTTTGACCTGGAATTGAAATCTCTGTGGGTGTGAAAGAAATCTGGAAAGTAAAGAATTCTAATAAATTGGTTGGTGTTTTCCTTGCATAAGTTTCAATGGATTGTTAAAAACCAAGAAAAATACAATCTTACATCATGATAAGAAAGTCCAGTTCATGGCAAAGCAAGAGAGGAGGCAGCATGGTCTGCTTTAAAGGGTCTGCAGTTAGTCAAACTAGTTGCAATTTATCATCGTCTGAAGATTAAAATTAGCAATGCTTTGACGACATTGCCTGCAGGTTTTAGTAGTTCAATCATAAAATATACCTTCCCTTTCAACATTTTGTAAATAACAGGTTTAGTAGTTCCACATGTTACATCTTACAACTGAACTAAATTTAAATTGTAGAAACGTGCGTTGCATTTTAAACATGTCTTTGAAATTTTGTCCAGGCATATGAATTAAATTAATTTGGTACCGAGGTAGTATTAAGGAAATCCAACTACAGGATTTTTGCATATTTTGCTTCGTCATGGATGTACCCTAGTTGTTAGGATCGTACGATTCTAGTGTGATCCTATGGTTCTAGTGCTACTCAATTAGAACAAATGCGATTCTATAGAACTGCAACCCTACTATTGATTCAAATCGATGATTGACGATGCGTGTGATAAAACTAAAGTTTGAAAGTTGAAATTTAAAAATTGAAATCTGAAATATGAATTCATTAAATGATTGAATTGAACAAAGGTTGTGTCTAATAAAACTGAAGTATGAAATTTGAAATTTGAACTCTAAAATCCAAAGTCTAAATCTATTAAGTTACTGAATTGTTAAGTACTAAATCTTATATATTTGAGTTTATATGACATCCAGTGATAAATGAATAACTTATCACTTATTTTTTAGAGCAAGTTTTGTTAAAAAAATTCAATTCCACTTAATTAATTCAAATTATCTAGTTTTAGTTATCAAACGCATTTGAACGTGTTAAAATCTAAACTATTAAATTTAAGTGTTGAATTGGATTATCAAACAGGGTCTGAATCTAATACATTTGAATGTATACCACATTAAATAATAAGTGAATAGTTTATTTCTTATTTTTAAGAGTAAGTTTTTCCTTGAAAATTTAGTACCACTTAATTAATTCATTGTCCTGTTTTTTTGTTATCAAATGCTTCTGAACATGTTAAAATCTGAAATTATTAGATTTGAGTGTTGACCTGAATTTTCAAACGGGACCTTAATTCTGGATCGTAGGATTGCCCGATTGATTTTTGATAACATTGGATGTACTCTTTGCAGGAGAATTCCGCATCTTGATTGGAATGGAAAGTTGACCCATACAACTATTTTATGTTTTCCTTTTCAATTACATTTTCTTTGTATCATACAGCAGCATTCACAGCATACTTCACCCCATCTATACCGTAGGCCCGTTTGATAAAACTGAAATTTGAAATTTGAAATTTGAAATCTGAAATCTGAAGTCTGAATTCATTAAATCACTGAATTGTTAAGTGGTGAATCTAATACAACTTTTGTCTGAATCTAAACACTGAGCGTATTATGCCTGTTTGATAATTATAGACGACTGAATGCTGAATTTCTTGTATTTTACAATTTTGTCCTTATATTGACTTGTTTATAAATGATCTATATTAGTATATTTTACCAATAGTACATATGATTTAATTTTATTTAAAATAAGAATTATTTATTGGAAAAAGAATGAACTAAAAATGAATGAACTATTATCAAAAAAATAATAATTATTTATTAGAAAAAGAATGAACTATTATAAAAAAAAAAAGAAAAAGAATGAGCTAAAATGAAAATAAAATTATAATATAACAAATTTATTTGATAAAATATAAATGCTAATCTATCAAATGTTATAAATACAATTAATCAAAAAAGTTAAAAATGTTGATTTTTAATTTGCTCACGTAAGTTAATCATAAAAGTTTGATCTACTTGTCGAGATCCTCCTCCATATTCTGCATTTTCTGGGTTATCTTCAACATGTTGCTCATTGTGGCTTTGTACCACAATTTCTTCATTCTCAAAGATTATTTTTCTAGTCAGTTTGTATTACCTACGCTTCTATTTCTATCATGGAAGATTATTTTTCCATTAACCATATAAATCAAATACATACATGAAGCATAGATTTTTATTGAATATGAGTATGAATGACAACTACACAGTAGAAATAAAGCATATGCATAAAGTTAATACTTACTTTTATGCTAAAAAATTGAATGATTCAATCGATAAACTTCTTAAGAATAAAGGCTGACCAAAAAAAAAATGGAGAAGAGGTTGATAAACTGAGAACGATAATGGAAAGAAAAGAATGAGAGAGAAGAAAGAGGGTAGAAGAAAGAGAAGAGGAAAAAATAAAGTGATTGTGTTTTATTTGATAAGGGTTATTTATGTCCTAAAAACTGTATTTAAACCCTAACATCTGAGCATACTTTTTATTAAGTGGTAATAAGTGATAAACTTATCACTTATTTTTTGGCCTCCATTTTACCTAGGCAATTCAGACCCACTTAATCATTAAGATGTAGTATTTTTTGTTATCAAACAGTTTTAATACCATTAAGGTCTCAAGTTATTAAGATTAAGACCTAAATTGGGTTATCAAACGGGGTCGTAGTCTACCCTGCTCTAAAGAAAAGGAAAAGAAAGAGCCCAACTGAGTATACAAGGGATTAGATGGAGGGGATTTGAGTTTGTGGAGTTTCGAACACCCAACGTTTATACCAACTTACTCAAGTGTTTTTTTTTCCCTTTGCAATTACAAGTCATGGGCTCTAGCACATTACATATTCTAATAAGTACAAAGAAAGAATAGGGATGATATTGTCTATTCGGAAACGTGCTCAAGTCACAAGTGAGAAGATTAGCAACACAAGAGTTGTAACTCGCAATTTACCAAAGCTAGACTAAAGAGATCTAGGCCATACTTTCTTGACGCTCACAATCGGTGCAAGTGATTTTCATTAATTGTTCCAACCTAAGAATTGCTCCAGCAAGCTTTTGACGTTTCTAGAATATCCAAAGTGGCACTCAATGTGCACATTAAAATAGAGAGATTTCCAATGATGGTTAGTGGCACTCAGTTTGTATACTTAAATTACATCTAATTTGTTATATGAATACATACATTTACACTTACTTCCAAAAAAAAAAAACTAATTCCGCATCTCCTCTCCCAATGAGTTGGACCAAGTCCAACAACAAAATGGAACCTAACTTATTAAGGAAACTTCTATGTTAAACAACAAACAAATTAATGGATAACCCACCTTGTCGATTTAAAATTTTAGAATTCCCATATGTGTGTCTGTCACTTGCTTAAGAATGTAGGGATTTACTGTGGCTTAAGAATATAGAGATCTATTGCCGCTTTTTACAAGTGGACCCAATTAATAAATAGCTAAAGTTACTATTATTTAACCGTAGACTGGGCTTAAACTTGAAGAGTCGAACTTGGATGTAACACAGTAACAGTACTATCACTTAAATTGGGTCTATAGATTGAAGATTAGCTGCGCCTAGGTTTGGGAAAAATCTCTTCTCGACAAGGTTATTGAGTGAAAGGCCTAATGCAATAATGCAACAATACCCAGTTGCAATACCTGTCTTAATTCTCTCTCTTGTGCCCAAAGGCAGTGTATCATTTGCAATACCTGTTACCTACTTTCAACAATTTGATCACCCTGGAGCTTCAAGCAGTCAACTATCCTGGTGGTGTTGATAGTGTCTATTCCTGGAGAGTATTACCCAGTTTATTTGCGAAGGCTCCTAAACTTGAAGCACTTGTTTTCGATCAGGCAAGTTACCACGCACTGTTTTACCATAAAAATTATTGCATTAGGCCTTTCAGTTCTAATTTAGTTTGTTTGGGCAGGTGATTATGGACAGCATCTCTGAAAGCAGTGTGTTTGAGTTTCTCTTTCTGGAGCTTTTTCCAACATGCTTCATCGAACGATTAAAAGAAATAGAAATTAAAAGATTTTACAAGAAGGAATATGAATTCAAGCTAGTTGAGTATTTTTGACAGAATGGAAGAACTTTAAAGAAGATGACTCTTGGTACAGTTCCACAGCCTGCCGGTTGCGAAACCATATTGTCATTCAAGAGATGCTCTGAGGATTGCCAAATTGTGTTAGATATAGCTAATGATTTGATCTCAATGCATGATCTATCCAAATAAAAAATAAAGAACAGATAGTTTCTCTTTTGTCAGATAAGCTGTTGTTACATACTATTTCTTACTTCGATGTGTACTGAAATGATTTACCCAATCTAGTTCTGTTTTTTGTGTTGTATTATTATTACTGTGCCCATCCTGTGCGCTTGCACAGGAGGAACCCATGGTAATCTAAACCAATCTTTTGCTTCATGCTGGGTTGTTTTTGTTCTCTTGTCTGCTAGTCTGTAGCTTACATTTGTGAAATTTTTGGAGCAAAGCTATTAAATATAAGAACCAAAGCAATGAAACAGACTAGTAGATGCCGGAGAAAGCTGTCCATGTATGTAATTTGATTTTAAAGTTTCTACCATGGTGCTCATTTTAGTGTTTCAGTTTTTATTGTTTAATGTGATACTCTGCAACCTGTTTGGGGATGCGAAACATTATAACTTGGTCAGCTGAATTCTTGTGAAAGAAAATTAGATTCTTGGCTGACAACATTGTGCTAGCTAAATAAGAGTAATCATTTATTCCTGCACGTGTTCCATCATCCTTATATATAGAATACATGACTTTGCACACAATCTTCTTTTCTCTTTGTCTGAGGGCTTCGAAGAATTTTGTGGCTGATCCTATACTTGTTTGATCTTTAAAATCTAAAGGAAGGTCATTTTGGGTGGTCTATTATCAATAAGTGGTTTTACTAGAATATACCAGAGAAGGCTCATCGACAGTATCTGGAAAGGAAAATTATGGATTTCTCCTGTATAGAGTTAATGTTTTATGACGTGGAGCTAACAGTGGTTTGTTGGTGGAATATTCCCTTAATTGGAAAGGACTGTGTTTCTTCTTGCTAAGGATAGAAATGGTTTCTGAGATCCCTTAAGAATGTTAATTGAGAAGAAATGTTTTTGGCAATTTTGAATAGGCAGCATAGCTCTGGATTGAACATAAATCTGCTCTCCCTTGTACTTTTGCAATGCCTGTGTGCCTGACTTATAGTTTCTGTTTGTAAATCAGTGAGCTGCTCATTTAGGAAGGTTAGATGAACTTCTTACTAATATTGGTCAGAGTAGAGCAGATCTTGTGGTTTTATCTTTAGTTTCAGGAAATGTGTTAAATTTGGCTTCAATGTGAACATCTTTGTTGTTTTTTCATTTGGTGCAATGGGAAGCTTGCTAGGTCCTCAGCATTCAGCAGTTTAAAGTCTATCTTGTCCAGTCTTTTAAGGCATTGGCTTTTGAAAAATTGGTCATTTTGATTGTAATAGCACTTTCTCAGGCAAAGAATGGATGCTCCACTGGCAACAACTATACCAAGGATTGATTTGTTACAATGCACCATCTTATCCACTGTGCTTGATAGTTAGCCTTGATCTGCACAATAACCATAGAATAAAAGCATGTTAATTAAGAATATTTTGTAAATTGGAAACAGTTGGATATTATTAAATCACACAGCACAAGTAGTGTACTTAAAGAAGTAAAAGGCAGATGAAATTGCAGATATGTTATATTGGAGATATGTTATTTCTAATGCATTTTTAATCCGTTATTAATGCAGTTTTTTGTGATGTAAATGAAATCGTGGTGGACTATTTTCAATAATCTGTTAATGAACTCTACTTTTTATCAAACTAGATAGGTGCACGTGCGTTGCACATGTAATTTTGTGGTTGAATATCTCATTAGTAATATATGAATGTTTTGTAATATATGAATATAAGGGAAAGTAATGGTTGAATATTTTATGGAGGAAGTTAATGTATCACGCACTAATAAATCAAAGAATAATAAATAATTTGTGATCATGTCATAGTGTCAATGTTTGTTCTTGAAAGAATTAGATACACAATGTTATGAAAATGTATCTAACAATCGCTAGTGTCTACTTCTTTTCCTTTTTTATCTTTTTCCTAAGAGTTTTGTCATGGGCTGCAGTTCCTCTGATTGTTGAGTTCTTGAGAGATTGAGATAATTTTGTATCATCTTCCATGATCGAGACTTCATCCTCATTGTCCTCTATAGTGTTTGTCTTTCTTTTTGTTGAAGTTTTAGCTTTCTTCTTTGTCTTCATGTTGATGGTACTTTCTTTAGTCTTTGTAATAGGTTTTTTATCAACCTATTCAATAGCTTTTGCAACAACTAATAATTAGCCATTACGTATTTCTGTCTTTTGGTCTAACTTAATGAGAAACTTATACTCTTTTGTACTTATTGTCTCTAACCTGTCAATGAACTCTGATGTTCCAGTATCTTGCCATTTAAAATAGCAAAAAATGGTCTTAGACATCATGTATATTGACTATTGATATGGATATTAATTATTTTTATACATGTTTAATTGAGTTAATGTAATCTTCCACAGGGCATCTAATGTAAAATGCTGCCACGTCCTCGAACAATGTAACTTTCGCCATGTATTCATCTTGTACAACAATTAAATTTAAATAATATTTGTTTCATATGTGTATGTGTAGTTAGATTTTTGTTAAAGATCTTGAAATTTGAAAAAATATTTTTTATTTGTGTCACAGGAAAATGTTACCTAGGAACTAATGTGACATTTGCAAAATTGAGGCATTGTATACTATCTTTTGTTTTAACCACTGATCTTGTACATTGCTGACATGCATCATACTACAATCTTGATTTATTTTCCACCAAGTCCACAGTTGCTTTGAAATAATAATTCATATTTTGCAAGTGCATAGATTTAGATGTTTGTGTATTAAATCTGAATTGATAATGAAGTATCTGTTTACCTCCTCTAGTGTTTCTCTTTTTTTTATGATGTCATGCAAGGCAACTTCTATGGTTTGTTGAATTTGCTTTTTCATTGAAAGTTCTTCCAAGTTTTTTGCCTCTGGTGAGCTCTTCAACCTATGGGAGAAATAATATGATAAGTTTAAAATCTTTAGTTTATGTATTCTTGTATAAATAATTTTGGCTTACCAGTTTTTCAAATCTTTTGCTTCTTGCAAATGGAATTGATATCCAGTGTTGTAACATGAGTGGTTTGTAAATCATCCTTTCCTATATAAGAAAATAAGGGTCTATATGGGTGTATGAATCATTTAGGTTGATTTTGTTTCTTGTATTGACGTATGATTTATACCTTAGTACACATTTTTCTTAAGTCTTGAGAAGGCAATGATGGGTCTTTCATGAACTTGTTTTTGTAGGATACTTCCTTCATTAATTGCCAGATCATCCCACATAGTTATGGTAGATGTTTCTAGGTTGAAAATAAAATAAAACTTTTGTAACATAAATTTAAGGTATAACATAATTGTGGAAGGATTAAATAATTAGTTAATGTGCTAGAACTTACTTTTCATTCATAATGATTAGAGTTCGTCTGTAGGTAATTCCTTCTGACTGCCTTTCCTTCTGATAGCATGATTTCACTTTGTATACAAAACCTAAAATATCTGAGTGTAAACATACACTTTTAGGATAAAAATATTTATATAAAAAAAAACTTAAATACTTGAAAATCTTATTGTGTAAATTACCTATTGGTGTTTCCATTTGCAACTGAGAAATGCTTTAGTACTATATGAAGTTATAAGCAATATTGAGTTTCCTTATATCTTCTTCTGCCTTGGTTACAATTTTGTTTTGCTCTAGGTGCAACTCAAATTGGGGGTGAACATTGATAAATTGCTTGTTTATTATATTGACGTTAGCATTCGATATAAGATATGTGTTATTTGGGAAGAATGTACCATCAAATTGATTGAATCTATCTCCAGATAGTATTCCTTGAATTTTTGTTCCCTGCATATGTAACGTGTTATTGTGGAGGCTAGAAGTAATAGCTGATGACTCTTAAATGGGAAGTGAAGTGGGACATTTGACATAAAGCTACAATTAGTGGGAGAATTGACTTTGTATTTCTATTTTTTCTAATTAAAGTAAAAGTAAACTAGAGTCAACTTGTCCAGTAAATAGAAAATAAATACCTTTTCAGTCTATATTATGCAATACCTTTATCTAAAAAACAACGATAGTGAATAGAAAATATATATGACATTTATTGCTAATAAAGATGAACTAAGCAGAATGTGCAGTTTTGACCATCGTTTCAAAACATTACCTATCAAAACTATGCTTTTAATTTTGTAGTGTTAAAAAATTACAAATGAATACAAATTAAGTTGAAAACGTAGCTATGGATAAGGAACTCACACAAAGGTGCTTCGAACTTCAAAATCGTTGACATGAAAATGTTAGCAACCAGACCTTGATTTCGCAATTACAATACTTCACTAAAAAAAAGATAAAAAGAAAACATATTATTATCTGTATAAAGAGTTTGGTGGAAACACAAGTAATGTGGTGCTAGTATAACCCATCACAATGCAGAAACCAACATGTGGGGAAAAAAATGAAGCAAGTTTAATTAACATGTGGCTGAATTATTACTGAAATGAACACATTCCATCTTGATCAGCTTGTTTAATACAAATGATTTAATTAGCAGCCACTGTAATTAAGATTTTTTTGGCGCCTTTTCAGTCTATATTATGCAATTACCTTTATCTAAAGAACAACGATAGTGAATAGAAAATATATATGACATTTATTGCTAATAAAAATGAACTAAGTAGAATGTGCAGCTTTGACCATCGTTTCAAAATATTAGCTATCAAAACTACACTTTTAATTTCATAGTCTTAAAAAATTACTAATAAATACAAATTAAGGTGAAAAACATAGATATGGATAAGGAGCTCACACAAAGGTATTCGGAACTTGGAAATCGTTGAGATGAAAATGCTAGCAACCGGACCTCAATTACAATACTTCACCAAAAACAAAAGATAAAAAGAAAACATATTATTATCTTTATAAAGAGTTCGGTAGGAACACAAGTAATGCAGTGCTAGTATAACCCGTCACAACGTAGAAACCAACCTGTGGGAAAAAAAAATGAAGCAAGTTTAATTAACATGTGGCTGAATTATTACTGAAATGAACGCATTCCATCTTGATCAATTTGTTTAATATAAATAATTTAATTATCAATTATTGTGATAATTACCCAATGTGCGTTCTATTTACATGTTCGACAATTTTCCCTTATGTTCAAATGTAAATTACCAGTTAGTATTACAATTCAAGATACTTCAAGATCTTGCAAAATTAGAATTCACCATTCAAAATTAGTTGTATATCCTCTTTACAAAGAGATATGGACAGTATGGCATGAATTGGGAGAATATTGGCCACAAAACATCAATGCCATAATGATCTTCTTGATCTCATGTCCTCCATGCAACAAACAAACATCTAGAATTTCTTTATTAGTCTTCAAATTAAATATCTTTGTGTTCAATTATAGTCTTTAGGAATCCAGCTCAGGATCAGATTCACGAAGTTCTAGCCTTTAATCTCTAAACCAAAACCAACCCTCTAACCCCGGTCTTTGCTCTCAAAAAACAAAGCCAAACCTGTCCACAGTTAAAGACATCTATGAACAGGGAAGCAAAAAGATTTCATTAAAGATATTATCAAGCTATATTTTCAAAGAAACGTTGCACGCTCCACAGTCTCAAGACTTTGGGTGCGTTTGATAAAACTAAAGTTTAAAATCTAAAATCTAAAATCTGAATCTATTAAGTAATTGAATTGTTTAGTACTAAATCTAATATATTTGAATGTATATCACATTAAGTCATAAGTGAATAGCTTATCACTTAATTTTGGGAGCAAGTTTTGCCTAGAAAATTCAGTACAGATGTTTTATTTTCGGTTATCAAATAGTCTGAATGTGTGTTAAGATCCGAATCCATTAATTTTAAGTGCTGAATTAAGTTATCAAACGGGGCCTTTGTCTTGTTGCTTATTAGAAATTATATACAGGGAAAGTAAAAAAAAAAAACTCAATCTTTATATCTTTTATCATGATCACAGTAATAATTTTACCTGTCTAAAACCAATAAAACTGTAAAATCCTAAAACACAATCAAAAACCGAACACAAACTCAAAAGCGGCATAATCAAATCAGCTCCAAATTGAGATATTTGATAAGATCATACTTGTAGAAATTTGGCTAAACTAACCTGTTAAGTTGGTTGACCGAAGCCGGAGGAAATCTAGTACTCTTTGTGTTTTCTTTTTGTGTGTGCATAGGCAATCAGTAGTACTCTTTGTGTTTTCTTTTCATGTGTGCATAGGCAATCAGTACAGGGGATTAATTACGTCTTTACATTAGGGTGAGTATTTGTATTTGAATAGAAGAAGATATATGGCTAACAAAGTTTAAGTTGTAGCCAAATTCTAAACATCAATATGTAGCAAATTCTCTTAATTGTCCATGATACACAATTCTCTTTAAGTGGATAATGTTGGCCATATTAGGTTCTTTTAAGTGTATAATGTAGGGCATATTAGGCAAATCAAAAAGGTAAGAAACACTCATGGATAAATCATTCAAGGCACTTTTATATATAGTATAGAAGCATAGATAGATATAGATAAAAAAGAAAATAAAAGAAAGGAAATACTATTCAAGAAAATACTAGTTCAAAGAGTATTAGTAAATAGTTTGGAATTAGTAAATGGGTCTGTATTTGTTAACTTCATCCAGCCCGAACCAAACCCAAGCCCCAACCCGTTGATAGCCTAGCTTAATCTTTGTTACACTTAGCACAGGAAGGCTATGGTTGGTAAGAGACCTGTTTGATATTCTCTCAAAACACTTCTGAGTTCTTAGAAGGAAAATACCGACAGGAGAACTACTACATACTATTAAGATAAATAAAGATGATGGATTGGTTTAAGCTCCTAAAAAGCCCTTATCACAGGTACCATTTCTTTCAAACTTAGAAGAGCTGTTAAATTTCTTAATATCTACCTTAAATTTCTTATTTCTAGTTACTAGCAAAATAAAAATCTTTTCTTTTTTTTTTTTTTTTTTTTTGGTTTTCTCTGGTTAGCTGTTTTGACTAAACTTATTGAAACCCATTTGGCTATTGATAATCAGGAAAAAAAGAAAATTCTTGATGTTGATCATACATTCATGGCTGTTGCTACCACCCCAAGCCAGATGATCATTTTACTGTTAATGTTTGATAGGATCGGTGGTCTATTGATCTCCCCAATTTGAAGTACTTATTTCAGTTCATTGCTCACTTTTCCTTTTTCCATATCATGTCTTTTGCAAGGTCATCCAACATCTTTCGCTAGTGTATACACCATTGGGATGAGACGAGATGAGATGGGATGAAAAAGTCAGTAATACAGCATGTACATGTTTAGTCCTTTTATGCTTCTTAATAGTGAGGGGTTGTTTGAAAATGCTTTTATGCTTTATGCAGTGATAATTTTTTTAAAAAGTAGGCAAACGCAAAGCATTCTTAGTATGGTAGAATCAATCTTAATGGGGAATATTAAGATTGAGACACAATGGAAACAAAACAAGGTATCACTCAATGGGACTATTTAATTAGATACGATTTTGAGATGAAATACAAGTTTTTCAAAAATAAGTCAAAAACTCCAAATCCAAAAAGAGCCAATTTATATTAGAATCAATCTTAGTATCAATGTCACATATTTTGGACGATTACTTTCTTCGCTCTTGAACCCTTTGATGGTAAATTTGCTTTTGATGGAAAAGTAACAGTTCAAGGCTATTTTGTAATTGACGTACAAGCATACATTTGTAATGTGCCCCAGCATTGATTTTTATAATTGAACTATAGAAAGTTCCAGTGCCTTGACAATAAGTTTCTAACGAGAAGCAATTTATAAAGTTATTAGTTTACTTTTTTTTTCTGAAAAAAAAGGAAAAGAAGAAAGAAGGAAAATAGTACTGAAAATAGAAGTAAACTAGTGAATGTGACTAATAGTAGATGGTCTGGATTTGGATACTAGTCACCCATTTGAATTGACGCACAAGCATACATTTTTGGATGTGATGTACGTGAAAACAAATGGAGGTTGGAAAATAAAAACAGTGGTTGAAAAACTTCAGGAAACAGTTCAAAATGATCTTCCAAAAACTTGACTATCCAAATTCCCAAACCCAGACACTATTCTTGACAGCTTAACTTTACCTTGATTACTGGCCCATGATTGTTGATCTTCCCCCAGATCACCTAATTTCTGGGAAATGGCAAGATAAAGATGATGGATTGAGACTGGAGCTGCTGCTGATGTCTTTAGGTCCCCAAAATTCCTGTCCCACTCTTTTCAAACTTAGCAGAGCATTTACCTATCCTGATTTTGTTACTTCCTTGCTGCTACTAATAAAGATACTTCTTTTCTATAGCTGTTTTGACAGCTTTTGTGGAAACTGTATTTTTGTTTTAATATTCATAAGAAATATAAAGTTCACAGATGTTAAACCATAAGCAGAAGGCTGTCAAAACTGGCCCCAGCACAGATGATCATATTGACAGGATCAGTGACCTTCCTGACCATCTTCTCTCCTACATTCTGTCATTTCCCTATAGTACCAAAGGAGCTGCTGTCACCTCTGTTTTGTTCACCAGGTGGAGTTACCTTTTCGTTTCACTTGCTGCTTATTGATCTTGATTTCAACTTTGTGCATTAATACCCCTTCTTTGATTTCATAAGCTTCTGCTTTAGTGTATTTTGACTACGAAATTTGGCTCTGGTTAGAAGATTTAAACTCAGTTTGTTCTTGTTCAGTCGCCCAAAGTTTTGGCCATTAATAGGCTTGTTCATATCACTTGCACTTTTATGTAAAGTTCAACAACTTAAAATGGACACATTCTGTGATGATAGTGACCCATTAACTACCTGGAGAACTTTTACTTGTCAAACCTTGGTTTGTCAGGAATTGTTTTGGCTTAAGGATTTCAACGTGCCACTTGCTTTACCAAATCTTAAGGTACCAAATGTAAGTTGCGACAATTTAGTAGGTGACTCCAATTGAAGGCTTATTCGGGTTCTGTGCTTGAGGACCTGAGGTTGTACTTCTCATCTTCTCTTGATGATGATGAAGATACTAAAGTTGAAGTATTTGGTTTTTCCAGTCCTCAATGAAAAGGCCTACTCTATTAGTATTAGATTTCACGAGATAGAAGTTTACCATTTTTGTGAATTCAGCTAAACTTGCACGTTTTGGAAGCACAAGAATGGCACAAGGAAGAGTTCTGGAAGAAATTACTTTGAGCAGCCCTGACATTAACAGTTTTGTAATCAAGACAAGAAGATGATAGTTGGAGCAGCAAGAAGAAGAATGACAAAGGATTAATTCAAACCTGTTGCGTGCCATACGTAGTCATGGCCTATTGCTATTACTGTTACTGTCCTTGTTACTTTGTAAAGGCTGAGAAGGAAAAAAAAAAGCTTAAATGCCATTTTTCTCATTCATATATGTACTTTGCCTTCAATTATTGCAACAATTGAGTATGTGAATTTGATTACCACCCGTAACGTGCAACAATTCTGCCTCCACTAGTAGCTAGCTTGAAAGAGAGCTTCATTGATAAAATTATCCTTTCATCAGCACTCAAAACTTTACCAGGGATACAGCTAGAGGCTAAAGTAGAGATAAGTTAATTGCAGGCACAACTCTTTTTATCCATAACAGTTAGTGCTGATTTTGTTTATTATCTTCCATGGATATTATCAGTTAGTTCTGATTTGTTTATTATCTTTCATGGACATTATCTTCGATGGATGACTTTGTTCTCATGCCTTATCTTACGTTTCCCTTTTTTGTGTTTTGGCGCAACAGATCTTCTGTTGTGTTGAGGTGGGATATATAGAAGATCCATTGCACTGTTTTGGAAGTTTTTGTTGTAATTCAAACTCATCAATTATAATTACAAGTCCTTTTGCAAAAATTAAAAGAAAAAAAGAACGAAAATAATTGTCACTTTAAGAAGGTAAACACATAACTATTTATATTTAAAAAAAAAAATTGGAGGTTCTGATTATAATTACCTATATTCAGCTGATTTAGTGACAAGGCTAGAATTACATTCTCTGGTAAAGACCAAAACTCAACAGGCCGCTAATTAAGGCCAAAACTGTTGCAGTCACGGTTGAGTCTTTGAACGATTCACAGATGACTCGTTCAATTGGAGATGTGGAACGATGACAGCTGCGACCATATCTGTGACCATGCTCTCAACTCAACTACTATCTCGATTGTAAAGATTATTGTTTGATGAAAACCTGTCCAGCAGGTAATGCTTGCTTGATCCTAAATTTTTTCATTATCGTATGCAATTAGTTGTGTAGGATTTGCTTGCAAAAACTGTTTTTGTGTACCAAATCAATATTTAAAACTATTGCAGCACCAAACTTGGTTCAATTTGCCTGCAATTTGCCACTCGGGACCGGTTGCACACACTTAGAAAGGAGATCGAGAGGGATTAACTCAAATGTCATCTATTGCACTGCAGCTAAGTTGACAACCAATGCAAGAAGAGTAGCCCCAAATGGTCCAATTCGTACCTGGTACTTTCCTTCGTGCACCAAGGTAAAGTAGATATTTTACAACTTTCTTCTTCATAAGCATGGAATTATGGAATCCCCTGATCTAATTTAATTTCCTTTTTTTTTTTTACCGAATCTTCGTTCAGAATAAACTGCTATCGACAAACAAAGCTGCAACTCAAGCCCTGTATGTCAATTATATGACTGTTGATACATTTGGTGTGTTATTGGCAGAATGTGAAGAGGTTCACCTTTAAATCTCTAACTAGTTTATCTCCGGTGCATAAGCACGGAATCATTTTAATATTCAATATAAAATTTTAATTGAAAACTCAAGTAATTGTTTAAATAATAGAATAAAAAATCTAATTACCAACAAAAAATATTTACAAAAATGAAAGGATATACCTTATTTAGAATCTAAATTTGGAATAAAATTTAGATAGAAATGTTGAATCAGAAATATAAAATTTTGAATTAAAGATTGTGATCATTTGATTTAATATGATAATGATGACAAACAGTTAAATCAAAACTGAATTTAAATTTCTCCATCTCCTACCCCGTTTAAAATGGGGGAAGAAAAATCATTCCCACCCTGCCCTATGACTCTCCCTACGGAGTGAGTGTCTACCGTCACTCACCCCACTTGCCATCTCTAAATATGGATTGATAGATGAGATTAGATGATAACGATTATTTTACAAATTATGTATTTTAAAATTAAAAAATTGAAAAAAGTTAGGAGAAAAAGAAAAGCAGCAGCAGCGAGTGTTGAAAATAGAGAAAGAAAACAAATTAATGTGGGAAAAAATGAAGAGAGAGAGAGAGAGAGAGAGACAAATTTGTTGAGTGAAACTTGGAGAAATTAGTGGAAATATTATAGAAAATATTATCATGAGAGAAAAATAAAAGAATAAAGACAAAGAGAGAGAGATGAGTGGTTAATTGAAATTTGGAAAAATTAGTAGAAAAATTATCAAAAATATTATCATGATAAAAAAAAAAGAGCAAAGACAAAGATAATAAAAGAGAGAAAATTAGGAAGCGCGTAGATGATAAGAGAGCGAGTATAGGAAACTCGCTATATCTAGCAACCACGTACGAAAGAGATAAAGGTGAAGAGATAAGTATGAAAATACAACTATATATATATATAGATATACACACATCAATTATTTGATTCAACTGAGTTGTAACAACAGATTTTTTATAAAAGCAGGTTTCATTAACAGATATCTTCGAGCATTGATATATGTGTTTGATTGATTTGTTGGGAAAGTCAATCCAATGTACTACTACTCAGAGCCAAATAGAGTGGAAAATGAAAGCAGTAAAGCAGAGGCCGTAGAAATGGTTAGTTCTTTCTACCTTCTTTAGTCTTTTATTTGTAAAAAAAAAAAAATGAACTACTTTGTGAGCAGTTCTTCAGGCGTTGTGGTAAAAGAATATGTCTTTTTTCTTTTTCTTTTTCTAGCAAAATTTTTTTGAGCCCCCTCTGTTTTAGTAATCGGAGACAGCTTGCACGATAACTCGAAACGAAGAATGACAGCTTTAATTTCTAACAGCATACCAGAATTTCATTTTTATATGCCCATTCCACAGATGTATTAATCCCCCATTCCTAATCTCCATAACATCACTTTTCCAAGATTAATCCAATGCCAAAGCACAGATGTAATGGAATTCAAAATGGTACAGATTATGCAAGAGAATACACATTCTTATATCTACGAAGAGAGAAAGAGAGAGGGAGAGAGATTTAATTAATAATAGACTTACATTACCATAGATTAATCACTGAAGAATTCTCAAAATCAACCTATGAGTGAGTCACTAGAGCATTAAACCTACCATCATCAAACTAGCATACTACCATTTTTGTTATATAGAAGAGACCGGCCTACCACCTTCAGTAGAAAGATAATCTCTTCCCCTTGATAAAAAGCATAGTGTTTGGAATCCATTGAACAAGTTATCAGCATTATCAATCCTGGAAAATCAGTTACTTGCCCCTTCATCATACAGCCTGACATCACTGAAACCTCAAGAGAAACATGCATCTTTTTTCTTCCAAGACAACCTTCCTTCGTTTCTAGAATTGCCAATTACTGCACTTTCATAAATAAAAATAAGACAAAAACATCTAAGTTTTCGGTTAATCCCATCATCGGTTTGCACTAAAATCAGTAACAAATAAATTTCCTCAGAGACTAATGCATCTAATCTCCTTGAACATTTCCACCACAGCTTCAACCAAATCCTCTTCTTTACCTTGAAAAGCATCTTTTACCACCAAGTAATCAACTCCTTCATAACCAGAAAAGCCATTCATACAATTTCCTTTGCCCAAGAAAAAGGTTTTCTTATCCACAAGAGAGCTTGAATTCAGTGTGTAAATGTCAAGCTCAGAGGCGTTCAAGAATGTGTATGATTTGACATCATCCATTACAATTCCAAGATGTCGACTCCTCATTAGAGCGAGATCACGTTTTGCAAGATCCAGCTTCCCCCAGTTCTTCGAATCAGTGATCACAACACGGACAAGGGATTTTGGTAAGAAACAAAAGAAGGTTTCCATCAGTGAAAATACGCTACAACCAATAGCCATGATGAATTCAAATATATCTCCACGCAACTTTACTTCCCGGGCATAAACATTTATTGAAGTATCCTCAATAAATCGTCTGGGGCACATGAGAATTATAAGGCTAGAAGATTTCATGTCAATCTTCCACTTCACTAGAGGTTCTTTCTCAAGACAATTGAGGCTGGGCCGATCTTCCAATTCAAAACAGTTGAATTCCACGTAAAGCGATTCCATGGAGGTGAATTTGCCTAGAAATTTGCAAGTGAGATCGGACAAAAATTCCACACCGGAGCGAGAGGATTCACACTTGCAGGACATTGAAAACTTGTCGAAGATGGGAAAGGAGCTGAGTGGAACAGTAACAGAATGGACCGGCTTTCCTGGGAGAATAAAAAGTTCTGGTTCGGCAGTTTTGGTGGGAATTTTTTGCTGAATTTCAAGAGGAATTTTGACGGAAACATTTTTAGTTCGGTAAACAAGTGAAGAAAAACGTTTTGAGACTAAACAACATCTGCAGAGGGATTTGGCTTCCCAGATTCTGTCCAAAATCATGGAGATTATCAAATCATCTGGTAAGCATCTGAAGGGATCTTCGTATTGATTTCCCACTTGCTCTATTGCTTCTCCTCCAGCCCCCACTCCCACTTCATTAACCAAATCTTCCATATGTTTTCTTTCTACAGAATTTCTGAATTGTTAAAAATAGCTCCAACAGAAGTAGTCAGCAGCCAGAATAATTCCAAATTACTAAGATCCCTCCAAAACCAAAGACTGAACAAAGATAGTTTATACGAAGAATCATTAAACCAACTAAATACACAAACTATAAAACATCACAGGAAAGGCACAGAAATTGGAATCTACCTAATAGTTCCAACACGCAAAATGAACATTACATATAAAGCACGCAAAGAAATTCATGTAAGGATTAGGCCTGCATGCGAGAGAAGGAAATAGTATAACGTGTTGATTGTTCTTAATACATTTTTTGTTCAGTATGATCACCAAAAATGAACGGCATGCATGTAGAATACGGTATCACTTAGTTGAACTTCTGAAAAGTCCTACATATGTAAATCCTCAAGGTCCTACATTTAACATCTATTATACTTCATCCAACTCCAATCATCAGGCTTCGGAAATGCCTTTAGAACTTCGAGTTCAAAAGATCCCAGTGGATCAATTTTCCACATCACATTGACACTACTATGCATTCAAATGATCAACCAAAGACAAGACTAGTCCAACATCCCCCAATCTCAAAGTGCATAATCGCAGAACAACCAACGAAACGAATAACCCAACCACATGAAAATTTAACCAAATACAACCAAGCTTCAGTTCAAGTGAATGTACATAACAAGTCGAATCCCAGATAAACAAAAAAAGCAAAAAAGAAAATTCGAAAAACCCACATGAAAACTTAACCAAATACAACCAAAACCTGGTTAAAATAGTAATAAAACCCAGCACACACAGAATAAAATTAAATGGGACTATTCTAAAGCCGCTGACCTTTTGTTGGAAAACTCGGAAGAAAGGATTGTCACAAGATTATAGTAAGCTTAGACGACGAAGATGAGAGAAGAATCTACTTGAGTCAGTGGAGGACTAAAGAAGGCCGCTTCAGAATCTTCGCAAAAGATGGTGATAAGTTTCGGGAAACTGAAACTGAGGCTTCCGCCCGCAGAATGGTTAGCTAAGGCCAATACCTGAGAAGATTCCCGGGTTTGCAGTAACTATTACTGAGATTAAATTAAATATAGTCCAAAGTTATCTACCTGAGTAATAGTTCTCATTTCTCAAATTGAGATAACACTCAGCTTTGCAAAGAGATAATAGGAAAAGAAAAAAGGAAAAAAATTCAATGATACAATAGCAATTAGCAAATAAAGTCCCAATGAGACAAGAATTAAAGTGGTAATAATAGTAAGAGAAGGTATTGGGTGAATTATATGTAGCCCCTGGTGTACTAATACAGTAATACCCATCACCAGTTACTAATTAATAGTAATAATTAGTAATTAGTAGTAATAATTAGTAATGGTGTCGTAATATCTTATGACTTTTGGATGGTACTGCTGTATTGTCACATGGTGCACGGGGTGTGTTTGGAGAGTAGATTATTCGGACTAATTTTTTTAATAATTTTTTAAAAAATAATATTGTAACACTTTTTTGAATATTACATCTTATACGTAGCATGTGGATTTAGTAGGTTATGTCAGAAGAGAAGTGAATAATTTCCATCCGTTATGACTTGTGGCAGATCATATGCAGTTGTTATAAAATGTTTAAAGAAGAAGAATGAAAGTACGTAGTATTGGATGACTGCTGGTCCACTGAAAAATGGCTATTGAGTATCAACCCATTAAAGGACTCGGCCATCGCGCAATAAAATACTAATGCATAAAATGTAAATGCTAAAATGATATACGTAAACATTAAGAAAATCATCAAAAAACACCCAAAAAAAAATTTGTGGAACTTGTACCCAAAACTGAATCCCAACCATAGTTATTAAACTCATCAAACTCAACAACCATTGTTACTGAACTCGTCCACTCGACGGTTGAACCATTCAGCCCCATGAACCGGGCATCAAGCCGGAATTAGGTCTCTAGTTTGATCGGATAAGAAGTTGACTCAATCAAATCTAATCAAATCCATTTGATCCACTGGTTCAACTTGATTTAACTAGAAACCATCCGCCATTGGTTCAACTGGAACCCATTCGGTTTTTCGATTGACCTTTTTTTATACAACTGTGAGTCATTGTTTTGTGAAACAAAGTGTATAAATGTTTTTAACAAGATTTGAATATTAGATCTTCATTTAAATATGCATATGACTTCACCACTTGCTTAGTTTTTATTTAATAACTAAATGTTATGTAAATAAACTTGTTTACTTTTTATTATACAATTAGCCCTTTTAACTTTCAAACTGACAATATTTAAGTAATTGGAAAATTATTTTATTTTTAGACAAAAATAAAAAGATAAAAAATGATGCTATATCCTTTAAAAGATGACATAATATTGTTTTGTATTTGAGAATATAACTTATTTGTATAAGAATACGATAAATGAATTAATGTTTATATGTTCATTTTATATCTTTCTAATTAAGTACAATAATTAGTATGTAAAAGCACTTTATTTAGATATTTTACATATATTAGAATTACTATTTTATGCTTATAAATATCATTTTAGTACCCACCAGTTAACCAATAGCTCACTGATCGAACCAATGATCCGTTAACCTCGGTCCCTCTACCAGGTTCCTTGCCAGCAAAATTTAATGACTATGATCCCAGCCATTGAAATTCAAATATCCTTCACCAAGACAGGTTGTTTGCCGTTAGCACTGTGGTTGGAGAAAACCAGGATCCCCTCTTTCTGTATTTCTTCCTTCGTCATATTTCACGTAAGTTCCTGTCCATCCAAGTTTTCAAATGCAAAATCGCCAAAAGGATCAAAGATTTGACAAGCATTCCACCATGATTCTGGATAATGTTGGACATGAAGTATCTTTAAGTTATTTTATCCAGTTCTCTCTTCCAATTAATATAGCTTGTTTCAAAGCTTTGATCAGCTTCATTTTATATGCAACAAGGCGTACAATTTCACATGTCCAGCTTGCTTTTGTTATTCATTACTCAGAAGATCCTACACTGAATAATATATTTTTGTTCACCAAATTAATGAAATATTATTTCTTTTCTTTCATTATAATTTTCTTCACCAAATTAATGAAATATTATATCTTTTCTTTCATTATAATTTTCTTTTTGTCTTACAAGGAGGTAATTATATGATGTAGTAGTACTTTCCACTATAGTATTGGTGCTATGCTTGGTCCAAGACTATTCCATGCACAGCAATGGTTGTGCACTTTTGACTTTTAGTTGCTTTTCCTGGTTGTTATTTATGTTCATCATCTTCATCTTTTGTAGCTGTAGCTGGAGAGTTAGAAGAATGGAACATTGTGTACTATAACAATTGCTTTAAAATTCTGTACATTTGAGATTGTTTAAAAGTTATAATAGGATGTAATGAAACTTTATACTTTTATTACAACAGTGATTGACTGGCTTTGAAAACTAGCTTTTCAACAATTAGTAGTCAGAACACTTTCAGAACATAGTACAATTTGATTGAAGTTTTGTCAAAATTAAACACTACACGAATTATTAGGCTACATATGTATCTTGAGCTAGTTTTTGTATAAGCTTCCAATTAGACCTTCATCTGATGCTAATTTACAAAATTTGAGGAATAAAGAGTGGGAGATCTCGATTTTAAATCTCACGATTATGAAAATACAGCTATGAGAATTTTCATCCCACTATTTGTGCTTTTTCATTTTTTTTTTCTTTTAATGGAGCGGTGTAACACAAGAACTTTCCAAGAATCACCCATCCTAGCACTACTTTCATCCAAGTTATCCTATGCATTAGTACTCGTAATCGCACCCGATTATTTAAGCACTAGTTATGTTTTTGTCAGCTGTTAGTCAACAATATAATAGTATTATGTTTTAAAATTAAAAGAATTCGTTGTATAAGTGGTTAGACCCTTTTTCTTTATAATATTTGATAAACATTCAGGTGTCAAAAGGAATATTTACGAATGAAATAATTACCACAATAAAAAATAGAAAAACAAAAGTTGAATGAAGAAAAGTTTAACAGCAAAGGTGCATGTATTCCTTTAAAATTGAAAGAATTAAGCGAATGAAGCGAACCTTATATCACTTATTAACTGTTATAATTAAAGCTTAAATGTCAAATTATGTCCCTGTCAAACCATACTGCTACTCATCCACACTTTTACTGCTACTTTTTTTTTTTTTTTACAGTAATAGAAACTTTAGGCTACCCATTTTAAACATCCAGACGGTATTTGATTTTTTGGGTTCTTTAATTTTATTTATTTTATTTATTTATATTTGGAAATAGACGATAATGCATATTAAAGCAACTTGGTATTTGATAATTGGGCCTAAAGCAGTTAGAAGTCAAATCTCTCCTCAACTCTGACAACTATATCCTATAGTTAAATAGTTATAGTGATTTCTGCCGCTGATAAAATGGAAGGTGCAGAGGGAGCACATTGCTTACAGACAATTCAGAACTTTGTTCAGGCATATCTGTATATCAACAGAAAAGTTTCGCTGCCCTCCACTTATATAATGCAGTTTGGTTATGTTGGTCTTCTACGTATCATATGAAACTAAATGTACCAGATACATATAAGAGATCAACACACGTAGTAACTTGACAGAAAAATGAAGATTCATACACATAATCTGGCTATAGAGTTCATAATTCAAAGGAGATTCACAACATAAAGAGGTAGATACTTGCGGAACTGGTCTACTTCACAAACAAGTTGATTCCTAAGTTTTCTTTCAAAATGATATTAACTATGTACTTCATCTGGTCTCCAGACAAAAGTATCCAAACAAACAAAAGGACAGGACTAGGTTGGATATCATCCTTCAAACATTCAGGATTCTTGTAGATGACTTTGTAGACGGGCTTCTCCATGTCAGATGTGATATATTCTTGTGCAAACAGAAAATTAAAAAAAAAATGCAGTGAAATCACCATAAAATCAGCAAAACAAAGAATTAAAAAGAATGCAGTGGAATCCCCATAAAATCAGCAAACAAGTCTAAAGTAATCTTGATTTATCACACCACACATGACTTTGAATCAGTGGACCAGTCAAATTTACCATGATAATCTTTTTTTTTTTTTTGGGCAGGCTTGCAAGATACTTCAAAGATTTCCTGATCGATTTGAAGCCATTGTGGAGTACATTGGGTCCTGCAACCTAAGTTCTAAACTTGCAGTTCCCCGGTCTCATCATAAAAGGAAAATTTTCTTGCAGCTAAATAGTTGCTCAAGGACTCTATTGGATTACCAAATAAATTCTATGTTATGCTGCTATAGATACACAAATTGTTGAAAACATTTATGAAACCTCCGGTCAATAAAGAATGAGAAAAATCGTGAAGGGCTACTAACCTAATCAAAATCTTATTTCAAATGCATTTGATTTCTATAGCAGCATGATAAAACACGCATGAAAGAGTAAAGAATAAACTATGTTGAGAATCACACGGCAGAACAGTTTTGGTGTCTATTAAATAGAGACCTTGAAAATGCAAATAATGGTCTTATTCCTCCATCTCAACCAAGAAAAAAGAAATGGTACAATTATAAGAGGGGGAGGAAAAACAAGAGAGGGGGTGGCAAAGATAAACAACTAGCAAGTGATGTTCAACTAACATAATTCAGATTACATGATCCACTTCTGACCAGGACTCAGGAAGCTAATATAGTTCATGCATTTCATTAGGTAAAATGGGCATGATGCAGCTTTTATTTCATCAGTTTTCTTTGTCAAAATTGATTGATCTTGGCAGCCCAAATTACATTTTGAACAGTCAACTTGATATTTTACATGAAAACTAACAAGCTTGCTATCTTTAGACAAATGTGATTCTCTTAGCAGTTTCCAACTTTGTATCTTGGGAGTTCTTTATGAAGAAACAGACAGGTTGAAAACACATGTATAAAGGCTCATTCTTATTCTCCACACATACAACCTTTGATCCAGATAGACAAGCTGTACTGTGTAACTTGAGTGGATAGTTCCACAAATAGGCTACAATTTCATCGAGTCCATAACGTGCTTCATTGTTCTAGCCTTGGCCAACTTTATTCTTTATTCCCTTTTGGCTTTGCAAATTGTATGTGTGCTTGTATATATACAAGTGTTTATCATAACTTCCTGAATTACTCTAGTATTTTCCGAAATTGGTTTTATTACTGTCCTTGATTCCTTTTCTGTGCAGATCGGAAACACAATGCAAATTCTCATTTTGAAAGTCACAGCATTAGTTGCCTGATGACAATGGCTCTTACAGCTGTCAATGACTCATGACTGCAGAAGAATCCAGAAGAAGCATCAACAATCCAACAATATTTTGCATCTCCCATTTCTTTTCTTAATTTCTATATTAAGCTCTTCAGTTTACTGATCTTATTTGTTAACAAAAACTTGCCCCAATTCTTTCACTTTTTTCCGGCCCTTCAGCAATCTTTAGACACTATTTCCATGTGAAATTTTCACTTAGATTATGTACCATACAAATTGAACAAATTAAATCTCTAGTCGCCACAAACGAACATACCATTGTGTCTTGCAGATCAACCTAGTTAGGGTAATAGGTGAAATAGACAGTCAGTTATAGACACTTCATAAGGATGAAGGATCCGATAGCAGTCTGAGCAGTCAGGGGCCAATCAAGGGAAAGACTCCATTTTGTAGATTCAGTTGAAGGCAGAACAAAGCACAAATGCAACAGCCTACCTGTTTGAGTAAAATGGGGCCAAGGATGCCGTGTTGACAAAATCCCAGGTGACTACATCTATTCTGATGGAAGGAATAATTATAATTTAATTAATTATTCTTTCTTTCATCTGAAATAATAGGTTGTAGGAAGAGGAAACCATGGTGGTTGTTCTCAAATTCCTGCCAGCATTTCAGTCAACCTGTCAAAAACTCAAGTCTGCTAGGACAAGGACACATCTTTCGTTGACAAAAATGGTCCATAAGGATGGTGGTCACCTGATATTTCAGCTTTCACCCCACCAGTAAGTTTTCTCATTTAGCAGTTTTTACCCATCCCAAGCATAGTACAATTCATTTCCTATCTATTATTAGAGAAAGAATGTACATTTCTTATTCGTAGCATAGGAAATGCAAAACAAAAATTCTAGGTTGAAAGGCAGTGACAAAAATATGACAATTAAAGTCTTCATCAGTACTAATTGAGCATCATTGGGCCAGGACATAGACAGGAACCCAAACAGTACCCAACCATTTCAGGTATCAATGGACAAGATAATGTGCATAATTGTTACATGTAAAAATACTTACTGACTGCATGAATATAAAGCAATGAAGAGAGCAGGATGAGAAGCACCATCCAAGAGCAACCTTAAAGATAGTAGAGTTTTCAGAAGCAAGTAGACTTACTATTTAGAAGTGATGTTCAACCACTTTTGGTTAATTTCAGCATTCATCAAGTGGTCACTTGTGTGCGTCCCTGACAGCTCGATGCTTTCTGCTTCCGCCTACATCATTGAACCTGACAATTTGCCTTGCAGAATGTACCTCATTCTCATCTTTCTCACTCTTGTGATCAGCTGGTTGTTGTTTCCCTGGATTAGATTCCATATCCTCCTTTGATACTGCAGTTTTAGGACCTTGTCCTTCTATCTCTGCATTATGCTTGACCTTATCATACTCCTGGTTGGAACTTGTGCTGGAAACCACATTGACACCGAGATCTTTCTTGCTTTCTCCTTCTATCTTGCAATTATCCTTCACCTTATTGCACTCCTGATTATAAATCCTGTTGGCAACCACATCACCACTGAGATCCTTCTTGTTTTCTCCTTCTGGCTCTGCATCAAGGATGACCTTAGAGTACTCCTGGCTAAAACTCAAGTTGGCAACCACATCTCCACCAAGATCCTTCTTGCTTTCTCCCTCTATATCTGCATTATCCATGGCGTTAACATACTTTTGGCTAAAACTTGTTTTCACAACCACATGACCACTGAGATACTTCTTGCTTTTTCTGGAGCGAAGTTCTGTTTTTATGTGAAAACCATCTTTAGGCTTGACCTCGAGTTCAAATTTCTCTTTCTTCAAGTCCAACTCTTCGATGTCACCATCATCATAGTTTACAGTATGAAGCATCTTCTCTCTATTGAAGGATTTGATTCTTCCCGCAAACCATTTTCTTGAGTCTGGCCAGTAAACTCTTATTCTCATCCCCACAATCCGTACAATGTCATTCTCATTCAAATCCACCATCTGGAATGAAGGTACCTCCTTCCTTGGGCGAAGCCTGGATGAACATTTGTCACTGGGAGATGTGATAGCAATTTCAACATCTGCACTGAGCTTTCTCTTTTTCAGCTTTTTTATAACATTAAGATTCTGTTCCTCTCCACCGACACTTGGCATTGCAGCTTCTTCATCTTCCTGGACCTCATTACGCACTTGCTTATCACTTGGCTCTGAGGTAGTCTTTCCCTCAATGATAATGCCCTCATCTTGACTGTTGACATCTTCATTCAAAGCAATGTCATCCATATTCCTCCCTGATGCTTTATCTGTTCCCTTATCAGCTTTTACTTCCTGAGTTCCATGTCTCTGCTTAAACCGGGTCTTCATTACACAGACCAGGAGCTTAAGGCAATTCAACTTCGTTGAACTTAAATATTGACCCTGAAAAAAGAATTAATTCATTAAAAAGAATTTAGCACAGGTGATGTAGTTACTTTATAACTGCCAGAGGAACCAGACATTGATCCTGGGTACCTTGAATCTGTACACCCCAAATAGCAAAAACTCTGATACTCAAAGAAACAGACTAAATTGCTGCAATCATAATGAGCTAGTGACAATCTGGCACTCAAAGAGCCATTCAAACACTTTAGGCCCTCTCCATACAAAACTAATCAAGTAACATGAATCTCAGACTGGCTTCAAAGTAACTCTCAAATTCTAAGGCTACTGTACAAAGTCAAAGTGAAAAAGAATGCTTCAGCCTCTGTTCCCTAAGGGACATAAAAGCGTAAAAATACTATTGACTGCAATTAAAGACTCAAGGAGTTAACAGGATTTCTGAAATGAAGGGATTTAAAATATCAGAACAGTGGAATTCTGGGATTTCAGTTTTAATGCTATTGCTAACACAAGATTCAGTAAAGAAAAACTTTGAATATGATATTCAGATCACTGAAAGACACTGATTTTCAGTGCAAACGATTGCATGATTTTGAACCTTAAGAATTTAATCCAAAAGACTCCTGAATTTCAACAATATTGAATTTTTTGTACAGTTCCTATGATAAAATTCGCGTCAAAAGAGCAGATTAAACGACAACAAAGAATCATAGACGTGGGCAGAGAAGCATAACAATGTATGACTCATCTGAAAACTCATTCATTAAACAAACTAGAACCAAATGGTGTTACTAACTACCACTAGATGCCACAAAAATGAAAGAAAAAGAAACTAAAAGAATCTGATCAATCAAAAACATACCATTCTAAAAGCACTACAATCTTCTTTCCTTAGATTTTCTAAAACTCTGAAAGCATTAACCTGTTGAAATTTTCCAACAGCCAATTTGACACTTTCTTAAAAATCTCTGCTTTTTTCCCAAAACCCCCCAATTAAAGGACCCTTTAGGCTATAGGTCAAAGTTCATGAAAGGAGAAGCTGTAAAACTTGAGTAGGCCACAGCAATTTTACCAGGGCTTTTTCTAATATCTGAGAAATCAGGGCATAACAATCAAGAATTAAGCACACGATAAAGAAAAACAGAGAAAACAACAACCCACCACAACAATTGTACACATGCAGAAAAACGAGTACTCAACAAACAAATAATTAACCAAAAGGTAAAAGAGGCGAGTTTAATCATACCTGATTGGAATGCTAGAATGTGAAAGCAAAAACAAGAAAGCCGGATTGTGTGAAGTCCTGGAAAGTAAGCCTAAGCCCCTTTGTATAGAGTGTACACTGATGCACTGAGGCAGGGGATATGATTCTGTACTTGCTAAAGACTAAGGAGCATCAAAAGGAAAGAAAGAGGGGCAGTTTTCTTGTGTCAGTTGTCAAAGGGACAAGTGCCAAGAAAGGGCGGGAACCAAAATGACACTTGGTGGTCCTCTTTGGCTTAACACTCCTTTTTTCCCTTTTCTTTTTTCATTTTTCAAATGTATTTGTTGTTAGGTACATATGTATGAAGGATTTTTTTTTTTTTAAAAAAAATCTGGTACAAAATTTCGGAAATGGAGTATGTTTTGAAGTAGCAAGGTAGATGCAGTGAAAGATACTGTGCAAACGAGCATAATCATTTTGAACTAAAAAATATTAACTACATTATATGGATTACGTGATAATATATAAGTATCAATTAAAAGTCATCTTGAGTATTATAATGAGTCATTCTTAGTGTAACATTTGATAGTTCACCATCATTGTTCAATTATTTGGCAATAAGTGATCAATATTAGTGCATCATTGGCATACTATGTGATATACATGTTCCATGTAATAAAATCTAACATCCTAATAGTCAAATTTGTCTGATTGACAACAATGTCAAATTTGTCTATTTATCTAAGCGAATTTGAAATTATGGTCAAACTTGAGTTGTTTTGAACATAAATAAATTTTTTATCAAGTTAAACTTGAGTCAAGTTTGAGTAAGTTAAATTTTTCACAATTATGCTAATTAAGTCGAACTTATATCAAGTCAAAAAATTCACTGTGTTTATATTTGACTTGGTTAGTAGTAAGTGGACCAAGGTTACACGAACTATTACCTACTGAGCCTTGATTTAAGTATAAAACAGTTTGGTTCGTAGTTTAACTCCAAAGAAAGTGAATGACAATTTCATTCGAAGTTTCTGGACATGTTAAATTCTCTATATAAACAGTGACTTTTTGGTGGTACAATGCATATCCATCAGAACAGGGTGTATACCCTTCAATATAACGGTCTACCCAAACCATATACAGTATTCTGTAATTAAAAGTTTTTTTTTGTTTAGCAATAAATGTTATATATTTAAATGCAGGTCTCAAAACACTACTGCAATTTTATCCTCCTTCATTTGGCATTGCATCTACCATTATAGGGTTCTATACCTATTCCACTTGTCAGACTCTAAAAAAAAAAAAAAAACACACACACACACACATATACATATATACACACACACACGTATACATATATATATATACATATATATATACACGCACACATATACATATATATATATGTATGTATGTATATGTATATATATATAGTGACCGTATACTTTGTAAAATAATATGTCAAATGCAGGAAAAGTGAGTTTATGTAGTAAGGATAATCATCTTATTCCTAACCGAATTCCAATGGGAGCTAACTTTGTTAGAGGGAAAAGGAGAAACTAAAGGGAATCAAACTTTACATTTTTACCTTAGAATAATACTTTTTGTTTTTTTTTTTCCTTACAAACTCCAAGCTTGTTAATGGGGGAACATGTTAAATATTCTTCCCGAATCGATTATACTAAGCCACCTAATTAGACAAGAAAATGAGAAGTTAATTGATAGTAATACAAAAATTTTGCATGAGATTTTTCTTGGTTACACTCAATACGGTACCTAACAACCTATGTGTAACTATATTTATTTAAAGATTAAAGAGAAAAATAGAACCAATATTTAATCCAACAAAAAAAAATGGATATCGAAAAATTGGAAAAATATTTTTCAATAAGCCAAGAGAAAAACCGAGTGTCATCTACTTCGCGCCCACACCTGCTGACAACTGATAATATCTGATTACACAAGAAGAAACTGATGCTCTGATGCTCTGCTTCGCGCCCTCTTTTGCTCTGATGCTCCCTCTCCTCAATACAGAATCATATACTTCCATCCGCAGTCAATATATTATTATATGCAAATGGACTTAGGCTAACTTTTGAGGACTTCACAATCCTGGATTTCTTGTTTTTGCACCTGCATTCTACTCAGGTTGGTTAAACTTGCCTCTTTCTAATTTTTCTGAAGTACTTGATTGAATCTTTTTTTTTTCTTTTATTTGCAGGTATACAATCTTTGTGGTCCTTTTTTCTTTCTTTGTTCTTAATGTACCCCATTTCCCTTAAACTTCTAAGATGTTTGAAAAAGCCCTGATCAAAATGTTTTGTCTTAAAAATTGTTTGGATAGAATTATTTCAATCATTTTCCAACCATTTTATTTCATGTTATACTTTTTTTCAAAACATTATTTCAAATAATATCCTATCCAAACACATTCATGGGTAGTTTAAACGGGAGGGTTGGGTTTGAATTTGTAATGAAAGAACAAATGATTGTGTGGAACATTAACAGGTTGACGTTGTATTAAGGATGTGTTTAGTTAATAGCAGAACTTGAGAAACTGAAGGCATTGAAGGTTTTTGGTGCATTTCGAAAGCAATAATTTTGATTAATTAGATTTCTTTAATATTTTTCTTTCATTCTTTGTTATATAGTGGTAATTAGTAGACATGATTAATTCTAGTTCAATATCATTTTTAAGATATAGTCTAAAAGATTGGTAAAGGGGGTGCTTGGTAAATGGGTTTTAATACTCATTATGGGTTTCAAATTCAATTACACATGTATATAATATTTGTTTAGAATCAATGGGAATAAATTAATAGGAATAATAGGTCTATTCTATGTGTTTTCTGATTAATCACCTATTATTAGGGAATCACCTTAATTACCAATCTTATTCTCCTTAAACCATCTTAATTACCCTTCTATTCTTATTAAATGCAAAATAAGAAAACAAAATGCTACGATTTCAACAAATGGGAAAAAAAAGGATATCAAAAAAAAATAATGAAAAAAATAAAAAATTGTAAAATTCATTTCATATCAACAAACACATTATGGGTTTTATCAAAATCCCAGGTTACACTGTAGTGATACTTTAGATCCCTTCATCTCAGTAATATCATGACATATTTTTAATCACCTTGAGTCTGTACTTGAACAGCATTTATTACACAACTTATTCCCCATATAGGATGGTAGGCTGAAAGCAGTCTGTTTCAGCTTGACTTTGCATGGTATCCTCTGTGTTTTGCAGAGTTGCTTTGAATAGATCCTAGGATTTATGATATCCAACTAGGCTTGTGTGAATTGGAGTTCAAGTGTTTGAAGGGTTCGTGGAATGGCAAACCATTACAACCTTATGAAGACTGCAGCAGTTTAGATTGGTTTAGGGAACTATTGGATTTCTTGATGTCTGAGGTATATATATCTGCAAATTACCCAGAATTGTTAATGATCGGTTCCTTTGGCAGTTATGACTTATGAAGTAATTAGATCACCTGCAATGATTTCTTGTGAACTGATTCTTTTTTGCATGATCAATAATCTAGTTGATTAAAGTTAAATTGATCAGCCTCATAGTCTTTTCAATGAAGCCTGCTTCTAGGTAACAGTCGACTAGGGGAATAGACAAAGCATCAGGAGGCAATATTAAGGAAATTGCACTGAACAAAGATGGCAACGTTCAAGAAGGTGGCATTGTCACCAATGGAAAGTCTATCTCAGAGCTAAGTGAGCAGCTAAGTGACAATGAGGGTCAGAGAGATGAAGAAGTTGCAAGGTACAATTACTGGAGATGAACAGAAACTTAATTGTCTGAAGGAGCTAAGAAAGAGATAGCACAATGCAGATTCTGCAACTGCACAATCTATCTCGTCTCCTACTGACAAATGTTTCATCCAGGTGCTGTCTGCAGAAGAGGATACCTTCTTCCAAATGGTGGATTGAATGAGAAAGATATTGAAATGAATTGCAGCCTTGAGGTTTACTAGCCAGACTCAAGAAAATGGTTTTCCGGAAGAATGTAATCTTGCAATTGAGAGAATATGCTTTACAGAATGAACTATGATGGTGGTGATTCCTAAGAAGTTGGACTTGGAAAAAGAGAAATTTGAACTAGAGGTAGAGCCAGAAGATGGTTTTCACATAAAAACATAAACATGAAGGAACCAGAAATTTTAGTTTGAAGGGCGAAACACACATACATATAAACTTTCAAAATCAACATAACATTCTTTTTTTTTTTTTTGAAATCTTGGGGTGGGAACAAATGGCTTAAATTACATTAGAGTTTTTGTAAAAATTTCAAAATTTTAAAGGGAGAATATAATATGAGTACTTAGAACTTGGGAGTAATGACAGTAGAATAAGTCTGCAGAATCAAAGGTTATTTGGGATCTAATCTAGGAAAGCAAACAATAAGAACCGGGTACAAGTATTAATTATTGGATTCAAATGGGACAGGTCTGTGTGTCTCTGGTGAAATCTATCCAAAATTAAAGCTGCAACTTAAGAATCCGGTACAAGTTAGGAGATGTAATTAAAGTATGATTAATCCGCCAAAACTGGAATTGAGTTTGATGTTAGATTAGTTTTGGTGTTAGATACGTATTTTATAGAACCTAATCCAACCAAGTCAAAACTCTCTTTCACCATTAATTGTACTTTTCGTTGCTAAAATATTTGTGTTTAGCACTTTGCTTCCTTAACTATCAATTGCACCATTATAATATTTTGAAGTTGCTTTTTCCCCCTCCTCAGCGTGGTACAATATCTTGGTGAAAGATCAAATGTCCATCCCTTTGTAGGTAAGACAACAAGAAGGATCATTTGTCTTTTGAATTACATAAAGGGATAATTTCAAAAATCTCTCCTTACATAATTTCAGGGCCTCCCTTGGTGTAATAAAAGACAACAATGCCCTTTATTAATTGTCAACTCATTGAAAAACTATATAAAAAATTAAAGCTCTCTCATCTATTGTCAACTAATGATTCAAATTACAGCATTCCATTTAACTCTCTATCCTCTTCCTCCTATGTTTTCTTTTCCTTCCAAACTCATTTTTTATTCCCATTGAGCAAATGTGTATTGTCACCACCATAAATTCATCATGCATATCAACAATGCAACCGCCAGTGCTTGCCTATCTTGTTGTATAGTCCCAATTCTCTTTTTTCTTTTTCTTTAGTAATCAAAAGAAATTCTCTCATTTTCATTACTATTAAATAGCTTTTTGTGTCCATTTTTATTTTTAATTTTTTGTAAGTATTAGCAAATTGAAATTGTCAAATGACAAGTTGAGTGATGATTTCATTGTCAAACTAGATGGAGATAAAGATAGTAGCCATGATAAAAATAAAAAACTAAGGATGGGAAGTGGAAGAGGGACTAAATAAAGACTATATAGTGTTATGGTTGTTATGGTGAAAAATGTTCCTAGTATATTTACAACTGAATTGTGTTTCTATTTTTACTAGCAATTATTACCGATGGTATTCCTACAAAAAAATTTTGATTGATTTTGAACTCTATACTGATCAAGTAGTATTAGATGTTGGTATTAGTGGTGATGACTTAGGGTGTTTTGTATTAGAAAGATGGCAGCCATGAAATTGGAGTGTGGGGATATTGATGAATACATTGTTTTTGGGTATTAAGCAAATTTGATATTATATGTAATTTTTGGGTATCTGAAATAGCATTTTTAATTGATTCAATGGTTTGCACTGAAAGTTTTTAGATAAAAGAAACACTTTAGAGCACAAATGAGCATTTACTTAATGTTGATCAGAATGTTGATGGGTAAGTAATGGCGATATTGAGTAAGAATGAATGAAGTAGAAATAGTGAATTACCTTTATCGTTTTGTTTTTGTTTAAATTATACCCCAAGGGCATTCTACAATTTTTGAGAAAACGTCCAACCTTTTGGGTCTAGAAGGTTTCTTAAACAATGACATAAGGGAGGTAATTGTAATTTTTGGAACTTGATGGCAGCTTACTGTAATTGTTAAAAATCACAGGGTGGTATATGAAATTAACCCTCACAAAGTATCCTTTTCAGAATACCCTCCATATAAGCTATGAAATGCTAGTTATTTAGTTATTTTTTATCATGTTTAAATTACTATAAAACTATTTTACACTACTCTTTCAAATTTTGTTAAACAAATCGTACTAAACAATTTCTAGCAATCTCACAAGTTTCTTTATTTATCAAAACAAATTTGAGGGGACTATATTGCTACAATTGTGTCAAGATTCAAGAAAGCAAAGTGCTAAAATCATTGAATAGTTGAGTGCTAGCAGGGCAGTAGTTTGAATTCAACATGTTTTGTCCCATCCCTGTTGAGTGTGGGGTTGAGTCAGTCTGAGTTTCAAGTTCCAAGTCCTCATGTTCTCAACTGAACTAATTGACAGTTCCACTTTACTCTTTTTGCTGAGCTTAAAAACACAAATCTCAGATAGAATGCCAGTCAATAGAGAGATTCTTGAAAGAAAGTAAGATAGTAAGATGATGAACGAAGCTGCTGACTGCAGAATCAGAGCTTCTCCAGTTCACTCCGACAACTTTGGCTTTCCTGCTGCAGTACACAATTAGGGATTTCTTCTCAGTAGAACCCAAAATCCCTGCCCTTCTCTGCTTCGCTCCTGGTTTTTCATTTCCCCACTTCGAATTTTGCTGCCTTTTTTTTTCCCTGAAATTTCCTATATAGCATAGATCCCTTCTTGTGCCTCTGTGGAAATATACGCGAGTTTCTGAAGAGATCCCATTTGGCGATGTTATGCAAGACAACATGTTTAGTGATGTTATGCAATGAAGAAAATGCTGTTAAATCTGCCACCCCCACAACCACCTCAGATGATGATCAAATTGATAGGATCAGTTGCCTTCGGCCTGATATTATCGTTCACATTCTGTTATTTCTTCCCACAAAACAAGCCGTGACAACCTCAGTTCTATCCACTAAATGGATATCTCTTTACACTTCAGTTCCTGATATTGATCTCCAATTCTTTGGCCCCTGTTATTCTGCTAGACTTGAAGACAAGTGCCGATTCCGTAGTTTCATAAATGTGGGCTGTAGCTTTTTTCTGTTGCGAAAGCTGGCACCCCTTAGAAGATTTAGGCTCTCTCTTTGGTGGGTTGATGAGAAGTTTGGCTCCACAATAGATGCATTTATATCTACTGCACTTTCTTGTAAAGTCCAACAGCTTGAAATCTTTCTCGTCCCGGATAAGTATTCGGTGGGGTTAACTGCTCCAGAAGTTTTCACGAGCAAAACCTTGGTTCATCTGACGATATCCCAGCAAAAGAAACTGGATTTTGTTTTCCCCGATTCATTTTTCAGTTTTTTAACCAAATCTTATAATGCTGCATCTATGGCCAATGGAATTAGTTGATGATTCGATTCAGAGGCTCATTCAAGGTTGTCCTGTGCTTGAAAAACTGGTATTAGGCTTCAAGATTTTGGTAGATGAGGATGAAGATGCTCAAGTTAAAGTTGTTGAGTTTTCTAGTCCTTCAATCAAAACACTGAGACTTGCATCGCTGGGAGGTGAATGTAAGATATTTTTGAAGTTCAATAATCTTGAGAGTTTGGTGTATTCTGCTTGCAATCATCCTGATGACCACGAAGTTGTCATCAATGCCCAAATCTTGAATCCTTGTTTTTGTATGCGCCTATGGTACGATTTAGCACCACGCAGAACCTCAAACCTCTTGTTAAAGAGATAGTAGGTATTCACCATATCGCCAAACCAGTAAGAAGTGAGGATGCTATTGAGCATCTCAAGCTGGTGCAAGGAGTAAAATCACTTTGTCTAGGAGAACACATCTGGAGGTATTCCCTTTTCCGTTTATTCTTAATCTTATGTCTCCTTTTCACACTAATACCAAACCTTCATGATTCTCTCTCATTTGCATGAAGGCTCTCTATGATGCCAGAGATTTACGGCCTGCTTTCCAAAAATTGACCACTTTGGAGATTGAAGCGAACTGCTATTGGGATGACATTGACCATTCCCCTTCCTGGAAAATAGTGCCAAGTTTATTTCAGAAAGCGCCTAACCTGGAGACTCTTGCTTTTGGTGAGGTGAGTTATGATGAAGTGTTTTATTACACTATTCATCTCAAATAGGCTTTTCAGAAGATATGCTCTTTAAATGGACAGGTAAGTTTGGAGAATACCGTGGAAGGCAATGTATTTGGCTGCCTCCTTCTGGAGGCTTTCCCGACATGCGCCATGAAACAGCTCAAGGAAGTACACTTCAAAGGCTTCCGCTCTGAGGAATATGAATTCAAGCTAGTTGAGTATTTTTTGCAGAATGGACAAGCTTTGAAGAAGATGACTGTCAGCTTTTACCAAGACCCGTCAATTGGCAAAAGAATATTGTCAATGCAGAAATGCTTCAAAGATTGCCTAATTATTTTGGATGAAGAGTACCACGTATTGCAACTCAATCTCTGATGAATGGTAAAACTTAAAGACAGGATTACGTCCTTTTTCAGCTAAGTTGCTTCCACATTGTATGATGCTTAAATCTTTATTTGTAATGTGAGAATCCATGATGATCATTGTATGCTTGTATACCAATTACTACCTTTTGCTTCCTGAGCTGCACATCTTTGCTCACAGCGGAGGGATTTGTTGTAAATAACTTTTTTTATGCTTGTGAGGTTGTTTATGATTTCTGTGAACCATATAGGATAACAAAATCAATTAGTTGAGTACTCTAGTGGTATTTATCAAAAACTTTAGGTGTCCCTTATTTGTTATACGGTGATGGAAGCTCAACTAATTAAGCAAGACATATTCTCTGTAGGGTAAGGTCAGATAATGCATCAGGAAGAAAGAAAGGAAACAGATAAAGCATCAGGAAAAGTTGACAAGGAAACAGATAAAGCATTAGGAGATTATATTAAGAAAATTGCTTTGAACAGAGGTGGCAACATTCAAAGAGTTGCAGTTGAAGAAAGAGAAATTTGAAGTAGAAGTAAAGCCTGAAGATAGTTTTCACATAAAAATAGAACTCTACTTCAGAATAAGCAAGACCTATTCTCCACAGGGTAAGGTCAAGAATATGTGAATAGTGGAAGGTATAAAATTTTGAGTCTGCAGAATCAAAGGAAGAATTTGGATGATCCCGGGAAGCAACCAGAGTCAAGCACAAAGTATTAATCAATGAACTGAAATGGAAAAGTGTTTTAGCTTAGGTGAAATTTGTCTAAAATTGAAGTTTAAGCTGCAACTTATGAATTGAGGTAGAAGTTATGAGATGCAAAGTGAAATTAGTATTTACACTGCATAGGAGCTGTTGCAATATTCATGTTTAGCAACTTACCTCCTTAACTATCAATTGTACTATTATGATATTATGGAGTTCTCCCCCCCCCAAACAAAAAAAAAAAAAAAAAAGATAGCATAATAACTTGGTAAAAAGAGCAAATATCCATCCTCTTTGTAGGTGAAACAGCAGTAACAACCATTTGTCTTTTGAATTGTGTAAATTACCTGCAAATACTTTATTTTCTCAGTGAATTTATCTTTTTATTTTTTTTATTCTCTGTGGAAAGATAAATAGCAGTCAAGATTAGGAAAAGGACAAAATTTCAACAAGCTTATTGTCTTTTCAATTGTGAAAAGCTAGCTATTTTTATCACATTTAGATTATTAAATTATTCTACAACACTTCTGAGTCTTGTTAAGCAAATTGAGTTTAATGATTTTGCAGCGATCTCATTACTGAAATTCCTTGTTTATTTAATAAAACAAGGGGAAAAAAGCTTGAGGGCACTATATTGCTATAATTGTTAGTCTAGAAGGCAAAATGCTAATGGTGAACAGTTGAGTGGTGCAAATTACAATTGTCTTTTCCCCTTGAATATTTGATTAGGGCAATAGTTCGAAGGACTAAATCTACTTTGCACCCTTAAATGTATATCACTTTCATGTAGAATTTCAATTTTGGACACTTTGCACCTTACACGCTTAATTTTAAATGCTTTGCACCCTCGATTCTTAGATTTGTCCCATTTAAATCCAATCGATAATTACGTTCACAAAATTAACAATACACAAGATGGTAAAAATTAATGATAGCATGTATTTTTGTTACAACTATTATCTCTTAACTTTTTCAAAATGGTACAAATTGATGATAATGTATTATTTTATTTTTGCTATAATATCGTGGCATATTTTGATCACTTTCGGCATAACGTCATTGATTTGAAAGGTATTTGATGCTGTTAATTTTGCTAAATTATTATTGATTGGATTTAAATAAGATAAATTTAAGAGCGTAAAATACAAAGTGTTCAAAATTATGAGTTTAAAGTGTAAAATATTTAAAATTAAAATATAAAGTGCAAGGCGAAAAATTGATACAAGCTCGGAGGTTCAAAGTGGAGCTAGTGATAGACTCCTAGTTCGAGCTCAAGATATTGTTTGGACCCATGCAGCTGAGTCTAAGTTTCAAGGTTCCAGTCCACATCTTCTCAACCGAACAGTGAACTAGCTGGCAGTTCCAGTTCCACTTTACTCTTTTTTTATGTTCGAATTCAGCTCAAAAACACAAATCTCAGATAGATAGAATGTCAGTCAATAGAGATTCTTGAGAGAAAATATCAGATAGTACAACGCTGAATGGAGCTGCTGATTCCAGAACTTCTCTTAATCACTGCAACAACTCTGGCTTTCCTGCCGCAACTTGCACGAAATCAGTAGGGATTTCGTCCCATTAGGACCCAAGATCCCTCCTACTCGTCTGCTTCGATCCAGGTTTTTTTGAATCCCCTGAAATTTCCTGTGTAGCATAGATTCCTTCTTGTGCCTCTGTTGCATCTGTACAGTTGTATGTGAGTTTCTGAAGAATTTACTGAAATCCCATTTGGTACTGAAATCCTCCTACTTGAGAAACAACAGAATTTAGTGATGTTGGGAAATGAAGAAGATGGTGTAAATAAATCTACCACCCCAGCAAATTGATAGGATCAGTGCCCTTCCGATGGAAATTATAGTTCACATTCTGTCATTTCTTATCACAAAACAACCTGTGACAACCTCAGTTTTATCCACCAAATGGAGATTTCTTTACGCTTTAATTCCTGAAATTGATCTTCTATTCCCTGCCCAATATCTGACTGCAAGCCCAACACTGGAGATGCTGCTCATAGCCGATTCGATAGTTTCATCAATGTAGGCTGCGTAGCTTTATTCTGTGGCGAAAGATGGCGCACCACTTCAACTTAGAAGACTTTAAGCTCTCTCTCTCTGGTGGCTTGATGAGAAGTTTGGGTTGACACTGGATGAATTTATATCTACTGCACTTTCTTATAAAGATCAACAGCTTGAAATTTTTCTTCACTGGGAAAACCATTCCATGTGATCAATTGCTTCTATCCCAGCAAGAGAAACTGGATTTGGTTGTCGCTGATTCAGTATTTTTGCCAAATCTTAAAATCCTGCATCTACAGGTTGATGGAATTAGTCGATGATTCGATTCAGAGGCTCATTCAAGATTGTCCTGTGCTTGAAAAAGCTGGCATTAGGCTTCCAAGTTTTGGTGGATGAGTTAGATGAGTTTGAAGACAATCAGTTAAAGTTTTTGATTTTTCTAGTCCTTCAATCAAAACACTGATACTTGCATCTTGGAGAGGTGAACGCTAGATTTCTTTAAAGTTTAATAATCTGGAGAGTTTGAGTTTTTTGTTCTCATTACTTCTGATAAGCATGAAGTCGTCATCAATGCCCCAAATCTTGAATCCTTGTCCTTAAATGCGCCTATGGTACGATTTATCTCTGTGCATAGCCTAAATTCTCTTGCTGAAACAAAAGTAGGAGTTCCAAAAGAACATTTTGGTGAACAATTAACAAGTCAAGACTCTATTGAGCATCTTAACCTGGTGCAAGGAGTGCAATCACTTTATCTAAGAGAGCACATTCTGGAGGTATTTTCCTTCCTGTTTTTCTTCTGCTTTCACTTGTTTCAGTTGACACTTACAAGTACCTATTATTTATGATTCTTTTTAATTTGCATGAAGGCTCTCTATGATGCCAGAGATTTGTTGCCTACTCTCCAAAAATTGACCACTTCAGAGATTTTTGGCCTCTGAAGGTGCTGCTTTTGGGGGATCATTGATCATTCCCATTCCTGGAAAGTAGTGCCAAGCTCATTTCAGAAAGCTCCTAACCTTCAGACACTTGCTTTTCATGAAGTGAGTTAAAATGAATTGTTTATTATACTATTCATTGTTATAGGCTCTTTAGAATGTATCTTCTTCAAATGGGCAGGTAATTTTGGAGACTAACGCTCAAGACAAGGTATTTGGCTGCCTCCTCTGGAGGCTGTCCTGGCATGCTTTATGAAACAGCTCAAGGAAGTACGCTTCAAATGCTTCCGCTCTGAGGAATATGAATTCAGGCTAGTTGAGTATTTTTTGCATAATGGACATGCTTTGAAGAAGATGACTGTTATCTTTTTCCAAAACCCATCAGATGGCAAAAGAATATTGTCAATGCAGAAATGCTCTGAAGATTGCCTAATTATTTTGGAAGAGAGTAAACATATTGCTGCTCAATATCTGATGAATGGTAAAACTTAAAGACTGGACTATGTCTTTTGTTTTCAGTCATGTTGCTTTCACGTTGTATGATGCTTAAATTTGTATCTGTAGTGTGATAATCCATGATGATGATTGTATGCTTGTATAGCGATTACTGCCTTTTGCTTCCTAAAGCTGCAGATCTTTCCTCATGTCGTAGGAATTTATGGTAAATAAATCAATTTTTTTATGCTTGTGAGGTTGTTTATGATTTACGTGAACCATGTAGGATAACAAAATCAATTGGTTGGGCTGTCAACTATAAACTTGTAGTACTCTAGTAGTATTTATTAAAAACTTTAGGTATCCTTACTTGTTATAGGTGATGGAGCTCAATCACTTTGTTTTGGTTTTCTCCTGACCATCTATGTCTTCTTCTTGGCTTTTATCATGTTAAGAACAAACTCAAATTCAACCTTTAGAGTTGCAACATGTGAAGAAATGAAATATGATGTATCATTCACTACTGATGAGAGTGAAAACTACAGGATTTTGAGACTGTATTCATGATTATATCTCTAAAGCCACTCATGTGCCAAGAGTGCCATTGAGATTGCTGATGATTGGTGATGCCACAGTTTCATGGCTACTGGGTGCATATTATTTATACTCGGAAATGGGGCTCCAATTTGGAAATGAAAAATCAACCTGCATGAGTTGCTGAACAGTTTCGTGAGTTTATATTGGTTGAACTGTTTTTCTGTGAAGTACAAGAACTTGATGGCTTTCTAGGAACTTCAATTGCTGAGTTGCTTTTCATGTGCAAAACCTTAGCTTATCTGTTCAGCAGGAGAAACTGGAACTGGATTTGTAAATACCAAATTCAATTATTTTTTATTGTTTCCCTTTTAAACTGAATCTTAACTGGATATGCAAAGTAATGGATGATTCTGTTCTAATACTTGTTCAGGGCTGTCCTTTGCCTGAAGAACTGCATTTGGGCTACTCATGTTGCGCTCGCAAGGATGGAGATGCTAAAGCTGACGTCATTTATAGTAGAACTTGAGCTCTATGTTCAACCACATTATCGCAAGCATCAAGTTATAATCAATGCCCCAAACCTCAGGTATTTAACCCGTGTGGATCAGTTGTGGTAGCTAAATTTATTAAAAACTTTTTAAGTCCATTATTAGAGCCAGAGTTCCGAATACTTGACTCAATTGTCAGCCAAGAAAGCTAATAGTTACCTAAATTGGATGCAAAGTGCAAGATCACTTTTCAAAGATGGAAAATCTTAAGGAAGACTAGTGTTGGCAAAATTTTCTGTGCCTTCATTCTGCAGGTAAATATTGTCATCCAGAAAAAGATCACAGTGTTGCCAAAATTACTATGGGAATCCATGTGTTGCACTTATTTCTTCCATAAGCACCAGCCGGCCTGCTAGTCAATTGCGGTAATAATATGCATGACCAATTGGAAGACTACAATGCAGTAAACAAGATTACCATCCCAATCTATCCGCGCCACCACCACCAGGAGGAGAAGCGTACTGGATGTGAACATCAAAATTCGCAAAAGGCTGAAGCTCGCATTAAAATTACATATTTCCAGCATATATTTACAAGGGTAGGTACAACATTTGCAGTTAACTGCATGCCACATCAATAAAGACGTAGCATTACAGTTAATGCCAAGGAAATAGAATAAGATCCTCACACCACCCTCGGTTTCAATACTTCTAATCTACAGATAGGTGCTGATTCTTGAAACAAATGAGTACACAAGATTCAAGTGAATGTGTCCTTGCGGTCTCCTCCTGCACTCTCAACCTCCTCCAAGCTGCTGAACTCGAAGAAATGGCTGGGTGGGCTGATGATCCCCATGATAGTACTCTCCCAGCTTGACTCCATGTTTCATGCTCACGGTATGCTTTACTCCTATGTGCTCCCAGCTTGACTCCATACTTCATGCTCATGGTATGCTTTACTCGCATGAAAGTGTAATTCCATGGTCCATTTTCTGGGTTCTGGATATCAACATGGTGAAAAGGAACATTAAACACAACAAAGGATATAAAGGTATGTCTACAAACAATTCTGTATCACCAAATAATACTTGACATTGGCATGTAGAAACCAGGGATGCAATCACTTGTAGGGGTGTGCACTGGAATTGAAATCGGTAATTAGGAATTTTGAAGTTTGAAATTTTCAGAAAAATGGGACCTAGTCTGAATTCGAATTCAATGTTTTCGATTTCGAATTCAATTAGAAATGAATTCAGATTTTAGCACACTATTGAATTCATAGAATTCAATTTTCTATACCTAATTTTAATTTTTCTATTATAACATAATATAGTAAACTAAAATTATTAAATGGTTTAATCAATTAACATATTATTATATAATATACAAATAACATATATACATATATATATATATTTGTGAGTGTGTGTACGTATTATATAATATACGAATTTGAAATCGAAATAGATGATTTGATTTCGATTTCAAATCATTAATTTGAAATCGAAATATGTGATTTGATTTCGATTTCAAATCATGAATTTGAAATTGAAAATTATGATTTTAAAGATTCTAATCCCAAACTCGAACCAAATTCACAGCTTTTGAAATCGAGAATTTCGATTTGCTCCATTTTTCCAATTTTGAATTTTCAAATTGAATTCGAATTCGGTCAAAAAATCGAAATTGTCTCGATTATGCACACCCCTAATCACTTAGAAGCATCTATATCTTCTTAATGGATCTATCTAATGAAATAGTAGCGGAAGTCATAAAGATTCTAAATAGCAAATAGTTGTTCTTTAAAGAAATGTGCTCATATTATAATGGGAATCTATTATTTCTTTCTCATGATTAGTCTCTCTAACATTTAGTAAAAGTGACGCTTAAAACTAAAGGTAAGTCCTCTCAAAATGTGAGTCATGAGCTGCCTGCAAAAAGAATGAGACAATTTGAAGATTTTGGAGTTTCAGATTTCAAGTTTGCCTCTGATTACAATAGAAAATTAGCATATCATTTGTGATAGCTCGTTCTTGTCCCACATCAATTGAGTGGAGAAGAAAAGTTGGGTCCGATGACTACTTAGCAATTTGGTTAATCATTTTGGACTAAGTGGTTTTAGCCCAAAAGATGCTTGGGTCAACCCTTAGGCCTGGGTTGTGACATGGAGGGAGTCTGAACCAGTATATTGTCAGTCCGACTACACAAGGGTGGGTCCGACTACGCAACCAACTACGCAGGAAAGTGCAAGAAATTGTGTGTCATATATGGCCGCCTCTAGAGTCCAAACATGACCAAGTGGACAATTTAGATTCTGACTTTGATAGGTTTTACAAAAACACAAAGTCCTTACGCAAGGTTAAATATGATACCTCGTTCTGTGTCACACGTTGGTTGGGTGGAGAAGAAAGCTTGGGTCCAATGGCTATTTAACAACTTGGGTTAACCATTTTGGGTTAAGTGGTTTCAGTCCAAAAGTTGTTTGGGCCAGCTTTTGGATCTGGGTCATGACATCATCCATCAAACAAGCAGACTCTACTTGTTTAATAGATGATATGCTGATTTTTTATTGCAATCAGAGGCATTTCTTAAACTTGGAACTCCAAAATCTTCAAACTCTTTTATTCTTTTTGCTGGTAGCTCATGACTCACATGCTAAGTAAGATTGCCTTCAGCTTTAAGAGTTACTTTTACTAGATGTTGGAGAGACTGATTATGAGGAAGAAATAACTGATTTCCATTATAATATAAGTACATTTCTTTAAAAATCAATTGTTTGTTACTTAGAATCTTCACGATTTTCGCCAATATTTCATTAGATAGATCCATTAAGTTTATTAGACAAAATGAACTTCCAACCTGAGGAAACAATTGAGGAAGTTCGTTTGGCTTGGTATGCATAGGCTCCAAACCATCGAGGAAGTCATGCTCTGGAAGGCCTGATGGCAGATGCACTTGCTGATGAGTTTCCCAATTGTGGTGGCATGTCAATACAACAAATTTCCTTCACTTGAGGATTATCTGGAGGGCTAATGCCATACAAATACCCTGCAACTTGAGTCCGCAAATCTACAAAGTAGATGAACTTTTTCAATATGTTTTTGGGCATAATTAAGTGTAGCCAGTTTCCTGCAGAAGAAGCAACACAATTATACAAGAAAATTGAACCCAATCTCCGGGAAAAAAAATTTTAAGCACATAAATACATTTATATCGTCAGAATTTACATATATATATGATTGACTCGGAGATATTGTCAATAAAATTGCTCTAACATGCTAGTCAGTACTAGAAACAGAATACATGTTATAAAGACTCGTTCTTATTCTCCACACATACAACCTATGATCCATATGCCCAACCTGTACTGTGTTAATTGAATGGATAGTTCTATAAATAGGTGACAATTTCATTGTGTCCATAACATGCTTCATGCAATATGTTGGGTGTTCTAGCCCTGGCCAACTTTATTCTTTACTCCCTTTTCGCTTTACAGATTGTATCTGTACTCGTGTATAGACAAGCGTTTACTATAACTTCCTGAATTACTCTAGTATTTTCCAGAATTGGTTATATTAATGTCCTTGATTCCTTTCCACACAGATTGGAAACACAATGCAAATTCTCTTTTTGGAAGTCTCAGCATTAGTTGCTTGATGACTATGGCTCTTACGGCTGTCAATGACTCATGACAGCTGAAGGATCCAAAAAGAAGCATCAACAATCAATCAATGTTTTGCATCTCCATTTCTTTTCTTAATTTCTATATTAAGCTTTTCATTTTACTCTTCTTATTTGTTGATAAAACCTTGCCCCAATTCTTTCACTTTGGTCTGACCCTTCAGCAATCTTTAGATACTATTTCCATGTGAAATTTTCACTTAAAATTACAGTAACATACAAATTGAACTAATCAAATCTCTTGTTGGTGCACATGAATTTACCATCGTGTCTTGCTGATCAACCTAGCAAGGGTAACAGATGAAATAGACAGTCGGCTATACACACTTCATAAAGATGAAGGATCTAATAGCGGTCTGAGCGGTCCAGGTCCAACCAAGGGAAAGACTCCGTTTTGTAGATCCAGTTGAAGGCAGTACAAACCACAGATGCTACAGCCTATCTGTTTGGGCAAAACGGGGCCAAGGATGCTCTGTCGACAAAATAGCAGGTGAATACATCTATTCTGATGGCAGGAATGGGCAAAAGCCATACCACTGTAAGAGAGCCGAGGGCTCGGAAAGGAAGAGGAAACCATGGTGATGGTCTCAAATTCCTGCTGGCATTTCAGTCAACCTGTCAAAAATTCAATTCTGTAGGACAAGGGTGCATCTCAGGTTGATAAAAATGATTCATAAGGATGGTGGTCACCTAATGTTTCAGCTCTCGTTCTACCGGTAAAGTATATCATTTAGCGGATTGTGCCCATCTCAAGCATAGCACAATTAATTTCCTTTCTATTATTAGAGAAAGGATGAACATTTCTCATTCGTGCCATAGGAAATGCAAAACAAAAAAGTCTCAAGTCAAAGCACAGACACAAAAATATGACAATTAAATTAAAGTTCTTCATCATTTGGCCAGGACATAGACAAAAACCCACACAGTACCCAGCAATTTCAGATATCAATGGACAAGCATAATGCGCATAATTTGTACATGCAAAACACTTACTAAATACATGAATGTAAAGTAATGAAAAGAGTAGATGAGAAGCACCTCGCAAGTGAAAGACATGATTTTCAAAAGCCAAGTAGGCTTAATTTTTAGAAATGGTGTTCAACCTCTCTCAGTTATGGACACTTACGTCTGTTCCTGACAACTCGATGCTTTCTCCTTCCATCTACATCAGTGAACCTGGCATTTTGCCTTGCAGAATCTATCTGATTCTCATCTTTCTCACTCCTATTATCATCTGTTGTTCCCCTGGATTAGATTCCATATATTCCTTTGATACTGCAGTTTTAGGACCTTCTCCTTCTATCTCTACATTATGCTTGACCTCATTATACTCCTGGTAGGAACTTGTGTTGGAAACCACATCACCCTGGATCCTTCTTGCTTTCTCCTTCTATGTCACCATTGTCCTTCACCCATACTCCTGATTATAAATCTTGTTGGCAACCACATCACCACTGAGATCCTTCCTGCTTTCTTCTTCTATCTCTGCATCATCCTTGACCTTAGCATACTCCTGGCTAAAACTCATGTTGGCAACCACATCTCCACGGAGATCCTTCTTGCTTTCTCCTTCTATAGTTGCATTATCCTTGGCGTTAACATACTCTTGGCTAGAACTTTTTTTGCAACCACATGACCACTAAGATCCTGGATGAACATTTATCAGTAGGAGATGTAGGACATGTGATAACAATTTCAACATCTGCACTGAGCTCTCTTTTCCAGCTCCTTTGTAACATTAGGATTCTGTTCCTCTCCAGTGACATTTGGCATTGCAGCTTCTTCATCTCCCTGGACCTCACTATACACTTGCCTGCTCACTTGGCTCTGAGGTAGCCTTTCCCTCAATGATAATGCTCTCATCTTGACTGTTGACGTCTTCCTTCAAAGCAATGTGATCCACATTGCTCCCTGATGCTTTATCTGTTCCCTTACCATCTTTTACTTCCTGAGTTCCAGGTCTCCTCTTAAACAGGGTCTTCATTACACAGACTTGGAGCTTAAGGCACTTTAACTTCGTTGAACTTAATTACTGACCCTACAAAAAAAATTCGATTCATAGAGAAAAATTCAGCGCAGGTGATGTTAGTTACTTTATAACTGCCGAAGGAATCAGCCATTGACAACATCCTTGGTCATATGCATCTGCACGCTCCAAATAACAAAAACTCTAATACTCAAAGAAACAGACTAAATTGCTGCAATCACAATAAGCTAGTGATGATCTGGCACTCAAAGTTCAAACACTAGAAGCCCTTTCCATACAAAACCAATCAAGTAATGTAAATTGAAAAAGTCAAATTGAAAAAGAATGCTTCAACTTCTGTTCCCTAGGCGAGACATAAAAAGAGTAATTGTGCTTTTGATCGCAATTAAAGACTCAAGGAGTTAACAGGATGTCTGAAATGAAGGAATTTGAAATATCAGAACATTGGATTTCTGGGATTCCATTTTTACTGCTGATGCTAACATTAGTACCAAATCTTTACTAAAAAAAAAAAAAATTCTTTGAACATGATATTCGGGTCACTGAAAGACACTGATTTTCAGTGCAAACTATTGCAAGATTTTGAACCTTAAGAGTTTAATCCAAAAGATTCATGAATTTCAACAATATTGAAATTTTCTTGCAACTCCTATGATAAAATTCGTGTCCGAAAATCCGATTAAACTACAAAGTAAATCATAGACGAAGCATAACAATGTAATAGACAATGACCTATCTGAAAACTCATTTTACTGAACTAGAAACTAATGGTGTTACTGACTACCAGTAGATGCCAAAGAAATGAAAGAAAAGAAAATAAAAGAAAATCCGATCAATCAAAACATACCATTCTAAAAGCACTAAAATCTTCCCTCCTTAGATTTCCTAAAACCCTGAAAACCTTAACCTGTTGAAGTTTTCCAACAGCCATTCTCACACCTTTTAAAAATATCTTTTTCCCCAAAGCCCTCCCAATTAAATGACCCTTTAGGTCATAGGTCAAAGTTTATGAAAGAAAAAGTTGCATATTTTAAGTAAAACATGGGATTTTACTAGGGCTTTTTCCAACATCTGAGAAACCAGGGCATAATGATCAAGAATTGAGCACACGATAAAGCAAACGAGAGAAGACATAAAACCCACCGCAAGAATTGTACAGTGGCAAATAAAATAAGTACTTAACAAACAAATAAATAACCAAAAAAATGGTAAAATAGGCGAGTTTAATCAGACCTGATTAGAATGCCAGAATGTGAGAGCAAAAACAAGAAAGTCCGGATTCTGTGAAGTTCGGGAATGTGAAAGCAGAGACAGGAAAGCTAAGCCCCTTTGTAGCGTCTGCTACACTTGGGCAGGGGATATGACTCTGTACTTGCTAAATAGTAAGGAGCATCAAGAGAAGAGAAAAAGAGAAGAAAAGAAAAGAGGGGTAGTTTCTTGTGACAGGTGCCAAGAAAAGAGCGGGAATCGAATGACACTGGATGCTCATCATTGGCTTAACACGCTTCTTTTCTTTTCGTTTTTCTTTTTTGGTTCAGATGTACTTGTTGTTAGGTACCACAAGTATATACATGTGTTGCTTTTAATCTGTTAGAGAATTTTGGAAATCGAGTAGTTTTAAAATTACCAAGGTAGATGCAATTTAAAAACACATGTAAAGAAGCATAATTAAGTTGAATTGAAAAGACAACTAAACGTAGTTTAATTGATAAGACGCTTCACTTGTCACGCTTCATTTGTAATTGACAAGTAATGTGCTCCAATTATGAAAGGAGTAAATAGGAAATCTGGACAAAAAACCCTATAAAGCTTGTTCGTTGGGATGGAATTAGTTTTGGGCCTTTCTTGTGCAGTTTAGTTGGCAGGCGAAGAATGGCTCCTTCCGAGGAGGCCTGGGCCGTCAGTGAGATACTACTCTGAAAGAGTTAAAATTCTAATCTTGTGTTTGGATCAACAGACAGTTTCGATAGATCGATTCTATGGGTCATAGACCACTTTGGGCCTTTGCTACACAGTTTATTTAAAATGTGAAGAAGGCCTCCTCGACCATCAGTGAGATACCATTGTAGAAGAATTAGAATTCTAAACTTATGTGAGGACCTATGGGTCAAAGGATAGTTTTGGTAAACAGTTTCCATTGGGCGTAGGCCTACTAAAATGTAACATAGGCATGCAAAGGTTTCCTCGAGTTAGATGGAGATTGGCCCTCAAGTACAAGAGTAAAAAGGAGTTTGACTACAGACCCATCCGTTGAGTAGGGACCAAAGTCGGTCTTAGTGATCCAACGATGCCGAGTGCAAAGGCTGTCATTCAATGAATAAAAGTTACTCTAGTGGAAGGGCCGTTGCTCAATGAATAAAATTTACTCTAGAGATAACAAACTGATCTTCCCCAACAGCTCACAATGACAAAAAGGTTTAGCACCTCGATGTGGACGCTTCACCATCTGGGACTGTAGTATGTTCCAAGAATAGTGTCAGGGGTTCGAGTCATCAAGGGGGTACATGGGGAACCATTGTTGATCCTCTTTTAAAAAATTAAAAAAAAAAGTTGAATTGAAAAACATTAGCTATGTTATGTATGTCACATGGTAATGTACAAGTACCAAATAAATGCCATCAAGTATTTTAATGGGCTATCCCTCATGTGATATTTGAATAGCCCTATCATGTTCCAATCAATAACTTCTAACACTCTCGTAGTCAAAACTTATTTATTTATCTAAACAAGTTTGAAATTATGAGCAAACTTGAATTCCTTCGAGCATAAATGAACTTTTTATTGAGTCAATCTTGAGTCATGTTTGGGTAATTTCTTTTAATTCAAAGTTATAGAGAAGGAAAACCAAGTGTAGGGAATTAGTTAATTCCAAAATAAAATTTTGTTAATTCTCTACAAGAATAAAATTGTAGTCCTCATTTTGTTAATTCTCTAATTGTGTCAGATTGGAAAAATATTTTTTAGGAAGCCATGAGGAAAACCAAGTGTCATTTGCTTTCCTCCCGATTGTGGCAACGGTACAGCTTTTGACAAATAGGGTTGTAAATGAATCGAGCCGCTCACGAGCGGCTCGAATTTGAACTCGAGTCAAGCTCGAGCGGCTAGTTTCCATGTTTGAGTTGAGTTCGAACTTGACTCTCTCAAACTCGATAGCTTGCGAGCCGGCTCGAATAGGCTCGAATATATATACATATTATTTTTTATTTTTATTCTAAGAGTGAAATTACATATATATCCCTAATATTTTCATTATTTATTAAGAAAAATAATTATTTTATTTATTTATTTTTTGATCGATTAAGCTCGAATTTAAACTCAAGCTTGAGCTCGAGTTTCATTTTTTGAACTCGTCGAGCTCGAGCTCAAGTTCGAACTCGATGAAAAATGAGTCGAGCCGAGCTCGATAAGGCCAAAACTCGGCTCGTTTGCATCCCTATTGACAACTGATAATATTTGATCACATAACAAGAAAACTGACACTCTTTTGCTCTGATATTCCCTCCTCAGTATAGAATCAGATACTTCCCTCCACAGTCACTACATTTTTCTATAAACATGGACTTAGGCTTACTTTTGAGGACTTCACAATCCTGCATTTCTTGTTTTTGCACCTACATTCTACTCAAGTTGTTTAAACTTGCCTCTTTTTTAATTTTTCTGACATATTTAATTGAATATTTTCTTTGCAGATGTACAATCTTTGTGGTCCTTTTTTTTTCCCCTTTCTTCTTTATACCCTATTTCTCTAAAACTTCTGAGATGTTAGAAAAAGCCCTAATTAAAATGTTATTTCTTACTTCCAAATTACAACATTTCTTTCATGAACTTAGTCATGTGGCCTGATTGGTAGTTTAATTAGAAGTAGACATGGCCAAGATTCCAAAATTGTCGGTTCTGATTCTTCTGAAAGATAGAAACTAATCTGATCCTTATAGGGATAGTTACAACTACGGTTCCTAAACTTTTGATTACGGTCCGATTGCAGCTTTGAGTTCTTCTGGATTTGGTTCCAGTTCTTCTGGTTATGTTAAAATACTTTTTATTATAAAATTAATTTTAAGTAAATATGACAATAAATGTAGAAAAAAATATGAATTTTATTGTATTATCATTTGACAAACAAAAAGAAAAAAATACGTATATTTTTGATTTAACAAATTATTTTTTGATTTAGCAATCGCTATTTTCTTGATTCCTTAAAAAATAACTTTTTGTGAAGTTGCTATAATAATTAGTTAAGCTCAAATTATCATCAAGTACTAGTTTAATACTTTGATTAATTCAACTTTAACACTTCAACTAGATTGGATTTAAATGTAAATTATTTATTGCTATATTTACTAATGAATTGAGATAATAGGTTAGTGAACTAAAATTGAGACAATTGATGCTGAGTATTGACTATTACAATTGAACTTTAAATTAAGTTAAAGAGGCTCGATCACTCAGGATATAAGTGTATATTTAGACAATTTGAATGGATTTTAAATTATTGGTTCTGACTCCAGTTCAAGTTTTTTTTGCATCCGAACCTTTAGTTATAACTATGGCTCCGATTCCAAATTTATCAAATTTGATTTCAATTCTGGTTCAATAAACCATCTGTCTGATTTCAATTTGATTTCCAATTCAAACATGAACCATGGCTACCCTAATTGAAGGGTCGGGGTTGAATTTGAAAAGAAAGATCAAATGACAATGTGGAATATTAACATGTGTTGGTTGTATTCAGGGTGTACTTGATAGGTGTCGAACCTATATAATAATAAATGATAGACCTAATGCTAATAAAAATAACCTAAAGCTAATCCCAAGTACTCCGGATGTGCAATGGGTTACTAGTTTCACCCTGATTCCAAGGAGTATACTTGATCCGATATACCAGGACTAGTTAATTTTGTCTACAAATAGGGTCGTCTCCACAGGAACTGGGGAAGAATAACTCATTTTTCAAGTTACAGGAAATGGGGGATTTTGAGAATCAAATACCAACAAAATATTAACTAATTAACCAACTATGAAAAATAATTAAAAGAGAGAATTAATGGGAAAAACTCTAGCCAAAGATACACTTCAGAAACGGTTCATATAACTGATCATTGATGCAAATATAATTCCAACATTCATTGACAAACAGGTTTTTCACTGCCGATACGATCTGACAACAGTCTCTCCTTACCGTTTCAATAGCCAACGTACGACCATTGACTATTTCCCTAATTCAGGAATAACCTAGGTACGACCATAGGATTTAATTCTTAATTGCATTAAAAATTAGAGAAACCCTATTCTAATTAACAGACACGCTACAAGGGTCCATTTAAATTATATTGTATGTTTTCCTAACATAAACCCAATTATGCCAGTTGCTACCAGGATTAGAATAGTCAAACAATTACGGATTCAACCAACCCTAATTAGCAAATAGATCACGTGAATAATTAAATACTGCGCACTTATTTAATCACACACGGTCACTATAGTCAATAAAGGCAGAAAATATACAAATATCAATGAATAGAAGGAATGGTTAAAATAAATTAGATCTCACAGAAATAGATGAACCAAATCTTCAGTTGTTCCTTGACTAGAAAGATGAATTTAGCCACACATCATGTATGGAATTCCACCAAAGTTGTTTGAAAGAAAATAGCAAAGTCAACTACTAATTAAAGGGACAAAATAGCGAAGGAAAGGAAGAAAAATGGAAAAAGCAGTGGCTGGTCTTCGTTTCTGGCTCTTCGTCCGTTACTTTCTTGTTTTTCCGAAGCTTCAGAGACATAGTCACGTTCCTTTTCCAGAACCAAAGAGATGATGCGTCCAGAAGATAGATTTATAAGTCCAAGAGATGCTTTTTTTCCCAGCCAAGGACGCAGCCAAGGGGATAGGTTCCTTCCCATCTACTAGTCACCCAAATATTTATATACAATGCGCACGGCCCCACTTCTTCTTGTTGGCTTGTTTCCAAATTAAATTCCTGTGTCAAGACTCTCACGTTTCCTCCTTTTCCTTTTTGTCCTCCAAGAAACGAAAAATTACCAATAATATAAAATTCCACTCTATTAAGAATTTCCTATTCTAGAAGGTTTCCTAATAACAAACACCAAACTAGATCCCTAATAGAAATCAATCACTAAATAACAAAACATCATAATTAATTCCACACTCCTTCATATTTGGGATCCTCCAACTTTTGGAAATTGCCCACGCGCCTTTGAAATCTTGGAAACCCGGACTTGGACACCTGACTTAGACGCACCCACGTCTAACTATCTGGAATGCTTCTCGATTTACATCCTTTTCAGCACAATTTCACCAATCTCTGCAATTAACCACCAATTAAATAAACTTCGTAGAATCCACCCAAGAATGCAATTTTTAGTCTACATAATTAGGAAATATTAACACAATAAATAACTAAAATTGCACCCTATCAGTACTTATTTAATATCAGAACTTCAAAAACTGGAGGCACAAAAGATTTTACTGCCTTTTCAATGCAACAATTCTGACAAATGAGATTTTATCAATATTTTTCCCTTTCATTCTTTGGTATCTACTGGTCATGAGTATACATGATATTCTCTACATTGATATCATTTTTGCACAAAATCTTGCATTAGCTAGCAAAAAAATAATAAATTTGAAATCATAGATGCCACTGTTCTGATACGTTGAATCCCTTCATCTCAAAAATAATTGTGACATATCATTTGAACACCTAAAATCTATCAGTTGAATAACATTCACTCTATATATGCCCATATAGAGTGGATAGCACCCCACCTTGCTGCCCAGATATTCCTTCACGCCGTCCCCTGCTAACCACCTTCCCTGTACCATGCCTCCCCCCCCCCTCCCCCGGGGGGCCCCGCTTCCCTGATAGAAATTTAGTATAAAAGTATAATTAGTAACTTATGTATTAGTGTAAAAAATAAGTAATTTGTATTAGTATATATGTATAATTATTAGTATAACTAATGATATTAATTATATTACATATAAATAATCCAATAGTTGTAAATAATAATATAATTATTATAACTAATAATATTAGATATATTATATATATAATTATAATATATATATTTATTTTTTAAAACTAGTGACGGTCATCCCATCCCCCGCCCCATGGGGCGTGTGTCAACCCCAATTGCCATCCCTAAGAGTAGAGGTTCAACGAATTTTTTTCTTGTTCTTTTTTCTTTTTTTTTTTTTTTTCCAGTTTGAGTTTGTATGGTGGCCTCTGTGTTTTGCAGAGCTACTTTGAAGAGATCCTAGGAGTTTATGTCACCATTCAACTAGGCATTGTGTGAATTGGAGTTCAAGTGTTTGAAGGGCTCCTTGAGTAGCAAACCAATTCAAGCTTATGATGACAGTAGCAATTTAGATTGGTTTATGGACTGTTGGAAATTTTTCATATTTGGGGTATATATGCATGCAAATTACTAAGAATGTTGTTAATGACAGATTCACTTTGTTAGGTATAAAGTAATCACATGACCTGTGGTGACTTTGAATTGATTATGTTTTGCACGATCAACAATCGAGTTCATGGAAGTTAAATTGATCAACCTCGTAGTCTTTTTTAATGAAGACTGCTTTTAAGTAAAAGTTGACAAGAAAACAAATAAAGCATCAAGAGACAATATTAAGGAAATTGCTTAACATTACAAGAGTTGCAGTTGAAGAAAGAGAAATTCGAAGTAGAAGTAAAGCGTGGTTTTTCACGTAAAAATAGAGCTCTTGCTCCAGAATAAAAAAGACATATTCTCCATAGGGTAAGGTCAAGAATAATGCAAAGATTGGAAGGTGTAAAATTCTCAGTCCACAGGATAAAAGAAGAATTTGGATAATTCAGGAAAGCAACTAGAGTCTGGTACAAGTATTAATCAATGGACTGAAATGGAAAAGTGTGTTAACTTGGATGAAATCTATCTAAGATATATTGAAGTTTAAACTGCAACTTACGAATCAAGGTACAAGTTGCAAGATGCAAAGTAAAATTAGTACATACCGCATAGAAACTGCTACAATATTCATGTTATGCACTTTGCCTTCTTAACTACCAATTGCACTATTACTATTATGATATTTTGAAATTCTTCCACCTCCCCACCCCCCCCCCCAAAAAAAAAAAAGATAGAAAGGTAGAACAATAACTTCGTAAAAAGATCCAATGTCCTTCCTTTATGTAGGTAAAAAACAATAACAACCATTTGTTTTTTGAATTATATAAATTACCTATAAATACTTTGTTTTCTCTGTGAATTTATCTATTTTTTATATTCTCTGTAGAAAAATTAAAAAAAAAAGTTGAGGTTAAAAAAAAATGAAAAATGTCAGTAGTAGAGCAACTACTAAAACCGGGCCAAAGAAACATCCCTAATTCCTTTAATTAAACGGGCTTATTGTCTTTTCAATAGTGAAAAGCTAGCTATTTTTACAAATTTTTACGACACTCTGGATTTTATTAAGCAAATCGTGTTTGACGATTTCCAACAAACTTATTAGTGAAATTCATTCTTTATTTAACAAAACAAGGAAAAAAAGAAAAAAGACTTGAGGGCACTGTATTGCTACAATTGTTAGTCTAGAAGGCAAAGTGCTAATGGTGAACAGCTGAGTGGTGCGAATTATATTGACCCTTCCCTTTGAATATTTGATTGGGGCAATAGTTTGAAGGACTAAATCCACTTTGCACCTTCTAAATTTATATCACTTCCTCACTTTATTTTCTAAATTTAATTTTAGACCCTTTGCACCTTATGCTCTTAAATTTTGAACACTTTACACCATCTACTCATAGATTTGTTCCATTTAAATCCAATTGGTAATTACCTTTGCAAAATTAACAACACAAATGATGGTGAAAATTTAATGACAATGCATTATCTAATTAAAACTATAGTCGCTTAGCTTTTTTAGTCACTTCCAGTACATTTTCATTGATTTATATGGTCATAATCACTAAAATTATTAGCAAAATTAATGAGATAGAAGATGGTGCAAATTTATGGCAGTGTTTTGTTTTATTTTTGCTATGATACCTTGGCATATTTTGATCACTATATAATAATGTCATTAATTTGTTGGGTCCTTTATGCCATGCTAAAGTTGTCATTAATTGGATTTAAATGATACAAATTTAAGAATATAAAGTGCTCAAAGTTAAAGTTCAAAGTGTGACACCAAAAAATCATCCTAGTTAGTTCAAAGTGGAGTTAAGTCCTAGTTTGAATCCAACATAAGTTTCAATGTTCCAGTCCACATCTTCTCAACTGACAGTGAACTAGTTGATACTTGACAATTCCACTTTCCTCTTTTAGGTCGAATTCAGCTGAAAAACACAGATCTCAGATAGATAGAATGCCAGTCGTAGAGATTCTTGAAAGAAAATAAGATAGTACGACAATGAATGGAGCTGCTGATTTCAGAAGTTGCACAAAATCAGTAGGAGATTTCGTCCCATTAGGACCCAAAATCCCTTCTAGTCTTCTGCTTCGATCCATGTTTTTCTTTTTTTTTTTTTTCCCTCTCCTGAAATTTCCTGGATAGCATAGATTCCTTCTTGTGCCTCCATTGCCTCTATGGAATTATATGTGAGCTTCTGAAGATTTACTGAAATCCCAATTGGTACTGAAATGCTACTACATGAGAAACAACAGAATTTAGTGATGTTGGGTAATGAAGTAAACTCTGTAAAATCTATCATCCCAGAAGATGATCAAATTTCAGAATTGCTTTTCATATTTTGTGATTCTTAAATTTGTACGTGTACTATGATAATCCATGATGATCATTCTTCGCTTGTATACCGCCTTTTGCTTGCTAAATTGCACGTCTTTGCTCACTACGGAGGAATTTCTGGTTAAAAATTTCTTTTGTGCAAATGAGCTTGCTTATATTCTTGATAAATTCAACAATTCACTGTTACTGGGCAGACTGATTCTTGTGATATTTGGAGAGGAATGCATGGTCTGGATTTATGATGATAACATAAATTAGTTGGGGGGTCATCTATGAAATTTATCAAAAAATTTAGGAGTCCCTTCCTTCTTTGGTTATAGGTCTGGAAGATCCATCACTTTCTTTTACTCTTTCTCCTGACCATCCAAATCTTCTTCCTATCGTTTGTCATATAAAGAACACACTCAAATTAGGCCTTTAGAGTTGCAATATGTGAAGAAATGAAAAATAAGGTGATCATTCACTAGTGATGAGTGTGAAAAGTGCAGGATTTTGAGACTGAATTTATGATTAGATCTCTCAAGTCACTCATGTGACAAGAGTCCATTGAGCATGCTCATGATTGACGATGCCGCAGTTCCATAGGTGTTGGCTGTGTATTATTCATACTAGGAAATCTGGCTCCATTTTGGAAATGAAAAATAAATCTTAGTGGGTTGCTGAAGAGTTTTGCATGTTACTGTAAGCATTGATATTGATGGCACTTCTTCTGTGAAGTCTGAGAACTTCATGGTTGTCTAGGAACTTCAGAGCATATACTGCATCAAATTGCTCCATTAATTTTCATGTGCAAAAAACATCAGCTTATCTGGATCTTAGCCAGCTGGAGAGATCGGAAACTGGATCTGTAATACTCAGTTAAGTTGTTTTTATTCTTTTCCTTCTAAACTGAATCTTAAGGAATTGTAATTTTTGGATACGAGCTGTTCTAAGACATATTCAGGGCAGTCCTTTGCTTGAAGAACTGCATTTAGGCTGGTCGTGTTGCACAGATGAGGATCGAGATACTAATGTTGAAGTTGTTGATTATCCTACTCCTTCAATTATGGCATTGATAATGAGGTGACTAAAATTGTGGAGTCAAATGATCTTGGAAATCTTTTGTTCTATGTTCCACGACGTTGTCGCAAGGTCAATGCTGCAACTCTCAAGTATTTGACGCATGTCGACCTGTGGTGGGAGCTAAATTCAAAAAAAATTTGAGGTCTCTTCTTAAAAGCCAGAATTCCAAAATGTTGGTTATCAGCCAAGAAAGCTAAAATTGGGTGCAAAGAGTATAATCACCTTTCAGCGATGGAAAATCCTAAAGAAAATACTGCTGGCAAATTTTCAGTACTTTCAATTTGCAGCTAAATATTGTCATCCAAGAAATTGTCATCCAAGAAATGCTTGCAGGATCGCTAAAATACATGTGCTGCACTTTTTTCTTCCACAAGCACCAACCTGCTTGTAAATTACCATATTAATATGCATGACCAATGGGAAAACTACAATGCAATAAACACAATTATCATCCCACCACCACCGGAGGAGAAACATATCCGATGGGACCATCAAAATTCACAGAACATTGAAGCTAGCATCAAAATTACATGTTTCCCCCCGCATATATTTACAACTACAAAGGTAGGTACAACAGTTGCAATTAATTGCATGCCATATAAATAAAGATGTACATCAGCACAATGGTTAATGCCAAGGAAATAAAATAAGATCCTCATGCCAGCTTTGAGTTTCAACAGTTCTGATCTACAGATAAGTGCTAATCCCTGGAAGCAAATGACTTTACAAGACTCAAGTGAATGTGTCCACACGGTCTCCTTCTGCAGTCTTACCCTTCTCCAAGTTGCTGAACTCCAAGAAATGGGTGGGCCGATGACCCTCATGATAGTATTCCCTACATGTTCCCAGTCGACTCCATGCTCTCAGTATGCTTTACTCCCATGAAATTGAAATTCCAATGTCCATTATCTGGGATCTGGAGATTAGAACAGTGAAAAGCAACGGCTAACACAACGAAGCATATAAAGGTATGTCAAAAACAATTCTGTATCACATGAAGTTGGCATGTCCTTACCATGTAGAAACCAAGGAAGCGATCACTTACGAGCATCAGCACCTTCTCAATGGATTTATTTAATAAAATAGGGGCAGAATTCATGAAGATTCTAAATAGTAAACAGAAATTCTTTAAAGAAATGTGCTCGTATTATAATGAAAACTGATTATTTCTTTCTCACAATCAGTCTTTTCAACGTTTAATAAAAGTGACTCTTAAAGTTAAAGGCAAATTCTCTCAAAATGTGAATCATGAGCTGCTTACAAAAAAATGAGAGAGCTTGAAGATTTTAGAGTTTCGGGATTCTGGGATATCTCTGATTGCAATAAAAAATCAATATATCATTTGTGATACCTTGTTCCTTGCCCCACATCGATTGAGTGGAGAAGAAAGCTTGGGTCCAATAGCTACTTAGCAACTTGGGTTAACCATTTTGGCCTAAGTGGTTTCAGCCCAAAGTTGCTTGGGTTAGCCCTTGGGCCTGAGTCATGACATCATCTATTGAGCAAACTCTGTTTATTTGATAGATAATATGCTAATTTTCATTGCAATCAGATGCACTCCCGAAACCCAAAACTCCAAAATTTTCACTCTCTCACGCTTTTTACAGGTAGCTCATGACCTACTTTTTGAGAGAGCTTGCCTTTACCCTTAACAACTAATTTTACTAAATGTTGGAGAGACTAATCATAAGTAAGAAATAATTTATTCCCATTACAATATGAGTACATTTCTTTAAACAACAACTACTTGCAACTTAGAACTTTCTTGACTTTCACCACTACTTCATTAGATAGAGCTATTGAGTTCATAAGACAGAATGACTTCCAACCTGAGGAGACAATTGAGGAAGTTCATTTGGCTGGATATGCATCCATCCCAAAGGCTCCAAATCACAGAGGAAATCATGCTTTGGAAGAGCTGATGGCATATGCTCTTGCTGGTGAGTTTCCCCACTGTGGTGGCATGGCAATACAATGAATTTCCTTCACCTGAGGATTATCTGGAGGCTAATGCCATACAAATAGCTTGCAATTTGAGTGCGCAAATCTACAATGCAGATGAACTTCTTCAATATGTTTTTTGGTCATAATGTAACTGTATCCAGTTTCCTACAAAAGAAGCAACACAATTGTATCAGAAAATTGACCCTCGTCTTGTGGAAGGAGAAAAAAAAGGTTAAGCACCAAACTACCTTTATATCCTCCAAATTTACACATATATAATTGACTTGGAGATAAGGATTTGTCGCTGAAATTGCTCTAACACGCCAGTTAGTTTTAGAAACAGACACGTGAAAATAGATGTTATAAAGACTCGCTCTAATTCTCCACACATACAACCTTTGATCCAGATAGACAAGCTATATAGTGTTACTTAAGTGGATAGTTCCTAAATAGGTGACAACTTCATTGTGTCCATAACATTCTTCAGTGTAATATATTGCCTGTTTTAACGTTGGCCAACTTTATTCCTTATTCCCTTTTGGCTTTACAAGTTGTATCTGTACTCATGTATAGACAAGCATTTACCATAACTTCCTGAATTACTCTAGCATTTTCCAGAATTGGTTATATTAATGTCCTCAATTCCTTTTCCGTGCAGATTAGAAACACAATGCAAATTCTCTTTTTGGAAGTCTCAGCATTAGTTGCTTGATGACTATAGCTCTTACAGCTGTCAACGACTTATGACAGCAGAAGGATCCAGAAGGAAGCATCAACAATGAAACAATGCTTTGCATCTCCATTTCTTTTCTTAATTTCTATATTAAGCCTTTCATTTTACTCTTCCTATTTGTTGATAAAACCTTGCCCCAATTCTTTCACTTTGCTCAGACCCGTCAGCAATCTTTAGATACTATCTCCATGTGAAATTTTCACTTAAAATCACAGTACCATACAAATTGAACTAATCAAATCTTGTTGGTGCACATGAATTTATCGATGTGTCTTGTAGATCAACCTAGCTAGGGTAATAGATGAAACAGACAGTCGGCTATACACACTTCATAAGGGTGAAGGATCTAATAGCCATATGAGCAGTCCGGGTCCAACCAAGGGAAAGACTCCGTTTTGTAGATCCAGTTGAAGACGGTACAGACCACAAATGCTACAGCCTATCAGTTTGCCCAATGGGGCCAAGTATGCTGTGTTGATGGAATAGCCGGTGACTACATCTATTCTGATAATAGGAATAATTTTAATTTAATCAATTATTCTTTCATTCATCTGAAATATTAGGTTGTAGGAAGGGGAAACCATGGTGGTGGTTCTCAAACTCCTGCCGCATTTCAGTCAACCTGTCAAAAACTCAAGTCTGCTAGGGCAAGGACACATCTTAGGTTGACAAACATGATTCACGAGGATGGTGCTCAGCTGATGTTTCAGCTTTCACTCCACTGGTAAGTTTCTCATTTAGCAGTTTTTAACCATGTCAAGCATAGTATAATTCATTTCCTATCCATTATCAGAGAAAGAATGGGCATTTCTTATTTGTACCATAGGAAATGCAAAACAAAATGTCTAGTCAAAACACAGACACAAAAAATATATGACAATTAAAAATTCTTCATCAGTATTAATTGAGCATCATTGGGCCAGGACATAGAAAAAAACCCAAACAGCACCCAGCCATTTCAGATATCAATGGACAAGCATAATGTGCATAATTGTTACATGTAAAAATACCTACTGACTGCTTGAATATAAAGCAATGAAAAGAGCAGGATGAGAAGTACCATGCAAGGGCAACCTTAAAGAGTAAAGACATGATTTTCAGCAGCAGACTTACTTGTTAGAAATGGTGTTCAACCTCTTTCAGTCAATTTCAGCATTCATCTAGTGGTCACTTACATCTGCCCCTGACTACTCGACGCTTTCTACTTCCATCTACATCATTGTACCTGGCATTTTGCCCTGCAGAACCCACCTGATTCTCATCTTTCTCACTCTTGTTATCAGCTCATTGTTGTTTCCCTGGATTAGGTTCTATATCTTCCATTGATACTGCACTTTTAGGACCTTCTCCTTCTATCTCAGCATTATGCTTGACCTTATCATAGTCCTGGTTGGAATTTGTGTCGGAAACTACATGGCCACCAAGATCCTTCTACCTCGCCAGTATCCTTCACCTTATCGTACTCTTGATTATAAATCTTGTTGGCAACCACAACACCACCAAGATCCTTCTTACTTTCTTCCCCTATCTCTGCATCATCCTTGACATTAGCATACTCCTGGCTAAAACTCATGCTGGCAATCACATATCCACTGAGCTCCTTCTTGCTTTCTCCTTCTATATTTGCATTATCCTTGGCATTAACATACTCTTGGATAAAACTTGCTTTTGCAACCACATGAGCACTGAGATTCTTCTTGCTTTTTCTAGAGCGAAGTCCTGATTTTAGATGAAAACCATCTTTAGGCTTGACCTCGAGTTTAAATTTCCCTTTCTTCAAATCGAAAGCTTCTACGTCACCATCATCATAGTTTAAAGTATGAAGCATCTTCTCTCTATTGAAGGATTTAATTCTTCCTGCAAACCATTTTCTTGAGTATGGCCAGTAAACCTTTATTCTCATCCCCATAATCCTTTCAATTCATTCACATTCAAGTCCACCATCTGGAATGAAGGTATCCCATTCCTTGGGCAAAGCCTGGATGAATATTTCTCAGTAGGAGATGCAATAACAATTTCAACATCTGCACTGTGCTTTCTCTTTTTCAGCTCATTTGTAACATTAAGATTCTGTTCCTCTCGGTGACATTTGGCATTGCAGCTTCTTCATCTCCCTGGACCTCATTATGCACTAGCTGCTCACTTGGCTCTGAGGTAGCCTTTCCCTCAATGATAATGCTTTCATCTTCACTGTTGACGTCTTCCTTCAAAGCAATGTCATCCATATTGGTCCTCATGCTTTATCTGTTCCCTTATCAACTTTTACTTCCTGAGTTCCAGGTCTCTTCCTAAACTGGGTCATCATTAAACAATGTAGTAGCTTAAGGCAATTTAACTTCGTTGAACTTAAATACTGATCCTGCAAAAAAAAAGTAATTCATAAAGAAAAATTCAGCACAGGTGATGTAGTTACTTTATAACTGCCAAAGGAATCAGCAATTGACAACATTCTTGGTAACTTGCATCTATACACCCCAAATAACAAAACCTCTAGTACTAAAAAAACAGACTAAATTTCTGCAATCATAATAAGATAGAGAAGATCTGGCACTCAAAGAGCCATTGAAACACTTGAAGCCCTCTCCATAAAGAACTAATCAAGTAACATAAATCTCAGAATAGCTTCAAAGTAATTCCCAAATTCAAAGGCTACTGTACAAAGTGAAAAAGAATGCTTGAACCTCTGTTCCCCAAGGTACAGAAAAAGAGTAAATATACTTCTGACCATAATTAAAGATTCAAGGAGTTAACAGGATTTCTGAAATGAAGGGATTTGAAATATCAGAACATTTGAATTCTGGGATTCCTGTTTTACTGCTATTGCTAACATTGGTACCAAATTTTTACAAAAAGAAACCTTGAACATGATATTCGGATCACTGAAAGACACTACTGATTTTCAGTGCAAACTATTGCACAATTTTGAACCTTAATAATTTAATCCAAAAGATTTCTGAATTTCAACAATATTGAGTTTTTCTTACAGCTCCTATGATAGGATTTGTGTCTAAGAAACAGATTACACGACAACAAAGTAAATCATAGACGAAGCATAACAATGTAATAGACGATGACTCATCTGAAAACTCATTCATCAACCGAGCTAGAAAGTAATGGTGTTACTGACTACAACTGGATGCCAAAGAAATAAAAGAAAAGAAAATTAAAATATCTGATCAATCAAAAACATACGATTCTAAAAGCACTAACGTCTTCTCTCCTCAGATTTTCTAAAACTCTGAAAACCTTAACCTGTTGAAATTTTCCAACAGCCAATTTCACACTTGTTAAAAAATCTCTGCTTTTTCCCCCAATTAAATGACCTTCATGAGAGGAAAAACTGAAAAATTTAAGTAAGGCAACGGCGATTTTACCAGGGCACTTTCTACATCTGAGAAATCAGGGGACAACAATCAAGAATTAAGCACACGAACATAAAACCCACCACCAGAATTGTACCGTGGCAAATAAGATTAAGTACTCCACTTAACAAACAAATAAATAACCAAAATAAAAAGTGTAAATTTGGCGAGTTCAATCAGACCTGATAAGAATGCCAGAATGTGAGAGCAAAGGCAAGAAAGCCCGGATTCTGTGACGTCCTGGAATGTGAAAGCAAAGAGAAGAAAGCCTAAGCCGCTGGGGCAGTTTTCTGTTTTCTTGTGTCAGTTGTCGAAAGGACAGGTGACAAGTAAGGGCGGGAACCAAATGACACTTGGTGCTCCTCTTGGCTTCTTAACACTATTTGCTTCTTTTTCTTTTTCTTTCTTTTCCAAATGTATGCCTGTGTTGATTTTAATCTGGTAGAGAATTTTGGAAATGGACTAGTTTTAAAATTAGCACGGCAGATGCAATGAAAAAGAAAACGTGTAAGCAAGCATAATCAAGTTGAATCGAAAAGACAATGGCACGCAGTATGACTGGCAAGACATTTCACCTATAGCTTTTTTTTTTTTTTGTCTGAAATTCATTTTTTTCATTAATACCTTGAAATATACAAGATTAAAACATACAAAAGAGAACTACAGCTCCATATCTTCCTGAGCACGTTCAATAAGCCACAGGGCAGGGGGAATTAACTTCCCAACTAATATCATTCACAAGTGACGAAGCAAACTTTGCTACCTTGTGTGCTACCTCATTACCTGTTCTATGAACAAAAAAAAAGGAACACTTGTGAAACATTCCTCTCAGGGTGTCTATATCCTCTAAGATGGTAGCTACTATAGATTCATCTTTCTGCCTTAAGTTGATTCTGTCCACTATTACCCAGTGATTGAAGTCTACCATGTGCCATCCTTCTTGTTTAGCCATGAGCATAGCTTTTCGATAGCTTCCGCCTGCAATTCTGCGCTGAGCTTGTTTTTCCTCCAGCTTTGCCCAAGCTTTTAGAACCTTTCCTGTCCAGTCTCTTGCCACTATCCCCAAGCCTGACTTGAGCATAGTAGAAGAAGTAGTTGCATCCGTATTAATCCTGATAACACCTTCATTTGGTCTTTTCCATTTGTGGCCTTCCTGGTTCTGTAATGTTTCTCCAATGTTCCTTTCAGTACTTGATGATGTTGCCTCCCTGAACTCCATCCATTCATGTTGAGCTCTTCGGATTACTTCTCGCTCATCCTTTGATGATGCTTCAAAAATCAGCTGATTCCTATTTTTCCAAATCTGCCAAAACAAATTAGCAGTTAGAGTAATGTGATCCAGCCCATCTTGTCATTTCCTTGCAGCTTGCATCTCTTACCACCATCTTCCAAAGTTTGTTCTCCACTCCTTTAGTCCATCCCACTGTAATGGTGCACTATTCCAAACTTTTTGAGCATTTCATAGAAAAATAGCATGTGTTCTAGTGTTTCTTCACCTTTCCCATAGCATTTGCAGATTGCATCCCCTTTACCTAGTCTTCGATACAGCTTGTTCCTGCACTGGGAGGCTGCCATGGAGACATTTCCAGACAAAATGTTAATTTTGTGCTTCAGCTGTAGCCCCCAAAGCTGCTTCCACATGGTTTTCTGTTGTTGTTCAAAACTCATTTCTACATTGCACCTTGGTGATTTGTTCTGGTCTGCTTGTTGTAGCTTTAACATATCATACCCTGACTTAACAGAGTACATCCCAGATTGGTTGTTTCTCCAGTACCATTTATCTGCTCTCCCAGATATGCTCAAAGGAATTCGTAAAATTCTTTCAACATCTTGCTACTGGAAAACCTCTCTGATCAAATCTACTTTCCAGCTTCCTTCTTGAATCAACTGTGATACCCATTGCAGATTGCATTGTGCTGGCTTTCTAGTCATGATCTTTCCATCCAGACTATTTGAATCCAAGCATCAGTCCAGATCTCAATGGACTTCCCATCTCCTATTCTTTTTCCCATTCCCTTCGTATTAAACCCCTTGTGCTACTGATGCTTTTCCATGTTCATGTTGCTGACTGTGGTGGTTGATTCTCTAACCAGTCCCCCCCTCTCAGATATTTTGCTTTTATCACTTCACTAACCAGCAGGCCTGGATTTGTACATATTCTCCACATCTGTTTTGCTAATAGAGCCTCATTGAATTGTTCTAAATCTCGAAATCCTAACCCCCCCTCTCCCTTTCACTTCTAAGATTTTCTGCCAACTAATCCAATGCATTTTTCTTTCACCCTCATTCCCTCCCCACCAAAACTCTGCTATTTTTTTCTGAATTTCCTTGCACAAATTTTTTGGAATTTTAAAACAAGCCATGGTATAAGTTGGCAAAGCCATGGTCACAGATTTAATCATTACCTCCTTCCCAGCTTGACTCAAAAGTTTGTTTTTCCAGCTTCTGACTCTATTCCTCACGACTTCCTTTAAGTATCCAAACACTTGGTTCTTGGACCTTCCTATTTGCATAGGTAGGCCCAAGTATTTCCCATTTGATGCTTCCTGCATTCCCTCAAGCACTCTTCTGACCTCCCTCTTGTCCTGCTGTCGTGTGTTCCTGCTAAAAAATATTGCTGACTTTTGGAAATTTATGAGTTGACTTGAGGTTTTTTCATATTTTTCCAAAATCAATTTCAACTGCTGGGCTTCTTGTCTGGTTGCTTTACAACACAAAAGTGAGTCATCTGCAAAAAAGAGATGTGATATCCCTGGTCCATTCCTACAAATCTTTAGAGCTGTGAGTGCATTAGAATTCATAGCTTTTGAAATCAAGTTTGTAAGTCCCTCTGCACACAAAACAAAGATGTAGGGGGACAGAGGGTCCCCCTGTCTAATTCCTCTCGTTGGTTTGATATAACCAGTTTTCTCACCGTTGAAATTAAAGGCATATGAAATAGTAGTTATACAACTCATAATCCATCTTACCCAAATGGGGCAAAATCCCATTTTCATTAACATCCTTCCCACAAAATGCCACTCCATCCTATCATAAGCCTTTGCCATGTCCAGTTTGAGTGTCATAAACCCTGTGTCGCCTTTTCTTTTATTTTTCAAAAAATGGATGACCTCCTGTGCAATCAAAACATTGTCCAGTATTTGCCTACCGGGCACAAAAGCTGATTGAACTTGACTCACGCAACATGAGATGACATTTTTCAGCCTATTTGCTAGAATTTTTGCAATGATTCTATAAAGCACATTACATAGGCTGATTGGTCGAAAATGTGTCATGGCAGTAGGGTGTTCAACTTTTGGGATTAAAGTGATCATGGTTTCATTCAAAGATTTCAGCATAAAACCCGACTCAAAAAAACTTTGAATAGCTTTAACAATATCTAATCTTATAATATGCCAGAATTTTTGAAAAAAAATAGGTGACATACCATCCGGACCCGGGGCTTTGTTAGGATGCATAGAGAAAACAGCCACCTTAATCTCTTTTTCCTCCACAGGTCTTATCAGAGTAGCATTCATTTCTACTGAGATTGTATGGGATACCATCTAGCACTTCATCTATCTCCATTGGACATGAAGTAGAAAATAGGCTTGTGTAGAACTGACTTATCTCTTCTATCATCTCCTGCTCATCTCTGCACCATTCACCATTTGCTTTTTGCACACTGGTTATTTTATTTCTCCTTCTCCTCTCCCTTACACTTGCATGAAAGAAGGCCGTGTTCTTATCCCCTTCTGTAAGCCACTTTGTTCTTGCTTTTGGGCCCAAAAGATCTCTTCCTGTTTATATACTTCTTTGAGATTGTGCTTTAAATCCATCATCCTTCTCTTTCGATCCTCTCCTCCTTGCTTTTCTCGTCATGAAGTTTTTCCTTGATCAGCTTGATTTGTTTTCCTGCATTCTGCTTTATTTGCTTGTTCCATTTCATTAGAGCCCACCTACATTGTCGAACTCTCCTTGTCACCTTGAACATTGTTGATCCTCTTTGTTCTTGTTTCCAAGCCTCATCCACTATTGAAAACTCCTGTTCATTTTGGAGCCATCTCTGATCAAAGAAGAACTTTTTCTTTCTTGGCTTATGTTGTGGCCTAGTATCCAGAATTATTACACAATGGTCAGAAGCTTCCTTTTTCTCATGCTTACATATAGCTCTTTCAAAAATCCTACACCACTCTTGGCTACATAGACCTCTATCCAATCTTTCTTTTATCACTCTCCCCCCTCCCATTGATTGCTCCAAGTCCACGGCACCCCCTCATACCCTACATCTACTAGACTATTTTGGTCAACAAAATTCTAGAACTCTTTGAATGAACTATCAGCTCTCCTTCTACCCTCCCATTTTTCCCCATGTGATAGGATATCGTTAAAATCACCTATGAACACAAAGTTGTCCTCCCATTTTTGCTTCCTACTAGTCAGCTCTTTCCATTGTTCCCTTCTAATACTCTCCTCAGTGCTTGCATAAACACCTATTATCCACCAGCTTAGATTACTTTCCACTTCCTCAATTTTCAATTCAATATAGAAATTTTTCCCTCCACATGAGTGACCTGCACCTCCTTCTTCCAAAACATTACCAAACCTATAGCTTTTCCTGTTGGGTCTATAACAAAAGCATTTTCAAAATGAATCTGTTTTTGTATTTTTCTTAACACTTTCTCCTGATTTTTCGTTTCTGCTAAAAAGATTATTTGAGGGGAATGGATCGAGATTACATCCTTGAGTTGGGGAGTTGTCAAGGGGTTCCACACACCTCGACAATTCCACGCCACAACTCTCATTTAAACATTGGAGGCTTTCTTGGGCTTGCCTGGTGTCTATTTTGGCCATCTTGTTTCTAGCATTGCTCCAGTCTTTCTCATTCATTTGATAGTCTTCCTCACCTGTATCAGAAAGTTTCCTTTTGATTCCTTGCTCCAGCTGATCATTTTGAATTTTTTACTTCTCTCAATGGTGTCCTTTTTCCCCTTTTTATATTTCTCCTTTGTCCTCCTTTTTTGTTCTCTTCCAGCTCGTTTTGTTGTGTAGCAAAGTTTTCCATTTGGTCAATGAGTATGCTATTCAGATTTTCGTTGTTCTCCCGATCCTCCTGCTTTTCCTTTAGATCCCTGTTTCCATCTCCCTCTTTCTCCGTACTCGGTTCCCAAGTCATTTCAGAAAATTTCTCAAAGAATTTTGAGCAATCTTTTTCTTCATTTCCTTTCTCAAAAGCCTCCTGTTCCACCAGTACCTCCAACAGATTTGTTGAAACACCCCTTTCTGCTATCCTATTATTTTCCACGTTCAGGTCTTTTCCCTCTTTTCCCCCTTCCACAACCTCGTTGCTTAACATCTCTTTTTCCATCGAATATTGCTTTCCATTTGCCTCTCCTTGTGTGCTTTTTTCATCTTGTGCTGCAACTTCCTGTGTCAGGCTTTCCTTTGGCCCCATTATTTCCCGGTTGTTTCCCCTTTCCCCCTTTGTCTTACTTCCCCTTTTCAACCCTTCTCTCAGAGGGGATGTCATGATGTTCCCTGCCTTCATCCATGGACCGTATTGCTCTTCCTTTCTCTTGGATTCTCTGTCCCTTTCCGTTTTGCAATTTTTATCTGCATGTCTAATGATCCCACATTTGTAGCAGAAATCTGGGCTTTTTTCATATTTAAACTCTACCCAAATCGATTTCCCCTCATGTTTGACATATGTTCCCCGTAACAGGGGCTGGGATACATCCACCTCAGCCAGGATTTTAATATGTTTGCCCATTTTTCCTTCTCCCGCTAGGATAATCACATCTTTTACTGAAGCAAACAGTTCACCAATCTTGAAACCTACAGATCTACATATCCAATGGAGTGGTAAGTTCCATACTTGGACCCACAGTAACAAGGAAGTAAAAGCATCTGGATCCTTCTCAATCCCAGACCTCCATGGTTTTATTATCAACAATTGATTATCAAGTACCCATGGCCTCCCATTTAAAGCTCTTTCTCTATGCTTTTCCTCTTCAAATTTGAACTGAAAAAGGTTCGGTCCAAGCTCTGTTACCTGCAAATTTCTTGGGTAACCCCAGACATGAGTGGTGAAGTTCTTTACTCCCGTAAAGTTTGCAACTTTTTCTCCTATTATCTTCCCAACCAAGCTGACTTCACAATCATCCATCCCTTCTTGGACGTCCCCCCAGCACAAGTCCACTCCCTTCACCTCCTTTGAGCTCAGATCAAATCTTTCCAAGGCTCGTGTTAGTGCTTCCTCCATTTTGCAGACAAACGTGTGCTTACTAAAGAAACCCCAGTACAGCTCAACAGATTTTGGAGCTACACAGATAACTCACTGCGGAGCAAGAAAAGAGTAAAGAGGTAAAAGAAACTACTAACTGCGCAAGAAAACAGACAGCTTGAAAAACTTTTTTCTTTTTTCTTTTTTCTTTTTTTTTCCCTCTAATAGAAAACCAGAAAAAACTGAAAAAATAGACAAACTTCCCTTTGTTATTACTCTTCTTTGGTCGACACTCTTACTGTATGGCGAGCTAACAGGTGAGGAGCTACAGATGTCGTTGGATATTAATGAATCCCGGGATTTTACTCATTTTTGGGCGTGGAAATAAGCTATATCTTGTGGAATTTGGGCTGTTTTTTATGGCTTTTTTTGGAGCCTGTTTTTGACCTCCAAGTTTTTAAAATTTGAAACAGGGTTGAAAAGGTTTGAAAACGTTTAAGAAGTCTGAAAAGGTACTTCACTCCCATCCCAGGGAGGAGTTCTCTACCTTAGAGAGATAAGCTCTCATGTAGAGAGAGACGTTGGGCCGGATTGAGGAGTCATTTCACTATAGCTGACAGGTTATGGGTTTGAGTTATAAAAAGTAAATGGGAACCACTGATGCTTTAAAAAAAAAAGTTGAATTGAAAAATATTAGTTATATTATGTATGTCATGGGTTTCAATTATCAAAGGAATACGTGAAGAATCATCATTATTAATCCTCTTCAAAAGAAGAAGAAGAAGAAGAAGTTCAATCATAAAATATTAGCTATCATCAAACAGATATGTGTGGAATTACTATTAATCCTCTTTTTTTTAAAAAAAAAGAAGGAAGAAGAAGAAAAATTTAAATCAAAAAATATTACCTATTGTCAAATAGATACGTGTGGAATCACCATTAATCTTCTTTAAAGAAGAAGAAGAAGAAGAAGAAGTTCAATCGAAAATTATTAACTATATCATATATGTCACGTGGTAATGTGCAAGTACCACATAAATGCAATCAAGTTTTTTAATAGGTTATTCCTCATATGCTATTTGAATAGCCCACCACCCTTGTTCAATTACGTAATAGACATATTCCAATCAATAACCTCTAACACGCTAATAGTCGAAACTTATTTATTTATCTAATTGAATTTGAAATTTGAGCAAACTTGAGTTGTTTCGAGATAAATCAGCTCTTTATTGAGTCAAATTTGAGTAACTTTTTTTTTCCCATTCAAAGTTATAGAAAAGGATAACCAATTGTAGAGAATTACTTAATTACAAAAGTAAAATTTTGTTAATTCTCTACAAAGTTAAAATTGCAGTCCCCATTTTGTTTACTCGAGTCAAATTGGAAAAACATTTTTCAAGAAGCCAGGAGGAAAACCATGTGCCATTTGCATCCTTCCCACTCTCGGCAACAATGCACCTTTTGACAACTGATAATATTTGATCACACAACAAGAAAACTGACACTGTCTTGCTCTGGTGTTCCCTCCTGAGTACAGAATCATATACTTCCCTTCACAGTCAGTACATTATTCTATAAAAATGGACTTAGGTTTACTTTTGCGGATTTTACAATGGCATTTCTTGTTTTTGCTCTTACATTCTACTCAGGTTGGTTAAACTTGTCTCTTTTTAATTTTTCTGAAGATATAATTATGTTTTCTTTGCACATGTATAATCTTTGTGGTCCTTTTTTCTTTTTTTTTTTTACTTCTTTAAAACTTCTGAGATATTAGAAAAAGCCCTGATCAAAATGTTATGTCTTACTTTAAAATTACAACATTTTCTTTCATGAACTTAGACCTATAGCCTAAAAGGTAGTTTAATTGGAATGGTTGAGGTTGAATTTGAAAAGAAAGATCAAATGACAATGTGGAACACTAATAGGTTGACATTGTATTCAGATGTACTTATTTAACATCAGAACTTCAGAAAACTGAAGGCACAGAAGATTTTAGTGCCTTTTGAATCCAACAATTCCGACAAATGAGATTTTTTCAATCTTTTTCCCTTCCATTCATTCGTATCTAGTAGTCATGAGTACACATGATTTTCTCTACCTTAATATCATTTTTAAACTACAGTCCAAAAATTGGTACAGAATCTTGTATTAGCTAGCAAAAAATAATAAATTTGAAATCCCAGATTCCACTGTTCTAATACTTTAAATCCCTTCATCTCAGAAATATTATGACATATCACTTGAACACCTTGAGTTTGTCAGTTAAACAACATTAATTACTATACATATGCCTATATAGAGTAGAGGTTGAAAGAATTTATTTATTTTTTTGGTAGCTTATGATGACTGTGACAATTTAGATTGGTTTATCGACTATTGGAATTTTTCGCATTTGGGGTGTGTGTGTGCATGTGTACACACACGCATATATATAGACACACACACACATATGTCTCTGTGTGCGTGTACGTATGTATATATGCATATGAAATATGTGTGTGTGTTTGCATACACCCCAAATATGTGTGTGCGTGCATGTGTGTGTGTGTAAAAATTACCAAGAATATTGTTAATGACAGATTGCTTTGGCAGTTATGAAGTAATTACATCACCTGTGGTGATTTCTTGTGAATTGATTCTATTTTGCACAGTCAATAATCAAGTTCATTGAAGTTAAAGTGATCAACCTTGTAGTCCTTTTAATGAACACTACTTATAGGTAAATGTTGACACGGAACAGATAAAGCATCAAGAGACAAGATTAAAGGAATTGTTTTGAACAAAGGTGGCAAAATTCGAAGAGTCGTAGTTGAAGAAAGAAACCAACAGCCTTGGGCCGTTGGCCACCACAAAAATTTTAAGAATTTTGTGAAGTGGGAAGTCAAGGGTTCAAATCTTGCTTCCCATCAATTGCCACTTTATGTGGCTTTTTTAAAATTCAAATGAATGTGTAGTGCACCCGTCTGGTCCGATGAGTGTGTAGTAGGCCAATAGGTTAGAAAAATTGCCACTCTATCCAAAAAAAAAAAATGTTGAAGAAAGAGAAATTTGAAGTAGAAGTAAAGCCTGACGATAGTTTTCATATAAAAATAAAACTCTGCTCCAAAATAAGCAAGACATATTCTCCATAGGGTGAGGTCAAGAATAATGTGAAGATTGGAAGTTATAAAATTCTGAGTCCGCAGAATCAAAGTAAGAATTTGGACAACCAGGAAAGCAACCAGATTCAAGTACAAGTATTAGTTAATGAACTGAAATGGAAAAGTGAGTTAGCTTAGATGAAATCTGTTTAAAATTGAAGTTTAATCTGCAACTCATGAATCAAGGTACAAGTTATGATATGCAAAGTGAAATTAGTGCATGCTACTATACATAGAAACAGTTAAAATATTCACGTTTAGAGCTTTACCTCCTTAACTGTTAATTGCACTATTATGATATTTTTGAAGTTCTTCAGCCCTCCTCCCTCCCAAAAGAAAAAAAAAAAAAAAAAAAGAGGTACTACAATAACTTGGTAAAAAAGATCAAATGTCCCTTTTTATAGGTAAAGCAACAATAACAACCATTTGTAGTTTGATTTATGTAAATTACCTGCAAAAACTTTTTTTGTCTCTGTGACTTTATCTCTTTTTTATATTCTTTGTAGAAAGACAAATAGCAAGTCAAGATTAAAAAAACGACAAAATCTCAGTGGTTGAGCAACTACTAGAAAAGGGTCACACAAAATATTAGTAATTCCTTTAATTAAACTGGCTTATTATCTTTTCAATTGTGAAAAACTAGCTATTTTTATCATGTTTAGATTATTAAATTATTCTATAATACTCTAGATTTTGTTAAGCAAATCTCATTTGACGATTTCTGAATTTTCTTTTCTTTCATTTCTTTGGCATCCAGTTGTAGTCAGTAACACCATTACTTTCTAGCTCGGTTGATGAATGAGTTTTCAGACGAGTCATCGTCTATTACATTGTTATGCTTCGTCTATGATTTACTTTGTTGTCGTTTAATCTGTTTCTTAGACACAAATCCTATCATAGGAGCTGTGAGAAAAACTCAATATTGTTGAAATTCAGAAATCTTTTGGATTAAATTATTAAGGTTCAAAATTGTGCAATAGTTTGCACTGAAAATCAATAGTGTCTTTCAGTGATCCGAATATCATGTTCAAGGTTTCTTTTTGTAAAAATTTGGTACCAATGTTAGCAATAGCAGTAAAACAGGAATCCCAGAATTCGAATGTTCTGATATTTCAAATCCCCTTCATTTCAGAAATCCTGTTAACTCCTTGAATCTTTAATTATGGTCAGAAGTATATTTACTCTTTTTCTGTACCTTGGGGAACAGAGGTTCAAGCATTCTTTTTCACTTTGTACAGTAGCCTTTGAATTTGAGAATTACTTTGAAGCTATTCTGAGATTTATGTTACTTGATTAGTTCTTTATGGAGAGGGCTTCAAGTGTTTCAATGGCTCTTTGAGTGCCAGATCTTCTCTACCTTATTATGATTGCAGAAATTTAGTCTGTTTTTTGAGTACTAGAGGTTTTGTTAGTTCGGGTGTACAGATGCAAGTTACCAAGAATGTTGTCAATTGCTGATTCCTTTGGCAGTTATAAAGTAACTACATCACCTGTGCTGAATTTTTCTTTATGAATTACTTTTTTTAGCAGGATCAGTATTTAAGTTCAACGAAGTTAAATTGCCTTAAGCTACTACATTGTTTAATGATGACCCAGTTTAGGAAGAGACCTGGAACTCAGGAAGTAAAAGTTGATAAGGGAACAGATAAAGCATGAGGGACCAATATGGATGACATTGCTTTGAAGGAAGACGTCAAAAGTGAAGATGAGAGCACTATCATTGAGGGAAAGGCTACCTCAGAGCCAAGTGAGCAAGCTAGTGCGTAATGAGGTCCAGGGAGATGAAGAAGCTGCAATGCCAAATGTCACCGGAGAGGTACAGAATCTTAATGTTACAAAGTAGCTGAAAAAGAGAAAGCACAGTGCAGATGTTGAAATTGTTATTGCATCTCCTACTGAGAAATATTCATCCAGGGTTCGCCCAAGGAAGGAGATACCTTCATTCCAGATGGTGGACTTGAATGAGAATGACATTGAAAGGATTGTGGGGATGAGAATAAAGGTTTACTGGCCATACTCAAGAAAATGGTTTGCAGGAAGAATTAAATCCTTCAATAGAGAGAAGATGCTTCATACTGTAAACTATGATGATGGTGACGTAGAAGCGTTGGATTTGAAGAAAGGGAAATTTAAACTCGAGGTCAAGCCTAAAGATGGTTTTCATCTAAAAACAGGACTTCGCTCTAGAAAAAGCAAGAAGGATCTCAGTGCTCATGTGGTTGCAAAAGCAAGTTTTATCCAAGAGTATGTTAATGCCAAGGATAATGCAAATATAGAAGGAGAAAGCAAGAAGGATCCCAGTGGATATGTGATTGCCAGCATGAGTTTTAGCCAGGAGTATGCTAATGTCAAGGATGATGCAGAGATAGAAGAAGAAAGTAAGAAGGATCTCGGTGGTGTTGTGGTTGCCAACAAGATTTATATTCAAGAGTACAATAAGGTGAAGGATACTGGAGAGGTAGAAGGATCAAGCAAGAAGGATCTTGGTGGCCATGTGGTTTTCGACACAAATTCCAACCAGGACTGATAAGGTCAAGCATAATGCAGAGATAGAAGGAGGAGAAGGTCCTAAAAGTGCAGTATCAAAGGAAGATATAGAGCCTAATCCGGGGAAACAACAACGAGCTGATAACAAGACTGAGAAAGATGAGAATCAGGTGGGTTCTGCAAGGCATAATGCCAGGTACAATGATGTAGATGTAAGCAGAAAGCGTCGAGTTGTCAGGGACAGATGTAAGTGACCACTAGATGAATGCTGAAATTGACTGAAAGAGGTTCAACACCATTTCTAACAAGTAAGTCTGCTTCTGAAAATCATGTCTTTACTCTTTCAGGCTGCCCTTGCATGGTACTTCTCATCCTGCTCTTTTCATTGCTTTATATTCATGCAGTCATTAGGTATTTTTACATGTAACAATATGTAATTTTGATGCTAACTTCAATGTTCTGTGAATTTTGATGGTCCCATCGGACATGTTTCTCCTCCGGTGGTGGTGGGATGATAATTGTGTTTATTGCTTTGTAGTTTTCCCATTGGTCATGCATATTAATATGGTAATTTACAAGCAGGTTGGTGCTTAGAAAAAAGTGCAGCACACGTATTTGAGCGATCCTGCAAGCATTTCTTGGATGACAATATTTAGCTGCAAATTGAAAGTACTGAAAATTTGCCAACCTTATTTTCTTTAGGATTTTCCATCGTTGAAAGGTGATTATACACTTTGCACCAAATTTTAGCTTTCTTGGCTGATAACCAACATTTCGGAATTCTGGCTTTAAGAAGAGACTTCAAATTTTTATTGAATTTAGCTCCCACCACAGATCGACATGGGTCAAATACTTGAGAGTTGCAGCATTGAATTTGCGACAATGTCGTGGAACATAGAACTCTAGAGCTCGAAGATTATTTGACTCCACAATTTTATTCACCTCATTATTGTGACGACCCCACTTCTCCTTGGGGTGCACCCCAAGGTATCAATGGCCGCCTGTCCAACTCTCGACAGGACTCACTCTGTATCAAGTATTAATACTTCAAGCTAGACACCATTTTTAATCCAAACCTCAAAAGATAATTCATAAGTACATCAACTAAACTAACAATCTCATACTTCAAATTACAAACCCAAAGTACATAAAGAACTTCCCACATACATTCTAGTTTCTTAGGACAACAATCCAAAGTCACATAATTTCCATTTCCACAAAACACATACAAAAGAAAACCCTACTTCTAAGGGTTGATACCTCCACTTGGGTTCCCAGTCCTGTTAAGGAAACCAAAATGAAAAGGGGAGCTAAAAGCTCAATGAGTCTCCAAAAGAGCATGCAGAGCAACTAGCACATAAAGCATTTCACTTGAAATACCAACTTAAAATAAACAAATAAGGATGGGGGCTCTCAGGAGTCAGGGTCCACATTGCTTGATCACGATCTTCGTAGTTGACACTCCGTCAACTTTCACATAGTCCATGTATAACTCCACTTCTCCTTTCTCCACCAAACCCCCTTCGGGCCCGACTCCGCACATAATTTGTCACATAGTTTGTTCACATAGTGATCACATAATTTGTCACATAGTTTGTTCACATAGTGATCACATAATTTATCACATAGTTTGTGTTTTGTTCTCCATAATAGACAAGCCCTTTCGTCAAGCCCAGAGTACACATCACATCACATAGTATTCCCTATGACTAGTACTATTCTCCTCAACCTAGGCCTAACCTACAGCATGAGTCGAATGACTTGCCAATAGGTCTTGAGAATTCCCAAACTTTTCATGCACATACAATTCACATCAACACTCTTAAGTCACATCATAGAAATCTTAAAAATTTTTCACTCAAATAGGAGTAAGTGTGATAAAGTACACATCACTCCATTTGATGGATAAAAAGAATAGTATTTTCACATCAAATCACTTACTACACATAATTCGAATTAAATTCACATAAGCACATAACAGGCATGGAAACTCACCAAAATATCAAGGTTCGGACTCTAAAGCTGGCTTAGTTCCAAAGTCTTCAGCACTTCCTAAAACGAATAAGGGAATTGATAAGTTCACTTTCTCATTTGAAAATCAAGTTTAAATACACTTATTTCTTCATGTAATCAAGGTTTTTCTAAAATCCCCTTGTAAACTCTATTCATCTCGAATGATAAAATATCATACATGATTCTTTTCAAAAAGTGTCATATAGTTAATGTAAAGTGCTCCATCAATATACTTCTAGACACTACTCCCAAATTCACTTTACTGTGAAACTTATACGAGACTTGTCATATCAAAATTACTCTTCCAAGTCTAACTCAAACTTTAAAACAAATCCCACCAAACTTTATAGATACTAAATTCATGGAAATTAACTAAAGTATTCCAAAACTTCCAAATCTAACCCATCGACACTTTTTATTCCAAAGTTCATGAAAAGCTTTACTTTTCTTTATTTAAAATCCACGTTTTTAATTCACAGAAACACATACTCACAGATGAGCATATTACATATATACTTAAGCAAAATCTCTTCAAGAAATATCACAAGATTTTGAAATCAAACATCCAAAATTTGCCAGGCATAGGTTCGGCCATTTTACATGCTTTTCCTTCAAGATTTTCAACAACAAAATTCTATTTTCTAACCATAGAATAACTAATTTCACAAATGTTAACCAAGCCACAGTCAGGTCCTCAAGTCCGCTACCTAAAGGTCACCTCAAGGCCGCTACCTAGGTTGGGATTTCAAGAGTCCAACTCAACATTCCAAATATAGCATTTTCTAGCAGATTAAACCATAGATCTATCTTGTTTAACACTAATTAAAGTTAGATTCACAAGATTCAAGCTTTATACCTTCAGATCTGATTAGATCTGACAAGATCCACCGAGGCTTTGTGATATCTTCTCAAAGTTGTCCAAGCTCAACATCCCCGAAAGCTCCAATCTTAACTCGAGATCTCCATGTCTTGAAGATGATCTTCCCACAATTAGCTCTAGAACAAGATCAACCCAACTCACCTAGGCTTTTTCTTCACTTTCTCTCTCTCTCTCTCTTCTCCTCTTTCCTCACTCTCTCTGGCTGCTATGGAGGAAGATGAGCCAGGATGAAGTCTTGGAAGCCTTGAAGCTTGAAGAAAGTGAAGGAAGGAAAAAATGGAAGAAGCAAAATTGAATTTCTTCTCTCTCTCTCTCTAGATCTCGCCTCTCTCTCTTGTGCTCCAAAGTGCAGCTGCAAATGAAGTTTCAAAAAGCAAAAAGGAAGCTTTTATAGAAGACAAAAAGTGACCCTTTTCCTTAATTTAAGGAAAAGTGGTCAAAACTTTTCGTCGCTCGTAAGCTGGTCAACCAACTTTTATTTGACTCATTTCACATTGATCAACATTAAATATATCAAAAAAATCTTTTCATTTATTGATCTCCACATATGCTGTTTCATTTACTTAATTTTCAGTCACTATTGTAGAATTCACATTTCCGATTAAACACTTAAAATGGCCAAAACCACACACCGCAAATAATTCATAGAAAAATATATCTTATTATCTCGGTTTCAACTTAAACTCACTATTCACGCTACGATTAAACACTTTGGCCAAAACCACACACCGCAAATAATTCATGAAAAATTCTCTAAATTTGGAAATAATTATACAAAATATAAATTCACTCATAGTTTAATAATTAAACACAATTTAAAACATTATTATGCACTTTAAAAATAAAATTGGAAATTTCAAAGCCCTTACAATTATCAATGCCTTAATTGAAGGAGTAGGATAATCAACAACTTCAACATTAGTATCTTGATCCTCAACTGCACAACACGAGCAGCCTAAATGCAGTTCTTTAAGCGAAGGACTACCCTGAATACGTCTTAGAACAGTTCATATCCAAAAATTACAATTCCTTAAGATTCAGTTTAGAAGGAAAAGAATAAAAACAACTTAACTGAGTATTACAGATGCAGTTTCCGGTCTCTCCAGCTGGATAAGATCCAGATAAGCCGATGTTTCCTGAAAATTAAAGGAGCAATTTGATGCAGTACATGCTCTGAAGTTCCTAGACAAGCATGAAGTTCTCGGACTTTACAGAAGAAGTGCCATCAATATCAATGCTTACAGTAACAAGCAAAACTCTTCAGCAACTCACTAAGATTGATTTTTCATTTCCAAAATGGAGCCAGATTTCCTAGTATAAATAATACACAGCCAACACCTATGGAACTGTGGCATCGTCAATCATGAACATTCTCAATGGACTCTTGTCACATGAGTGACTTGAGAGATCAAATCATAAATTCAGTCTCAAAATCCTGCACTTTTCACACTCATCACTAGTGAATGATCACCTTATTTTTCATTCTTCACATATTGCAACTCTAGAGGTCTAATTTGAGTGTGTTCTTTATATGACAAAAGCTAGGAAGAAGATTTGGATGGTCAAGAGAAAGAGTAAAAGAAAGTGATGGATCTTCCAGACCTATTACCAAAGAAGGAAGGGACTCCTAAATTTTTTATAAATTTCATAGATGACCCCCCAGCTAATTCATGTTATCATCCTATATGGATCACATAAATCCAGACCATGCATTACTCTCCAAATATCACAAGAATTAGTCTCCTCGGTAACAGCCAATTGTTGAATTTGTCAAGAATATAAGCAACCTCATTTGCATAAAAGAAATTTTTTAACCAGAAACTCCTCTGCAGTGAGCAAAGACGTGCAATTTGGCAAGCAAAAGGCGGTATACAAGCGAAGAATGATCATCATGGATAATCACAGTACACGTACAAATTTAAGAATCACAAAAATGAAAAGCAACTTAGCTGCACAAGGGACATAATCCTGTTTTTAGGTTTTACCATTCATCAGAGGTTGAGCTGCAATACATTTAGACTTCATCCAAAATAATTAGGCAATCTTCAGAGTGTTTCTGCATTGACAATACTCTTTTGCCAACTGATGGGTTTCGGAAAAAGCTAAAAGTCATATTCTTTAAAGCTTTCCCCTTCTGTAGAAAATACTCAACTAGCTTGAATTCATACTCCTCAGAGCTGAAGGCTTTGAAGTGTACTTCCCTGAGCTGCTTCATGACGCACATCGGAAAAGCCTCTAGGAGAGAGCCAAATAGCTGGACTTCACTGGTACTCTTCCAAAATTACCTGTCCATTTGAAGAAGATACATTCTGAAAAGTCTATTGCGATGAAAAGTCTATTGGAAAAGTGAGTTAGATTAGATGAAATCTGTTTAAAATTGAAGTTTAATCTGCAACTCATGAATCAAGGTACAAGTTATGAGATGCAAAGTGAAATTAGTGCATGCTACTATACATAGAAACGGTTAAAATATTCATGTTTAGTACTTTACCTCCTTAACTATTAACTGCACTATTATGATATTTTGAAGTTCTTCAACCCTCCTCCCTCCCAGGGGGGAGGGGGGGGAAGGTACTACAATAACTTGGTAAAAAAGATCAAATGTCCCTCTTTATAGGTAAAGCAACAATAACAACCATTTGTATTTTGATTTATATAAATTACCTACAAAACTAAAGGGTCCGTTTGGATTAGTTGTTTTTGGAATTATTTTTCAAAAACAGTTTACTGTAGCAAAAAACAGTTACTGTAGATGTATTTGGATTGTTTTTTTTTTCTATTTCTTTTCTTTTTTCTTTTTCCTTTTCCTTTTCCTTTTTCTTCTCTTCCCTCTTTTTCTTCCCCAACCCAAGCGCCAGCCACCTTTTTTTTCTCTCGCTCTCTTCCTCTCCTCCCTTCCCTCTTCCCCCCAATCCCCCGACACCCTCCCCTCTCCCCCGACACCTCGCCTCTCCCCTTCCCCCCTCCCCCCCACCACGCGACTGGAAAGATCGTGACTCCTGCCTAATTGGTCATGTGTCCCTCGGTCGATATGAGCACGCGACTTGTTTGATCGGAATCTGGGGATTGTACCGACTTTACTTATACAGCAACAGCTTCCTGGACAAGAACTCTTTGTAGAAAGACAAATAGCAAACCCTGTGGTTAGGCACAAGTAGTGGCTTGTAAATACTACACGAGATCTAAGGTTCGACTCACGGTGGATCGCCAAGATTAAACAACCAACGGCCGACCTTACCCCTGAGCAAGAGTCAGATTCTGCACGTGCAACCCGGACCAAATCCGAGTTAGTCGGGGCAGAGGTTCCGGATACCCGGTAGTCAGACCAAAAAAAAAAAGAAAGACAAATAGCAAGTCAAGATTAAAAAAACGACAAAATCTCAGTGGTTGAGCAACTACTCGAAAAGGGCCACAAAAAATATTAGTAATTCCTTTAATTAAACTGGCTTATTACCTTTTCAATTGTGAAAAACTAGCTATTTTTATCATGTTTAGATTATTAAATTATTCTATGACACTCTAGATTTTGTTAAGCAAATCATGTTTGATGATTTCTAACAATCTCATTAGTAAAATTCCTTCTTTATTTACCAAAACAAGGAAAAAGGAAAAACCTGAGGGCATTATATTGCTATAATTGTTTTGTTCTTGAAGGCAAAGTGCTAATGGTGAACAGTTGGTCGGTAGAAATTACAATTGACCCTTCCCTTTGAATATTTGATTCGGGCAATAGTTTGAAGGACTAACTCCACTTTATACCCCTAAACTTATAGCAATATTTTATTTTGTATTATAAATTTTAGTTTTAGACACTTTGTACCCTGCACTCTTAATTTTCAACACTTTGCATTCTCTACTCTCATATTTGTCCCATTTAAATCCAACTAATAATTACATTTACAAAATTAATAAGATAGAAGATGATAAAAATTAATGATATGTGCCATTTTATCATAACTACGATCTCTTAGGTTTTTTAATCGCTTTTAGTACATTTTCTTTGATTTATATCACATTCACTAACATTATTAACAAAATTAATGAGATAAGAGATGGTACAAATTAACGACAGTGTGTTGTTTTATTTTCGCTTATGATACCTTCATATATTTATTTTCGCTTATCATACCTTGATATATTTTGATTGCTTTCAACAATAATGTCATTGATTTGTTGGGCCTTCCTACTGTTAAGTTTGCTAAATTTGTTATTGATTTGATTTTAATGATACAAACCTAAGAATCTAGACTACAAAATATTCAAAATTAGAAGTTTAGAATATAAAGTGTTGAAAATTGAAGTTTAAATTGCAAAGTGACAAAAATGATACAAGTTAGGAGGTACAAAGTGAAGTTAGTCTTAGCATGCATTTGATAAAACTGATGTCTGAAATCTAAATCTATTAAATTATTGAATTGTTTAGTACTAAATCTAATACACTTGAATGTATATCACATTATGTGATAAGTGACTAGCTTATCACTTAATTTTGGGAGCAAGTTTTGCCTAGAAGATTCAGTGCCATTTAATTAATTCAATATTCTATTTTCAATTATCAAACGGTCTTGTGTTAAAATCTGAATTCATTAAGTTTAAGTGTTGAATTGGGTTATCAAACGGGGTTTGAATTCAACATTTTGTTTGGACCCATACAGTTGAGTCTGTTCAAAGTTCAATGTTGCAGTCTACATCTTCTCAATTGAGCACTGAACTAGTTGACAGTTCCACTTTAGTCTTTTAAGTTCGAATTCAGCTAAAAAGCACAATCTCAGATAGAATGCTAGTCAACAGAGATTCTTGAAAGAAAATATAAGATAGTAGGACGCTGAACGGAGCTGCTGATTTCAGAACTTTTCCTATTCATTCCAGCAGCAACTCTAGCTTTCGTGCTGCAGCTTGGATAAAATCAGTAGGGATTTCGTCCCATTAGGACCCAAAATCCCTCCTACTATTCTGCTTCGATCAAAGTTTTTCTTTCTTTTTTTTTTTTTCCTTGTGCCTCTATTGCCTCTCTGGAATTATACGTGAGTTTCTGAAGATTTAGTGGAATCCCATTTGGTACTGAAATCCTACTACTTGAGAAACAACAGAATTTAGTGATGTTGGGTAATGCAGAAGACGCTGTTAAATCTACCACCCCAGAAGATGATCAAATTGATAGGATCAGTGGCCTTCCGCCAGAAATTATAGTTCACATTCTGTCATTTCTCACCACAAAACAGGCCGTGACAACCTCAGTTTTATCCACCAAATGGAGATTTCGTTACACTTCAGTTCCTGATATTAATCTCCATTTCTCTCGCCCCCGTTATTCTGCTAAACCTGACGGCGAGTACATCATTGAAGAGGCTGTTCATCCCGGCTTCCGTAGTTTCATCAATGTAGGCCTTAGCATTTTTCTGTTGCGAAAGATGGCACCCCTTAGAACATTTAGACTTGATCTCTGGCGGCTTGATGAGAAGTTTGGATCGACACTAGATGCATTTATATCTGCTGCACTTTCTTGTAAGGTCCAACATCTTGAAATTTCTTTTTTCCTGAAGTATTCGCTAGAGTTAACTGCTCCAGAAGTTTTCACTAGCAAAACTTTGGTTTATCTGAAGCTAGACCAGCATATGAAACTGGATTTGGCTGTCCCTGATTCAGCTTTTTTCCCAATCTTAAAATGCTGCATCTATGGGTGATGGAATTAGTCGATGATTCGATTCAGAGGCTCATTCAAGGTTGTCCTGTGTTTGAAAAACTGGTACTAGGCTTCAGAGTTTTGGTAGATGAGGATGAAGATGCTCAAGTTAAAGTCTTTCATTTCTCTAGTCCTTCAATCAAAAACCTGATGCTTACATCTTGGGGAGCCGAATGTAAGATTTTTTTGAAGTTTAATAATCTTGAGAGTTTGAGTTATCCTGTTTGCATGCAAATCGATGAGCATGAGGTTGTCATCAATGCCCCAAATCTCGAATCCTTGTCATTAAATGCGCCTATGGTAATGATTTAGCTCTGTGCACAGCCTAAATTCTCTTGTTGAAGAGACAGTAGGTATTCTACATATTGCCGAACCAGTATGAAGTGAGGATGCTCTCGAGCATCTTAACCTGGTGTAAAGAGTGAAATCACTTTATCTAAGAGAATGCATTCTGGAGGTATTTTCCCTTCTGTTTTTCTTATGCTTTGGCTTGCCTCTGTTGACACTGGCAAGTACCTGTGTTTTATGATTCTTTTTAATTTGCATGTAAGGCTCCCTATGATGCCAGAGATTTGTTGCCTACTTTCCAAAAATTGACCAATTTGGAGATTGAAATCAGCTGCTTTTTGGGGGACATTAATCATACCCGTTCCTGGGAAATAGTGCCAAGCTTATTTCAGAAAGCTCCTAAGCTTCAGACACTTGCTTTCCATGAAGTGAGTTAAATCAAATGAATTTCTTTAATACACTACTCATCGCAATAGACTTTCAGAATGTATCTTCTTCAAATGGACAGGTAATTTTGGAGAGTACCAGTGAAGTCCAGCTATTTGGCTCTCTCCTAGAGGCTTTCCGATGTGCGTCATGAAGCAGCTCAGGGAAGTACACTTCAAAGCCTTCAGCTCTGAGGAGTATGAATTCAAGCTAGTTGAGTATTTTCTACAGAAGGGAAAAGCTTTAAAGAATATGACTTTTAGCTTTTTCCGAAACCCATCAGTTGGCAAAAGAGTATTGTCAATGCAGAAACACTCTGAAGATTGCCTAATTATTTTGGATGAAGTCTAAATGTATTGCAGCTCAACCTCTGATGAATGGTAAAACCTAAAAACAGGATTATGTCCCGTGTGCAGCTAAGTTGCTTTTCATTTTTGTGATTCTTAAATTTGTACGTGTGCTGTGATTATCCATGATGATCATTCTTCGCTTGTATACCGCCTTTTGCTTGCCAAATTGCACGTCTTTGCTCACTGCAGAGGAGTTTCTGGTTAAAAAATTTCTTTTATGCAAATGAGGTTGCTTATATTCTTGACAAATTCAACAATTGGCTGTTACCGGGGAGACTGATTCTTGTGATATTTGGAGAGTAATGCGTGGTCTGGATTTATGTGATCCATATAGGATGATAACATGAATTAGCTGGGGGCTCATCTATGAAATTTATCAAAAAATTTAGGAGTCCCTTCCTTCTTTGGTAATAGGTCTGGAAGATGCATCACTTTCTTTTACTCTTTCTAATGACCATCCAAATCTTCTTCCTGGCTTTTGTCTTGTAAAGAACACGCTCAAATTAGACCTCTAGAGTTGCAAGATGTGAAGAAATGAAAAATAAGGTGATCATTCACTAGTGATGAGTGTGAAAAGTACAGGATTTTGAGACTGAATTTATGATTAGATCTCTCAAGTCACTCATGTGACAAGAGTCCATTGAGAATGCTCATGATTGACGATGCCGCAGTTCCATAGGTGTTGGCTGTGTATTACTCATACTAGGAAATCTGGCTCCATTTTGGAAATGAAAAATAAATCTTAGTGGGTTGCTGAAGAGTTTTGCATGTTACTGTAAGCATTGATATTGATGGCACTTCTTCTGTGAAGTCTGAGAACTTAATGGTTGTCTAGGAACTTCAGAGCATATACTGCATCAAATTGCTCCATTAATTTTCATGGGCAGAAAATATCGACTTATCTGGATCTTAGCCGGCTGGAGAGACCGGAAATTGGATTTGTAATACTCAGTTAAGCTGTTTTTATTCTTTTCCCTTCTAAACTGAGTCTTAAGGAATTATAATTTTTGGATACGAACTGTTCTAAGATTTGTTCAGGGTAGTCCTTCGCTTAAAGAACTGCATTTAGGCTGCTCGTATTGTGCAGATGAGGATCAAGATACTAATGTTGAAGTTGTTGATTATCCTACTCCCTCAATTAAGGCATTGATAATGAGGTGACTGAAATTGTGGAGTCAAATGATCTTCAAGCTCTAGAGTTGTGTTCCACGACATTGTCCCAAGTTCAATGCTGCAACTCTCAAGTATTTGACCCATGTCGATCTGTGGTGGGAGCTAAATTCAATAAAAATTTGAAGTCTCTTCTTAGAGCAGAATGTTGATTATCTGCCAAGAAAGCTAAAATTGAGTGCAAAGAGTATAATCACCTTTCAGCGATGGAAAATCCTAAAGTAAATAATTGTTGGCAAATTTTCAGTGCCTTCAAATTGCAGCTAAATATTGTCATCCAAGAAATGCTCGCAGGATTGCTAAAATCCATGTGTTGCACTTTTTTCTTCCATATGCACCAACCTGCTTGTAAATTACCATAGTAATATGCATATGACCGATCGGAAAACTACAATGCAGTAAACACAATTATCATCCCACCACCACCACCACTGGAGGAGAACATATCTGATGGGAACATCAAAATTCACGGAACATTGAAGCTAGTATCAAAATTACATATTTGCCGCACATATTTTACAACTACAAAGTTAGGTACAACAGTTGCAATTAATTGCATGCCACATAAATAAAGATGTTCATCAGCACAAAGGTTAATGCCAAGGAAATAAAATAAGATCCTCACGCCAGCTTTGAGTTTCAACAGTTCTGATCTACAGATAAGTGCAGATCCCTGGAAGCAAATGACTACACAAGACTCAAGTGAATGTGTCCACACGGTCTCCTTCTGCAGTCTCACCCTCCCCCAAGTTGCTGAACTCCAAGAAATGGGTGGGCCGATAACCTTCATGATAGTACTCCCTAGATGTTCCCAGCTCGATGCCATGCTCACAGTATGCTTTACTCCCAAGAAATTGTAATTCCAATGTCCATTATCTGGGATCTGGAGGTTAGAACAGTGAAAAGCAACATCAAACACAATGAAGGATATAAAGGTATGCCACAAACAATGCTGTATCACATGAAGTTGGCATGTCCTTACCATGTAGAAACCAAGGAAGCAGTCACTTAGGAGCACCAGCACCTTCACAATGGATCTGTCTAATGATGTAGCGGAGGAAGTCATGAAGATTCTAAGTAGCAAACAGTTATTCTATGAAGAAATGTGCTCGAACTATAATGGAAATCGGTTATTTCTTTCTCATAATCAGTCTCTCCAACATTTAGTAAAAGTGGCTCTTAAAACTAAAGGCAAACTCTCTCAAAATGTGAGTCATGAGCCGCCTACAAAAAAAGAATGAGAGAGTTTGAAGATTTTAGACTTTCGGGTTTCAGCCACTTTTACTAAATGTTGAAGAGACTGATCATCAGCAAGAAATAACCGGTTCTCATTATAATACGAGCACATTTCTTCAAAGAACAACTGTTTGCTATTTAGAATTTTCATAACTTCCACCACTACTTCTTAGACACAGCCATTGAGTTCATTAGACAGAATGACTTCAAACCTGAGGAGACAATTGAGGAAGTTCATTTGGCTGGGTATGCATCCATTCCAAACGCTTCAAATCATCGAGGAAGTCATGCTCTAGAAGAGCTGATGGCAAATGCTCTTGCTGATGAGTTTCCCCATTGTGGTGGCATGACAATACAACGAATTTCCTTCACCTGAGGGTTATCTGGAGGGCTAATGCCATACAAATAGCTTGCAATTTGAGTCCGCAAATCTACAATGCAGATGAACTTCTTAATATGTTTTTGGGCATAAAGTAATTGTATCCAGTTTTCTGCAAAAGAACCAACACAATTGTATCAGAAAATTGACCCAAGTCTTGTGGAAAATTAAAAAACTCAAGCACCAAACTACCTTTATATCCTCAGAATTTACATATATATGATTGACTTAGAGATAAGGATTTGTCGCTGAAATTGCTCTGACACGCCATTTAGTTTTAGAAACAAATGCATTGAAATTAGATGCTTACAAAGACTCGTTTTAATTCTGCACACATACAACCTTTGATCCGATAGACAAGCTATACTGTGTTACTTGAGTGGATAGTTCCTAAATAGGTGACAATTTCATTGTGCCCATAACATGCTTCATTGTAATTTATTGCCTGTTCTAGAGCTGGCCAACTTTATTCCTTATTCCCTTTTGGATTTATAAATTGTATCTGTACCCATGTATAGACAAGCATTTACTATAACTTCCTGAATTACTCTAATTAGTTTCCAGAATTGGTTATATTAATGTCCTTGATTCCTTTTCTGTGCAGATTAGAAACACAATGCAAATTCTCTTTTTGGAAGTCTCAGCATTATTTGCTTGATGACTATGGATCTTACAGCTGTCAACGACTCATGACAGTAGAAGGATCCAAAAGGAAGCATCAACAATCAATCAATGTTTTGCATCTCCATGTTCTTTCTTAATTTCTATATTAAGCTTTTCATTTTACTCTTCCTATTTGTTGATAAAACCTTGCCCCAATTCTTTCACATTGCTCAGACCCTTCCGCAATCTTTAGATACTATCTCCATGTGAAATTTTCACTTAAAATTACAGTACCATACAAATTGAACTAATCAAATCATTTTGGTGCACATGAGTTTATCGATGTGTCTTGCTGATCAACCTAGCTAGGGTAATAGATGAAATAGACAGTCGGCTATACCCAATTCATGAGGGCGAAGGATCCAATAGCTGTCGGAGCAGTCTGCGTCCAACCAACGGAAAGACTCCATTCTGTAGATCCAGTTGAAGACGGTACAGACCATACAGCCTATCTTTATGGGAAAAACGGGGCCAAGGATGCTGTGTTGACGAAATTGCAGGTCACTACATCTATTCTGATGGCAGGAACAGTTATAATTTAATCTATTATTCTTTCTTTCATCTGAAATATTAGGTTGTAGGAAGGGGAAACCATGGTGGTGGTTCTCAAACTCCTGCCGCATTTCAGCCAACCTGTCAAAAACTCAAGTCTGCTTGGGCAAGGACACAAATAAGGTTGACAAACATGATTCATAAGGATGGCGGCCACCCAAAGTTTCAGCTTTCACTCTACTGGTAAGTTTCTCATTTAACAGTTTTTACCCAAATCAAGCATAGCATAATTCATTTCTTATCCATTATCAGAGAAAGAATGGACATTTCTTATTCGTACCATAGGAAATGCAAAACAAAAAGTCTAAGTCAAAACACAGACACAAAAAAGTATGACAATTAAAAATTCTTCATCAGTATTAATTGAGCATCATTGGACCAGGAAATAGAAAAAACCCAAACAGTACCCAGCCATTTCAGATATCAATAGACAAGCATAATGTGCATAATTGTTACATGCAAAAATACCTACTGACTGCATGAATATAAAGCAATGAAAAGAGTAGGATGAGAAGTACCATGCAAGGGCAACCTTAAAGAGTAAAGACATGATTTTCAGAAGCAGAATGCAAGGGCAACCTTAAAGAGTAAAGACATGATTTTCAGAAGCAGACTTACTTGTTAGAAATGGTGTTCACCTCTTTCAGTCAATTTCAGCATTCATCTAGCGGTCACTTACACCTGTCCCTAACAACTCGACGCTTTCTGCTTCCATCTACATCATTGTACTTGGCATTTTGCCTTGCAGAATCCACCTGATTCTCATCTTTCTCAGTCTTGTATCAGCTCGTTGTTGTTTCCCTGGATTAGGTTCTACGTCTTCCATTGATACTGCACTTTTAGGACCTTCTCCTCCTTCAACCTCTGCATTATGCTTGACCTTGTCATAGTCTTGGTTGGAATTTGTGATGGAAGCCACATGGCCACCAAGATCCTTCTACCTCGCCAGTATCCTTCACCTTATCGTACTCTTGATCATAAATCTTGTTGCCAACCACAACACCACTGAGATCCTTCTTGCTTTCTTTCTTCTATCTCTGCATCATCCATGACATTAGCATACCCCTGGCTAAAACTCATGCTGGCAATCACATATCCACCGAGGTCCTTCTTGCTTTCTCCTCCTATAGTTGCATTGTCCTTGGCATTAACATACTCTTGGCTAAAACTTGCTTTCGCAACCACATGAGCACTGAGGTCCTTCTTGCTTTCTCCTCCTATATTTGCATTGTCCTTGGCATTAACATTCTCTTGTCTAAAACTTGCTTTCGCAACCACATGGCACCGAGATCCTTCTTGCTCTTTCTAGAGCAAAGTCCTGCTTTTAGATGAAAACCATTTTTAGGTTTGACCTCGAGTTCAAATTTCTCTTTCTTCAAATCCAACTCTTCTACGTCACCACCATCATAGTTTACAATATGAAGCATCTTCTCTCTATTGAAGGATTTAATTCTTCCTGCAAACCATTTTCTTAAGTATGGCCAGTAAACCTTTATTCTCATCCCCACAATCCTTTCAATGTCATTCTCATTCAAGTCCACCATCTGGAATGAAGGTATCTCCTTCCTTGGGCAAAGCCTGGATGAATATTTCTCAGTAGGAGATGCGATAAAAATTTCAACATCTACACTGTGCTTTCTCTTTTTCAGCTCTTGTGTAACATTCAGATTCTGCTCATCTCTGGTGACATTTGGCATTGCAGCTTCTTCATCTCCCTGGACCTCATTATGCACTTGCTGCTCACTTGGCTCTGAGGTAGCCTTTCCCTCAATGATAATGCACTCATCTTCACTGTTGACGTCTTCCTTCAAAGCAATGTCATCCATATTGGTCCCCATGCTTTATCTGTTCCCTTATCAACTTTTACTTCCTGAGTCCCAGGTCTCTTCCTAAACTGGGTCTTCATTAAACAGTGTAGTAGCTTAAGAAAATTTTAACTTCGTTGAACTTAAATACTGACCCTGCAAAAAAGAGTAATTCATAAAGAAAAATTCAGCACAGGTGATGCAGTTACATTATAACTGCCAAAGGAATCAGCAATTGACAATATTCTTGGCAACTTGCATCTATACACCCCCAAATAACAAAACCTCTAGTACTCAAAAAAACAGGCTAAATTTCTGCATTCGTAATAAGCTAGAGAAGATCTGGCACTCAAAGAGCCATTGAAACACTAGAAGCCCTCTCCACAAAGAAATAATCAAGTAACAAAAATCTGAGAATAGCTTCAAAGTAACTCTCAAATTCAAAGGATACTGTACAAAGTGAAAAAGAATGCTTCAACCTCTGTTTCCCAAGGTACAGAAAAAGAGTAAAAATACTTCTGACCATAATTAAAGATTCAAGGAGTTAACAGGATTTCTGAAATTAACAGATTTGAAATATCAGAACATTGGAATTCTGGGATTCTCGTTTTACTGCTATTGCTAACATTGGTACCAAATCTTTACAAAAAAAACCTTGAACATGATATTCGGATCACTGGAAGACAACTGATTTTCAGTGCAAACTATTGCACGATTTTGAACCTTAAGAATTTAATCCGAAAGATTCCTGAATTTCAACAATATTGAGTTTTTCTCACAGCTCCTATGATAGGATTCGTGTCTAAGAAACAGATTAAACGACAACAAAGTAAATCATAGACGAAGCATAACAGTGTAATAGACAATGACTCATCTTAAAACTCATTCATCAACTGAACTAGAAAGTAATGGTGTTACTGACTACAACTGGATGCCAAAGAAATGAAAGAAAAAGAAAATTAAAATATCTGATCAATCAAAAACACACAATTCTAAGAGCACTAATGTCTTCTCTCCTTAGATTTTCTAAAACTCTGACAACCTTAACCTGTTGAAATTTTCCAACAGCCAATTTCACACTTTTTTAGAAATCTCTGCTTTTTCCCCACAAAAGGCAAAACCCTCCCGATTAAACGACCTTCACGAAAGAAAAAAGCTGAAAGATTTAAGTAGGACAACGGCGATTTTACCAGGGTTTTTTCTACATCTGAGAAATCAGGACACAACACTGAAGGATTAAGCACACGAACGTAAAACCCACCACAAGAATTGTCCGTGGCAAATAAAATAAGTACTCCACTTAACAATCAAATAAACAACCAAAAGAAAAGGGGTAAGAGTGGCGAGTTTAATCAAACCTGATTAGAATACCAGAATGTGGAACACAAGCAAGAAAGCCCGGATTCTGTGAAGTCCTGGAATGTGAAAGCATAGACGAGAAATCCTAAGCCCCTTGGCAGTTGGTATAGAGTATAGACTGAAACACTGAGGCAGGGGGATATGATTCTGTAGTTGCTAAAGACTAAGGAGCGTCATGAGGGGAAAAAGAACGGCAGTTTCTTGTGTCAGTTGTCAGAAGGACAGGTGCCAAGAAAGGGCGGGAACCAATGGCAGTTGGTGCTCCACATTGGCTTAAGACGCTTTGCATCTTTCTTTTTTTTTTTTTTTTTGCCTCTCTCTCCCTCTCTCTCGGTTCACATGTATTTGCTTTAGGTACCACGCTAATCGAGTCGAGTCGAACCAAGTATTCGATTCCGAACTCGACTCGAACCTTTATCGAGTCAAGTTCAATCTCGCTCGTTTAAGTTAACGAGTTTTGAAATTTGATTGAGGTCGACTCAATAGGTGGCTTGAACTCGTCTCATTAATCATAAACTAGCTGATCTCGCACGAGCTTGATTTCGAATTTGAAAATTTATATTTTGTGAAATGATAAAAATTAATAAATCTAATGTAAAATGATAAACATACCCTCACTAATGAATCTAATGATCGGGGACGACGTAAGAAGGATTCCACAAGTGGCATCCTGCCACGGGTACTAATTCGTACCGCAGCCCACATGCCGGACCCACCTCAAGAGTGCATGTCCAGGAAGATATTGCTGCCCACAACAGAAGGATTCCACAAGTGGCATCCGTTTGTCGAGAATTTTCTGTTCGTTTGTTTATTGAAATAAACGAGCAAGATCGTAGTCGAAATGAGTTCATTTGAGTTTTCAAGCAGTTTGTTTCGATTGACAACTCTAGGTACCACTAGTATAGATGTGTTGCTTTTAATGTGATAAAGAATTTTGGAAATGGGTAGTTTTAGAATTAGCCAAAAAAAAAGTGTAAACAAGTATAATCAAGTTGAATTGAAAAGACAAGGAAGTGCAATGTAATTAATAAGACGCTTCACCTGTAGTTGACAAATGATGAATTGAAGTCATCAAGGAAGTAAATGGGAACTAAATAGGAACCATTGATGAATTGAAAGTCCTTGTTCAATTGTGTAGTACCAATGTTCCAGTCAATAACTTCTAACACCCTAATAGTCAAAACTTATTTATTTATCTAATCGAGTTTGAAATTAAAGCAAACTTGAGTTGTTTCGAGATAAATCAACTTTTTATTGAATCAAACACGAGTCAAATTTGAGTAACTTTTTTTTTTTCATTCAAAGTTATAGAGAAGAATAACCGAGTCAAATTTGAGTAACTTTTTTTTTTTTTTCATTCAAAGTTACAGAGAAGGATAACCAAGTGTAGAGAATTAGTTAATTACAAAAGTAAAATTTTGTTAATTCTCTACAAAGTTAAATTTGTGATCCTCATTTTGTTAATTCTCTACTCGAGTCAAATTGGAAAGACATTTTTTAGGAAGCCAGGAGGAAAACCATGTGCCATTTGCTTCCTTCCCACTCTCGGCAACAATGCACTTTTTGAAAACTGACAATATTTGACCACAAAACAAGAAAACTAACACTGTTTTGCTCTGATGTTCCCTCTCGAGTACAGAATCATATACTTCCCTTCAGAGTCACTACATTGTTCTATAAAAATTGACTTAGGCTTACTTCTGCGGACTTTACAATCCGGCATTTCTTGTTTTGCTCTTACATTCTACTCAGGTTGGTTAAACTTGCCTCTTTTTTAATTTTTTTGAAGTAATTAATTATATTTTCTTTGCAGATGTACAATCTATATGGTCCTTTTTTTTTTTTTTATTTTGCTCTATTTCTCTAAATGTTAGATCAGAATGTTATGTCTTACTTTCAAATTACAACATTTTCTTTCATGAACTTAGTCCTGTAGCCTGAAGGGTAGTTTAATTGGAAGGGTTGGGGTCGAATTGGAAAAGAAAGATCAAATGACAATGTGGAACACTAACAGGTTGACATTATATTCAGGATGTGCTTATTTATTATTAGAACTTCAGAAACTGAAGGCACAGAAGGTTTTAGTGCCTTTTGAATGCAACAATTCTGACAAATGAGATTTTTTCAATCCTTTTCCCTTTAATTCATTGGTGTCTAGTGGTCATGAGTACACAGGATTTTCTCAACCTAAATATCATTTTTAACCTATAGTCCAAAATTGGGTACATAATCTTGTATTAGCTAGTAAAAAAAATAAGAGATTTGAAATCCCAAATTCCACTTTTATGATACTTTAAATCCCTTCGTCTCAAAAATATTGTGACATATCACTTGAACTCCTTCACTCTGTCAGTTGAACAACATTAATTACCATATATATGCCCATATAGAACAGAGGTTGAATTTTTCCCTTTTTTAGTCAGTTTGAGTTTGTATGGCATAGCCTCTACTTTTCCCAGAGTTGATTTGAAGATATCCTAGGATTTATGTTACTATTCAACGAGGCATTGTGTGAATTGGAGTTCAAGTGTTTGAAGGTTTCCTTGAGTAGCAAACTGTTTCAAGCCTATGATGAATGTGGCATTTTAGATCGGTTTGTGGACTACTGGAATTTACATATTTGGGGTGGGTGTGTGTGTGTGTGTGTCTATATATGTATAAATTACCAAGAATATTGTTAATGACTGATTCCTTTGGCAGTTTTGAAGTAATTACATCACCTTTGCTGATTTCCTGTTAATTGGTTCTATTTTCCATGGTCAATAATCGAGTTCATTGAAGTTATAGTGATCAACCTCGTAGTCCTTACAATGAAGACTGGTTATAGGTAAAAGTTGACAAGAAAACAGCTAAAGCATCAATAGACAATATTGAGGAAATTGGTTTGAACAGAGGTGGTAACATACGAAGAGTTGCAGTTGAACAAAAGAGAAATTTGAAGTAGAAGTAAAGTCTGAAGGCAGTTTTAACATAAAAATAGAACTCTGCTCCAGAACAAGAGCAAGACATATTCTCCATAGGGTAAGGTCAAGAATAATGTGAAGAGTAGAAGGTATAAAATTCTGAGTCCCTAGAATCAAAGGAAGAATTTGGATAATCCAAGGAAGCAACCAGAGTCGAGCACACGTATTAATCAATGAACTGAAATTGAAAAGTGTGTTAGCTTAGGTGAAATTGAAGTTTAATCTGCAACTTATGAATTAATGTACTAGTTAGGAGATGCAAAGTCAAATTAACACATACAGTATAGGAATTGCTACAATATTGATGTTTAGTACTTTACCTCCTTAACTATCAATGCACTATTATTGTATTTTGAAGTTCTTCCACCCTGCTTCCATCGACGCACCGCTCGAGGGTAAAAAAGTAGTACAATAACTTGGTAAAAAGATCAAATGTCCATCTTCTTTGTAGGTAAAACAACAATAACAACCATAATTTGTCATTTGAATTATGTAAATTACCGACAAATACTTTGTTTTCTCTGTGAATTTATCTTTATATATATTATATATTCTTTATAGAAAGCTAAATAGCAAGTCAAGATTAGAAAAGGGACAAAATGTCATGGTTGAGCAACTACTGAAAAAGGGCCAAAAAAACATTTGTAATTCTATTAATTAAAGAGGTTATTGTCATTTCAATTGAGAAAAGTAGTTATCTTTATCACATTTAGAATATTAAATTATTCTATAAGACTCTAAATTTTGTTAAGCAAATCGTGTTTAATGATTTCCAACAATCTCATTAGTGAAATCCCTTCTTTATTTAACAAAATCAGGGAAAAAGAAAAATCTTAAGGGCATTATATTGCTGTAATTGTTAGTCTCGAAGGCAGAGTGCTAATAGTGAACGGTTGAGTGGTGCAAATTACAATTGTCCTTTTGTTTGAATATTTGATTGGGGCAATAGTTCGAAGGACTAACTTCATTTTGCACCCTAAACTTATATCACTTTTTTTGACATGCATTCAAAATTTTGATTTTAGACACTTTGCACCCTATAGTGTTCATTTTAAACACTTTGCACCCACTATTCTTAAATTTGTCCCATTTAAGTTCAATCGATAATTACATTCACAAAATTAACGATATATAAGATGGAAAAAATTAATGATCGTGTACTGTTTCATTATAATTATGATCTCTTAGCTTTTGTAATCACATTTAGTATATTTTCATTGATTTATATAGTTACTATTTTCGTATATTTATATAGTTACAATTATTAATATTATTAACAAAATTAATGCAATAAAAGATAGTGCAAACGTATTGTTTTAGTTTTGCTATGATACCTTGGCATATTTTGACCATTCTTGGCATAGTGTCATTAATTTGGTTTGGATAGTAGATTATTTGAGATAATTTGTTGAGGAAAAAAATATTATAGCACTTCTTTGATGTGATATATGTTAGATAAAAAGGTGGTTGAAATTTGTGTCAATGGTCCAAGCAAAAAAGTTTTAGACAAATAAATTTGTTAAAAATTGTCCTAAGAATTTGTTTAAAATTGAAAATTTTGTAAATCTTTCAAAATTAAAATTTAAAATGGAAGGTGACAAAAAGATCCAAGAGTAAGAGTGGAGTTAGTACTAGTTTGAATTAAACATTGTTTGAACCCATATAGTTGGAGTCTGTCCAAGTTTAGGCGTTCCAGTCCACATCTTGTTGGGGTATTTTAATAAAAAATCACAAATATCCTATTAATATTTTTAGTTACAAATTCTATACATTACTATGTAACGGTTATAAAGGTTAAATGGAAATAATGGATATAATGGTTATATATTTATTATGTATTATAATATGACCGTTATAAAATTAAATCCTACAATTATATTTTGTAGCTGAAACTTGTATATGACCACTCTTGATCTGCCAACTTATAACTCTTTTTTTTTTTTTAACTTATAAATAGAGGTTCTAACATTAGAATTTTGGGTTCTTCTATATTGTGAGATTCTAACTCTATACCCTTTGAAGGGATTCTTTACTATCTTTCTACTACTACTAATATACAATATATTAGAAAGATATGTTATTAGTAAAGTATTTTCTTATGGGGAAAGAACGGTGTTGTGTGAGGATTTTATCTCATTCCAATAGTATAGATTGAGTAGATCACATTGAGAAAATGTTGAACTATTGTATCCTGGAGGCAACATACTAAGATCTATTACATTGAATTATATTCTGTAGGGGTGGAAATCGTCTTAAAGAGAGCGATCTAGTCCACACCTTAACTCATGCCAAATTAACTTTTATGGCACAAATTATCCGCACTATCTATGCATTGTTGAGGTAATAGATTTTTGCTAATTTCCTTGTTGTATTCAACTAGAGAAATTTTTGCTACTTTTATGATTATTTTAGTCAAGAACCAACAATTTTAAGACGATTCTCATGTTAAGTAAATAAGATAGTTTGACTACTAAGTTGTTATTTATTGAGAAGGAGGTTGTGGAATCAGCCATCACAAGAGCTAAATTAGTAAATGATGTAAGGAGAGAAACTTGAAGTTGATTGGCCCGTGTGATTATTTCTCAAGTATAGTCTGATCAGAATGCTTAAATCAAATTGTTGTCAACTGGCGCTCGATAGTTGCACCAATGGCTGATTTTGTTGAACGTTATCCATAATATGCGGATTATCACGTAAGGTAGTTTCCTCAACATCCTGTTAATAGTAAATACTTGGGTATTTCTCGAAGTTGAGCAACCCAACATTATTATGATTGATAAATTCGGATCACTCTTTGTATCAAGACAAAAGATGAATGATAAAAGATAACAAAAGAAATTTTGATTCAAAATGAATGATTTAATGGATGACAAAAGAAGAAAGCTTCAATTAAGAAAATAACTCTTGTCTTCATGGTGATCTTTGAGCATTAATACATGCATGTTTTTAAATTCTCATAACATTATTGCATGTTCTCATGCGTCGAATAATGCAGCATAATGCATTTCATACTACCCTTAAATGTGCTTTTGTAATTACCACACTACCCTTAAATATCTTACCTCAATAATGCATAGATAGTGCAGATAATTTGTACCATAAAAGTTAATTTGGCATGAGTTGAAGCATGGACTAGGTTGCTCTCTTTAAGACGATTCGCATCCCTACAGAATATAATCCAGTATAATAGATCTTGGCATGTTGCCTCCAGGATACAATAGTCCAATCTTTGTTCAATGTGATTTACTCTAATCTACACTATTGGAGTGAGATAAAAACCTCACACAACACCATTCTTTCCCCATGAGAACTATTATGCTATTTTTTTAATTTTCACTATTTTTATTTCCCCATAAGAACTATTATACTATTCTTTCCCCATAAGAATATAGTGCTTTTATTTCTCATTCGGCTTGATTAATAGAATAGCCTAAAGATCAACTCTAGTCATTATGACTATTAGTAAAAATAAAAAATCTGCCAATTATTGGGTTTACTGCTACATCAGCAGTTAATATTCTATTTGCTATCAGTACTTTGGATAAAAATTAATATAGTAAATTATTCCAATTTGTTGGATTTTCATGCACTTAGATTAATTACTTCCATTAAGTCCTTGGGTCTTCCGTGTAGCTCGGTACATTAATTAATGGAAGTAAATCAACTAGACAATATGAGTTTTAATGATAGTAAACTAGAAAACAATTGTCTTCAAAATAGCCGTTTGTCAATAAGAAGCGCATCATATTATATTAAAGAGCAAATGCAAAAAAATGCCACTAAACCATTACCGTTTACGTGTTTTTGTCACTAAACTTTTTTTTTAAGCAAAAAATGTCACTAAAGTCATAAAATCTTCCCTTTTCTACCATTCTATCTAGTTTTAAATTTAAATTAGATGTATAGGTTAAATTGCCTTACAAAAAACACAATGATAAAGTTTTGACTTCTTTTACACATTAGCAATGTTTAAGGATTAATGTAGTAATATCAAATAATTTGCGACTTCAACTAAATTATATACAAGTTCCTAACCTATATTTAATTTCCAAAACAAATATCTGCTCATCAAAAAATAGATTCAAACCCACAAAAATGGATTTTTTTCGGCCCATACGAAAAGCCATTGAATTTGCTAGATAATTCAACTCATCTCCCTTGGATATTATTCTCGACAAAGAACTCTTGTAAACCATCAATTCCTTTTCTCTAATAATTACTTATATTCTAGAAAATATGAATTTCATAGCCATGAATTTTGGGACAAAATAAAAAAAGATTGAAAACCGAAGGCGGAATAGCTCTATGAAGGGCTTGATTACACTGTGGAGACCTATTTCCCCCTGAAAGATAAGGCATGTAGGTCACCTGATGTGTTTTTCGTCTTCTTTAACTCCATAATTAGACAGAATAGTAGAAAAGACAAGGTTTTATAAGTTGAGTGATATTTTTTACTCAAGAAAAAGTTTAGTGACAAAAACATATAAAAGGTAATAGTTTAGTGATATTTTTTTCCATTTGCTCTATGTTAAATATTATAAATAGTGGAGGCTTAAATTTTTACCGCTAATGTAGAACTTGATCTTATATTTTATGTGCATTTGATAATGAGCCTCTTAAATTGAAGAATAAAATTATGTTTACACCGAATATAAGACTTTGGGATTTGGTTCGATCCTTACTCTAAATTTGGGCAGATAATACTCATAAGCACGGATACGTTAGACTGCAAATTAAAAAAACAGTGAAAGTTCTTGGACTGGTTTGTGAAATATTTTGTATTAAAAAAAAATGACAATGGTTGGAACTTGGAAGCAAGTCGATACGCATATATACATATATATCCATGAAAATTAGTAGTAGCAGACTATTGGTGATTTTCATCATGGATGTTCTCTATTAATGGCATATTTGCTTTGCCTAATTCGTGTGCTAGTAGGAAAGAAGAAAGAATACATGAGGAAGGGGAAAAAAAATTAAAATGCATTGTATGCCATATAAGTATGGTACATGGTGGGGGTTACCTTATAATGTGAGTTTGAATTGAATTTATGCTGTGGATTTTCCTAATATTTGCTTTGAGTTTTACAGGTTAATACTCACTAAAAAGTGATGCACACTGTGAAGACAATTGAATTACTTATGATGTATTTTAGAAGAGACAATCCACAAGGAATTGTGATCTTGGCTCATAAAAATTGCTACTAGCTATTGAGGAGCTAATGAAAATAATGAAAAATAAAATGGCTTCACCTGATGTGAGCAATTATATGCCAATTATAAATGGATGAGAAATTTACTTATCCCAATTATAAATGGATGAGAAATTTACTCACCAAAGATTAGTTCAATATACTTGGCCACAAAGGGTGATTATTTGGAAAAAAAGAAAAATGAGAATATCATATCTTTGCTATTTATTTGTGTATTAAAAAAAATCTCAAATTTGAATCAAAGATATGATGTACATAGATGGGATTAGACATATGCCCAATCTAAGTGAAAAAAATTACCTATGAGGACACAACCATCTAGGGACTGGAGATCCCAAGAACTAGTTTGAAGACAAACGAATCATAGAGTGGTTTGAATGGTTAATATGCACTATTTGATTTATTATTATTAAACTGTCTATCCCTATGATGTAAGTACATTAGTGATCCTATGACGTTAAGTGAGGTTGAGAATTTCTTGTTTTTAAATCTCTTAATGAGTTCTATAACCCTTATGGGTGGGATGTCTAAGTCATGGGAGCAATCTTGATAGACTCACTTATATGAGTGTGGAAGTAAAGGCCACTTCTTGTGAGAATTTGGCTGATTCTCTACAGCACTCATGAAAACTGGAATAAAGCACAAGGCCATTAATGTGTTGGCTTATGAACCCTAATTTAGAACACTGAAAGGTTTATGTGTGTGATACAATTTCAGGTGCCCTTGAGTAGTCATAGTTTAAAGACTAAGTTTACTTTGACTCTAGTATGGAAAGTGCTGAGCAATAAGTGAAGGTTTAAAGGCATTGCCATCTTCATTATGTATGAACTTCTAATCTTTATCCTTTTGAGTGTTGAATATTGAATATTATATATTTTTTATTAAAATAAGTGGAGGATTGTTGGGGTATTTTAATAAAAAATCACAACTATCCTATTAATATTTTTGGTTACAAATTCTATACATTATTATGTAACGGTTATAAAGGTTAATTGGAAATAGTGGAAATAATGAATATATATATTATTATGTATTATAATGTGACCGTTATAAAATTAAATCCTACCATTATATTTTGGTAACCGAAACTTGTACCGTGACCATTCTTAATTTGCCAAATTATATCTCGTATTTTTTTTAAAACCTATAAATAGAGGTTCTAACGTTAGAATTTTGGATCCTTCTATATTATGAGATTCTAACTCTATACCCTATAAAGAGATTTTTTAGTATCTTTCTACTACTACTGATATATAATATGTTAAAAAGATGTGTTATTGGTAAAGTATTTTCTTATGAGACTAAGAATGGTGTTGTGTGAAATTTTTATCTCACTCCAATAATGTAGAAGTAGATCGCGGTGAAAAGAGGTTGGACTCTTGTATTCTGGAGACGACGTGTTGAGACCTACCATACTGGATCATATTGCGTAGGCGGCGAGCTGTCTTAAACAGAACAACCTAATTTGTGTCTCAACTCATGCCAAATTAACTTTTACGGTACAAATTATTTGCACTACTAATTTCCTTGCTGTATTCTACTAGAGAAATTTGTGTTACTTATATGATTATTTTAGTCGAGAACCAACACATGTTGCGCAAATAAGTGGGGAATTGTAATTTTTGAATCTGAACGGTTCTGAAAATTATTCAGGGTAATCCTTCGCCTAAAGAACTGCATTTAGGCTACTCATGTTGCGCAAATGAGGATCAGGATACTAATGTTGAAGTTGTTGATTATTCTACTCCTTCAATTAAGGCATTGATAATGAGGTGACTAAAATTGTGGAGTCAAATGATCTTCAAGCTCTAGAGTTCTATGTTCCACAACATTGTCGCAAGTTCAATGCTGCAATTCTCAAGTATTTAATAAAAAATTTAAGTCTCTTCTTAGAGCCAGAATTCCAGAATGTTGAGCTAAAATTGGGTGCAAAGAGTATAATCACCATTCAGCGATGGAAAATCTTAAAGAAAATATCTATTGGCAAATTTTCAGTACTTTCAATTTGCAGCTGAATATTGTCATCCAAGAAATGTTCGCATGATTGCCAAAATCCATGTGTTGCACTTTTTTCTTCCATACGCACCAACCTGCTTGTAAATTACCATAATAATAAGCACGACCGATTGGAAAACTACAATGCAGTAAACACAATTATCATCCCACCACCACCACCCCCAGAGGAGAAACATATCTGATGGGAACATCAAAATCCACAAATCATTGAAGCTAGCATCAAAATTACATATCTCACACATATATTTACAACTACAAACGTAGGTACAACTTGCAATTAATTGCATGCCACATAAATAAAGATGTACATAAGCACAATGGTTAATGCCAAGGAAATAAAATAAAATCCTCACACCAGGCCTCGGGCTTCAACAGTTCTGATCTACAGATAAGTGCTGATCCCTGGAAGCAAATGAATACACAAGACTCAAGTGAATGTGTCCACAAGGTCTCCTTCTTCTGCAGTCTCACCCTCCTCCAAGTTGCTGAACTCCAAGAAATGGGTGGTCCGATTATCCTCATGATAGTACTCCCTAGGTGTTCCCAGCTCGACTCCATGCTCAAAGTATGCTTTACTCCCATGAAATTGTAATTCCAATGTCCATTATCTGGGATCTCGAGATTAGAACGTTGAAAAGCAACATTAAACACAACGAAGGGTATAAAGGTATGTCAAAAACAATTCTGTATCACCTGAAGTTGGCATGTCCTTACCACGTAGAAACCAGGATGTCCTCACCATGTAGAAACCAAGGAAGCGATCACTTAGGAGCATCAGCACCTTCTCAATGGATCTGTCTAATAAAGTAGTAGCAAAATCACAAAGATTTTAGGTAGCAAACAGTTACTCTTCAAAAAATGTGCTCATATTATAATAGAAACCGATTATTTCTTCTTCATGATCAGTCTCTCTATAATTTAGTAAAAGTGGCTCTTAAAGCTAAAGGCAAGCTCCCGCAGAAAGTGAATCAAGAACTGCCCACAAAGAGAATGAGAGCCATTGAAGATTTTAGAGTTTCGGGTTTCAGGGTTACCTCTAATTGCAATGAGAAATCAGTGTATCATTTGTGATACCTTGTTCCTTGCCCCACATCGATTGAGCGGAGAGGAAAGCTTGGGTCCAATGGCTACTTAGCAACTTGGGTTAACCATTTTGGCCTAAGTGGTTTCAACCCAAAAGTTGCTCATGCTAGCCCTAGGACCCAAGTCATGGCATCATCTATCAAACGAGCAAACTCTGTTCATTTGATAGATAATATGCTAATTTTTATTGCAATTAGATGCACTCCTGAAACCCAAAACTCCAAAATGTTCAAACTCTCTCACTCTTTTTGCAGATAGCTCATGACTCACTTTTTGAGAGAGCTTGCCTTTAGGCTTAACAGTCACTTTTACTAAATGTTGTTGAGACTGATCATGACCAAGAAATAACCGATTCTCATTATAATATTAGTACATTTCTTTAAAGAACAACTACTTGCTACTTAGAATTTTCATGACTTCCACCACTACTTCATTAGACAGAGTCATTGAGTTCATTCGACAGAATGACTTACAACAGGAGAAGACAATTGAGGAACTTCATTTGGCTGGGTATACATCCATCCGAAAGGCTCCAAATCATCGAGGAAGTCATGCTCTGAAAGAGCTGATGGCAAATGCTCTTGCTGTGAGTTTCCCTATTGTGGTGGCATGGCAATACAACGAATTTCCTTCACCTGAGGATTATCTGGAGGTCTAATGCCATACAAATAGCTTGCAATTTGAGTCCGCAAATCTACAATGCAGATGAACTTCTTCACTATGTTTTTGGTCATAATGTAATTGTATCCAGATAGCAACACAACTGTATCAGAAAATTGACCCGAGTACTGCAGAATAAAAAAAAGTCCAAGCACCAAACTACCTTTATATCCTCGGAATTTACATATATATGATTGACTTAGAGATAAGGATTTGTCGCTGAAATTGCACTAACACGCCACTTAGTTTTAGAAATAGACATGTCGAAAATAGATGTTATAAAAACTTGTTCTAATTCTCCACACATACAACCTTTTGATCCAGATAGACAAGCTATACTGTGTTACTTGAGTGGGTAGTTCCTAAATAGGTGACAATTTCATTGTGTCCATAACATGCTTCATTGTAATAAATTGCCTGTTTTAGCATTGGCCAACTTTATTCCTTATTCCCTCTTGGGTTTACAAGCTGTATCTGTACTCGTGTATAAACAAGAATTACTATAACTTCCTAAATTACTCTAGTATTTTCCAGAATTGCTTATATCACTGTCCTCGATTCCTTTTCTGTGCAGATTAGAAACACAATGCAAATTCTCTTTTTGGAAGTCTCAGCATCAGTTGCTTGATGACTATGGCTCGTACAGCTGTCAACGACTTACGACAGCAGAAGGATCCAGAAGGAAGCATCAACAATGAATTGGTGTTTTGCATCTCCATTTATTTTCTTAATTTCTATATTAAACTTTTCATTTTACTCTTCCCATTGGTTGACAAAACCTTGCCCCAACTCTTTTACTCTGCTCAGACCCTTCAGCAATCTTTAGATACTATCTCCATGTGAAATTTTCATTTAAAATTACAGTACCATACAAATTGAACTCATCAAATCTAGTTGGTGCACATGAATTTATCGATGTATCTTGCTGATCAACCTAGATCGGGTAATAGATGAAATAGACAGTCGGCTATACACACTTCATAAGGGTGAAGATGCAATAGCAGTCTGAGCAGTCAGAGTCCAACCAAGGGAAAGACTCCATTTTGTAGATCCAGTTGAAGATGGTACAGACCACAAATGCTCCAGCCTATCCATTTGGGAAAAATGGGGCCAACAATGCTGCGTGGACAAAATTGCAGGTGACTACATCTATTCTGATGGCAGGAACAGTTATAATTTAATCTATTATTCTTTCTTTCATCTGAAATATTAGGCTGCAGGAAGGGGAAACCATGGTGGTGGTTCTCAAACTCCTGCCGCATTTCAGTCAACCTGTCAAAAACTCAAGTCTGCTTGGGCAAGGACACATCTTAGGCTGACAAACATGATTCATAAGGATGGCGACCACCAAAGTTTCAGCTTTCACTCTACTGGTAAGTTTCTCATTTAACAGTTTTTACCCAAATCATGCATAGCATAATTCATTTCTTATCCATTATCAGAGAAAGAATGGACATTTCTTATTCGTACCATAGGAAATGCAAAACAAAAAGTCTAAGTCAAAACACAGACACAAAAAAATATGACAATTAAAATTCTTCATCAGTATTAATTGAGCATCATTGGGCCAGGAAATAGAAAAAACCCAAACAGTACCCAGCCATTCCAGATATCAATAGACAAGCATAATGTGCATGATCGTTACATGTAAAAATACCTCCTGACTGCATGAATATAAAGCAATGAAAAGAGTAGGATGAGAAGTACCATGCAAGGGCAACCTTAAAGAGTAAAGACATGATTTTCAGAAGCAGACTTACTTGTTAGAAATGGTGTTCACCTCTTTCAGTCAATTTCAGCATTCATCTAGCGGTCACTTACATCTGTCCCTGACAACTCGACGCTTTCTGCTTCCACCTACATCATTGTACTTGGCATTTTCCCTTGCAGAATCCACCTGATTCTCATCTTTCTCAGTCTTGTATCAGCTCCTTGTTGTTTCCCTGGATTAGGTTCTACGTCTTCCATTGATACTGCACTTTTAGGACCTTCTCCTCCTTCAACCTCTGCATTATGCTTGACCTTGTCATAGTCTTGGTTGGAATTTGTGATGGAAGCCACATGGCCACCAAGATCCTTCTACCCCGCCAGTATCCTTCACCTTATCGTACTCTTGATCATAAATCTTGTTGCCAACCAAAAAACCACTGAGATCCTTCTTGTTTTCTTCTTCTATTTCTGCATCATCCATGACATTAGCATACTCCTGGCTAAAACTCATTCTGGCAATCACATATCCACCGAGGTCCTTCTTGCTTTCTCCTCCTATATTTGCATTGTCCTTGGCATTAACATACTCTTGGCTAAAACTTGCTTTCGCAACCACATAGCACCGAGATCCTTCTTGCTCTTTCTATAGCAAAGTCCTGGTTTTAGATGAAAACCATTTTTAGGTTTGACCTCGAGTTCAAATTTCTCTTTCTTCAAATCCAACTCTTCTACGTCACCACCATCATAGTTTACAATGAGAAGCATCTTCTCTCTATTGAAGGATTTAATTCTTCCTGCAAACCATTTTCTTAAGTATGGCCAGTAAACCTTTATTCTCATCCCCACAATCCTTTCAATGTCATTCTCATTCAAGTCCACCATCTGGAATGAAGGTATCTCCTTCCTTGGGCGAAGCCTGGATGAATATTTCTCAATAGGAGATGCGACAACAATTTCAACATCTGCACTGTGCTTTCTCTTTTTCAGCTCCTTTGTAACATTAAGATTCTGCTCATCTCTGGTGACATTTGGCATTGCAGCTTCTTCATCTCCCTGGACCTCATTAAGCACTTGCTGCTCACTTGGCTCTGAGGTAGCCTTTCCCTCAATGATAATGCACTCATCTTCACTGTTGACGTCTTCCTTTAAAGCATTGTCATCCATATTGGTCCCCATGCTTTATCTGTTCCCTTATCACCTTTTACTTCCTGAGTTCCAGGGCTCTTCCTAAACTGGGTCTTCATTAAACAGTGTAGTAGCTTAAGACAATTTAACTTCATTGAACTTAAATGCTGACCCTGCAAAAAAGAGTAATTCATAAAGAAAAATTCAGCACAGGTGATGTAGTTACATTATAACTGCCAAAGGAATCAGCAATTGACAACATTCTTGCCAACTTGCATCTATACACCCCCCAAAACCTCTAGTACTAAAAAAAAACAGACTAAATTTCTGCATTCGTAATAAGCTAGAGAAGATCTGGCACTCAAAGAGCCATTGGAACACTAGAAGCCCTCTCCACAAAGAAATAATCAAGTAACATAAATCCCAGAATTACTTCAAAGTAACTCTCAAATTCAAAGGCTACTGTACAAAGTGAAAAAGAATGCGTCAACCTCTGTTTCCCAAGGTACCGAAAAAGAGTAAATATACTTCTGACCATAATTAAAGATTCAAGGAGTTAACAGGATTTCTGAAATGAAGGGACTTGAAATATCAGAACATTCGAATTCTTGGATTCCTGTTTTACTGCTATTGCCAACATTGGTAGCAAATCTTTACAAAGAAAAACCTTGAACATGATATTCAGATCACTGAAAGTCACTACTGATTTTCAGTGCAAACTACTGCACGATTTTGAACCATAAGAATTTAATCCAAAAGATTTCTGAATTTCAACAATATTGAGGTTTTCTCACAGCTCCTATAATAGGATTAGTGTCTAAAAAACAGATTAAACGACAACAAAGTAAATCATAGACGAAGCATAACAATGTAATAGACAATGACTCATCTTAAAACTCATTCATCAACTGAACTAGAAAGTAATGGTGTTACTGACTACAACTGGATGCCAAAGAAATGAAAGAAAAAGAAAATTAAAATATCTGATCAATCAAAAACACACAAATATAAGAGCACTAATGTCTTCTCTCCTTAGATTTTCTAAAACTCTGACAACCTTAAACTGTTGAAATTTTCCAACAGCCAATTTCACACTTTTTTAGAAATCTCTGCTTTTTCCCCCACAAAAGGCAAAACCCTCCCGATTAAACGACCTTCACGAAAGAAAAATGCTGAAAGATTTAAGTAAGACAACGGCTATTTTACCAGGGTTTTTTCTACATCTGAGAAATCAGGACACAACAATGAAGAATTAAGCACACGAACGTAAAACCCACCACAAGAATTGTACCGTGGCAAATAAAATAAGTACTCCACTTAACAAACAAAATAAATAACCAAAATAAAAGGGGTAAGAGTGGCGAGTTCAATCAGACCTGATTAGAATGCCAGAATGTGGAACACAAGCAAGAAAGCCCGGATTCTTTGAAGTCCTGGAATGTGAAAGCATAGACGAGAAATCCTAAGCCCCTTGGTAGTTGGTATAGAGTACAGACTGAAACACTGAGGCAGGGGGATATGATTCTGTAGTTGTTAAAGGCTAAGGAGCGTCAAGAGGGGAAAAAGAAGGGCAGTTTTCTTGTGTCAGTTGTCAGACGGACAGGTGCCAAGAAAGGGCGGGAACCAAGTGGCATTTGGTGCTCCACATTGGCTTAAGACGCGTTTTTTTTTTTTTGCCTCTCTGTCTCTCTTTTGGATCACATATATTTGCTTTAGGTACCACTAGAGCTGTTAATTGAATTGAGTCGAGTATTGGATTCCGAACTCGACCAAAGTCTCGATATCGAGTCAAGTTCGAACTCGCTCGTTTAAGTCAATGAGTTTGGAAATTTAATCGACCTCGACTTAATAAAGGGAATAAGTGACTCAAACTTGACTCGTTAATTATAAACAAGCCGAGTTTGCACGAGTTTGACTTCAAGTTCGAATTTGAAAATTTATATTTTGTGAAATGATAAAAATTAATAAATCTAATGCGAAATGATAAATATACCCTCATTAACGAACATAAACGAGCTACTCGATGAAGAAACGAGTGGAGCTTAACTCGACTCATTTATTTGTCAAGTATTTTCTGAGCTCGAACTCGGCTTTGTTTATTGAAATAAATGAGCCGAGCTAGAGTCTTGTCGATTGAGTTCATTCGAGTTTTTGAACAACTCGTTTCGATTAACAGCTCTATGTACCACAAATATAGATGTGTTGCTTTTAATCTGATAGAGAATTTTGGAAATGGAGTAGTTTTAGAATTAGCCAAAAAAAAAAAAGTGTAAACAAATATAAACAAGTTGAATTGAAAAGACAACGAAGTCCATTGTAATTAGTAAGATGCTTTACCTATAGTTGACAGATGATGAATTGAAGTAATCAAGGAAGTAAATGGGAACTAAATAGGAACCATTGATGATCATCTTTAATAAAAGGATAAAAAAACAGTTGAGTCGAAAAATATTAGCTATATTATGTATGTCATGGGTTCGAGTCATCAAAGAGATACATTGAAAATCATTGTTAATCCTCTTTTTTAAAAAAAAAAGTTGAATTGATTAATATTAGCTATATTATGTATGTGACATGGTAACGTGCAAGTAACACATAATTGCCATCAAGTTTTTTAATGGGTTATTTCTCATGTGATATTTGAATAACCCACCATCCTTGTTCAATTACGTACTATGCATATTCCAATCAATAACTTCTAACATCCTAATAGTCGAAATTTGTTTATTTATCTAATTGAGTTTGAAATTTTGAGCAAACTTGAGTTGTTTTGAGATAAATGAGCTTTTTGATTGGGTCAAACTCAAGTCAAATTTGAGTAACTTTTTTTTTTCATTCAAAATTATAGAGAAGGATAACCAAGTGTAGAGAATTAGTTAATTAAAAAAGTAAAATTTTGTTAATTCTCTACAAAGTTAAAATTCTAGTCCCCATTTTGTTAATTCTCTCCTCGAGTCAAATTGGAAAAACATTTTTCAGGAAGCCAAGAGGAAAACCAAGTGTCATTTGCTTCCATCCCACTCTCGGCAATGATGCGCCTTTTGACAACTGATAATATTTGAACTCGCCACTTTTACCCCTTTTATTTTGGTTGAATCTTTCCCTTTTTTTTTCAGTTTGAGTTGGTATGGTATAGCCTCTATGTTTCCCGGAGTTAATTTGAAGATATCCTAGGATTTATGTTACCATTCAACGAGGCATTATGTGAATTGGAGTTCAAGTGTTTGAAGGTTTCCTTGAGTAGCAAACCATTTCGAGCTTATGGTGAATGTGGCATTTTAGATCGGTTTATGGACTACTGGAATTTTCATATATATGTATGTATATGTATAAATTACCAAGAATATTGTTAATGACTGATTCCTTTGGCAGTTATGAAGTAAATTACATCACCTTTGGTGATTTCCTGTTAATTTATTCTGTTTTGCATGGTCAATAATCGAGTTCATTGAAGTTATAGTGATCAACCTCGTAGTCCTTACAATGAAGACTGGTTATAGGTAAAAGTTGACAAGAAAACAGATAAAGCATCAATCGACAATATTGAGGAAATTGGTTTGAGCAGAGGTCGCAACATTCGAAAAGTTGCAGTTGAACAAAAGAGAAATTTGAAGTAGAAGTAAAGCCTGAAGGCAGTTTTCACAATAAAAATAGAACTCTGCTCCAGAACAAGAGGAAGACATATTCTCTATGGGGTAAGGTCAAGAATAATGTGAAGAGTGAAAGGTATAAAATTTTAAGTCCGCAGAATCAAAGGAAGGATTTGGATAATCCAAGGAAGCAACCAGAGTCGAGCACACGTATTAATCAATGAACTGAAATGGAAAAGTGGTTTTTTTTTTTTTCCGGAAACGTTAGAATATTCATTAAAACAGAGTAAATTGTACAAGCATTGAGCAAAGGCTCATTCTGAGCTATACAAAAGTGGTTAGCTTAGGTGAAATCTGTCTAAAATTGAAGTATGAGCTCCAACTTATAAATCAATGTACAAAGTGAAGTTACTATCAATTGCACTATTATGATATTTTGAAATTCCTCCATCTTGCTCCCACCCACCCCCGAGGAAAAAGAGGTAGTACAATAACTTGGTAAAAAGATCAAGATTAGAAAAGGGACAAAATGTCATGGTTGAGCAACTACTGAAAGAGGGCCAAAAAAACATTCGTAATTCTTTTAACTAAAGAGGTTATTGTCATTTCAATTGTGAAAACTAGTCATTTTTATCACATTTAGATTATTAAATTATTCTATAAGACTCTAAGTTTTGTTAAGCAAATCATGTTTGATGATTTCCAGCAATCTCATTAGTGAAATTCCTTCTTAATTTAACAAAATCAGGGAAAAAGAAAAATCTTAGCAACCTCTGATGAATGGTAAAACTTAAAGACAGGATTATATCTTTTTTCAGCTATGTTGCTTTCACACAGTATGACGCTTAAATCTGTCTGTGTAATGTGACAACCTGTGATGATCATTGTATGCCTGTATACCGATTACCTTCTTATGCTTCCTAAGCTGCACAGCGTTGCTCACAGCGGAGGAATTTACGGTAAATCAACTTTTTTATGCTTTGAGGTTGTTTATGATTTTTGTGAACCGCATAGGATAACAAAATCAATTAGTTGGGCGGTCAAGCTTGTTGTAGTACTCTAGTGTTATTTATCAAGAACTTTAGGTGTCCCTTATTTGTTATAGGTGATGGAAGCTCAAATAACTTTTAGTTTTTCTCCTGACCATCTATTTATCTTCTTCTTGGCTTTGGTCATATGAACAACAAACTCAAGTTCGACCTTTAGAGTTGCAATATATGGAGAAATATGAAGAAATGAAAAGCGAGATGATCATTCATTACTGATGAGAGTGAAAGCTACAGCAGTTTCAGAGGTCTTGCTGTGTAGTATTATTTATACTCGGAAATGGGGCTCCGATTTGGAATGAAAAAAACAATCTCTATGGGTTGCTGAAGAGTTTCACGTGTCTATATTTGTTGCACATTTTTTTGTGAAGTTCAAGAACTTCAAAGTATATACTACGATTAGTTTTGCTCCGTTAATTGTCATGTGCAAAACCTTAGCTTATCTGAATCTTAGCTAGCTGTGGAAAATGGATTTGTAAGTATCCAATTCAATTTTTTTTTAAAATTATTTCTCTTTTAGACTGAATCTAAACTGGATGTGAAAAGTGGTGGTTGATTCCGTTGTAGGACTTATTCAGGGTTGCTCTTCACCTGAAGAACTGCATTTAGGCCACTCATGTTGCCCTCGCGAGGATCAAGATGCTAAAATTGAGGCATTTATAACGAATTTTAGGGATTGTGGAGTCAAATAATCTTGCAGCTTTTAACCTCAAGTATTTGACCCATGTGGATAAGTCGTGGTAGCTAAATTTAATCAAAACTTAAACTCTCTTCTTAGAGCCAGAATTCCAGATGGTTGGCTCGATTATCAGCCAAGACAGCTAATACTAATCTAAATTGGATTCAAAGAGTGAAATCACCTGTCAGAGATGGAAAATCTTTAAGGAAGACTGATGGCAAATTTTCAGTGCCTTCATTCTACAGGTAAATATTCTCGTCCAGAAAAATGATCACAGGATTGCCAAAATTATTATGGGAATCTATCTGTTGCACTTTTTTCTTCCATAAGCACCAGCCCGCCTGCTTGTCAATTACCGTAATAATATGCAAGACCAATCGGAAAACTACAATGCACTAAGCACAATTACCATCCCAAACTATCCGGCCCGCCACCACCAGAGAAGAAACATATTGGATGCGAACATCAAAATTCACAAAACGCTGAAGCTAGCATCAAAATTACATCTATATACAGCATTTATTTTCAACTACAGAGGTATGTACAACAGTTGCAGTTCTCTGCATCCACAGCAATAAAGATGTACATCAGCACAACGGTTAATGCCAAGGAAATAGAATAAGATCCTCACGCCAGCCTCAGGCTTCAACAATTCTGGTACAGATGAGTGCTGATCCTTGGAAGCAAATTAATACCCAGGACTCAAGTGAATGTGTCCTCACGGTCTCCTTCTGCAATCTCACCCTCCTCCAAGTTGCTGAACTCCAAGAAATGGGTGAACCGATGATCCTCATGATAGTACTCCCTAGGTGTTCCCAGCTTGAGTCCGTACTTCATGCTCGGAGTATGCTTTACTCCCATGAAATTGTAATTCCATTGTCCATTATCTGGAATCTGGAGATCAGAATGGTGAAAAGCAACGTTAAATACAACAAAGGATATAAAGGTATGTCAACCAACAATATTGTGTCACCAAATAATACTCGGCAGTTGCCATGTGCTTACCATGTAGAAACCAAGGAAGCGATCGCTTAGGAGCACCTGCACCTTCTCATAGTGTGGGCAAGTAACCATGAGGATTACTTCCTGTATCTTTGTTTGTGCGTCCCCATTCATAACCTGATGGTGTCAACTTATAAGCAGTTAATGAGCAGGAACCAGGCGTAAAACTGCAAGTTAGTATAATGCACTTCTCTCCATCCCATTGCTTGTTGTTCTCCAAAATCCAAGCATGACTTGTCACATCCTACAATGCCCAAAAAATTTCATGTTAGATATGTTGAAAACAAAAAAGTGCAAGGTACGAGTAGTATGGATACATCCTGATTTTGTATCAACATGTAGAGCATCAAACACAGAGAATCAGTAAACAATGTATATAGAAGAGAGAATGACTTCCAACCTGAGGAGACAATTGAGGAAGTTCATTTGGCTGTGTGTGCATCCATCCCAAAGGCTCCAAATCATCAAGGAACTCATGCTCTGGAAGAGCTGATGGCAGTTGCACTTGCTGATGAGTTCCCCATTGTGGTGGCATGGCAATACAACGAATTTCCTTCACCTGAGGATTATCTGGAGGGCTAATGCCATACATATAGCCTGCAATTTGAGTCCGCAAATCTGCAATACATATGAACTTCTTCAATATGTTTTTGGGCATGATGTAAGTGTAGCCAGTTTCCTGCAAAAGATTGCAACACAATTATATCAGAAAATTGACCCCAATCTTCCACAAAAAAATAAATAAATAAAAGAAGCATGTAACTACCTTTATATCCTCAGAATTTACATATATATGATTGACTCGGAGATAAAGATTTGTCGCTGAAATTGCTCTAACACGCCAGTCAGTTTTAGTAATATGTTGACCTTGCTCATATGGGCTTGTAGTCGTAACAATCAGTTCATCCCCATGAACATTGGTGGTTTTTGTGGTGACTGCTGTCAGCTGACTTGCTTCCTTGGCCTATACAAAGGAGAAAAATAATTGAGTTATGTATAACAGCGTTCAGCCGATCACCCTTCACGCTATATAAGACACAATCAAACCACAACTTACATGCTTTTCGATCTCAGCAATTTGCTGTCGCTGCTGAGAAGGTGGAGTAATTTCAGCTCCAAGGATTATATCACGAATCTCAGATTGTGTAAGCGCTGAAGTGTTCACATTGTTCTTCTTGGCATAATCTGACAATATAAGATCTCTCAAAGCAACCTCAGCCTGTATAGCAGAAGAATCCACCATGAATTGTAATATTGAAGAAAGAATCCAACAAAAATTCCATCACAGAAAGAGGAAGGTTTTGGGCATTTTATTCTTGGGTATATACTTATTTCTTTATTAAAGGAATATTCCAGTAGGTTTACCTTCATCCATTGATCATCTGTAAGAGAGGGCCAAATGTGATGTGGTTCAGTAACAATTGTCTTGTCTGGCTTCAGTAACATCTTTGCCTTCTCATTGTTCACATGAAGTGCTCTCAAGATTAGAATCAATCTGGAGAATGCCGTGTATGAGGAAATACTTTTGAGCCAATCATCATATATGTTAAACAAAACCATTTGCGGTTCTGTAGCTTTCAGTATCAGATCACCAAATTTCTCAATTTTCAAGCATGCTTGGAACGGTAGTTGAAGCTCACTTCCTTTAATGACAATATTTGGAAAGTCCAGTAGGTGAACCTCCAAGGGATCCAACATTCCCTTACGAGTGACAATGATCTGCTTCGGCTGTTCTTCAACAGGTAAAGAACGTACGAGGGCCGCCACTTCTTCTGCAGTCTTCCACTTGGCCAGCTGTCCTAAACGCTTTTGCCCAGCCCAAACACTAGTGTGAATAACCTGCAAAAGGCAAACATCAATCTCATGCCAGAAAAACAAAGAAAAGAACCACCATAAGTAAGTGGCAAAAAGCAAACCTTGAGAAATAGCTGCCCCGTCCTCGGGTTGAAAATGAAGATGGCACCATTGATCGGTTTTGTAGTTAGATTGCCTTCAAAGGTCTTGTGAATGGTCACTCTGTAGACATTAGTGTCATCAACGAACCAGATTATCTGGTTACTGAAGATTTCACCATAATTTTGAGATGACAGGTATGGCTCTGTTGGCTCTGAAGAATACAGTTGCAAGCCTTTCCTTATCCGTTCCCTCAAAACATATAAAGCAGGATTTGACTGCATACAGAAAACAGACAGCTTGTGATATTTGCATGAACAATCATAAATGAATCAAAAGAAAATAAAATACCAACAACATTCAAACAAAATCCAAAAATTTAATGCACCTTCATGATTTTATTCATTGCCTGAGCAAACAACGGTTTAGAGCCGGGGAACCAGTTACCAAATGCAGAATGCAAGTTGTAAGCAAGATCAATCCCAATCATCACCCCTGGAAAGAGCAATAGACAATCAAGATTGTGAAGAGACAGAAGAAGAAGAAGAAGAAGCCATCACAAAACTTATGCCGATGACGTACCAGTTGGTGAAGGATATATAGACATATTGTCTGTTGTGTAATCCATAAATTTTGCCCTAGTATATCGCTCAATGTCATGAGAGTCATAATCACCCCAACGAAGCTGAACATCTATCCAATATTTATTGCTAGCTTTCTGATCAAAAACATCCTTAGACTCGGCCACAAGACTAGGCTTTGACATAGGCCATCTATGGGCTGCAAAAAGAAGAACGTCAGCACAAGAGCTGTTCATTTTGTAGCTTTTTCTCGGATGAATGGTTTCCTTCTGCACAGTCTCAATTTCCAATGCATCAAGTTCTTGATCCAAGACCTGGCAAAGATCCATCACAACACTTTCATGAATCTTCTGCCACAAGTGAGCACGGAATATCTGTATCAGAGATATCTTCAAAGTTGGAATCTTTCCGTGCATAAATATCCCTGTCAAATCAAGCTGCACTTGAAAACCGACATAAACATTTGCTCGATTTATTGTGGGTGACCACCAAAGCGTAAATCTGCGGTTAGGGATTTGGTTGAGCCCAGATCTCTGTGCATTCGTCAGCTTCTTATACTTCATGGATTCCTCAAAACCTGATGCCTTTTCCCAGAAGAGACCCTCCCAAGTAGGGAAGCTGAAATGACAAGATAAACAAATCAGATCCAGGAATGGCTAAGAACAATTGAATATACACAATCAAACAGGAGATGTGCGCAGTCAAGTCAACAAGCCAATAAACATACCCAATATCGACTAATAAGAAACCAGACAACCCCTCCCCCCCCCCGGGGGGTGGGCCTGCAAAAAATATTTCTTGCAGCTAATGACCAGACAATGCAATCTGGAATCCTTTGTTTTGATACTTCTCTCTTCATTTTTTTTTTTTTAAATGGAGTTTCCTGCAAACTACTGACCAAACAATTTTTAATACTTCTCTTTTCTTTTCAGAAAAAAGGAGTTTCCCTTTCACATCAGATGATGACATCTTAGTACCATGGCTTAGAATAAATAAATAAAATCACACGCACATATGAAGAAGAAGGTTTCAAGAATAGTTCATGTGGTGCAGAAGTGGACAGGAACGAGACCAGTAGTCAAAGGAAGAAATATATATTGAGACTTACTATGTCCCTTTGAACAATGTATGCTCCAGAATTCCTTCAACTCCTCCTAGTGCTTGAATAACGTCAGTTCTGTAATTGTTCAAGTTCCATAGCTTTCCATCATGCCTCTGGTGTGTCCACCAGAATGGATTCTGTTTCAGAACTTGATATTGTTTAAAATCTGTTCTCACTCTCCATCCTTTGTCATATGCAAGGGTGTGTCTATCTTTCTGGAACAAAGTGTTGATTCGAGGAATTCCACGGTCCCATGAATCCTGTAAATAGTTAACAAAATATTAGAAGTATTAGAGTAAACAAACAAGACCTAAATGAAGCATTGCACAGTTGAAGCTAGCTTATGTGTCCTTCCAACAAGATCACAACAATTAACAGGCCCACACTACAAAATAAATGAAACAGTTTTCTGTGCAAGCACTATGTAACTAACTAATTTGACTTCAACAAGGCAATGAAGATAATAAGAAAGTCTTGATACTTAATATGAAATCTTTAATTCATCCATAAAACACAACAAGAAAGAAATTTGTGAATTCAACTTATCAACAACACTTACTTCCAGATCTTCAAGAGTCAAACGCCTATTCTGTGCCTGAGCATCTTGTCTCTTTAACGCATATTCAGCCCAAACTCGCTGTGAATCTATGAATTCACTCTCCCATGGCTGTCACAATATTAAGACAGAGTTTAGAGGAGTCTAGTTACAGCAAATAAAGAATAAAGAACATAGAAACATACAAAATCATGGTACCTGTATATAGCGATAAAGATTGGGAATCAACTGGTCTTCTTCATGACTCATTCCACTCCTGAAATGTGTCACACCTACGTCTGTCTGCTGACTGTATCGGAGATCACTCTGTGGAATCAATATGTGACCCATGGACAACATCCCTAATCCTCCAATTTCCTTTGGTGTGTAAAAAATAACAGGAGGAAACCTACATAAAGAACATCATTTCAGACTAAAGCAAACAGCTATAATATAGAAGAAAAAGTAAAAGTGACAATAAACCAGACCCACAATGAATGAACTGTACCTGCTTGGCATTTTTGAATTTAAACCAATCTTAATACGTGTCTGAATTTTATTTTCACATTTAACCAGTAAATCCAGCAATTCCTGTGTATGAATAGTTGCTTCCCGGAAATATGTCATTAGACCTGTCAGATTAAAATCAAAGCACATCACCTCAAAGTAACACAAGATAGAAGCACATGCAATTTAGGACAAGCACAATAATTCAAGAGGCGGGAATGTCTTGGTACCTATCAAAGCTGTATTCCATTTGTTGACAATTTTGGTGAATGTTGTAGAACCCGATGACATAAGAATCTGCCTTGCACGATTCTCAAAAACCTTCATGTTCTCATCATCAACACGTAAGAAAGCAACAGCAGTGCGCTCTTTAGTCTGCTCATTCTGCAGGTTCCAAACCCCATCTCGAGTATTGCTGAAAGCTTCTTGACTCATCCTTATCTTTGGCAGTATACGAACCTCAAAACCACACATGCTGAAAAGCAAGTTGGGATTATCTTTGCTATAAACAGAGACAAAGCTGTTCTCCCATTCTAATGTGGTAATGCTTCGAGGAAGACGATTCTTCATGTCCCAGAACACACTTCTCCCAAGATTAACTGCATTAAAAGATTGAACAAATAAGTATTTGGCTCATAACAGAAAAACAAATATATGAAACCTGTAAAAAAACAGTTAAAAAAATTCAATAGGACTCACCATCATGCTTCATGAGCCTCATGCGTGCGTCTCTTGGCCAGCACTTCTTGTTGTTATAACCCACCATATTCTCATTATTGGGATCAGGATGCTCAGTAAGGTACCGCTGGATAAGGTCCTGTGCCTCTTCATGAGTAAATCGAAACAATATGTGCACCTTATCAATGTAACGGGAGTACAATCTTATGGGGTGTCGTGTCTCCACCTTATCGTCCCAGTAAGTTGTGAACTCATTTGGCATCTGTGGAGGACCAGCAATTTCACTGGCTCGGGTCAAACCAAGAAGCAAAAGATCCAGCACTAGTCCATAGTACTGTATGACAAAAGAAGCAAACTGCAGACCACGAATAAGGCCATAGGAGTTGGTATGACTCATATCCTTATAAGACAGCACAACATTGTTCTTGGCCGTGACATAATCAGCAATATTGTGATCAAGAACCAATCTCAGAAGCCTATTTAGCATGGTCAAATCAATTTTTTCAAAGAGTTTCTCAAATTTGGTCTGAAGCATCACAACACATTGACCTTCACTTGTATCCCAAATGCCCTGTAAGTTATTTATGCCCTGACACCATTTATAGACCAACAATGGGGGTGGCTCTGAATCCGCTGGCTTTATCCAATTTGGGAACAAGTGGCGCTTGTCGCCTTCATACCAGAGATATTGGTCAAGATATGCATCTGTTATCTTCTCAAGTGGCTCAATCTCATAAACCGGTATCAAATGGCTGTATAAATCCATGAATTCGATACCAACTTCTTTGAAAGCACGTTGGGTCAGAAGATGACGTTTAATCCGTGACAAAGCCTCATGTGGATTATCATAAGCTTGCTCAATAAGACCCAACTCTTCTCTTTGTAGTTGATTTAATCTCACAGCCACGTTATAAGATTCCTTCAATCTTTCAAGGGCAAGGATAAGAAGCTTCGTATCGTGCTTGTATGACAAGGGAGGAAATGGAATAGGTGAGAATTTTCTTGACTCCAACCAATGGACAGTGGTAGTGTAAATGGCCACAGCTTCTTCTGGTGTCACATATGGACCATCTTTTAGATAATTGTGCTGACGTTCCTGTTCTGCTTTAAGCCAAAGACGGGTCAATCTTCCAAGGTTCTTACGACAGACTGTTTTGTCTACAGTTGCGCCTCTTCGTATGCGTTCACGATTATAATGAGCGACATTTGTCCACCAATCAGCTTTTGACTTAACATAGCGGAGAATCATGTTCTCAATTGGAACAGGCAGACCAGGCACCTTCCAAGGGATATTGGCTTTCCAACAACGCCAAGCTTCACTCAGATGCTGCAAGATCGTTCTTGACTTATTTTGCTTAATGCCTTCTGGCATGGCATCAAGAACATCATGCATTACTGCAGCACGAAGCTCCAAGTCAAAATGGCTTTCGACACGCTGCTTGGTAACAGTTTTAGCAACCCCTTTAGAATTTCGCCCCTCAAATTGTCTTGCCAATAAGTTTCCCAACCACCGCTCCAGGAGAGGGACTATCCCACGAAGGAAGAACAACCACACTCTCCACATAGGTGCCCAAAAACCACAACCTGGTCCTTTCCCAACTGGCCCAGTATTAAATCGGTAATAAATCAAGTGTTTCAAATCCTTGCACATTCGTATCTGCCGCATAAGTCTGTATTTATATCTGTACATACCTGTCAACTGCCCAACATGTGAAAAAATATATTGCAAGCCATCTGCCAACTGAAATGCATCCACATTTCCCAAGCGGAACTGGATATTTGCATCAACTACAAGCTTTGTCAACCGAAGTATCTCACGACAAAGATGAAAAGCATTTCCAAAACGAGACTTCTTGCGCTCCTTTGTAGTGAGAGTCTTCACAGGTTTCAAGTTGAAATTATAGTCCAGATGAAGATAATTCAGATTTTTCCGGTGAATCAACAAATTTAACATATTGTAACCCTGCTTACAAACTTGGAGCCCAGCTTCAGCCCAATCAAGTTCTGTAGTTTGGAAAAATTTTGTGGCTGCAAGAGTACGAAACAGGTGCTTCTTTTTCTGAGACTTAGGTGGTCTATGATGCAGCTCATTTAACACAAAACACTTCAACAACTTCTGATAACTCACACGGACTTTGACAGGATGTGAAGGAGGACTGCAAACAAAATAAAACCTCAGAAAGATTAGAACACTTTGATAAATGTGGATAGTGGAAAAAAAGTGTAACAGAAATACAAACAGCAAACTTACCACTGCTCCTTGTACCACTCAGAGACAAGAGGTATATCTTCAGCTCGTCGCGTTCGACCAGATCTCATGTTAAAAGGTCGTGGAGCAAAAAGAAGAGATATACCAGCAGCAGTAGTATTAGTATATATGGGAGAGCTTGTTAGCAATGGTTCAACCCCTTCAGGTAAAGTAAAGTCATCATACTCATCCTCATAATTGTTCTTATGCCCGTCTTTATTGGAGCTGGTTATGGGGTGAATTAGAGGATCATAGTAAAATGCAGGCAGATCAGGATCCTCCGTCTTTATGTACATAACCATAGGGGTGTGATACACTCCAAGCTTCACTTTCCGGGGTCTGTTGTTATACAAATGAGGAAATGCAATTCTGTACTCTGTCCTTATAGGTGACCTTATGATAAGCTTGTTGATGTCATTAAACTCATTCCAGTCTTCATCTCCTTTTTCCATGTCCCGATACAAAGGTTCAAATTTAGGGCCACCTGAAGAAAAATAAACTACCGAGTTACTGAAGAGAAGAAAAATCCAACGAAGAAACATGATGAACTTAAGCACATTTTCTGCAAGTAAATGAAAACTTCACTAAAGAAATAAAAAATCAAATTATGTGGAGAATTACCAGGTATGCACATGTTCAATGCTTTGGCAGTAAAAAATGACTCCATATCAAACAGGTAGAAGTAATTGCGATCAATGAGATCTGATAGAAGCTGGCCAGCAAGACGATGAAGTGTTGCCATGATTGGGAGGGATAAATGCCATTTTCGGTAACTAGGGCCATTTATAAGCTTAGTTTTTACAAGAGGCTTATGATCATAAAACCAAGTATATACAGCAGAATCTTCTTCCTCATCTAACTCCAGCTGAATTGGTTCCAAAGGCTCCACATCCAACAGATTGTCCGCATAATCTAGTGGAGGCTCCTCATCATCAAAAGGAGGAAACCTCATCCTCTTGAAATGCCGCCGATCTCTCTTCTCCCTTCGCATCATAATCCACATTGTACCCCACTGCAGGATTTGTTGAGAACAAAATCAAGCATAAATTACAAAGTCGCAAAGTAGATATGCTAAAGGAAAGAGATAAGAGAAAAACAGTGAGACAAACTCTCCAAACTACAACTTACTAAACAAAATGTATAGGGGCTTGAGCAAATGCAAAGACAAAAAGACAAATAGTATAGAACCTGATGTGTGAGGATATACCTGTGCCATATAAATCGGCTCAACAACCCAAGGTATTTCATTCACAAACGTAATAGCCCCAGTAATATGATATAGGACCTTCACATCACGGACCTACAAGCACATACCCCATCAGAAGATGAAGACATATATTAGATGCATACAAATTGTGGCAACTCAAACAGCCCACAAAAATTAGAAGGTGAAATTCATAAATGATATATGAGATGATACCTGCTCCCAAGGCATTGGCATGTTCTCAAGGAGTTTATAGACAGCATGAGGTACAAACTTCAGAGCTCCCAGGTATACACGTTTATCATGTTGATATTTTTTTGAGGACATATCTCCATGATCCCTGTAAAAAAGAAATTGCAAAACCACTGAGTATCTATACCAAGAAAATAGACAGTGAAACATCCAAACATTTACTGCAGATATACGGCTTTTCTAAGACAGCAGTGAATTGACATGTAAGTTTAGGAGAGTCAAATCAGACATCTAAGTAATGGAGGAAAGACTTTCAAGATTCAGCATTAAGTGCTCAAGCAGGAGAAGGTCAAACATTTAACCAAGAATAGATGATCACAGCAATGAATCAAAATCCCAAAACTTCCACCAGGAAGGTGAAAACATCAAACCTAATTGTAGATGTCAAACATCAAGAAAACTCACCACCAATCAAAGCATTTCCATCTTACAGCCAATCAAAGATAATATTGCAGATCGAACATGGCATAAGAATTAAAAAAGTAGTTACAGTAGTGTAGAAATATCTTAAGCTAGGACATACTGATGCTACTGATAAAAATGTTGACCAAAACTATTTGCTGCAGGAACACATAATGAAGATGTCTGAATTACATAATCATATCCTATTAAATAATACATCACAGAGAAACTAAAGCTTCATCATGTTGATTCCTATTATATCGAATTCCCATCCTGGGAAGATGATCGAAGCTGCTTCAATATCTAGATTAAAACAGTCTAGCATAATCAAAAAATGCTATGGGGTTATCATTTTATGTATCATTGTCTAAGATTAGCCTCTTTAATGACCCTTAGGCTACTACTCCTAGGCATTAACAATAATACGTTAAAAAAGCAATAACTAAAACCAACATTCCACTTCTTCAGATATAGCTTTTAAGGCCAGCTAATGCATAGCTATTTTCAAAGTTTTCAACTGTTCCTATGGACCTTAAAACAGAAACATCATTTGGGAGGTATATAAACAAATTAAGTTTCTGCATCAAACAAGAGTACAGGCTTTTAAGAATTTCAGATCAGTTTTGAGCAAAATGATTAAATTCAAGTGTTGTGGAAGCTTCCTTCCAGCTTTCTTCACTTCAAATAGGTCATGAAAAAACTCAAATACAAATCCAGGCTGCAATACTTTTTTACTCCCATCAGTGGACAGATTGTTGATGCACAATAAATGTTAAATAGGCTAAAACCCTTAGCATGCAGTTTCAATTCTCTTTGGATCATCACTTATTTAATGTAAATGAATGCAAAAGATTGACCATACAAATATGTAACTGAAAGCCAACAGCAACTTACATGATTGTCTCATGGTCAGAGATTCTCAATGGAACATCAATCCTTGAAGTTAGAGACTATTAGTTGTGAGCCATTATACAAGCAATACGTTTCTTTATTGACCACATCAACGTGCTCCAATAAGCTCATGGTAAAGGACCAAAATCCCAACGGTACATGGAAAACTAAGGACCTTAATCCACAAGTCACGAATATTCCACCATCCCCAATCCTATCTTCAAGCTTCACAACATCTTATGAGAAAAACCAGTGAATTCATTAGACATTCAACCGTCCAAAAATCCCCCAGAAAAAAAAAATGCAAAAAAAAAAAAAAAAAATCCATCCAAGTCATAGTTGAAAGAATTCCCAAAATGCAAACAGCACCTTTATTCCGAGAAAGCAATTGACCCATCAACAAACACATTGATTTCATACCTCAGATCTCCGTTAATCCATCAAACAGTACTTGCATGGACAGAAACCAACCTAATAAGATAACTAAACTATCAAAACCAACAGACTGACCAAAACAAATACGTATTTAAACTAAGGTAAGCAAAAAAACTCACCTTATAACTTTCCTCACATGCTCTGGCGGCATGTCTTCCTTCTGCGTCTCAACAAACCCAAACTTCCTCTTGTCACCATACCTCTTCGAATTAAGCAGCATCCATTTACGAGCTTTCTCCTCGAGCTGCGCCTCGGTCGGCAGGACAGTATAAGAGGGAGGCGGTGGAACAGGTTGTGGACCACCACTAGGTCCTGCTCCTCCACCAGTCCCCGGCGGGACTGACGACGAGGGTACCCCCGGTGGCGGTGGCGCCTCCATACTACAACCACTACCGTGGTTATTACTATCGTTTCCCCACAAATCTTGCGAATTTCCGGTCCACATCCTTCTCTACTGAATCTACAGAACAAACCCTAACTTCTCGAGACTACCTGGAGAGAAATTCGTGAATCGATTTCAGAATCGAGTGGAACTGGCAGAAATCCGTCTCCTACGGGGTTTATATAGTTATGGGAGGGTATGGGGTTAAGGCGGTTTAAGGACGGGGTCTATTGAGGCGGTCGGTTCAGGGCCTAGATCAGCTTGTGACCCACTAAACTATGTACGACTAATCCTCAGGAGAGTGGCTTACACTAAGTTTGGGCCTCAAATCTAAGCCCACCTTGCAAAGTGGTTTTAAGCTGTTAAATGAACTTTGTTTGTGAGCTCTACTACTCAGTTCGGTTTATATAAACATTGAGTTTGACGTAAACAAGCTGCCGTTTGAGTCAGGTTTGAAATCTCCAACTTATACTAACAAAATAATAATAATAATAATATATCTAAATTTTCTTTATAATTATATAGATTTAAATTTTACTTATTTTGAATGTTTAGAATTTTCTTGAAAATTCATTGGAGATTTTTGAACGCCAAACTAGCTCTTCTGTATAATATGAGTTGAATTCAATTTTTTTTAGAGTTAAATTCAAATATAATTTTCAACTCATTAAATAAACAAAATTAGTTCGAATTTGACTTGACTCGTATGTTCACTCGTCAACCTAAATTAATTGAGTTTGAATATTCAATTAAATTCGTTTTATAAACAATACGAACTGGGCGGAGAATTAATTTAAGTTCTTTTAACCTTGATTATATATTTATTCAAGCTAGTATCTTTTATTTTTTTTCTTAATTGTTAGTGTATAGATTTAGCTTGTCTTGATTGTCTAGAATTTATTTTCTGTAAAAAAAAAGGGACCTTCTTATATTTGTTGAAAATTTTCTTATTTAATTGGTTTATTAAATTGGTTAAATATTTCAAAATTGTAATATTTATTAATAAAAGATATTCAAGTATATTTAAGTTTTTTCGAACTTGTTTGATCAACTTACTCATATGTTGTATCATACAAATCAAATTTAGAATTTGAATTTAAACTCAAGATTTCTATTTATAGAAAGAATCTTCTATGCCCCACTTTCTATACTATTTTCCGCCCTCCTTTGTAAGTATCCTATTTTTATTCTTTTTTTTTTGGTTCCTATTCTTTACACTACTAATGAAGAAGGATCCTATTTGGCACCAGAGTTTTTCTCTAATAGACGAGTTTTTTGACTAAAAAAATAAAATAAAATTTAACTAGAAAAAAAAACACACACACACACACACACGCAGAGAAAATTCATTAAAACCCAATTTGAGTTCCCGCCATCTCCAAATAATGGGATATTTATTGAGTCGCTCCCTCGTTCAATCAATCATTCAATTTTAGGGTTTGTCTCTCTCTTTCTCTCTCTCTCGTGGATTTCTTTCTCCGGCGGGAAATTCCGTTCCATTAATCTGCCGGCGAATAGATATGCCGGCGTCGACGTCGTCGCTTTCCTCGAAACATCATACACTAATTCAAGCTCTACTATCCCGGGGACCACTCAAGGAATCTGAATTCCGCTCCATTTTTCACAAAGTCACTGGAAAATCTCCAGGTCTCTCTCTCTATATCTCTCTACTTCGTGTTTAAGTAGTTTTGTTTTTTGTGTTCTTGGTTTCTCCTTTTTAGGGGGATTTAATGCTCTTCTAGTTCCTGCAGTGACGATAACCTGTAATTATATATTTTTTCCTTATAAACCTTATTTCTATGAATATATTTTTTTTCCTTTTTTCCACTTGAAAGATCATTCTTTTCTGTGAACAAGTTCTTTATATTGAGCGTATAATTGTTATGGGAACTCCCAGAATTATGTTCAAAAAATAAAATGAAAAAAGCGTCAAGATATGTCCTTTTTGACATTTTCTTTTTAAGTTTTTGAGAAAAAAGAACAAAGTATGAGCTCGTAGAATGTTTATAACTGTGGAGAATGGAGATAAAGCTTTAAATGTAAAGTTGGGTGTCTCTTATTTTTGGGTTTGGTATGTGTTCATATTTCTGTTTGTTTGAAATTTAGGTTTTGAAAATTTGATTGTAAGCATGATTTTACAAAAAAGTTGATATCTTTCAGTAATATTTGTGATAAGAGATGGTAAATGCCTACTCTTACTTTCATGTGTGACTGATATAAATTGTTTAATTTAATATTGTTCTGAGTCCTTATTAAGAATGTACGAAAAAGCATGGAGGATTAGATATTCCTAGCTAGCAGCATTGTGGCAGTTGATTAGCTCTGATATAATGGTTTGGTATGTGTTTGCAGATCATCAGGTATTCAATGATTACATCTCTGACATAAACGATGAATTAAGTTATGTTCAACTTGAGTTGCGCAAATGCCTAAATCAATACGACGGAAAGGCATATTATGGTGTGGTCAACACTATTTCAGATGAGCACTCCAAGCTTGGAACTAAATACAGTGTTCCTCAAATTGCTTTATATAAAGGAATTGTAAGTTTTGTGTTGAACATTTTTTTTCCACTCGTAATTGTAGGACTTGCTAGCTTCGCATAATTAAAATTCAGAATCAGATCTGGATCCTATCCAAAAGAGAAGAGAATTCAACTTGGTTGTATTGGGGTGTGACCAGGATTGAAGCAGTTCAAGAAATGGATGGGGGAATTCAGGGTATGTTGCCTTGGGGGAAGGCCGGCAGGAACTGTTGCATTTTGGGTGTTGGCTGCATTTTGGTAGTCATGGTGATATTGCAGATGTGAGCTCCTTTGCAAGACAGAGTTTGCACTGTGTACGAATGTTTGGGTCTGGGGTAGATGAAATGAAGGAAAAGAAAAAGAAAATGGCAGAAGGAATAGTAGTCAGAAACTACAAAATTGTTGTAGTGCACTATGTTATGGTCCTAGGCCCTTAACTGATTGATTCAAACATTAGTATATGGAAAACTTTGGATGTACAGGCCCAATCAGGAACTAACTTTTGAGTGGCTCAATTTGAAATTTTTGTTTCATAATGTAGTGGTCTATTTGAAGTTAACCCTGAGGATTACTTGTCACACACAGCACTCACTTGGATGCTTTTCTTGCATAAACTGAATGCAGCTTTATTGGAGATAATTTGCTCTTGTGTTGGAGCCTCCCTTGGACCCAAAAAAAATTTTTTTTTAAAGCTCTTTTAGTGAAGAGATGCTTCCATTGACTTGTAGTACAGTTGTTTTGCTATTGTGAAAGTCTTGTCCAATGAAAACAAGGAACAAAAATTTGAGGTTGTACTTGTGTGCAGTATGGCTAACTGCAGAGCTATTCATCTTTTTTAGCAAATTTACTGCATGGGACCGAAATTTGCTAACTTTTCTTTCCCATTTTTGAGTGTTCATGTTTTGATTTCTGAGTACTGAATGGCTCCAATTACAAATGTTAGCTTGAAGCTATTGTTCAAGATACGGCTGGTGAAGGCAGCATCTCCAACATTGATGCTCTTAATGTACGGCTGGAGAACCAGGTTTGATAGAGTCAGACACTTCATAGTTCTATATTTACAAATTATGCCTTTTCTAACCTGGTCATTCATATATTATTTGTACCTGGATGTGGTCTCCTAGTTTGTATGGTTATGTTTTGACCCCACAATTTCAGCTTCCTAACTTTTACTATTTTTATCAAATGCATCCAGATCAATTGCCTCCAACCCCCCCCCTCTCTCGTTAAAGTTTCATATGACTTATTGATCAAGGATCTTTAACTATTTCTTTTTGCACCATTGTTTGTTAACTGTCTAACTGCTAAGAAGCAGTTTAAGACATGTTCTCATTTAGAGTCGTTTCTTATTTGGTAAAGGCTGGTATTATTGGAGTCATTAACTGAGTTTGCTTTTCTTCTTGTAATGGCTGTCAACTTCACCGAAAGAGCACCCTTGCAGCAAGAAAGTCATTTATGTTGTACTTAACCATGGTCTTAAGTTTTGTTCTTCTAGCTGAAAAATTTTAGAGGTATCTTATGCTGTATCAGCTGGTTATTTTAAGCTGATTTCCGGCAGTTCCAATTCTTTCAATGTGCAAATTGTTCATGTAGCCTGTCTATGAACTTCATTTTTTCTTACATAACATACCACTGCCTTTTTCTCTTCTGCATGAAAAAGTTGCCTTTCTGTAGCATTTGAGTTGTAATTGGTTTTTTTTTTACTTTGATGCTTGGTAATTATTAGCTGGTTATCTGCTATGGGAAATCTTGGAAATGATGCAAAATCTATTGTTGTGGACTTTGCTTTTTGTCCTGCAATCCATATGCTGTTTTTATTTTTAAACGCCTTGTTCTGACTGAAGAAAAAGTGACAAACTTATGGAGTTTCAAGTCTAAACAGAAGGAAATAATTTCCTTGAAGTTTATGTGGATTTTCATTTCCAAGCCAATATGCAACAAAGTTAATTTGGGAAAGAATATTCATCCTTCTTGAAGAAGATGATGGACCCTATACTCTTGACTACACATTACATCTGTTTGGGAGAAAGGAATATTTTACCATCATGACACGATAGAAGTAGATATTAAGTATGTACTAGGGGTGTATTCTTTGTGAAAGAAGAAAAAAATTACTTCTTTCCAATTTCTATCTGTCATTTAATCTTTATTATCCTAGAATAATTAGGGTTGTAGGTCTTCCACTTGTAGTTACATTGAAGCCAACTATATAATTGAATTTGTGTTTAAGCAGGTTTTTCTCTTGATACTCTAAATGCATTTTCTCTGCTGATGATTTGCTACCTGCTGTGTCAGGAATGTGATTGTTTGTTAAGTCACATTGGCAGGGCCTTGCAACTTGGTTGTTCTGATCTTTCTGCAAAGAAATTGCATTTTCAAATAAATGCAAAGAAGTTGCATTTATTTTTTGTTTTTCTTTCTAATAGTTCTCTGAAAACATTGGCATTTTCTGGCTGTAACATAACCAAATTTAGATTGGCAGTATTGTACTTGTAACTTATTTGTTGGGTATGCTATCTTTCCTTTCTCAGAACTTGATGAAGATGCATATCTCCAACCTCTTCCGAGTATATAGCAGTGATTATGGAATCGATTTGAAATGAATATATTTGTCTATCTAACTCCTTTCTTCTTCAGGCACCAGTGTTTGTTTAGTTGGAACATGAAAGTCAAGGATGAATTACTTCTTATTTGTTGGCTTAACCTGTCTTGTCTCAATTTCTTTTAGGTCTTAACTGGAATGGATTCACAGTCAGAGGATGATTCAACTGAAATCCCCTCTGCTTTGAAGAACTTCAGCATGTCTCAAAAAGATAAAACTCTTGAAGAGTTTGTGCACGACCAGTGGCTTTGTTCAATACCTGATGGGCGGATTGGACTTGGGGTTAGATCCTTACTAGATTTACGAAGTTGGTTCCATGATAATGAAGTCCCCACTTGTCAAGTCTGCAACGAGGCGGCAGTGAAGGTATGTCTAGTATTTTATGTATCTCTGCACTGCATTTTGAATTTTGCTCCATCATATTGAAGCACTATGTCATTTTTGCTGGCTGAGAAAGTCTATAAGGTGGCCAGGAAGTTCAAAAGCATCCGATATACATATCAAGGAATCAAATGGTTCTGTTACAATTTTTCTTTTCAATCGGCAGCACCTACACTACCCCTACTTTAACCTATACTAAGGGAGGGCTGAACTGAGCCGGAGGCTGGGGGGCAGAGGTAGAAAAACCTGCTTCTAGGCTAGAGAGGTGCATTACTGCTCACACACTGGATTTTACTACTGGTGCAAAAGTTTGAACTTTTGACCTGCAGCCAGGGCTGCATTTTATGCTTTGCCTGATGCTTACCCACCTAAGGTGAGTTGGTTGGCTCCATGACACTTAGTTAACCGAATAATAACCCACAAATATGGTGTTGCCCTGACTTTTTAATGTAGCATAACTAACTATTCCTTAGCCTCTTAGAATGATTATTTTATTCTAGCATGGATGTTTTAAATAACTTCTCAATAAAACAAAAGACACATTTAGTAATTGATGCTGCTACCAGTGGACCTGCCCAGGGGATTAGAAGTGCCCAACATTGTTGTACTTTTGTATATCAGTCCACGCAGACTTGCATCTGCACCCAGCAACATGACTGGTGGTGATCATGACAGGCTGTTCACTCTGTGGAGAAGTAGAGAGGTAGATCTATATCTGTCGACCTTTTGTGTTGGAAGGTATCATTTTTTAAAGGAAGTGAGGAACAGGTGAAGCTAGCTTAGATAAGTGAGTTACATGACAAATTGGAATGTTTGGTGCAGCCTTTTTAACATTTAGCTTCACTTGAAAGAGGGGCTTGAGATTGGATCTGATTGCATATGCCAACCTAAGCAGATAGCATGCTTAGATATTACATTGCTTCGATCACAACCTACTTCACCAGTCTTTGAGCAATGTAGATGGATTTCAACTTTTAAAAAATTAGAGTTACTGGAACTCTTGTTTTCATTTGCCTTTCAGGCTTCCTGAACCTATGACCTTCAGTGATTTTTGAGTGATATATTACTTAATGATTTTCTTTGGCAATTGACTCCTTATAATTGGAGTATTTCATGCCTTCTAAAGACATATGCTGTAGATGGCTGCTGGTTTGCTTTGTATTTCTTAATGTAGACATTATGACGTTGACGACCTCTTTCTAATATGTCCTAAGTACAGTCGACCTGGACTTACTCAGTTTTGATTAAATTGTGCAGGCAGAATTTTGCCAAAATGAGAATTGCAATACTCGGATACACCAATCTTGTCTGAAAAAGTTGTTCTCTCTAGCAGGGGTATTACTTTTTTTTTTTTTGGCCCCCTTCTTTCCCCAGTGTATCACATCATTGTTGGCATTGATCAAGCTAATCAATTTGCCTGTTATAATTCACAGGTTAAAAGGGTTTGTCCAGGTTGTGGCACACAATGGCGTTTAGTGGCTAAAAGAGAAGCAACAGAAGAACAAGCAGCGGACGATCAGGATGGTCCTTATGAGAACATGTCGCAGCGTGATCCCCTGCAAGAAAGAGGCGAAGGACCTCCAAAGGAGTTGGCGGCAATACCCAGGAGTCAGACTCTACTCTAACTTCTTCAACCCTTCCTGGCTCGAGGAGGTTAACTCGAAGTTCCACCCGGCGCGCTGCTGCTTAAGCCTTAAATGTACATTCTGTTAGTTTTGCTTGGTTCCAGCATTCCTTGGAAACACTGTAGCCGAAACCTAATATGTGGAAGCTTTTGTACTTCGTTTTCTTGGCTCCTGTAATCATCTTTTGTATGTATATAGTATGTCGCAAGCTCAAAGTAAGTTGCCTATGGGAGAGCTCAATATCTGCAGAATGAGAATTATCTTTTGGTGTGTCTGTTTAGCATCTATGCTCAAATTTCTACTGTCATCAGCTTCTTAGTATTTTCCAGTGATAAGGAATTCTTGAAGTACAGTGATAACGACTTCAACAGCCTGTCAATGGGGGAGGTGATATACTAAAATAACAGCAGAGGCTGTGTGCAAGTCCAGGTGACAGTGGCAATGAGCAAATTACAAGGCTAATTAGATATAATTGTATGTGAGAGAAATACTTTGGAGTTCTCTAAAGTTACTATCACCCTAAAGCTTATCTAAAGTTCCAAACAGCACAGCAAAATTCTAATTTTATAAATAAATGATTAGCCTGACTTGGGGTGTGGGTGAGTCGAGTTGCATGTGAGTAGCTTGTGAGTAACTCAACAAACGCTTGATTTGAACTCAGTCACGTTTGAGCTTGAATTCAAGCTACTCGCTTCATATAATGAGTTGAGTTTGAGTGCTAATATTTACTATTCAAATGCTCGTTGAGCTTAATCAAGTATTTGTATTAATTATATATTATATATTTTAATTATGGAATGACTATAATGGGTTCATAGTTTTAATCAATATAATGAGTTTGAACTCAAGTAGGTTCAAGTTTAACAAAACTTGTAGCATTACTTGAGCCCAAACAACTCGAAGTTGAGTTCGAGTTTAATTTCTATTATATTGATTCAAGTTCAAACTCTATGCCATGTACTCATTCGAGTTCGAGTAGTACTGATAATCATCGAGTTTAAAATCAAATATGGTTCAACTCAAGCTCAACTAGACTTAATACCACCCCTAAATCTGACTCATTAAAATGATCAAATTTGAGGAAAGTTTTGCCCAAATCTAGCACTCCAAGCATGAGAAATTGGATAAAATCTGGCTGCTTTGTCGTGTTTTTCATTTTTGAGTTCTTGTATTCTTTATGATGCCTTTCCATTTCTTTTATAAGATCACGGCTTGTGGGGTCTTGATTGTGAATACTATATTAACAAGGCAGCTACAGCCACCTTCAAATTTGTATAATTGAGCTTCATCAGCAATAAGCCTAACATAACCAACCGAAAAAACAAACCCTTTCATTTTTGTTGGATTACAATTCTTTAATGTTAGTACTCATTTTAATATGGTTTTGGTCAAGCTAGTTGATGGTACGGTCAAAACATTTGGCACCTAAAAATTTCTTTGCAACTCAAATAAATTTATGTAGAAATATGAATTCTACTTGTATTTGGCCAATAGCCTACTTTGTGTAGCATTTATTAGGCCAATAGCCTGTTTTGTAGCTCATTTGGATTGTGTTTTGATTTTCCATACATGAATATTCCGTCTACACAAGTCTGAATTGAATTTATATTAGGTTATTAGCCTACTTTGTACTTCGTCATTTTTCATGCCTAAATTTTCCTTCTACTCAAATTTTAATCATTTTTCATCTTTTCACATTATATATATCACATCTTTGACAATAATTTTTTCCAAAAACTCCCAAAAAAATAAAATCCCAACTGGAAGAGTTCAACAGATACTGTGCCAAATAAATCCTTACTTATCTCCACAAGAGAATCCAAAGCCTAGAAATGAATATTTAAGATGACTCCATCCAACGTTGCGTATCCGAAATGTCTCCTCCTTTCGAGCTCTCCCATGAAATAAACGTCAAAAAATTGCTTTAACCCCTGACTTACCATTAAAGAGTCCAGCAAAGTCCCATTAATGCTCTCCCCATACGACTTCCAATTTGCAACCTGTAAATGTCCCATTAGATCCCCGCCCAAGCCCATATACACGTGCAATCCTGGGTTTGAGCTAGCATGGGCATGTCAATTCCAGGATTATTATTTAACTTGATAGATTGTTTTATGGTATTTTGGATTCTGACCACTGAAATCTTTGACTAATCTTAGATTATAGTAAAACTAGGACTAGTATTATATCCCAGGACTAGTAACAGTTTTAAGGAAAATAGTTTTTACGGATTGAGCTTGTACACCTCATCACTCACCCAAAAGGCAAAAAAACCCACTTTTCCTCTGTTGCTCTCCAAATATTTTTATGTGATCCTGTTTTGTTTTCTTTGGAAAGCAATCATAACCCAATTATTGATTGAATTCCCGTAATGGGTTGATCAATCAGGCCTTTTAGTACAATATCTCATCTGGGTTTTGCTGTTCTTGGTAGGTTTTGCTGCATTTACTTCAGTTTTTGTACTGTTATGGCTCTTTACTTGGCAGGCAAATTTTAGCCTTTCTGGGCACCCATTTTGGTCTCTTTTACAAGTTTTAGGACCTTAATTTTCATTCTTCTTTTCTGGGAAATCTTGTAACTGTTGAAAATTTCGAGTGATATTGTGAAAAAAATTTCTATGGGTGTTATACTAGGACAGATATGTAAGCAATTTGGAGTGGTCTGTGGTCATGTTTTAGTGTAACTGATTCTTTAGTATTCTGTTACTGGGATAAAAGAGTAGGTAGTAGGGAAAATGGAAGCTTTTGTAATTAGAGTTTGATCACAATGTTACTCTTGGGCCTTTTCTACTCTGTTTCCTTTTTGTGCTGGCTACTCGTGGAGAAAAGAATATGCTGGTTTTCTGTTTGTCCCTTTTTCTCTTTCCCTTTCTTCATGCTTGTTGCAATTGTTGCATGATGCTGAATGAGGCAGTTTGTGCCAAAAGATTGACATGGGATCTGTAACATTCTGATCTAAGTTTTCTTTGCATTGTCCCTAACTGATTTATGCCTATTTTAGTACCGATATTCAAGGGTCTTGTTTTTAAGTGGGTCACTTCTATTTTGTGGCAGATTTTAATTGCCTTGCCTAAGTTGGGTCGATTGCATCATTGGATTTTCTTCATTATTTTCTTCTCCCTTCTTTTCTTTTTCAGTGTGCCTCTGTATGTGTTTCTTTTACCAGGAATGGCACTTTGATTGATTTTGCCCCTTTTTCTAGTGAAAAGTAATGCTGTGCTTGCCCAGTTAAAAGGTATTTTTCAGGGTGCCTTATCTCAGTAGCGCACGGGTGTATGTTTCCTTTTGGCCTAGAAACATGTTTACGTGTTAGGTTGATCTGGCCTTCACACTAGTTTTTTCCTTTGAGCTTGGCGTTGCCAATTCTCACATTTGCTCTGCATAAGCACAAAGTAGCAGTCATGGTTGCTTCGTTTCTGTCTTTTCTAAATTATAAACATTCAAGTCATGGCATGTCTATAGATCAGTAACTCTTTTGGCTTTTTGGTTTTGAGCAGATCAGGTGCAGAGGGAGCTGAAACCCAATGATGTCAAAACATTTCATCTGATAAAGGTAAATTGTTAGACTGTCTAATTTTGGAAGTTTTGATGTTCAAAAAGTTAGTTTCTTTAGCTCTTTGGATTTAGTTACTCCATTTTTTGCCATGTCTGTCCAATATAATTTGTTGACAGTGCCTGTCTTACTGTCAAGTTAGTTATGTTGTTGTACAAGTTATTTTATATCTGATATGATGCTTAAGTTAGAGGTCTGCACTCGATAACATTTTTGTGCTAAGGACAGCCACATTAGTGGTGCTAGTAGGTCTTTTCGTGGTTTTGATTATTCTTTGCTTATGAAGTGAACCTGCAGTACCTTGTCCTAATTATATATGCATAAAGTGAGAAATAAAATACTTCAGGGTATCTCTGCAGTTATTAGTTATCACAAGTGTGTATATGAAGATTAATGTTTCGCTAACCAAAAGTTCCAAGCAATCAGCTGTTTCCTAAATTCTTTGGCAGTTTATTAAAGAAACAAGTAGGTTTCTCTTGACCTGTGAGGGCATTTCTGGTTTGCCTTTTTCTTCAGTATTGACTAGCGTAGGGCACTGCACTGCACCATAGCTTTATTCTGGAAAGCTCTGATCAGCATTTTTGAATTAAGTGTTAGAGGTGTCAAAGTAGATTGTAGGTGTTCATGGTATGCTGCTCATAGCTTTGTTCTGGAAGCTTTATGGGTAATGGTTTAACTACATCCGTCTGTGATCCAATTCCTCCCCCTTCTCCAAATTGGCCCAATTCCTGTACATGTTTTCCGTTTTCCTATTCTTGTCATTTCCTTTTCTTTTTTTTCTCTCCTTTTTTTGGTTAGTTCTTCTACCTTTTGTCGTATTCTCAAATAAAACCTTAGCCACCATCACTTACCCTTATGACACGCTGCTACACTTGGGTGACCAGCATTATGCCACGCAATTCATCTTGAAAACTTACTAAAATTTATGCAACCTAGAGATTTGGCATCTAAACCACTAAAATATCTGCAGCTAAATAAATTAATAAATGAATACATAAATAACTGAATTCGAGGTCATTGGAGGAGGGCTCTGCCACCAACTCACGTACCTCATTGTTTCAGATCTGCCACCAACTTGCATACCTCATTGTTTGAGATCCAAATGGTTTAAGGAGAATTTTGCGGTAAGTATCTTTCGATTCAATGGATCATAGGCTGGCATTTAGTTCAAGATTAGAAAATTGGATTTTGAGGCTTTTGATCTGCCAGTTATATGCTCGTTCACCTATTAACGGAGGTGTTCTTGAAGTAAGAGCATCATTTGTTCTTGACAAATTTTAGGCCTGGTCACTGCCGATTTAACTGATATGTTAGGATTTTGAGTCGAGATGATATTTAAATTCTATTTTTGCTGATGAACAAACACTAGCATGTGGCAGCGCTGACAGCTGTGATCTTTTGTTGCTGTTCATGCTTATGTGCATTTGGTTGTGGTTTGCATGCTCGTTATTCGTTAGATTTTAGATTATTGTTTAGTGGATGAATTAAATTGGATTAGATGGATTATCCACAAAAATTACCAAATTAAATGGTTTAGATGGACAAATCGATAGATACAGAAAATTTTCTATTGCATTCCACAACCTTCTAAAGCAAGTGGATTTGGATGGAAACATGGTCTTGATACAAATTGACGCATCTAGTTAGTGTTCAATGAATTTGTTCAAAATATTTAATTCTGCAATTGATGCTGAGTGCTTTTAGTTGCATTGTTGGTATCCTGCTTGTTTTGGTATTAGAGAGGTGTAATGTATCCAAGTAGAGTCTGTGTTTTAGTCAATATGGCTGTAGCTGAGGAAGCTGTTAACTTGTCCCATATTTTGACTGGTACCTTTATATACATATAGATGTATATGTATGAGATATGTATACATGTCTTAAAGAGTTTCGAGAATATTTGATTAGCACCTTGTTTATGTTGATGATTCATGTAGAACATGTCAGTAGAGTGGCATTTTCCAGGTTGAGTGGAAATTCTTATTCTGTTAGCTCATAGAAGTAGTGTTGAATAGTTGATATCTCATTTTCTGGATAAATCTATCCTAGGACACTGAAAACTTAACCTGGTCAGAGGTATTTGACTGGTGAACAGCAGTGATAGCAGCACCATAGCCAAAGTCTTGATCTGACATGGCTCCTGGAGGCAGTGCGTATGAAAATGTCTGTGAACCCCACATTGCATTCTCGGATTATGGAATTGTACCTGAAAATCTGGACTTCCCTTATGGAGAAGTGGCTGCAGTTGTCAGTGGGAAGCTTAGTATGCCAATGGATTCTGCTGTGCATGACCTGCTGGAGTGTCCTGTGTGTATGAATCTAATGTACCCTCCAATTCTGCAGGTAAGTTTTGATTGGATTCTTGTGAGCAGTATTCATGTATTTTACTTCCTTGTTTCCATTGTTAACCAGTATAGCTTTAAAGTTCTTTACTGTGGAGGTTATTCTAGGATTTCAGCTGATAGACTTGTGTTGAGTAAATTTTTTGTCTCAGCACTTCACAGCATTCACCACTTGACTATTCCCTGCTTAATTGCACCTTCACAAGTCTATTCTTACCCTTATGTGCATTTGGCTTTTTATGCTTTTCTCCCTGATATAGGGTGCACAAGCAGAACTATAAGTTAAGAACTCGTAATTTACTCTCTGCTTATATATGACTCTGTTGTATAACAATCTATTATGTCATACTTGTTGAAATTTCTACCATTTTTTCATTTGTTAGTGTCCAAATGGCCATACACTCTGCTCAAATTGCAAGTGTAAAGTTCGCTGTTGCCCAGTATGCCGCCGTGAGCTTGGTAACATAAGGTGCTTGGCCTTGGAGAAAATTGCAGAGTCACTAGAATTGCCATGCAGATACCAGATTTATGGTTGTCAAGATATACTCCCTTATCATAGCAGGCTTAGGCATGAGCAGCTTTGCCAATTTCGCCTGTACAACTGCCCTTATGCTGGAGCTGAATGCTCTGTCACTGGTGATATTGAGTTCCTTGTCACTCATCTCAAAAATGATCACAAGGTTGACATGCATGATGGCTGTACCTTCAACCACCGTTATGTCAAATCCAATCCGCAAGAAGTTGAAAATGCCACATGGATGTTGACGGTAAGCATTCTCCGTCCATTCAAACTGAATTGTTTAGTAGGAACAAACATGAAATTTAGTTTCTTCACTGAAGAATTCCTTTTAGTGTGTTGAATGGTGAACTTGATTGGTAGGGCATCCTTTCTGATCTCCTGAGTATTCATCTATATGCCTTAGAGGTAATGTTAATTGAAATTACAAACTAGTCTGACATATTCACGATGTTCCCTCCCAATCCCAAAAAAAAAAAAAGAACAACCAGAACACCTTCCAACAAAGGAAATTCATTACAGCCTTTCTATCTACTGTGCTTGAAGCTCCTTGCTGCCTTTTTCATTCATTTCTCCTCTCAGTCTTAATTGACCCATTGGACATTTTCTTGGAATGCAATCCTGTATAGTCTCTCAGGATAATCCAAATCTAAAATCTGCATCTGTATCTTTATCCATTAAAAGAAGAGTTGAAAGAAAATAAGGTTCAGTATCTTTCGACAACTGGATATTCCTCTAGTAATTTAGGTTGGTTGCTTAGCTGTTTCAACAACTGTTTATTCCAAAGTATAATCTTTTCTTTGTCTGCTTTGATCGACTTGTAGTCAGAAGCTACAAAAGGTGATGGAAAGCAAGGTTTTTGTTAACTTTTCTTAAGTGCTAAAGTTTAAACTATACTGAGAGAAATGTGCTGGATATTCCATCCTGTATATTTTGTCCAATGGATGTGCACTTTTGGTACATGCGACACTTGCTATCAATATGGAATGGTGGGTAAAATTTGTTAACACCTGCTGGATGACTTCAATTGACTTTTCGGAGTGGCAATCCAAGCCTTGCTTTTGCTGTATCCCTTAAGCCTAAAATGGGGCTTTGGCGTTTGAATTCCAGAATCAGGAAATAAGAAAGAAATATAGTTAGACAGTAGTAGATGTCACATCATAATATCAAGAGCAACAAACTGTGACTAAGACCTGAAAGTTTAGTTGCTCCTGTGTCATTAGCTTGAACTTTTTAAAGAAAAATATCCTTTGGAAGAAAAACAATATATTTTTTATTTCTCTCTATCTCCATCCCTGACAAAGTATAGATGAGAATGGCAGATGCAGCATGAAAGTTACATTTAATAGATAGATAGAAGTACAAATTCTTACATGGTAAGCAGCCAACTGGGGGCAAGTGACCTTTCCTCTGAAATTTCATCTGGTACTCTATGTTCAAGGGCGATATAAAGTCATTATTGAATAAATTTTGCATTCATGGAACAGCTATATCTTCTTTTTATTGCACAAGAATGAATACCCTCTAGTGAGTGCCTGGTTTGAGGAGTGAATTTGGTGATCAAATCTTATAGTAAGATAGTGATAACTATTTGATAGAGGCTTGAAGTACCATAATATGATACGAAAATAGAGTAGAGCATAGTAGGGAAGAAGGAGAAAGTGAGTCTGTGTCTACTTCCTGTCTTCATGTACTTCTGCTACAATTCATAGGCAAACGTACATGGTTTGGTATTCATTTCAGTAGATTTGAAGAAGCAAAAACCCAATGAACAAGTTGTTTTTTGACTAAATGAAGTTATCACATGTAAGAGGGATATGGATTTCTTGTATCTTCTCAGGGAGAGGATCAACATCAACTTTTACACTTGATTTTAGTTGTTTGTGTAGAAGTTACTGATTCAGATGATTGTTGTCCAGGCCTGGTTGACTCTATTGAATGTGAATTCTAAAATAAGTAGGATTTTTTGGTTTTCTTCTCATTGGCAGGATGAGTGGCCTGAGAATGGGTTGTTTTCCTTACTATCCACGTGCATAAATTTCACGTTCACTTTCTTGCTTAGTAAAAATGTTTTCGAGTAGTTAGTACTGGAACCAGTCTTAACCTTCTCTAGGTTACATAGGTATCCAGATAATGCGGGTTGAGCAATGGGAAATGGAGTGCAGTTTATGTCCAGTGTAAACTACAGCTTCGGCTGGAGATTTGTTGTTTAGAACTTTTGATGCAGCCATTTTGCTTTGTTATTGGTAAAAGATAAGCTGGTCAGAACTCTGACCAAGTAATCTTGGGAGTTTAAGATATTTTTGTTGATCACATTACTTACCTGGTTGAACCTTCTTTTTGTCACATAAAATGCTGGCCTGATGCTTTTGAGTTATTAATACATGACGTTCATAGCAGGCCTTTGTAAATTTAATTCTTGCAATAGTCTTACATACAATCAGAAGGGGAAAAAAAAAAAACAGGTGTTTCTATGTCCTACCAAATTGCACAAAGTGTCCTGGGCACATTTAGTGTTTGCCTGTTGATTTTATCAAATGTAAGCCACGTCTTCTTTTCTTATATGTGCAGGTTTTTAACTGTTTTGGCCACCAATTCTGCTTGCACTTTGAGGCGTTTCAACTAGGAACAGCTCCTGTTTACATGGCATTCCTGAGATTCATGGGCACTGATGATGATGCGGAAAAATTTTGTTACAGTTTAGAAGTTGGTGGAAATGGTAGAAAGCTAACATGGCAAGGTGTTCCAAGAAGCATACGTGACAGTCATAAAACAGTTCGAGACAGTTTGGACGGACTAATTATTTATAGAAACATGGCACTCTTTTTCTCTGGCGGGAGTATGCGGGAGCTTAAGCTTAAAGTGTCTGGCCGTATATGGAGAAAAGACGTGTAAACAAAACTTCATGGTAGTATTATGGTGTCTTCTTTTTCTTTTGGAAAAGAATTAATGGTGATCTATGTGTTAATTTCTAGGATTGGTGGATGAATTTTGCAGGGAATATAGTTTATATAAAGATAACGGAGGTTCTTCGATAATTTCAGTTTGATTGATTTATTCTACTGAACTTAGAGGTGGCTTTGCCTTGGTATGTAAGTCCTCTGAGTTTCCCTGCACGAAGTCTCTGCTGTTTTGCACACATCCTCGGCGCAAACTCAAACTACTCTAATGCTTCTTGCCTTAATTATGTAACTACTAAATGCTGATAGGTTGAGCAGAGTACAGTTCGAAAACAACTGCAAGTAAACTTGAGGGGTGGAAACCTGAAAAGGAGGCCTGCTGTTTTCTCTATGGTGGTTTAGATGGGGATGGGTAGAGCCTGAAATGGAAGTAGGGAGAGGAGCTATAATGGATGGACCGTCATTTTAATCTTCTAGGATGGAAAATAACACTATCCATTGGGCTACATCAAAATCTATAATGCCATATTTAACAGATTTCAGGGCTAATCATATGAAGAAATTGTGTCCATAGTCAACATTTTCGTGATCAATATGTCAAAAACTACGTTCATTTGTTATTGAAGCATCTTCACTTACATATGTGCATTCCAGGCAGCAAGAGGTTCACCCTTCTAATTTCTCAAAAACAAGGACTGGTCATAGTATTCCTTTGAATCTGAATCTGAATGTAAACATAAAGAAGTATTCTCAATCTTCTTTATCTAAGAAAAGGATTATCAGATTCACATTTCCCCAGTTCATCTGTTCTTCCTTGATCTCTTGAACCAAACTTCCAACATGGCCTGAACAGCGATGCACCTGAATCAATTCAAGAGTTGGGATTTCCCCCAAACAAGAAGGGAGCTCCTCCAAGTTCCAGCAGCTTTCCAAAACCAATTTCTGAAGACAGGGGAGATGATCACCGGAGCACGTCCACCTGACAATGCACGGCCGTTCCAATTTCAAGAATTTGAGTTTAGGAAATTCCCCTTCTTCCATGTTCCATATTTCTTCCCTCCCAGCTTTTGCACCCAGTAATTTGAGAACCTCAAGATTCGGTAGTCTTCCTATTGAGGACATTATGCTCCAGGGAAATGCTTCCAAAGTCAACTTTTTAGATTCATGGGGAAATTGAACTCATAATCCTTCTCTTTCACATGGTAAAATGACAGCTTTAGTGACTCCAGTCGCCTTAGAAAGTCCATTGCCACAATCTTGTTCCAGTCCCGAGAAGATTCTTCTGTTTCGCGGAGACTGCATTTCAGTGTGCGAATATTTGGAAACTTTTTCATTATCTTATCCATGCTTTGCCCCAAATCAAGTTCAAGGGTCGATATTGTGTCTAGATTACACAAATCTGAGGAGCTGTCCAAGTTGTCTTTGGCCAAACTAAGATCAAAAAACTTACCACTAACATGGAGATACCTCAATGTCTGCATATTCCAAAGAGTGTCTGGGAGAAAAAGACTACCATGCAACGATTTTAGAATAAAAGTCTCCAAATTCTTGAGGTTTGCTATTGATGATGGGATGTAATTCATGCTACCTGCAAACGCCAAGTACCTCAATTGAACAAGCAAAGTAATTTCACCAGGAAAAACAGATCCCAGATTAATTTTTCCCAAATCCAACACTCTCAGAAGTTTGAAGATGCGAAAAATGGATGAGAAATCGTATGGAGTTCCATATTCCTCACTCTGGGTAGAGACCACTAGAGAGTTTAGAAAAGGACAAAATACCCTTGACTTCTGGAAATGCTTTGCTCTAGAGTAAATAAACAATCGACGTGTATTACTTGGCTCATCAAAATTAGAAAGTCCTGACTCATCACGTCTCAACTGTAGAAAATTTTCTTCCGTGGCTTTTCTCAAGCAAAATTCATGCAACAAGTCATGAATACGACAAGTTTTGACTCCACCTGTAGATTTTTGTTTGTCAACCATAACCAAGCTTCTCCCAATTAGATCCATTATGTAGTCCTCTGCTATATCCTCCAGGCTCTTTACCTCTGTCTTTCGGACAAAGCCTTCAGCAATCCACAACCGCATCAATCTCCAGATAGGAATCTCTTGGTCTTCTCGAAATGCCCCAAAATAGAGAAGGCATGGCTTCAAATGATTAGGTACGTGTTTGTAGCTAAGCTCTAATATACTTTTGCAATGTTCTGTGCCACACACAGTATCTGAACTTAGACTTTCTGCAATTTCTTCCCAACGATCTTGCTCTAAATTTCCAAGAATCCCAGCTGTAATAACAACTGTTAGAGGTAACCCTTTACAACTTTTTGCTATATGCTTTCCATATAGAAAGAGTGGTGGAGGATATTCACCTCTTTCTAGCAACTTCTTTTGTAGTAATTCTAAGCACTCATCATCAGTAAGTTGGCGAAGATGGAGAGATTTACTTGCAGGTTTAACTTCCAAAGCCAACTTAGAAATTCGACTTGTTAAGAGAATTCTGCTTCCATTGGCATCATTTGGGAATGAAACTTTTAATGCATTCCAGGCCTCAATGTCCCAAACATCATCCAAAACTAGGAGATACCGGCGCCCCTTTAAACAATGGTAGAGCGCGCTATAGCAAGATCATCTTCATTCATCCTAGAGTATGCATCAGAATCCAAAGGATCAATGCAAACCAAAATCTGAAATAGCACATCTTTCTTTCCATATACTTGAGAAATACAGCACCAAGCACGAATATGGAAGTGGCATACAATCATAGGATCATGGTAAACTTTATTAGCTAAAGTAGTCTTACCCAGTCCAGGCATGCCAACAATAGAAACAACGTCCAGCTCTCCTGATCCTCCTGTAAGCTGACAGATTATTTGTCCTGCCTCATCATGAAATCCCACCACCACTTGATTGGAAGTTGGCATAGTCCATTGCGACTGTGAATGGCATGGAGTCTGAGCTTTCTTTTGAGCTTCACAGATGAATTCATCATCATCAATCTTCACGTATTCCATATTAACAAGATTAACCTCTTCCACGATGGCACTGGGAGATATAAATGTTGCTGTTACTGCATGTTTGTTTCCAACTTCTGCCTCAATGAGCTTAATATTTTTTTTGGAAAGCAAAGAGCACAAGATCTATGTCCCTGGCTGAGTCCTCTTTCAATTCGTGCATAAAAAGTGAGTAGATCACATTTTTAGCTTCACCAACAGCAGCTCCAATTATGTCCTTCACGTTTTCAGGTAGCTCATCAAAGTTCTCGTGCTGGTCTTCAAGAATCCTTCTCAAGAATCTGAGTCCCTCGTAGACTATATGCATATGCATTTGACCCGTTGCATAATCCATTAAGCTGGTATTGCAATTAAGTAGCTCCCACAAATTACCTAGGAGAGCATCAACTAAGCTCCCTAATCTATGCTTATTCGGCTCCTTGGTCGGAGTGCATGATCCTAACATATTAGAAGCTGCTAGGACTTGGATATAAATGTCACGAACTTGAGGATCAACAGGGTTGATCTTGTGTAACAGTTCTGAAATCTTAAATTGCACTCGGTTGGACACTTGTTCACCTTCTATGTCAAACCAACACATGGAAAAGAGGTCTGCTGCATTCAGAGCCACAACATTGATATGGGACAAGGCAGCTCCCAGTTGCTTTTTCTCAACAACTCGCAACCCGGCAAAGCGAATCAAACTTTGGAAGAATCTTAGCTTCTCCTGGAGATCTTTGCATAGTTCAAACAGAGCTTCATCATCATATCCAAGTATGCAGAGAAGAACATCCACCAAATACTCTAGCACAGAGTCCGTGAGTTCCATCAACTCGTGTCCCGGCAGAAAATTACTAGTTTGCAACAAACTATCCGAGAAAACGAAGTAAAAATGATTGATTGTTTGCTTAAATTTTTTGATACTAGTTTGAACACTACGAGTCAAAATAAACAGCCGTTTATTGAATACTCGGTGTGTTTTTTCCTCTACTTCAAGTATGAATGCAAGTTTATGGATACCAGCTTCAAGTTTAGACATGAAAGATTCTAGATAGCTTACATGCTCTTTGTTATCAGAAGTGCTCCATATTTTGGCGCAGAGAAGAAATGTCCTCATGAGTCTATACTCCCGCTTCAGTTGCTCAGATTGATAAACATTTAGATCCCAAAGGCCATCCAGATTTTCCAGAGCATTCAAGACTGAATCTACACAGTTGGATGAGGTGGAAGAGGCCATCTCTTTTGGTGTAGGACTGCTGAGCAGCTATGGAACAACAATGTTCAAATCTTGAATAGCCAAACTAATGGCTTATTGCTAATCTCAAGAATTAACAAGAATTCTCTTCTGCACCTCAGAAAATATTTTGGTCAACCTCTTTGTTGAACAAGAAATGAAAATGCAATGATAGAAGTTTTCACGCAAGTTTGAACTGAAGCAATAGAGTGGTTTTAGATGGAGATCTAGCAGGCTTGATGAGACGGTTGACTGTGCAAAGTCAACGGAATTTGGTTTAATGAGTTGCTTTCACATTTCTGTGATAGAAAATCCCCAAACACCCAATAAGTTTTCCAACTATTTTAATTAATTTTTTATCTAGCATAAACATTTTTAGAGGTAGAATATTCACAAAAACTTCAGTGAAAATAAACCCCAATAAAAAAAAAAATCCAATCATGAAAATGGAGGCTTTGCATAGTCCAGTTCTCTGAAAATTTTATTCTATATAACAATTGTCAGGGTGTTATTTTTAATAACTACACTAGTTATTTGCTTGGATATGTAGTGAATTTTAGTTACATCATATTACCTCAGTTATTTGCTTGGATATGTAGTGATTTTTAGTTATGTCATATTACCTCTAATCACTTTCTCATGTTAAATCTGTCATACTATTAAAAAAATAATCACTTTCTAATCTTGAACCCATTAAAGTAATCGCATTCTCATTTTGAACCTATCGCGTTGCAAAAGACCACTACTCTATTATTCTAATTTTTTTTTCCCGCAATATCTTTTATCCAAACATAGGGGCTCCAAATATTCGTGCAAGACAAAATAAAATAATGCAACGATGCTTTGGACATTGTTCTTGTTTATTTTCATTTAATCACAAACTTATTCCTTCGTAATATGCGATGCTTTGCTTTGTTTTGTGCTAACCACCTCGAAGTCCACCTCTGTCCAAATTCTACCATTTTTTGGCTTTGGCGAAAAGGATTACTGACCCCTATGAGCTGCTGAATGTCACCAATGCAGTTTTCCCATCCCTAATTGAGTACTCACACCATGCCCTGTATGCATGTTCTACAGTCCAGTACCCCTAATAGCAAGCACCCTCATCCCATGTACCATGTGACCATGGCATGACACTCTGCAAGTGTAAAAAACACACAAGCAGTCCATTTAGGTTATTAGGATTTAAGATGTAGGGTTTAGAGCTCAGGGTATAAGGCCATGATGCCTGGGTTCATGTTAACATCATGACCTTGAATCATGGCATCCTCATCTGGCCGGGCAAAACAAAAGTTGAATGACAATCCCCTATGCATTTAGCAAAATTAAGAGGAAAATGAAGAAAGCATGTAACAGCCCTCATAAAGATTTGCCACTATAAAAGTAACAGCAAGCTGGTTCATGTCATTTATATGCCCCATCATTTATCCAAAACCAAGGAACTCAGCCACGAATTAAAAGCTACCAACAAAGAAGTCGATAAATATTGCAAACACGTTACAAGTTCAAGAAGACAAGTATTACTTTTGCTGACATTGGCGCATAAACAGCTTCCAACCATGCATCATCACATGACATCTGATATCCAAACAAAAGCAATAACATGGTACAATGCAATGGCGAATGCAGACAAAATGTCTACCTCGGACCAGGTCCACGGCGCTTGGTAATAAATGGACCCTGCACTTCAGGATCTGGATTCAAGAAAATGATCCAATCCAGTTCACCTTTTAACACATCCGCTGCCTCTACATATGTATCAAAATCTAGCTATAATGCTTTAAGGGCCTGCAAAGCTGTCTGAAAATTGAAATGTCATCGGTAGGAGCCGGAAAGGAAGGAGTACCAATTAACGGAGACATGCTGGACTCTTTCCTCTTACTGAAGTGGGAATAATACTGCCAATTTCATATGACTGAGTATTTATATATGATAAGCAAAAATAGCCCACAACATATTATAAAGACATCTTCCATTTCATCCTTTAATGCATCCGCTGCTGCTGGATATGTACAGAAATCTAGCAATGCTCTGAGCGCTTGCAAAGCTGTCTGAAAATGGAAGACGTCATCAATAGGGGCAGGAGCGGAAGGAATACCAATTGATGGAGACATGCTGGAACCTTTCCTCTTACTGTAGTGGGAGCTAATACTGTCAATTTCAAATGACTGAGTATTTAGTCCTCCAGGGCTTGAATTGCCAAACTTCCTCGTACGTTTAGGCATTTTCAGCTTCCCCTTACTCATAGCTTTTCCCCTCTTCGGAGCCACAACCTCAACATGATCAGCAGTTGAATCTAACTGGATTATTGTCTTTCCTTTTTGAAGTTTTGCCCTCTTATTTTCCAGCTCGCGCTCATCATCAGTATATAGATGTGCCTGGCCAGAATTCTGACTGTACTTCCTTGATAATTTCTGATCATGAAACACCTTCATCAGCACATGAAATTACAAACAAACATTGAGCCTCTTATTCTAATGAAGCAGACTGAACTTTAGTAAACTCATCTTTAAAGGCTTCAAGTTGAAAAAAAAAGGACAAACTACTAATACATTGCAAGGCAAGGCCGTTGGGTGTCAGCATGGACCAATTAACCCATACAGAAGCCAATAGATTTATACCTTGAAGTAATTTGTAATGCAGAGTTTCAAGTCATTTTCGCCCCAAGCAGACTCTACACTATCACAACAAGCGCCAGCTTTTGGTCTGGCTGTTGCAAGTAGAAAATATGCATGATTAGAAGCGATAAATCGATTTAACTGGCATAACTAATCATAATCAGTCACATACCCTTCAAGGAGGACCTTGTACAGGGAGGCATGGAAATCACGTTTAATCACAATGACATTCAACACACGACTAGCCAAATATCTGAGGAAAAGACACAAGGTGTGAGAAAAGACAGCAATCATTGTACTCATGCAACTGCAATGATATGGAGGCTACATTTCCAAAAGAGGGCAGTAAATGCAATGGCAAATGTATGATCAGTGTGGAACAAAATTTTCATTATACACTAATTTGGAGCCAGCTGCAACGTCACAGAATAACAGGCAATAGACATAAAACTTCCAATACAAGCCCTTACACATAAACTCCCAATTGCAAGGCTGATTTATAAGAAATTCCTGGGGAAGTGTCACCATAGAAAAAAGAAAAGAAAGTTGACTGATTTAATCCGATTCTTTGGAGTATAGGGACAACAGCACATTTTGTGTCTCCCAATTGGTCCGACCAGAGACAAAAGAACATCCTGCTTAGTTAAAACAGAGAAGTCGAAGCAACAATCTTTGCAATTGCAAGACCAATACATTTAAAATTACGTTAGTTACTACTGATGATGGTCTTCTTTCATTTAAATGTGTTTTGGGAACATTTTCAGTTCAAATATGTCCAAAAATTTCTATATTTCTGTCTAATTTCTTTTCATAACTTTTCACAGGAAAAAAAAAAAAAAGTGAATATAATATGTAGAAAACAGAAAACAGCATTTCAGAAGAAAAGAGAAATGCATTCCTTACAAGAATCCCATCAATAATTTCAATTCATAACTCTCATTAAAGAGAAACAAAATTTGGCAAATTCTGGGACTTGCGCATAATATTTACTGTAGTCTCTTAACCTAATAAGCTTGCCAGTGTCAAGTGAACAGGGCAAATAATCTACAATTCTAACCATTAAAGAGATAGGCTAGAAGATTTCTCCCTAATGCAGTTCAAGAACTAAGCAGAAATTGCTGAAGCTAGTTAGATTGCTTGAAAATTAAAAAAAAAAAAGAAATTAAAAAAAGAAGTAGGGAAAAGGAACTGCTTAGAATCAGAGGGAGGAGAGAGACTTAATAGGGCAGCACTAATTGGCAGGGACAACTCCGGCGAGTGGCTGGCGATGATCGGCAAATGGAAGCGGCAGCTGTGCCTGTGGAGGAGGGGAAGGGATAGAGTTTTGATTTTTGAAGGAATTCAAATGGAAAGGGGAAGGTCCACTGCAGGAAAATCCTTCAAAGCGCTTCTCAAATGAATTTCGTTATCCTTATTTTTAAAATATTAATTTTACATCCTTCATAAATTAAGTCAATAAAATTTACTCTCAATCTAGTTTTCCATCATTTTTAAGAGATGAAAATATGACCCAATTCATGTTCATCTTTATTTCTAAAGTCCTACCCGAATTGTATTCATTTTTTTATTCAAAAAAATTGATCTGATCCAATTCATATTTATTTTTACCGATAAACAAGTAATGATTTTATACTAAAAAATGATTGGAATCTTAGGTTGGGATTAAGGTTTGCTGATTTGAATTTGTGATGAACATAAAATTAACATTCTAAAGGTGAAGGATGAAAAGTTCATTTAAAATAAAGTGTGAGGAATACTTTAAACAATTCATTCATATTATTATTCTTCAAACGATCTCATTTCCTCTACTTGTTTACTTATTTGTAAATTCACCCCCTGATGTGGAAATAAGTTCATCTGAAATTTTTGTGAGCAAAACAGATTCCCTTCCTTCTTTTTTAAGGAGTTGTTTTTGTTATTTTCAGATAACTAGTTATTATTAATGCTAGTACTACTGCTTTCTATACTGTTAGAAAAATAAGATGATTTACTTACATTGGCCATAGAAAAGTAAAAATGCTTTTCTTGAAATATATCCCTATGCTAGCAATGAAAAAGATTTGAAGCCAAGATGTGCAAGATGGATGTCACATTATTGCTTTTTGGATAAATTTTGATGCACAAGGACAAGTCCACACAAAAGTAATTTTGCAAATAGTAAGTCAGTTTGATGAACTAAGGTTGGCCTTATATATATGTTCATTTAGTTCTGTTAAATTGATCTCCACAATTTATCATTCTAGCGTTCCCATCCACCAAGTGGGAAAATCCCTTCTTAAATACAAAATGATGCCTTAGCAATTTCAGTTTTCTAAATTGCAATCAAACCGACTCTTGTGTGCTAGCCTCTGAGTCTTGTCCGAGCTTTACAGATACAAAAAGCAAAAGAAAAAGTATCATCCGACACAAACTGTAGCCAACTGCACAATACCGAGAAAAAATAAATTGCATGTTACAGAGGCTAAGATACAACTTCAAAAAAGATGCAAGCACCCAGCAGGTATCAGCTACAAAATACCAGCTACTTTGAATGACAAGCAGTATGGAAGATATGGCAAATTGAGCTCCCCAAAACAAGTAAATTAGGACCTCATTAACATGTCTACAAACTGCTGAATTGGTTCAACAGTTTAAAAGCACCATGCTGACAAGGAAGGTTTCTGACATTGGCCATCTGAGGCAGAGAGCAAAAGGGAATGCCATCCAGATGTTTTCATCTCCTCTGACTGAAACAGGAGCTGGTTCAGCAAGGAACCATAGAACTTTCGAAAAGTACTAAAGGTACTAAGATTGATCGCGGCTAATGTTGAGCTTAGAGTGCAATATCACTGCAAAAGACAAAAACTCAAAACTCAAGACAGCACGCAGTGAAGAATGAAGCCAATGAATAATTGCATGACATTTTTGTGGTCTTTCGAACAAAAAATTTACCACAACAAGAGTAGCAACCAGAAAGCATAGAAGGCTGAGAGAACTCAAGAGCCTTCACCATTGCAGCAAGTAGCAGCAGCCAAAGGTTAAAAGTCGAGAATGAGTAGTAATATAAGAGAAGGGTGTCTAAAATTACCAGACTCATTGAACAAAACACAATTTGACAATCAACAGCTGTGAAAACTCCTCGAATAAAATCATAACCAAGAAAAAGTGAGTCAGAAACCCATCATCTACGAGACTCATTGAGCAGATCACTAATCAAATAGTTCACCGAAGGTTGTTAAATGCATTTCGAGGAGGTGATTAAAACTTTTGACAACTATTTAGTTCCTCTTGAATCACAAGTTAAAGAGAGGGAGCTAACTTTAGCGATCACATCTTACCTGCCAAAAGCAGACATATAAAATCAAGAAAACTAAACATCTAGTGCTTATTTCATATTGATGGGTAACTTGTAGGAAATGCAAACCAAAAATTAATTAATACCAGAAATCACAAGTTTAAATAAAGTGCACTGATGTTTGCAATCAAAACGTACAAAGAATGATAAATTGACATACATAATAAACAAAATTAAACTAAATCCTAAATTCCACCCACATGAGTGCATGCATTTGTTTCAGCGCTGATTCATCCAAAACGTGATTCGGTTAACCAAAGAAAATCTTGTTCATTTTGGTTATTGAAACAAAAATGTAACTAAAGCTTTGAATCTAGTACTGAAACATGGATGGTATTGATTTAAGCCACCATTTGCCACCCTCGATCTTCGCAACAGCAAATATGATTGAACGTGAACAATACCAATTTAACATTAGAAACTGACCAAAAAGATTGTTTAGTTCCATCATTTGGATTGATACAAAACCATGCATGGTTTATTAACGGTAAAGGTTATGAAATATTGTGCTTATTCATCATAAGATTTACCTGTAACTTCCAAGCATGATAAAGAGAAAGAAAGGACTGACTCCGCATCCAACTTGGCAGACCTACACTATCAGTTGATATGCTTTCAAGGAAAGAAAGGATTCTCAAAAGTAAAGGCTGTAATTAGAAGCCATCAGGGTTCCTGGTTGAGCTTTAAGCCTACAGTCACTGCAAAACAGAAAACTCAGACTCAGGACTTCACCTAGCATATCATAAGGCTAACTGGAAATTGCATGACATTTTTGTTTAGTCAAACATTCAGAGATCCAAATCAATGTTTGTTTTTGTTGCTCTTTTCTAACCTAAATCAGTAAGTATATATCAAATCTTTTTGCTCAGTGTGCAAGTACCACAAGTGCAGTAGAAACTAAATTAATTTTTCTTCAAAATACTGAAAAAAGGAGAAGTTCTATAACAATAACAAGCACGAATGGTAGAGAGCTCCAGAATTGCCATGAAGACAAACTCTTTGAGACAGAAAGATGCAGCAAGCAGAGCTAGTTACAACTATTTGACTCCAAATCTCAAATCATTGAATTTGAAGTTAAGCTTCTATAGAGGATAGTCTACCAAGTCTCCGCTGCTTGAAAACGCCTTAAACATGACCACAAATATCTTCCTGATGGCAAGATTTCTTTTGCTCTATATGTAATATATTAGATATCAAAGTGGTTATTGAGCTCCAGCCATACAGATGATGCTGAAGAAGAAGCAAGAGACCACAAAATCAGATTGGAAAGTTTTGAAGAAAGAAGTATGGTCAGAGTTGCTGATCTAAGAACATATAGAAAAAGTTTCACAATTTTCTACATATGCTATGGAATATAAAATGCAAATCCATTTTCCACAAGTGAAAGCTCAGAGAACTCATTTCATCCTGCTACAAATCCCCAGTTTAAAGTGAGAGTTAATCTTAGAAATTATAACAAACAACAGATTGGCTGACATATATGATAAAAAAAGCAAAGTCAAATCCTAATTTCTTTTTACATTGTTACTTGATTAGTTGATTTGTTTCACTTCTCTTTTATGCTAAACTTGCTGCGGTCACCCAAGAAAATCTGTTTTTCTGAGATTTGCTTGACCACTTGTTGTAGACATCAGACATTCAATGCTTGTTTTACAAAGCATTAAGTTAAGTTGACAGGGGGAGAAAATGAAAAACACCAATGTTTTCAACCTGATAAGAAATATGCCAATACAGTGACTTTGAAAGATGACAAAATAGGATAGGAAAAATTGGAGGAGAAAATTGTGAAGAATAAGCACGGGGAGCTCTTTAGTATTTTTTTTTTTTGGAGAAGGTTAATCACAGGGGGGTAGTGAAGAGAAGGCGTATCTCAAAACAACAAAGAGATTGATTAGAAGGCGAATTAAAAAAAAAGCAGGTAGAAGGCAGTCTTACATGATTGAGAAGAAGCACTTGAGACCGAGATTGAGATTTGATTTGATTTGATTGAGAGCTAGAATTGTTCAGGAATATGAGTCGGGTTTAGGAATGTGATTGAGAGCCCCTTATGTATACATCTGGAATATGAGAAACCTTGGACCATTGGGAGTCGGGGCTGCTGCTGACGGAGTGCACCTTTCCTTTAATACAGGACAACGCCAAACGTGCAGATACGTTAATTTGGTGAGGCGTCTCATGGCATCCTCGGAGGGTAAGCGTCCAAGCTTCTCGAAATTCCATAAACTAAGCCTTTGAAGAGCCCCAAAGTTTCTGAACCAATCTGGTAGAGCTTCTACACCTCCAAAGTCTTCCAGCAGTAGTGAAGTGAGGGCGGTGAAGTATTGGAGCTGATGTGGCAGAGACTCCATGTGTGGCAACCACATAATTCCAGTTCACGAGAGTGGATGAGGAGGAGGATACCAATCAGACCAATCAAATTCATTGTAAATTGAAGGATTTTCATGATCATCATCATCCGAGAAGGGACCAATTCTAAGCCCCTAAATGTGAGGAAACCAAATCCTCGGGCATCGAACTTGTTTTCACTTTGGGACACTCCATAAGTCAGTCCAATAGAGAAGGCGCTTGTTGCAAGTCAAGCGGAAAGGAGATGAGATTGTTGCAAAAAATCACCTGAAGCATTCGGAGAGAGACACAAGAGTGTAGCATGTCACCCAGGCAGGTCCACCAACCCATTGCAACAAAATCTGCAGCTTTTAAGAGACCTAAAGTTTGGGAGGGAATTCTCCGCATCTGTCCGTTAAAAAAAATACCAATCTCGCTAGCTTGGGGAGCGTTGTTGGCAAATCCATTAACCATCGTGGAAATTGATCGCCATAAATTGCCCAATTGCCAACTCCTCCAAATTTGGGTGAGGCCGAGGCCTTCCATTTATCTAGGTCAGGTGGAAGCCGCCTTCAGGTCTACTGCAGACCACCCTCAAGTCTCAGCCAAACAAACTAGCCTTTTCAGATAGATTTGCTTCCTCAGCTCCTTCCTTATCCTTTACTAGTTGAAGATTCCTTATAGTTATTTTGCCTTTGAGGTTTTCTAAGCTTCCAAGTTCTCCAATTTGTCGACCCTTCTCTCGACCCACGTTAAAGAACTCTAGTGTCTGAAGGCAAGTCAATCGTCCCATCTCTAGCGGCATTTGAAAATTTTCATCATTGTTGTAATAGTGAAGATGCCTCAAAGAGATCAAATTGCTCGTCCCCTTTGAAAACCTCTAAGATGCACACACACTCTAGCCTCGATTATGCGCAAATTATAGAGTTCACAAATAGAATCCGGCAAAGTTTTAATTTTAGAATTTGAAAAGTCAATGTACTGCAAGTGTATGAGTTTGCCAATTTGGCTTGGCAGCTCATCTTGTACACCAGACAATTTCAGAACATATAAATTCTTCAACTTCATTAACATACCATCAGATAAGCTAGTCCTTAGAAACAATGTATGAAGAGAAGTTGATACACTTCCAAGAAGATTTGCTATGCCTTCTCCAAATGAGTCTATTGCAAGGTAACGGACCTGATTACTATTGCCTCCTAAACCAGTCTCTGAATTAATGACTTTAATAGACTTTGACGTTGATTCTGCAAGGTCGTGCACCATATCATGCATTTTATAAAATCTTCCCCAATTTTCTTCTAGCAAAGAACTTCGCAATAAAATTTCCAAGTAACTCTCTCCAAGTTTCTCCATCGGTGTTTTGTTCTCGAGATCTACTTGAAGGAAACCTTCTGCCATCCAAAGTTCAATCAGCATATCCTTTTCCATCTCAGTATCCTTGGGAAAGATAGAACAATATGCAAAACATTTCTTGATGGCCGGCGATGGTAAATTATCGAAACTCAACTTAAGTATTTGCATGACTCCATCCAACCTAAAAAGCCTATTCTCCAAAATTGATTGCCATTCTCCTCTCCTACTTAAGCATAACAAACCTCCAAGTACACTTGCAGCCAGTGGTAACCCGTCACATTTTTTTATAACTCGGTCTTTAATTTCTTCCAATTCATTGGGTACTTCTTGCTCTCCAATTGCCTTTTCTTTTTGGGATAGACCAGCAATCATCATTAGGTAGACGTCCTAAGACATGGGGCTCAGTATCCATCATCAAAATTCTTGACACGGTGTTCGCCACAAGATGTGAACGAGTAGTGATAAGACACCAGCTCCCTTTGGTTGGATTGAGTCTCTTCAAGGTGGTGAAGAAGTCAGACCAAAATGCCTCTTTATGATCCCGCACATTGTCATCCCACACATTATCATCCACACATCATCTAGAACGAGGAAATATCTATTTTCCCTAGTTCATTCCCCATTTGATCAACGATGTTTTGCCTATCATCCACTTCAACCTTATTCTTCTTCAATTGCACTAATATGAGTTTGAAAAGATCCACTATTTCAACTTCTTTGGATACACAAACCCAAATCTTTGTGATAAAGTGCCTTGCAATTTGCTCATTGTTGTAAATCGATTTAGCCACAGTTGTTTTTTGCCTATACCTCCATACCAATTATGGGAAGAACAGAAACAACCTTTTCAGATGGTCTCAACAACATGTTCACTATCTTTGATTGATCATCGTCTCTTCCAAACATTGTAACGGCGTAAGAGTCGGTCTGCCGATTTCTTGTGGCAGGAGCAGCAGGGAGGTTAGTTGTCAAGACTGGCCTACTGGCCAGTCCAATCCATGGGCATCTTGATTAGATGCCACTCAACTTAAGTTTGATGTCTCTGACCTTAGAAGCCATCCTCCAGCGAACAGCAAGATTCATGTTAGAGAAGGAGTAGAAGCAGCATACCTTTAGCTTGTGTCGGTTTCGGGACTCCACCTGGTGACGAAAAGACTCATAGTGGAGCTCATCCAACACGTTGTCAGCATCATAAGCAACCTCCTCGAGACTCTTCAACCATTCTTGCACTGCCCGATTCTGGTTTTGCTTTTCTTCAGCATCAGCCAAGACAGCATTGATCAGGCGGAGAGAACTTGTCATGGCCAAATCCTTCTTGAATCCAACTAACATACCAATCCTATCAGAAGCAAGAGCCAGTGCCCTTTCCAAGGTGACCTTAATTGTGGAAATGATAAGAGCGTCAGCCATTAATTCTGCCTTGGTATCAGTCTTGAGATCAAGGTAGTTTTTCAATGGAAGGTTTTTTTGCAGCCAGGAACTGGTAATATTATCTTAGACTTGTATAATTGGTTATGAAGAAAAGAGCACTAATATGTAGTCCGCGTGGAAGTGCAGCGCTTCTTTTACTTTTAACTCACTCAATCATTGTAGTTGCTGGGGCATCATGTTTTCTGATTAAATGCTGGGGCCTTCAATTTTTGTCCACAATCAAATTGTAAGGAGTGTAAGAATTATAGTTTGCTGTTTTTACATGCATATGATTGTGAATACTTGGAAAATGAATTTGTGACATAATCTGGTCTGAATTTTGTTCGGCTCTGGAAAGCAACCGCACTGAGAAACAATAATGTTCTCTCTTTCCACACTAGCTTGTGACTTTAGTGCTTCAAGTAAATAACATGATCGGTATGAAATGCCTAGCTTTCTACTCCTCTATTTAGAATCTGATAGTGTCGAGTTTTGAGCCTTAAAGCTTTTACACAATTAACTAAGGATGCTCAGACTAATTTCGTGACAGTTGGTGTGCCGTTAATGAGTATTCTCTTTATCGTTTACATTCTTAATTATATATGTGTAATTTAATTCAGACGTGCTCCGCGGTTATAAACTTAATCTTTTTTATTATATTATGTCTTGTTACTTTCTTTTTCTAGTTGATTTTGGATCTTTTTGATGACTTTTCTGATTTTTTTTCTTTGATCTTTTCTAATTCAAGCTTCGCATGTAGCGACATAAGGCTTGTTCTCAATTGGTTATTTTAATTAATTACAGATTTGGAAATAATTATTAATAATGTAGTTTCCATTGCTTGTGGAATAATGTTCTCAATCTTTCCTAAAGCAGCATTTTCCAATTCGAGTTCAAGAATTGTTGCAATTGTGAGTGACTTTACATTATAAAATTCCACATTTCACCACCTATTGAATAATTTCCCTCGCAACATAATTTTCTTTTTCTCTTCTATTTCCAATTTCCCCTTAATTAAGTTTCCTTGTTGCAAATCTTGCCAAAGTATACAAGATATGTCTCAATCGATTTCTTTGATTCCTGAAACGCAAGAAATTTTTCATTCCTTTTATGTAGTCTAGTTTAATTGTTTGATTGATTTTCAAAAGCTATTAGTAATGAATTTAGATCCAATTTGGTGCGGTGCTTCTTTGACAAACCGACTCGGATGCTTTTGCAACGGAAGTCGCTTGGAATTTTCAATTCACCTTTCCTAATAGTCTAGTAGTTGATCCACACGCTTGGGGCCCTTGGTCGTGGAAAATTCCACCCAAGGAGGACAAGAAATTGTGCTGAACGGTGAAAGGTTCAAAATAATTTTTTTTAAATAAGAAAAAAATGAAAATGAAAATGACAATCATAATTGAGACTGATCAATCTCACTGTTTGCTTATTGCAATGTACTGCACTGGGCCTTATCAGATGCTCCAATCTTTGCTAGAATCTTGAGTCCTTTTAAGTTTTCCATATTTTGCTTCTTGTTTGGTTCTGAGAATTGTACTTGTATATATATAAAGTGGATTTTGCATTATACGTGCCGACATTGAAATAAAATTTCTCCTCTTAATTTTAAAATAATACTAACAGCATAGCTGTTATTTTGTTTCCTTAAAATCCTTGAGAATTCGATCAAAATCCATAGACCACAAAGTGATCATTTCCATACTACTTATCTGGCTTCTTGGCTTGTTGGCTCAGTAAGGAGGGATATGCATAGTGGATGTACATTTCAACAATCAGAGTGGGTCATACTGGCCAGAAAATGTTGGATGCTTATTTTTTTTTCCTCTTATCATTTTAACTTGTGAAAATTTTTTAAATATTCTCTCATACTTTAGGAAGTTTTTTGGTGCATCAATCAAACTTGAAAGAAGGAATTTAACAACTCATGTCCTCCTTATAATTAGTTTTCACACTCAATATGTCTTGTTTACGCTTTATGTGGAAGGTTTAGGTGGTGAAAATTTTGGGGAGTTTGTTTAATTAAAGCACAATATATGCTTTTTCCACGGAAGTTGCTTGGCTTTTTACTGGAAAAATTTCCCAGGTCAATGCTGGGATTCTTTTCCTTTTTTTTTTTTTTTTGTTGCTTGTTTGTCACAAAGAGACCCCCTCCAATGTTCTCAAACATCCAAGTTTCAGAAATGCAAGCATCTCAAGGAATAGAAATGCAAAGAGACAGAGCCAAAGATGGAAGGTTTTCAGCATCTGGTGGGAATTGATTGGGCACTTTCCGAAGCCGCGGGTTAAAATGCATTCACACAATGGGCACTTTCTGATTGAATGCTGGGCCCTTCAACTTTTTGTTGCGAGCAAATATCTCAATGGTTGTTCCATCCACTAAGGAAAATCATTGATGTCAAGATGAAATTCTGAAAAAGCAAGATGAGAACTGTAATTGCTGTTTGTCAAAGAGTTTACTTCAATAGGTAATCTTCGAACATGAATGGGTTTTTATAATTTGGATTTAATTACTCATCCTCGAGGTTGGGAATTAAGAATGCATTAATAAA